>JALMGJ010000001.1:15802500-16517500 GCA_023362775.1 Charina bottae
TGTTGGAGCCAAACAGCTGAGAGCGACCTCATTACTCTATTTCTGCTAGCAATTGTTATCAAGTATTATCAATGGTTGGCCACACAGGGGTCTTTAGAAGCCTTCCAACTGTCCCTCTCATGCCTCGCTTTGCTTACAGAATAAAAGAATTGGCAGAATTGTCCTATACGCAGGTTGGAAACAGCCTATGCTAGCTTGAAGAACTGCTGTTCACATTATTTGCAGAAAGAAAGTGAATCAAGCAACAAGCAATCCTAGAAGAAATTGCTCCAAGTGGAAGAACAGCAGTATAAAAGTACCCCAAATATCTACATAAAGGTTTGGGGGGGGGGTTGGTTCCTTCGAGTCAGTCTTGACTCCTGGAGACTGCTTGGACAAGTCCCTGCAATTTTCTTGGCATGATTTCGGAAGTGGTTTGCCCTTGCCTCCTTCCTAGGGCTGAGGGAGAGTGACTGGCCCAGGGTCACCCAGCTGTCTTTGTGCCCAGGGTGGGACTAGAATTCACAGTCTCCCGGTTTCTAGTCTGGTGCTTTAACCACTACACCAAACATATCTACACAAAATTTGTAATAAAAAGGTTTGCAGTTCCTTTGAGAAACAATTTTGTCTGTGGATTCAAATATGAATGCATTTAAATTCCTTCTAGCCATCTTAACATTTTAAAAGAGAACTAGATCCTTTTTTTTTACTGTTAGATTATCCTGCTTCCTAGCTGGAAATATATTGTGAACCAAACAAGGCAAAAGTGGGTGACTTCTGGGTGGAAGAGGCTAGAGTGAGGAGTGAAGGCTGGGTAAAGGCTTCCCTACATACACTGACTTTTATCTTTAGAGAAAAGGCAGGATATAAATGTAATAAATGTAATAAATAAATTATATATATATATATATATATATATATATATATATATATATATATATATATATATCACCTACACAGACTGATCTCTTTGCATGCACATATTCTTCTTCCTTCTTGTAAAATGGGCAATCTCTAGTGATGGGTGACACATTGTAAAAAACCTGGAGGCAGCATATCATCTGTGGATTGCTACCGTTGTTGCAAAAGAATCAAATAAAAACAATGCTAACACTAAATAATTCCAACAGATCCCAAGTGTTTGCTTACTTTAACGTAAGTGGCAGGACCAGTCCAGTTTTCAAAAGACAACTTTGCTTGCTGATTAAATATACTGTATTTTAGATATATGAACTAAAATTTTTACTAATGTGTTAACACATTAATTCAGTACCAAAAGACTCTACACAGAGAGCACTTGCTTCCTATTCAATTATAAATTGGATACTGTGTGTGTTTAATGCAAATTCTGAAATTGTAAGTTAACCATGATGAACTTCTATACTATTTTCCGTCTAATAAAGCAAGGTGAGAAAATTGTGGAGTTTTGTTTTGATTAATGTATATATGAGTTAATACACTTGTTGTAGAAGTTCTTATTATTTTGTATAACTTTTTTTATTGTGTGAAGTACAAAAAAAATGCTTTTCATTTTAAACTGATTGTGAATTCTATTTCCCACATTTCAAATGATACAGCATGCACTTTCCAACTTCATAGCTAGTTCTGTGGCATAATTAATGTTCAGATCCTTATTATAATAACTGAATCAACAAAAGCTTAAATATTCATAGCCTTTTTTATTGTGTAACTTTGTCATACTTTGTAATGGAATGGCATGAAAGCCAGCTGGGTAACTTTGGGCCAGTCACCCTCTCTCAGCCCACGACGTAAGACTCGGGCGACAAGCCTGTTGGTCAATTCCTGTCGCAACCAACGGATCAACATTCGGGTGATCCAAAAAAGCGGACCCTGCATTTGTGGGAAAAACGCTAGGAAGAAAAAAAAACCCTTTGTAATGGTATTTAGGAATAACCTTGGGAGACAGGGGGAAGAGCCGCAGCCAGGGCAATTGTTGGATAAGAGGCAGCTTAGCCCGCAGCAGGGTGTGGCAAATGTCTCAGAAGGGACCCTCTGCAGATTCTTGGGCTGTAGATTCTTGGGGGAGAAATGTACTTTCAGACTTGCAAGATTGATGTTGGCCTTGAGAGGTAGTCCTGACAAGAAGCACAACCAGAAGACCAAGCTCTACTTTATTGTAAGGTTACATTAACAGAATCTTGCAAGTCTGAAAGTACATTTCTCCCCATTGCTTTTACAGCCCAAGAAACTAGGAAGAGTTCCTTCTGGGATGTTTGCCATGCCTGCATCCCTTCTGTGGACTCAGCTGCCACTTATCCAACTGTTGCCCTGGCTGCGGCTCTTCCCCCTGTCTCCCAAGGTCATTTCCACATACCATTACCTTGTAGGGTTGACAGTCCATTGTAAGAGAGGAACTAACCTGTCACAAGAAACAGCTGGCAGGAGCTTGTTTTGTCCTTCCTGCTGCAAAAACCAAGCCTAATTGCTAGTTATCCTGACACTGCAGAAGCAAGAGGAAAGGACATTCTGGTCCTTCCTATCAGCCAGCTAAATAAGAACCATGGACTAGTGGAGCAAGAAAATCTCCAAGGGAAGTCCTACCTTACCAGTATTAGATAGAAATACTTGCTAACAGCATTAGCTGTTTGTTTTGACCTTGCAAAGACTGATCTTTTCTTCTCTTGTGTGTCTTGTCTTTTTCAATTTATAAGCTTGATGACAGGATTCATTTACCTATCTCTCTGTCTGTGTGAGAGACAGAGAAAGAGAGCTGCTTTGGGAGACAAGAACTGAAAAAAGCAGAAAAAAAGTGTACTAAATAATGAACCTTATAACAGATAGAGCAGGCCGTTAAGAGAGCAACTATGGAAAAAAGTAAAGGTTCCCCCCGCACATTTGTGCAGTCGTGTCCGACTCTAGGGGCCGATGCTCATCTCCGTTTGTTAGCTGAAGAGCCAGCGTTGTCCGAAGACACTTCCACGGTCATGTGGCCGCATGACGCGTGCAGAACGCTTTTACCTACCCACCGAAGTGGTACCTATTAATCTACTTCCATTTTGCATGCTTTTGAATTGCTAGGTTGGCAAGAGCTGGGCTAGTGTGGGAGCTCACTCCGTCACGCGGGACTAGGGATTTGAACCTCCGAACTTTCGGTCTTCCGATTGACAAGCCTGGCGTCTTACCCGCTGAGCCACCACGCCCCTTACGTCTTACCAGCAACTATGGTGCTGGTAAGCTAATGAAAGGAGCATGGATTTCAGACTGATGACAGGTGTAAGATTTTGGGAAGGCTGAATTTAGGAGTAGTTTCAGTAATTAATCTATCCAACCTATTATGCATAATGCCAGTTTGGTCTAGTGCAGAACTTTCCAAACTGTGTGTCGGGACACGTTAGTGTGTCGGCTGCAGTGTCTGGGTGTGTCACAGCTGCTGCTGCCTCCGAGCCCTGCCAGAATTCCACACAGGTCCTAGTGCCTGCCTTGTGCCCTGCTGCCTCCAAACCTGCTGTGATTCCACGCAGGTCCTAGTGCCTGCCTTGTGCCCTGCTGTAAGAGTGTGTCACGAAATGATGCATGTCTAAAAAGTGTGTCACCAACATGAAAAGTTTGGAAAGCTCTGGTCTAGTGGTTAAGGTGCTGGGCTAGAAACCAGGCGTCTATGAGTTCTAGTCCCACCTTAGGCATGAAAGCCGGCTGGGTGACCTTGGGACAGTCACTCCCTCTCAGCCCAATTCACCTCACAGGGTGGTTGTTGTGGGGAAAAGAGGAGGAGGACAGAGTATTAGGTATGTTTGCCGCCTTGAGTTATTTATAAAAATAATAAAGGGAAAATAAATAAATAAATAAATAAATAAATAAATAAATAAATAAAGCAAGCAAGCAAGCAAGCAAGCTAGCTAGCTAGCTAGCTAGCTAGCTAGCTAGCTAGCTAGCTAGCTAATTGGATGGCATCTATGATGTTACCAAGGTTATGTCCTACCTCTTCAGTATGTTGTAAAATAAACCTATATTTTAATAAGCTAAGAAGCATATCAATTGATAAATGTAGATATGGTGCTTAGAGTTTTTTTAATTAGCAGCCTGCAGATCAGCCAATAATTCAATTTGATTTGCTGCTCTGTGCATGTTTTGTAAATTACTGAATTAGACTAAGTTAAGAGCGCATCATAGCATTCTTCCATTTTTATGTCTATCTCATCCTCAGCTTTTCACCAACAAACCTAGCATTCTATTCACTATATGACCTGAAGGAGCTTATTAATCGTGGTCTGGTATTGCAGGTAGGAGTGATCATTTTGGATTTCAAAATCGGAAATGGGTTTCCCTAAGAAAGTAGATAAAGTTGCCCTTTACAGAAACCTGTCACTTGAATATATACAGTCAAGAATTCAGGAATAAGAGCCTTGGGGAACCTGTATTTATTTACCTTTCAAACACAGAGAACCTAGAGAATCTAGCCCAACATATACAGGGCATTTTTTATAGCAAGCCTGTGAAGGAGGGAAGGATGAGGTTGTTACAAAATCAGACATCTTTTACCTCATTTACAAACAATAAGTTCCATCTTGGCAACTGTGGATAAAGCAGATAAGGAAGATGGGCTCAATTAAGAAAATGTAAAAATGAAGTAATGTCCATGAGGCAATAGAAAAACAATTCAATGTACACTAAGCACTATCTTCTACCATCTATTTTTCTAATTCACATACTGGCAGTTCCAAAATTAAGCATTTCTGTTCCAGGCATGATCCTATGATCCTAGCTAAAATGTAATGTGCTTCCACAGCAACTAGAAGCAGAGACTTTTTTGTCCCTTCTGGTCTCTTGTGTAGCCCATCTTTTAATAAAAGAATCACATTTACTAATAAGAATGTAAAAATCCAACATCTCTGCCAGCAACAGAAAGGAAACAGAGGTAAAGAATATGCAAAAGAACATAAATGAAATGGCAAGCATAACTAGACAGTGCCCCTTGACAAATGCTCAAAGTCTGATAATAATAATGTGGAGAAGAATGGAGCATATTCAATGCTTATGTTCCTTCTGATTTTGCAGTGGTGAGGTCTCATATTCACATGGTATGTTACTGAAGAATTACTTTGCATTGATGCTGCAACTAAAGACCATGTTTAAACCATACTACAGTGCATTCAGATTTTATCTACTGAAGTCCCTTTACAAAAGCTAAATACTCTGTTAAGCACTGATTATGGTGAGGTGCAAGAAGGAGTAAAGTTGATCTCTCTTCTTTCCTCAGTGAGTAACATGAATTCATTAACCCATAAGGGTTCATCATTTAGACAAGTTGGATGCCAGATGATGAGATTCCCCCTTAAACTGGAAGTCATTCCTCTAGCTACTGAGGAAAAATGTCACACTTTCACTAGATTTGGAGGTGATAAAGTGCCCAGAACAAAGCTACATGGAAGTCTGGTCATTGATGGTACCAGTATTGAAAAAGAAGTTGTTTTCCAAAGCCAAAAAAAATTAGAACATGGGATTTTAGAAGCATGAACCAAAGAATTCTAGAAATGTCAAAGCAGGAAGGTTAACATACTACATGTAGTATTTTAGGAATAAATGAATTTAAGTGGACCAGAATGTGCTACTTTAAATCAGATGTTTATGTGATATTCAGAGCAAGAGACCATGCTAAATATATGTTTGGCTATAAGCCAATAAATAGAACCATATCTATTAGAATCAGTGACTATCCAATGATCATCAACTTGACATCAGTTCTATGCTCCTAATATAGATGTAATGGCAGAAGACACTGACAAATTCTATGGCAAACTGCAAGAGGTGATAAATGGAACATCGAGAAAGGATGTAGTGCCACTAATGGGTGATTGGATGGACAAAGTTGGAGAAAAAGAGATACCTGGAATTACAGGAAGATTTGAATTGGAAAATGCAACAGAATAGGAAATGGGTTAATAGAATTCCACAGAGAGAATTCTTTGTTCATTTTGCCAAAACCTGCTTCAACCAACATAAATACAGGCTGTACAAATGGACATCACCTAATAGACAATGTCACAATCAAATTCCTTTATGAGAGACTGAAGAAGGATAAATGCAACACAAATGGCCACAACACTTCTATGTGCAGATTGTGGACAGAACATTTTGGTGTTCAATATACGTACAGGTTAAGCTTTAAAAAGAAATACAGGATATAGGTATGCTAGCACCTGGGGACACAGTCTGAATGCAAGATTTATTTTTATGTATTGGATTTATATCCTGCCTTTCATGCAGGATTTGAAGGCAGTGGACATAATGCTCCCTCCTTCAATTTTTCTCCACAACTACTACCCTGTAGGTTGAGTTGAGAATGACTCACTTAAAATCACCCAGTGAGAAAGGAATAGATTAGTATATTTAACTTATACAAGAAAGAATCAAAGAGCTATGGGAAGAAGTAAGAGACATCACATGAAAAACAAAGCAGACAAAAATATTCCCAAAAATTTAAAGACAAAAATCCAAGTGTAATGGTTGCAGAACCTAAGTTGCAATTAAATCCGATTCACAAGCTTTTACTTGGAAAATCTATTTAATGCTAGGTTACTACAGTACAGAGAAAGTTGCGAATGGAAAAGCCCGCGGTTTTCTATCAGGTTATACGTTTGAACAGTTTAAAATTCCCTCCCTCTCAAAGTTCTGAAATTCCCCCCTTCTTGTGCCAGGCAGTTCTTTCCCAGCCTTTCTCAGCCTTCCACAGTATAGCAGATGTTTCTAGCTGCTCCAATGTCCTTGGCTACTGATAACCCAAACAAGTTGGTTTCACAGCTCTGGAATGCAACTCGCATCACTCAATCCAGGTTAATACATTCATGCATGCGAGTTGATCTGATGTTTTGAAAACGTTGGATCGAAGGAGCATGACAAAGTGGCTTTCAGAATTACCTATCACAACAACCAAGGAAAGTTAGAAGACAAAGGCTTTGAGCAATAGGAAGAATGTAGAATGACTGAATGCAGATTTTCAACATCAAACAAGAAGCAACTGGGGAAAAAGTTAACAACTAGAGAAAAATTAACAAGAAAAGGAAAATAAGAGATAGTTGTTGTGGGTTTTCCGGGCTGTGTGGCCGTGTTCTGGCAGTTATTGTTCCTAAAGTTTCGGCCGGAGGCTGTGGCTGGCATCTTCAGAGGACAGGAGCACAGCTAGAAGATTCTCTCTGTGCCCAAGTGGAGGGTGTG
Source organism: Charina bottae (assembly GCA_023362775.1). Classification (NCBI taxonomy): domain Eukaryota; kingdom Metazoa; phylum Chordata; class Lepidosauria; order Squamata; family Charinaidae; genus Charina; species Charina bottae. The sequence goes on from JALMGJ010000001.1 coordinate 15,809,653, forward strand.
TGTTCCTGCTGGTGTTTATAGCTGCTGAGAGGTCATTTGCAAGAGATTGGGAGAGGGTTTTTTGTGGTGATTAGGGGGTGTGGTGCTGTCGTGTGTGGGATTAGCACATCTATTGTGTGAGTTGCTTGTATATTTCTGTGGTTGAGTAGAGTTCGTTGACCTTTTGCAAGCTGTTTTTTTTCAGAACTGGCATCCAGGTTTTGCTGATCTTTAGCTTTCTTCTTTTTTATTGAAACTGTGTTGGTGTTTATGTATTTCAATGGCTTCTCTGTATAGTCTCACAATCTCTTGCAAATGACCTCTCAGCAGCTATAAACACCAGCAGTAACACACACCCTCCACTTGGGCACCGAGAGAATCTTCTAGCTGTGCTCCTGTCCTCTGAAGATGCCAGCCACAGCTACTGGCGAAACGTTAGGAACAAAAACTACCAGAACACAGCCACACAGCCCGGAAAACCCACAACCACCATCGGATTCCGGCCATGAAAGCCTTCGACTATACAAAATAAGAGATACTTTAAAGATTAGTGAAATCTTTATAGATTGCCAACAGCTATATGCCAATACTTATAAAAAAAGAGGTGTGGCCTAGAGCTTGGAAAAGACTAGTGTGTATACCTATATGGAACAACGAAGATGCAGGAGAAAGTGTGTATTACTGAACCACTGCACCAATTCTTCAAGAATGAAAGTTTTAATTAACATCTTACAAAGAAGAATAGAGTCATATATGGAAACAGAGATGATAAATGAATAGGCAAGTTTCAGGAAAAGCAGAGGGACATGAGATCACATTGCTAATATAAGATGGAGCATATTAGAACAAGCTAATTGAATGAGTTTTTACTTTTACTCAATAAAGCAAGTTTTTGATTAGGCAGATCATGCCAGAATTATGGATTTGAAGACGGTTACTTAGAATACCAGGGTGCAAGAAGAATTGTCAATCAGTTGGTCTTTGAAGAAATAAAATGACTGCTCCCTTGAACTGTTTATTAGCAAGCAGAAACCCATATATTTTAGACATGTGATGCAAGCAGAGGATGGACTAGAAAAATTTATTATGCTTGGCAAGGTTGAAGGAAGTAGAAGATAATGTATTATGTGGATGGACAGGATCAGAACTATCACTGCAAATTTTATAGGAAGCATCTCTCTACTTTTTATGCATATTTTTTTAGTCTGACCTTTTCCCCTACGCCAGCCATCCCCATATATATGCCCCAAACTAGACATTATAATCAGTTATGTGCAATAAATTTTCCCAAGTTTTTTTTAATGGAAAGGTTACAAAGAAGCTGAGAAAGCAGGAAATGTATAGCACCTAATGCTTTCCACGGCTACTCTTTTTCAACTCAAAACTACCCTCCCAAGCAATAGGAGCAATTCTAAGCCGAAATAAAAAGCTGACCAAGGAAAAGGTTAAGCATCTCACCAGTGTTGTTCTGCTTACTGCAGCTTCTAAAGTCTGTTTTTTAAATGTTTTAAAAAACACAGAGAACAACATTAATTTTAACTTTGCATAACATCTAGTTTGGCTCAAAGAGGAATTTGAATAGGAACTTGTGGTGAAGTAAAAACACCATGTATTATTTGCCATATCTGCTATAAAACTATTGATGAAAAATATAAAACCTCAAATTCCATTTTTTATCCTTTCAAATGAGTATCATTATTTTTAATAAAACAGTTTCAACAGAAACTGTGTTCTTCATATTTCATTTCAGAAGATCAGACATGCCTGGAAAAACATGGTTTTAATAAAGCTAATTGAAGACACAGAGAAGGAACTTCTCTCAAAGGATAATGTTTTGTTGAAAAAAATCCTCAGTCTAAAGGTCACACTAGCTTAATTAATTTGAAATGATAAACGTTCAACAAACATAAAGGGAATATTTTCCCCCTTACCCTCCACTTTAAAACTGGCCATACATAATCTTTCTATTCCTTAATATTGTCATTGAAGGAATGCTCCAGTTCTTCTTTCCCAATTGAGATATGAGGAATAGGTTTAACAGGATTGACATGACCAGCAGAGGCACTAAATGTTAAAATCCTTCAGGGGAACTCTATGCAGTTTCCTGCTTGGCAGTCAGTCAAAGGCTATACTTTTTCAGAAAGCAAGTTGGGCGCTTGATTATCTTCTTGGGCTCCTTTTATGGGTTTATTTTGCTGATTCTTAATCTTTTGTTACTCTTGATTATTGTGATTTTATTAATTATTGGCTGGCTATTCTGTCTGTTAAATTTTAATTGTTGTTTTCATTATCTAGTTAGTTATTCTTTAGTTTTAAGGTACCTCTAATTCAAGAAGATGAGGCACAACTATTTATTGGTATACATGTTTTTTTTATCTTTACAAACACCTCCATCATATTCTCTGCAATAAAAACAGGTCTTTCCTTTAAATATTGTTGAATATTCAGTACATTCTAAGAGTACATAATAATTAACTATTATGCTTAAAGTGAGCTCTTATGTATGAGATTTGCTTGTTAAATCCTTAGGATTCTCCACAAGTACTATAATGCAAACATCTGAGATTAACAGTACATTTGTAAGGCTACATAATTCAACTATATTGTTGAATGGTTGATTTCCTAGAGATGGAGTGTGAATATTACCTTCAGTACTCATGTCTGGTGTTGGCATCCAGACATAAGCAAGGCCTTCATCTTTGTACAGCTTCATGAGAACCTCTGGGCTCATTGGCTCTGGATAGCGGTTGCATCCCCAGGAATTCTGAACCACATCCCATTCGGTCTGGAAGTTCATTATAGCTGTAATGCCCAACTCATGTTTTAGCTTGACAGTGACATGTTCCACTTGACGAGGGCAACTTCCTAACCACAGATTTGGCAAAATCCTGTTCAAAGAGAAAAATATTGAACTAACGAATGTTAAAAGATTTCAATGATTGATTTAAGTCAGTAATATGATTAATCAATGGGTAGCCATTTTCTACAATTCATGTTTAAATAAAAACTTACCAAATATCACAAGGAACTTTAAATTCAAGGAAGAAATGAAGGAAAGAATCGTTTATCCAAGCTTGAATCAACTCCCTCATGCTATATAATGATTAGGAAAGGCTTTTATGAAGGACAAAGAAAAACATATTCCTTTGATAACAATTTCTAGCATCCTAAGGAGTCCACTTCATACTTTGGCCAGATAATTTCCCATACATTATAGCAACTACTACTTATTGGACACAAAATATAACATTGCACATAAAAAAACTGCTGTCAAATCTTGCACAAAGAAATCAAGTAATGGACCAATATATGGCTACAAAAATATTTAGCTGAACAATCTCCTTATTGACACTGAGTTTAGTTATTTGGAATTCTAAATTAGACTGCCAGAGAATTAGTTTGGGTATTATGAAACAGGTTATTTATCGCTTGTATTCCATTATCATTCACATTCTAGCCATTTACTCTGAAGACAATGTTCTTAATATCGACTTAAGAAACCCTCAGAGAGTAACATATTTGTCAAATTACCTCACTCTTGTGAGGATTGTCACTATATGTTATGATAACAAATTCTATCATTCTTCCATAGATACATGGCTTGTCACATTTGATTGTATTTTAATGATGTTAGTTTAAATCTTCCAGAAATGTGCTTCTCTGTAATGGCTTTGCTTTCCCATCGTGGTAACTAATATATTAAGCACTGGGTGATGCGGTTTTAACTAGAGGGCCATTTATATGATATATAAGCCTTGTATGTTTCTTATATTTCTTGTTCGCAGAAATTCAGCTACTTTAAGAAAATAATTCTCTCTTTCATCTGTGTCTAAGATAGTGTTTGACTAGACTGAGAAATTGATTCACTTCAGAAAGTAGACCACTGAAAGCATAGTTTAAAAAGCCTTTGATTTGGCCTGAAACACAACAAGGACTGCCAACTTTCAAAGGCTTAGAGACAAGTTGGGAAGGGGATCAAGCTGAGAATAAACTTGTTTATTACAAGAAGATAGATGATTTTATAGAATTAGAATTAGAGATTTGATTGTAGATCACTATCCTGAGACTTCTGAATATATTTTGAAAAAAAGAAGTACTTTTTTAGGACCCAAGTACTAAGACTGAACAACAACAAAAACTAAACTGATTTGAAATGAATGAAGTTCAATCATTCCATCATAACACATATAGATCATACCAAGCAAGACCATTAATATATTTTAGGAACACATATCTACTTATTTTTATTGTTAGAGAATCTATTTAATTAAGCACGACCAGTTCTCTTGACAAACTTGAAAAAACATTGGGATGATGATTTGGGCACTGAACTTGAATCTCATTGGAAATCTTTGTGGCACAGAATTACTTTTATATCTATGTCAGCAGCTTTCAAGAAAAAGTGATTATAAAAATGATCCATCAGTGCTATTACACTCAGTCAGATTATACTATATAAATTGCAACTCTTCTAGATTATTTTGCCAGAGATATAAACAAATTAGTAGACCTTTTCATCAGGTTGGCAATGCTTTTGGTCAAAAGAAGCATTAGAAAAACTTGGAAAATCACCAACAATCTCTTACAAGGAATACTCAGGATGCTTCACTGTATGTTTGCTAAAGCATATAAACTGAACTAGCACAGAAAAATGATTCAGCTTTTATAGTTAGTCACTAACTTTGTTATTGCAGAACATTGAAAAAAAAGTAAACTACTTCATTTATTATATCTTTTTGTTATTTAAAAGTGTAGAAAATAACCATGGCTGAAAAGTAACTAATTCAACAAAGTACTTTGAAAAACTTTATAATGAAGAACATTTCAATTTTAATCAATATTTATTACCGTTTTTTTTTTTACAAACAATTACTTTCAAGTATCATTTTGGACAGAAACGTTTAATATGGATGTTTAAATAGTTTGTATTTCTCTTCAAGAAGATATATGTATATGTATATGTTTTCCCAAAAATCTGTCTCCCCCCCCCCAAAAAATATATTGTTCTTTGGGTTTGCTGTGTATATATTTTACTTTATTATTCATATTTTTATTGTAGTTTTAGTTTATTTTTCAACTCCTCAGTTGGGTTGCAGAAAAGGACATCAAATTTGAATTGCCTGGGTTTCTTCCTTTATCCTGGCATATGCTTTGTTCATGGCTTATACAACAGTAATCAAAGACTGTGGAAATAGGGAGGATAACTATATTTTTACTTTCCTTGAAGTTTTTGGATTTTCTGTCATTTTCACCCTTGTGCTCCAAGCCTGTTAGCTCTTAGACAGCAAAGACATTTCAGTCCCTACACAATGGTACTCAAGATTTGATATGTGCAGGAAAAAATTATGCTCCTAGCCTGATTTTGATCATAATGCATTTCTAGCCTCAACAACAATTCCTGGGACCATGTTCCTCTCACTTATATGATGCCTGTGGAATGATCCAAATGGTTATCTTCAGTAAGAGTAGGTCCATACACTGTTTTAAGTGACAAGGTAATGTGGAGCTTACTTCTAAAACTCACATTAACAGTTGGTATATATTACAGAGATGGGAGGGGGAAACTATAAATGATTCACACTTCTTTAAACTTCTTGTAGTACACCATGAGAAGTGGAATTTAGGGAGTTATTGTGATGATTTCAACAACACTGTCCCAATAAACACCTCTCCATGCAATTCATTGAAATGCAGATAAAGCTTTATTCAGGATACATGTTCATTGAAGCACTCCTAAAGACTTGAATGCTGATTCCCGCCAAACTATGCCCTCTTAACCATCCCCCTTGCGCGCCAATTCACCAACGATGATCTCATGAAGCAAACGGTCCCATCTCCACTCCGTTGCAGGTGTGTGACCTTGGCCGAGCTGTCTCTAGCTTCCAGCAGCAGACATAACACTCAACTGCCATCCCCCCTCCCAACTACTATGCAAGCACTAGGCCATGGTTAATTCTAATGGCAGGATTCATAGACATGAACCCTGACATGCCGACCCTCCAAAAGAAAGAATAGTATGCAAAGAACCAGAAAGGTGAAAAAGTATAAGTATACATAAAGGCATATGGAACAATTCCAGAAATCTTCAGGCTGCAAGACAATGGGAGGCACTGAGATCTGAAAAACAGAAACAATAACAATTGTGCAGTTAACCAGGTTTAGCAGGGAATTGATCATGGAATTTCTTCAACAACCTTGGCGCTGAAACATGGATTTTATCAACCCACTCCTCAAACCCCACAGGCAAATGTTTCCATTGAACCAAATACTGTAATTTTCCTCTGTGCATTCTGGAGTCCAAAATGTTCACAATCTCAAAATGTTCGTTATCTCCCACCATGATAGGTGGAGGCGTCACTGGATCCGGATGCCATTGATGAGCAGGTTTAACTGGTTTCAGTAAACTGATGTGGAAGACAGGATGTACTCTATGAAGGTTCTTTGGCAAGTCCAAATGAGCGGCCACCGGGTTGATCACTTTCACAATAGGAAAAGGGCCAATAAACTTAGGTCCCAGTTTCTTGGATGGCTGAGTTGATTTCAAATGTTTTGTAGACAGGTAAACCTTTTCTCCCACCACTAAAGGCCATTCTGGAGCCCGTTTACAATCAGCAAAAGTTTTGTAAGAATCTTTGGCCTCCTGCAATATATTCAACATTATAGGCCAATTTGATCGTATCTTTGTAATCCATTCATCTGCCAGTACAGGGTCAGTCTGTTGAATCATGGCAGGGTCAGGTAGTTCAGGAATAGGTACAAAATCCTGACCCGTAGCTACTTTGAATGGAGAAAATCCAGTGCTCTGATGAACAGCATTATTATAAGCCACCTCAGCAAAAGGTAGCAACTCCAACCAATTATCTTGCTGATGACTAATGTAACACCGTAAATACTGTTCCAATACGGAGTTAAGCCGTTTGCAAGCCCCATTCCCCTGGGGGTGGTGCCCAGAGGTGAGACCCTGCTCAGTGCCAATCAATTTTAAAAATGATTTCCAAAATTTGGCGGTAAACTGACTTCCGCGATCGCTGATAATTCGCAAGGGGGCACCGTGTGCTCGGTAGATGTGCAAAATGAATAACTTTGCCAGTTGACCAGCAGATGGCAATCCTTTACAAGGAATAAAATGAGCTTGCTTAGAAAATAAGTCAGTCACTACCCATATTACGGTCTTGCCTTTACTCTCTGGTAAGTCCACAATGAAATCCATTGAAATTTGCTTCCATGGGCTTGTTGGCTCAGCCACAGTCTGTAACAGCCCCACAGGTTTCCCGGGCGCTTTTTTCATGGAAGCACAAACATGACATGACAAAACATATTGTTTCACATCTTTCCTCAATGTTGGCCACCAAAATTGCCTTCTAACCAAATGTAAAGTTTTTACAAATCCGAAATGTCCGGCAATTTTACTATCATGACAACGTTGTAAAATAGCCTTTCTCACAGTCTCCGGAACATATAATCTGTCTCCGTTCCACCACACCCCATTCGTTTCAGTTAAAGTTTGCTTGTGCTCTTTCCACCAATCATCCGTCTCTATAGCAGCCCTAAGTTCTTTTTCTAGGGAAGGTTCACATAGGGTTTTCGGTGGTTTGGCCTTGCTTCTAGTGAGAGCCACGTTCCCTTGCAACTGTACAGGTGTAGGTGGTCTAGTACTTTCCGGACCAGGCTCCTCCTGGTTCGATAATCCCAATTGTTTCGGAGACATTACTGTAGATACCACCAGTTCTGTTTGAGTGTCATGTTGTGGTAACCTAGACAAAGCATCTGCTAAAAAGTTTTTCCCAGCTGGCAAATACTTTAAGGTGAAATTAAATCTACTGAAAAACTCAGCCCAATGGATTTGTTTAGGATTTAATTTCCGAGGCGTTTTAAGTGCTTCCAAGTTTTTATGGTCAGTAAAGACTTCAAATGGATGAGGCGAACCCTCCAGCAGGTGTCGCCATGTAGCTAGAGCATGTCGCACTGCAAAAGCTTCCTTTTCCCAAACCAACCAACGTTGTTCAGCCTCAGTAAATTTACGAGAAATATATGCACAAGGCCTTAATTGATCATTATTGTCTTTTTGCAATAATATGCATCCAATCGCAGAATTGGACGCGTCTGTCTGGATCACAAAGGGACGTTCTGGATCAGGATGTTTTAAAACGGGTTCTGCAGTGAACAACTGCTTCAGTTGTTCAAAAGCCGTTTGGCACGCTGGCGTCCATTTTAATTTCGTTTGAGGTTTATTTGCTAATACGCCATCAGCCGATTTCTTGGTTTTTAACATATCGGTTAATGGTAATGCAATCTTGGCGAACGCAGGAATAAACTGGCGATAAAAGTTTGCGAACCCCATTAAAGCTTGTAATTGCTTTTTTGTTCTGGGGGTTTCCCACGCCAATACATCTTTGACTTTGGCGGGATCCATTTCTATGCCCTGATGAGATATTCTGTAGCCTAGAAAGTCCAGTTTTTCTTTGTGAAATTCACATTTAGACAACTTAACATACAATTTGTTTTCTAAGAGCTTTCTGAGTACTGCTTTTACTAGTTTTACATGTTGTTCCATGGTCTCTGTGTATATTAATATGTCATCCAAATATACCAATACCCCCTGGTACAGGAATTCATGCAGAACCTCATTAATTAAGCTCATGAAGACTCCAGGCCCGCCCCTTAATCCGAACGGCATGACTTTATATTGAAAACAACCCAATTGGCAATTAAAGGCGGTCTTCCACTCATCCCCTTCTTTTATGCGTACTCTAAAATACGCTTCTCTCAAATCCAGCTTGGTGAATATTTTCCCTTTGGTCAGTTGAGCCAGCATATCTTTCATCAAAGGCAGCGGATATTGGTTAGAAATACAAATAGCATTCAACCCCCTATAGTCCGTACAAAGCCTTAAGGAGCCATCTTTCTTTTTTCTGAATAATACCGGAGCAGCCGTGGGTGAGGTGGAAGGCTCAATAAACCCCCGCTTTAGGTTCTTATCTATAAAATTCCTCAGCTCTTGCAGTTCCTTATGAGTCATTGAATACAACTTAGGTTTAGGCAACACTGCCCCAGGCTCCAATTGCAAAGAACAGTCTGTTTTCCGATGAGGGGGCATCTGGTCTGACTCCGTCTCTACAAAAATCTCCCCCTCCTCCTCATACACTGACGGGGCCACTGCTGCTTGAGCTAGCTCCCGCACCACACAGAGTCCTGCAGTTTCCCGCTCAACTCCCAAATATGAGCCATCTGCAAATTCCATTTCTCCAGAAACCCAGTCAATCTGAGGGTTACGCTCCCTCAACCATTTGAGCCCCAATACTATGGGCTGATTGGAAATGGGAGCCACAATGAACCTAATAGTCTCTTGATGCGTCCCAATAGTCATTTTTAGGGCTTCTGTATAGTATTCCACTGGACCCCCTTTCATATCTGATCCATCCAACTGACAAAATATGATGGGAACTTTCAACTTATGCAACTTAAGTCTTAGTCCTGTAACAATGGCAGGATGCATCAAACATCTTGAGCACCCCGAGTCCAGCATTGCCATCAAATTGTTCTGATCCCTCCCATCTAAAGTCTCAAGCTTTATCTTAACCTGCATGGTAGGACAATCTCCACTCACCAGCGGATTGGAGCGCCGATCTGTAAAGGCCTGGCCTCCGGCGCACTTCAAGCCAGACCTCGCTCGTTTTACGCCGGCTGCATGAATTCTTCGTCAGAGGAGTCGTTCTCTCCCCCAACCAATTCCCGCGTATGGCTTTCATCCAGAGCATGAGCTGTTCCCTTGCGTGGTTGTAGCTTAGATGGTTTGGAAAACTGGCTGTCTGGCTTGGCTTTTACTGCAGAGGGTTTCTGAGGGCAGTTACTAATGCGATGCCCCTCTTTGCCACATTTGAAACACAAGCCCCTTTTTGCTCTGCGTTCTTTTTCCTCTTCCCAAGCATTGGCTCTAGCCTCCCTTCTTAGGAGAGATCAAATTGGGTACACAAAAGATTGTGTATGACAACGTTTAGACCTTATATCTAGCTGAAAATATTAATTACCCATGGTTCACTGATACTAGTGGAAAATAGACAGCCCTGAAGAGATAAGAAAGGACAAGACAATAATCTATATCCATTCAGTCTTGGGTGCCATGAGAAGTAGCTTGTAAGTATTTTTAATTAGATGTCCCCAGGTGAGGGGTCTGAGAACAGATTACAATACACATCCTCCCAAAGATGACTTATTTTCATACTTCCTTTACCTATGAGCAACATGTCGGCCCATTAGGTAGACCAGACCAAGAAATCAACTCTACAGGAAGGCTAAAACTACTTTTATTGTGATTGGCTGTAATAATAGAGTCTTGCAAGTCAGATTATGCTGTACCTCCTCTCCCTTCTTATACTTCAGTGAATTAAGGAGGTGTCTATCTGAGTTGCTTACAAATATTATATGTTTGTTGTGGACTTAACATATTTTTCATCTCTCAACATCCTAGCAATGGATCTTGCATATCTCCATCAAGATCATCTTCCTTGCTCTCTACATAATGTAACAACACCAAAGGGATTGAGGCTGGTTCTAACAATCTGAAAATGAAGTAAACAGATATTAAGAAAACATGAGATTTTATAAAAGCACTTTTACAATTCCTATTCCATCATAATACATTAAATTATTTTAATGATACCAATGCATAGGATGCATGGATGATTCCCTTCCCAACTCTGCACATTCTTAATTAAATTTGACAATTCACTTTGGATGCAGATGAAACTAGAAGATACTTTCATTTAATTGTGTGAATTCTGTTCTTACCTGCAGAGACATTACAAGCCTGGAATTGTAAAACATCATTGCTTTTTTGACACCATTTTGTACTGTGAAACATTAAAAAATTACCAGCTTTGTAACCATCTTCTAGTTTCACAAGCAACTCAACCATGTCAAGAAGCAGTGTAAAAGCAAGCCTCTGTAAGCAGATTTCAATAAATTTAACTTGTTTATCTATAATGAAGTAATGAATTTAACTTGTTTATCTATAACTTGTTTTTCTATGGCTGTTCCTTATGATTAAAGCTAATACTTGACAAAATTAAACTACTTTGCTAAAGAAACTAGAGATAATGAAACTCACCAGCCATTAATTTATATTGCTGGTTTTGCTTAGATGGGTGCCTATGCATTCTCTTATTAAATCCAGCACTGATTCCTGTTTTTATTATCTACTTACTGTACTTACTGTTTTTATTATCTACTTTACTGAAACTGTAATACACTTTCAAGACTTATAGTTCACTGTACTTGCCCATCAAGTGTTCTGATTCAATTTCACAAAAGATTTCATGATTGTCAGGATCATTATCACTACCTTTCCCAATTGTCTACAAATATTAGGGCTACATCTCCCACAATTCCCAGGTGGCTGGGAAATCGGGGAATTGTATTCCTATCACATCTAGAGGGTAAACAGTTGTGGAAAACTAGTTTTATTGCATATTCAAAGTCTGATCTTATATAACATGGATCTCAATAGGCTTAGATATGCATAATACTGCATAGATCTGCCCTGTGTAGTATTTTAAGAGCAAGTAATACATTTACATACAGCAGGAAGCTGTGATTAATTCTGTATTCCTATTACATATTTATATTGTTCTACAGATGTTCATTTTTCCTTCCAAGCACACATTGACTGAGAGAGATCTTATGTATCCAACAGGGAGAAGAAAAAAAGAGAGATGCTGCTGGAATATTTCTCCTAAAATGGAGAGGCCACATTCATTTTTCCAAATCAAAAATCAAGAGTGGCAAGGGAAGCTCAATTTCAAGTGACAGTCCAGGCAATTGAGAGGGAAAAGAAGATAGCTTCTGTTATCCATCCATCCATCCATCCATCCATCCATCCATCCATCCAAAGAAACCCTGGGTAACAAACAAATGAGCTCCCATAACTAACATCCCAGCTACAATGCCTGGAGGAAGAGCCAGGTCTTCGTGGCCTTCTGAAAGGCCAACAGAGTCAGGGCTATCTGTATCTCAAGGAAGAGGCTGTTTCATAGGGCAGGCACGACAGAGAAGTGACCCATCAGGTGACTCTGCATGCTCACTCTGCTGGATCTGGTGGGATGGGCAGAAAGCATATGGGAAAGGCAATCCTGCAAGTATCCTGGCCCCATGCCATATACGGCTTTAAAGGTGACAACCAGCACCTAGAAATGTACCCAGAAGCCTGCATGTGCTGCTGCATTCTGGACAAGCTGAAGCTTCTGAATGCTCCTCAAGGGCAGTTCCATGTAGAGCTTGTTGTAATAGTCCAATTGAGAGGTGACTAAGGCATGAGTGACTGTGAGCAGTGTCTCCCAATCTTTGCTCATGGGACAGCTGGGAAAGTAATGGAAAGCAGAGTAGCTCAAAATAATCAAGATAGAAGGTGAGTCCATTGGCAACTTATCTTATAAATGGCATCTCAACCCAGGTGGCAAGAAACCTGGAAAGAAGAGCTTTAAATGATTCAAAGAGGCTTAATCAACTCATTATAAACAAGGATTGAAGATTCCTCTTAGCATTCTAGGTACCTTACTGAAGTCTGTGTAGTTTTTGCTTCCTTGATCTTGCCCAGCTGCATGGGGCTGGATAGTTCCATTCAATACTCTGGAGGAGCTGATGGGAGCAGAAATCCAAAGCATACAGAAAGCACCAATATATTTGAACTATATTTCAATTCCATGAATAAATGGAATACAATTAATTAAGCTGATATTTTTATTGGGCTAGTTTCATTTAACTATAATGGTACTCTGAATTTATAAAGGAAGATACAGGCACTTGCCAGCATCTTAATTAAAACTATAGGCAAACTGTATCACTCTCAGTAGACCTGCCAAGAAGGAACAACGACAATCCAAAGGATTATTGAAAAGAAGGCTGGTTCTTATTAGGCAGAATAAGTTGGACATCACAGGGAGCAAATGCTGGTGGCAGGAAGCACTGGAAAGTAATGGGAAGAAAGCTGTGATAGGAAATGTGCCTTGCACCCCGTATGCCTAAAGTAATCTTCAGGTGTTATGGATGTTGTTGTACCATTATCAGTATTGAGCTAAGTTCTTCTTGTCAGCACAGCTGATTTCTCTACTTAGAATTGGGCTGATGGCATCTTTATCCTTGTGCTAAAAGAACAAATAGTCTTGAGCTGGTCCTTAGAGGAGGTACAGATAGATACAGACATATAGATAAGGGGTTATGTTTTCAAGCACAAACACCTGCATGCATATGCTTATTTTCATCTGAAATATGAAATTAGGAGGGGAAAAATTAATATATAGAAATTATCTTATAAATTAGTAATGACTATGTATTTTAACTCAATTCTACTCCAGGGCTTTCAAATGAATGGAATCAAGAGGCTATTACACTTTTTCTATGTGCATTTCCCGTTCCTTTATTATTTGTAGCACCCTGATGAAAAGTAGTTAAGAAAAGTAGTTAAGCACAGACAATTTTCTTCTTAGACGTAATATAGTCTATTTATTTGAGGTTCTCAGATGGGAACAAACTTGGCAACCGAAAAGGAGATACAGTACTCATTATTACTGTTGAAAACCACACTACAGGTAGTCCTCGACTTACAACAGCAATTGGGATTGGAATTTCCATCACTAAGCAATGTGGTCATAAAGCACGACCATATCACTTAGTGATGGCAGTCCCTGCAGTCCCAGTTCCTACTGTTAACTGAATCCCACGGTCTTTAGGTGAGGCAACTTCCTGCTGGCTTCCCACAGCCAAAGTCAGTGGGGAAGCTGGCAGGAAGTTGCAAGTCCCAGGGTTGGCGCAGCGCGAGTGCGGCGTGAGCGCAGAGGGGGTGGGGGAGGGTGCACGGGTGGGGAAGACTTACCCCAATGACTTGCCACCTTCCCTGACAGCTTCCTCATTGACTTTCTGGGGAAGCTGGCAGGGAAAGTTGCAAATGGCGATCTTGTGAACCAGTTGCAAGTGCGAATGGGTTGCCAAGCACCCAGATCGTGATCACATGACTGCAGGGGTGCTGGGACAGCTGGAACCCCAAGAACCGGTTGTAACCACCATTTTCAGTGCCATCATAACTTCGAATGGTCACTGAGTGAATGCTCATAGGTTGAGGACTACCTGTAGGTGTGTGTGTATACAGTATGTGAGTGTGTGTGTGTATTTCTTACCATGGAATACAAAGCATTATGCTTATGATTTATGATACTCTTTGTGCTGCAATCTGAAGTCTGATTTATCAGTCTACAAGTGAGTGGTCTATTATCATTCCTCCTAAAAATAAGATAATAGGCACACACACATAGAGACAAAGGATAACTGAGATATACTGGCATGCAAATAATAAAAGTTGAAGCCACATGGATAAAACTTTGAGGTGACAATAAAATTGAAGAATGTGAGAAATAATGGGGAGAAAATTAACCTACTTGTCAGACTGAAGGCAATGCTTTGGTGTCATCCTATCATACATAAGACAAAACTGTAAAGATAGCCCAAGTTATCTTGCTCCCTAACATTTATGATTAATTACGAACAGGTGAAAAAAATTCTCATTACTTGAAGTACAACACAAAGACTCAAATTACCAAGAAGCTTCAGGGGCATATCACACTAAGTTACCATTTTGGTAGAAACAGTAATCCATATTAATACACTTTCATGAAAATTAATATGCCAGAAGATTCTTCCACATGACTTTTTCTGAACAATTTGTCTTTTTATAGGAAAAAGTTTCACATTTCTGTGAAGCAACTGCTATCAACTTGATATTTTTTCTTGGGTTGAATTTTAATGAAAGAAAATACCTTTTCTCTCAAATTTATTATGTTTTTAAAAGTATCATATGGGAAAATATGACTGTGTGGATCATAACAAATTGTGTCAAGTTCTTGGTGGTATGGGGATACCAAGTCATCTTGTCTGCCTCCTGAGGAATCTATAACGACCAAGTAGCAACAGTAAGAACAGACCACGGAACAACGGACTGGTTTAAGATTGGGAAAGGAGTACGGCAGGGTTGTATACTCTCACCCTACCTATTCAACCTGTACGCAGAACACATCATGCGACGTGCTAGGCTTGATGAATCCAAGGCTTGATGAATCCAAGGCTGGAAGAAACATTAACAATCTCAGATATGCAGATGATACCACTTGGATGGCTGAAAGCGAGGAGGAGCTGAGGAGCCTTATGACAAAGGTGAAAGAAGAAAGTGCAAAAGCTGGGTTGCAGTTAAACCTCAAAAAAAACCAAGATTATGGCAACCAGCTTGATTGATAACTGGCAAATAGAGGGAGAAAAAGTAGAGGCAGTGACAGACTTTGTATTTCTAGGTGCAAAGATTACTGCAGACGCTGACTGCAGCCAGGAAATCAGAAGACGTCCACGTCTTGGGAGGAGAGCAATGACAAATCTTGATAAAATAGTTAAGAGCAGAGACATCACACTGACAACAAAGATCCGCATAGTTAAAGCAATGGTATTCCCTGTAGTAACCTATGGCTGCGAGAGCTGGACCATAAGGAAGGCTGAGAGAAGGAAGATAGATGGTTTTGAACTGGAAGATTCTGAGTGCGCCTTGGACTGCAAGAAGATCAAACCACTCCATACTCCAGGAAATAAAGCCAGACTGCTCACTTGAGGGAATGATATTAAAAGCAAAACTGAAGTACTTTGGCCACATAATGAGAAGACAGGATACCCTGGAGAAGATGCTGATGCTAGGGAAAGTGGAAGGCAAAAGGAAGAAGGGCCGACCAAGGGCAAGATGGATGGATGATATTCTGGAGGTAACGGACTCGACCGTGGGGGAGCTGGGGTGGCGACGGCCGACAGGAAGCTCTGGCGTGGGCTGGTCCATGAAGTCATGAAGAGTCGGAAGTGACTGAATGAATAAACAACAAAATGGGAAAATATAGAATAAAATACATAATATTGGTTGTTAAGCTTCCGTGTTATTATCTAGTAAAGGGTAAATAAAATAATAATAATAATAATAATAACAACAACAACAACATATTCGAGCAGAGGGGCAAACTGCCAGAACACAAGTTCTATCCTGCTTCACAGAACATTTTACAACATTTTTAGCTACTATAGGAATTGTAATTTAAGCTCTTGTGTATCACAATAAATGAGCCTTTTAAGTATGTTTGTTATAATCACAGCCACAGTTCATCTGTTTGGAGTTTGTTATTCTGAGAAACAAAAAGTCTCCTGAGAGAAGAAAACAATATTTTTTTAATGTTTGTTGACTTTTAGTAACTAGAAATGTTTTAAAACTATAGACAAAATAATGGGAATCTGCAAGTTTTTCTTCTGATAAATTGTTTATTACCTTCCTACCTAAAGTTTGAAAGCTTTAGATAAGCCCTATGATGAAGCCCAAAGATATATGGCCGTTGCATCTACGGGCTTTTCAGTACATAAGGATTTCTGTGTCCTGATGGAAATATGCAGCCAACTGTATTGAGTCATCATTGGCCTTATATGCTGATACAATATTGCTCAAAGCAACAAAGAAAGACAAAGGATATTGCAGATGATGCTAGCACGCACCTCTGAGTTCACATACATTAGACCTTATGTGGGCATCAATACCACAGTGTTTACAAATGTAGATGGTATAGCCCAAGTTTCTGCCTTAGATGAGGACTGACATACTCTAATACAGTAAGGGTTAATTGACTAATTGATAACAGAGACTTAGGATATGGACCATCACTTTGAAAAGAAATCTAAGGTACACAGAAAATCTGCTTTACTATCCAGAGTAGCAGACACTGGCACTGTCTCTAGATGTTAGTGCAATTTACATCATCCAGTCCTTCCTTAGGCATGAAAGCTGACTGGATGACTTTGGGCAAGTCATTCTCTCTCAGCCCAACCCACCTCACAGGGTGATTATAGTGGGGAAAATAGGAGCATTACGTATGCCACCTTTTGTACAAAATAAAGGTGGTACATAAATTTAATACTAAACAAACAAATAAATAACCATACATCTAATGCATGAAAGGTCTCCACATATGTAATATATGAAGCATGTTCCAAATCCATGGATGTTTTGGGGGGGGGGGGAAATTGACAGAACTACCATCTTACTGCTTGGAACAAAAAGACACTGCATATTAATGAGGTATAAAGATCTACAGTTTAGCATGAAAAACATGGAGGTAAGCAAACATATGTCAGCAGTGGCCACAGATTAAAAAGGGTATTTCAACAATTAGCCTAACAGCGGTCCCCAACCTTTTTGGCACCAGGGACCAGTTTTGTGGAAGACAATTTTTCTACAGACTGCGGGGGGATGGTTTCGGGATGAAACCATTGGAAGTGGTAAATAAAATAATGGGCAGGCCACGCATGGACTAAAATAAGTGTCGGATTCTGACTTCTCATAAGGAGCGTGCAACCTAGATCCCTTGCATGTGCAGTTTATAGTAGGGTTCGCGCTCCTATGAGAATCTAATGCCGCCGCTGATCTGACAGGAGGCGGAGCTCAGGTGGTAATGTGAGTGATGGGGAGCGGCTGTAAATACAGATGAAGCTTTGCTCGCTCGCCCACCACTCACCTCCTGCTGTGCGGCCCGGTTCCTAACAGGCCACGGCCCAGTACTGGTCCATGGCCCGGGGGTTGGGGACCCCTGGCCTAGGATATATCCAAGGGGATATATATGAAGATCATTCAGTGGCCTGGTAGAATCAGTGAATGGAGCAGAGCTTAACATTGTGTAAACTCGTGCATAGAAAAAGGAATATTGTTTAAAAACACAGCCTGTGAGCATGTTAGAGAGATTCAGGTTCTTATTCTTACACTTTTAGCCCACCCAAGCATAAAGAAACACACACTTAAACATTGCAGGTACAAAAAGTAAGTACAAAAGAGTTCTTACATTTATTTGGTCCAGGTACAGCCATTTCAGTAGAAAATTGGTTTCAGTTCTTCTTTCTGTTCCCTAAACTGTATACCTCTGGACCTGTTTGCTGTTTGAAAGGGGGAAAAAGCCTCTGGAGTTGAGGCCTAGCACATGGCCTCTCCATGGAAGGAGCTAAGGCACGTGCATCCTACCCCATCGGTGGAAGAATCAGAGAAAGAGAAGAGGAAGTGGGAGGGTCAACAAGCAGCTTCCTCTGGAAGCACAGTGTTTGCCTCCTAGAGCAATTATGAGGCATGCTTGATTTGAAGGAACTGTGAGAAAGCATATTTTATCTGGAGGAGATAAACCTGAATAACCCTCTATGGAAAGGTGTTGAACAAAGATACTAGCTAAATAAACTTCTATTAAAATGAACAACAAATTTGTGCCTTTGATAAGAAAAGAAAATCATACTCCAGGTGAAATCTATCCAAATCCAGGAACCTCAAGAAGTGGGTCCACTTCCTAGTTTAAGATACATGGGTAATTGGCTTATATGCAACTTCTATAACATTAGTATCTCTGCTGAGAACATAACCATATGAACCACACTGTTGAGAACTGGACTGACACTGATGCAGAGAGAGCAGATCCAAATGCTGAGAAAATCTAGAGTATATCAAAGACAATAATAGGGAGAAAAACCAAGACTGTCTTGATCACGAAAGACTTACTAAGATAAATGGACTATGGACTATCTACAACTTTGGCAATATTTTGGGTTAGCAAAATGAGTGGAAATGCATAAAGAAGAGGTACCCTTCAACTGAGGAGGAACGCATCTTCTTGGTCTCTTGGATCTTGCCACCTTTGGTACGTAAGTGAAGATATTAAGCATGGTTCCAAGATGCAAAGAAATCTATCACTGGTTAGCTCCAAATATTGAAGTTATGGTTAACAATAATTGGAGATTTCATTCATGCCATATAGCTGCTACCTGCTGAAATGATCTGCTAAGTCACTGTTGACATCTGACACATGGCTGGCTGCTGCAAAGCTGTTGAGTTTGATCCATCAGCTCCAGAGTCATCTTGACAGGGAGAGAAGAGTGGAGACATATGTCTATGAAGGTTCTCAGTCATCCAGGTGGAATTGTCTGTAGCTTGAATCATGTCAACTGGATTTCTATTTTCTCAGTGGAAACGTTTCGCTCCTTATCCAAGGAGCTTCTTCAGTCTGAGCAAAGTTGGTAAGGGAATCCTAAATATGTTTCTAGGTAGCTGTGTGACCTTACACCTGGGGCTAGGTCATGGTTATATTGAGATGTTATTTTAAGTCCTTTTATCATCTAAAGGAGGATCGTTAAGATCATCATGCTACTGTTGAGCTTGTGAAATGGTCTTAATCTTCCTAGGCACAGAAGACAAAGCAGGGAGGAAGATGGGGGAAAGATTGTGCCTGAGGCCCCCACCTCTATTCAAGGAAGGATTTTCCATCCATTTATGCCAACTTGGAAAATCCTTCCTTGAATAGAGGTGGGGGCCTCAGGCACAATCTTTCCCCCATCTTCCTCCCTGCTTTGTCTTCTGTGCCTAGGAAGATTAAGACCATTTCACAAGCTCAACAGCAGCATGGTGATCTTAACGATCCTCCTTTAGATGATAAAAGGACTTAAAATAACATCTCAATATAACCATGACCTAGCCCCAGGTGTAAGGTCACACAGCTACCTAGAAACATATTTAGGATTCCCTTACCAACTTTGCTCAGACTGAAGAAGCTCCTTGGATAAGGAGCGAAATGTTTCCACTGAGAAAATAGAAATCCAGTTGACATGATTCAAGCTACAGTGGAGACATATGTTTCCCATTGTTTAATGATAACCCCGGTGTTGTCTGCGGCCATCTGGATTGCCTGGTCCTGAAAGAGTGGTTCATTACTGGCCATTACTGTTTGAGCATACTGATATAGAACTAACATTCCCTTTGATCTTCAAGGATGATGAAGTTCCCTGAGTGGGAACTCCATCTGGGGAAAGTGTCCCTGAATTTGGAAGGGAAAGAAAAACAAAAACAAGGGGAGAAACAAGCCAAATAAAGATGACAGAATGGAAAGAAGTGGCAGGGAAAGGACAAGTCCTGGACAAGCCCTGCCTCTCTTGATACACTCTGGTGATCTAATTGTTAAGGCATCCACACATTCTATAATAATGTGTACAGCAAGGAAGCTCCAGCAAAGGAGATCGTTACCTTGTCGTGGTGCTGGAGCTTGAGCACCTCAATGAAACCATGAGCTAAACCGTGAAGGGACACCCAAGACGGGAAGGTCGTGGCAGAGAGGTCAGACTAAATACGATCCCTGGGGAAGGTAATGGCAACCCACCCCAGTATTCTTGCCATGAAAACTAAATGGATCAGTACAACCAAAGATATGTCGGTATACCATCGGAAGATGGGACTCCCAGGTCGGAAGATGGTCAAAATGCTACTGGGGAGGAACAGAGGATACGTTCAACTAGCCCCAGACGTGATGACGCAGCTAGCTCAAAGCCGAAAGGACGGCTAGCGGCCGACGGTGCTGGTGGTGAACGACGAATCCGATGTTCTAAAGATCAACACACCATAGGAACCTGGAATGTAAGATCTATGAGCCAGGGCAAATTGGATGTGGTTATTGGTGAGATGTCAAGATTAAATATAGACATTTTAGGTGTCAGTGAACTGAAATGGACTGGGATGGGCCACTTCACATCAGATGACCACCAGATCTACTACTGTGGACAAGAGGACCACAGAAGAAATGGAGTAGCCTTCATAATTAATAATAAAGTGGCTAAAGCAGTGCTTGGATACAATCCAAAAAACGATAGAATGATCTCAATTCGAATTCAGGGTAAGCCATTTAACATCACAGTGATCCAAATATACGCCCCAACCACAGATGCTGAAGAAGCAGAAGTAGATCAGTTCTATGAGGATCTGCAGCACCTACTAGATAATACACCAAAAAGAGATGTTATTTTCATTACAGGAGACTGGAATGCTAAGGTGGGTAGTCAGACGACACCTGGAATTACAGGCAAGCATGGTCTGGGAGAACAAAATGAAGCAGGACATAGGCTGATAGAATTTTGCCAAGACAACTCACTGTGCATAACAAACACTCTCTTCCAACAACCTAAAAGACGACTTTATACATGGACTTCACCAGATGGTCGACACCGAAATCAGATTGACTACATCCTTTGCAGCCAAAGGTGGCGGACATCTATACAGTCAGTAAAAACAAGACCTGGAGCTGACTGTAGTTCAGATCACGAACTTCTTATTGCAAAATTTAGAATCAGACTAAAGAGAATAGGGAAGACCCACAGATCAGTTAGATATGAGCTCACTAATATTCCTAAGGAATATGCAGTGGAGGTGAAGAATAGATTTAAGGGACTAGATTTAGTAGATAGGGTCCCGGAAGAACTATGGACAGAAGTTCGCAACATTGTTCAGGAGGCGGCAACAAAAAACGTCCCAAAGAAAAAGAAAACCAAGAAGGCAAGATGGCTGTCTGCTGAAACACTGGAAGTAGCCCAAGAAAGAAGGAAAGCAAAAGGCAACAGTGATAGGGGGAGATATGCCCAATTAAATGCAAAATTCCAGAGGTTAGCCAGAAGAGATAAGGAATTATTTTTAAACAAGCAATGTGCGGAAGTGGAAGAAGACAATAGAATAGGAAGGACAAGAGACCTCTTCCAGAAAATTAGAAACATCGGAGGTAAATTCCAGGCAAAAATGGGTATGATGAAAAACAAAGATGGTAAGGACCTAACAGAAGCAGAAGAGATCAAGAAAAGGTGGCAAGAATATACGGAAGATCTGTATAGGAAGGATAATAATATTGGAGATAGCTTTGACGGTGTGGTCAGTGAGTTAGAGCCAGACATCCTGAAGAGTGAGGTTGAATGGGCCTTAAGAAGCATTGCTAATAACAAGGCAGCAGGAGACGATGGTATCCCAGCTGAACTGTTTAAAATCTTGCAAGATGATGCTGTCAAGGTGATGCATGCCATATGCCAGCAAATTTGGAAAACACAAGAATGGCCATCAGATTGGAAAAAATCAACTTATATCCCCATACCAAAAAAAGGGAAGCACTAAAGAATGTTCAAACTATCGAACAGTGGCACTTATTTCACATGCCAGTAAGGTAATGCTCAAGATCTTGCAAGGTAGACTCCAGCAATTCATGGAGCGAGAATTGCCAGATGTACAAGCTGGGTTTAGAAAAGGCAGAGGAACTAGAGACCAAATTGCCAATATCCGCTGGATAATGGAGAAAGCCAGGGAATTTCAGAAAAACATCTATTTCTGTTTTATTGACTATTCTAAAGCCTTTGACTGTGTGGATCATAACAAATTGTGGCAAGTTCTTGGTGGTATGGGGATACCAAGTCATCTTGTCTGCCTCCTAAGGAATCTGTATAACGACCAAGTAGCAACGGTAAGAACAGAACACGGAACAACAGACTGGTTTAAGATTGGGAAAGGAGTACGGCAGGGTTGTATACTCTCACCCTACCTATTCAACCTGTACGCAGAACACATCATGCGACATGCTGGGCTTGAGGAATCCAAGGCTGGAGTTAAAATCGCTGGAAGAAACATTAACAATCTCAGATATGCAGATGATACCACTTTGATGGCTGAAAGCGAGGAGGAGTTGAGGAGCCTTATGATGAAGGTGAAAGAAGAAAGTGCAAAAGCTGGGTTGCAGTTAAACCTAAAAAAAACCAAGATTATGGCAACGAGCTTGATTGATGACTGGCAAATAGAGGGAGAAAAAGTGGAGGCAGTGACAGACTTTGTATTTCTAGGCGCAAAGATTACTGCAGATGCTGACTGCAGCCAGGAAATCAGAAGACGTCTACTTCTTGGGAGGAGAGCAATGGCAAATCTTGATAAAATAGTTAAGAGCAGAGACATCACACTGACAACAAAGGTCCGCATAGTTAAAGCAATGGTATTTCCTGTAGTAACCTATGGCTGCGAGAGCTGGACCATAAGGAAGGCTGAGCGAAGGAAGATAGATGCTTTTGAACTGTGGTGTTGGAGGAAAATTCTGAGAGTGCCTTGGACTGCAAGAAGATCAAACCAGTCCATACTCCAGGAAATCAAGCCAGACTGCTCACTTGAGGGAATGATATTAAAGGCAAAACTGAAGTACTTTGGCCACGTAATGAGAAGACAGGATACCCTGGAGAAGAAGCTGATGCTAGGAAAAGTGGAAGGCAAAAGGAAGAGGGGCCGACCAAGGGCAAGATGGATGGATGGTATTCTGGAGGCGACGGACTCAACCATTGGGGAGCTGGGGATGGTGACGGCCGACAGAAAGCTCTGGCGTGGGCTGGTCCATGAAGTCACGAAGAGTCGGAAACGACTGAACGAATAAACAACAAAAAGAGCAAGGAAGACATTGTTGCTGGAAGCCTGGAGTCCTTTGAAGACGTTCATCAGCACAACTTGGGAAGGGTGGAGGAGTCCCTCCCTATTGCTTGCATGATTAATACTAACTCTTTTTGCAATTCCTAAGCAAGGCTTAGATTGTTTTCCCTGCATGAATAGAGAGTGAATGTCTGCACTGAAGCAGGAGAGAAACTGCTACCATTACTTCTGCCAACAATGATTTTAAAGTTCTCGCTAAAGTGAGGCAAAAGAGCTCCTCCCTTTCTATAGTGTCTCCTCCCTTTCAGTATCTGCCTCTTAAATTACTTGTCTCTGAATATTAAAACACCACCCAATTCAAAGATAATTATTTAAGAATTTCTAATCTCTTTGGGAAGTAAATACTGTACATATAGGATTGCAGCCAAAATGATTTTAAGTTTAAGTTTAGTCTCTTATTTATTGATATTTAATTCATTTCATTGTACTATTCATACTTGTCAATGTTATTTTGTGCACATCTCTGAAATATATATATATTACCAAAACAAATATTTTAGACTGTGCGTTTATGTACACATATAGACACACAGAAATACTGAGGCAGCAGAATTTTGTATTCTTACTTCCCAGAGGGTCAACCTGCAAATTATCTATAAGCATCTTAAGACAGCTGCTTATTGCAGCTCATCTATTTGCATGTGGTGTTTAATTATAAATGATTTATCAGGGTGAAATGACACTGCTTTGCTTTGTGAAGTGACTTTTGACACTAATTGCTGGAGGGATCCACTTGAAAATAGTGCCTCAGCATGGAAAAAGAAAGATGCTCCACTTCCTCTCAAAAGGGTGGAGGTAGGCGGCCTTGATCATCAGTCAGTTAGCTTCATTGGAAATGGGTGCATCTGAGGCTAGCACAGTGCCTAATTTTATGTGGCACAGTGGTTTCAATGGGTCACTTAAAAGTGGGTTCACTTTGTGAAGCAACTTCAAAAGGATGCTTCATCAAAGCCTTTATCAAAGTGAAGCTGCCCGCCCTTTTGAGGCTTCAGACCCAGTATTTATGAACCATTTGAGTTTCGAAAAAGTGAAATCAGTAGCTAACTTTCAGCCAACTTCAAAAGGGACAGTCTAAGCTGACTCACCTGTGTTAGAAACAGAAATACTGTACTTGTTCCTGTTTTAATTAGGGCTAGTAGTCAGACTCTTAAAAAAAAAGTATAACCAATTATTTTTGTTCTCTAACTCATCACATTTCACCACAATGACTGATGCAGCTGATAATGAATTTCTATTGTATAAGATTAAGAACTGGACACCAAAACTTAGTTCCAAATATATGAATCAGAATAAAAATGTAATAACTCTGACAGCAATTTTTTTAACTACAGAGCATCGCTTAGGCTTTCCGTTCATATCACACAGCTCACTAAACTCCAGTTAAAAGTTGTCCCTTTTCCCCTTCCACAGTTCCATGTTATAATTTTGAAATAAAAGATCACTCCAGACACTTAGCATTCACATTTTTCTTTGAACATTTAAATAGATTTTACTTTTGAACTTGATTCAAACAGAACAAAAAGCAACAATAATGAAGCATTTTAGTCCCCTCTTCCATATTCTGAATGAATAATTCAGTGTAGATATTAACGGCAACCAGAAATTTTAATGACTGTCATGGATATGGATGAATATGCACCAGCTGAAGCTTTTGGCTAGGACTTAAATATTAAATAAAGCATATATCCTTGCTGGATATGATTTTTTTTTAGCCTTAATGGGCTAACCAATATACCTTTATCCTTTGCTTTGATACTTTCAAATGAACAGTATATATGTCTTTGAGCATTACATCTGTTAAGCCAGGTCTTGGGTTGTTAAATTGCATTTGGACAAGCTGGATCTTGGGTTGTCATAATGCATTTGGTTTGCCTGCTTCATCCTGACATCTCTGAGTTGATAAATGGTTCAACCTTGAGGCAAAAGTCTGAACTTTCTCAAGTCTGAACCTTCTCAAAAGGAACACAAGTCACATACAAGGATAAATTGTTCATCATGCATAGGCAGCATTTTTAGTGATATGATTCCTGTATTATACATGGCTCTTCTATTCATTTGTATATTATTTCCTGCTTTTATTTACTTGCATATCACAAGGTAATGGAATTTTAAATAACACTCAGAATGATTTCATATGTTTCTCAGTTTGTTGTCAAGTGTTGAAAAACAGTTTCAAACGAACTACTTGGCAGCATATTGTTAATCCCATAAAGACACATAGAGAAGATATTCTGGACATGCTGTTAGAGCTCTCCAGTTGGAATTATGTCTTATTCCCCAACTTCAGTTGAAGGAGCAAATGACACTTCCTGAGCTGTTGGAAAGTGAAGCAGTCTCCTGAGAATACCATTTATGACTCTTTGGATTTTGTTACCATAAGTTAAAGCATAAAATAACAAATTTCAGAACAACAGTGAAGACTCCTGGTTCTAGTCCTCCCTCAGATACAGAAGCCAGCTGGGTAATTCTGGGCCAGTCATTCTCTCTCAGGTCTAGACTAAGAAGTTAAAAAACATCTATCTACCAACCCACAATGGATCAACCTGATAGATTACAGTCCATAACTTTCAATGAAGAGGCCTTCACCTTGCAGTGGACTGAATAATAATAATAATAATAATAATAATAATAATAATAATAAAAATAATAAAAACTCAATACATTTTGAGTATACGTTTTTTTTTTCTTGGAGTAGTTAGAAAAACGTGAAAAACCTCTGCCTACTTTCAAGCTACTATTTCCAATTAAGCTTAGTATCTATTTTCAAAGTTATACTTTATGTACTATAGTCCCATGCTGCCCAGATTTACCTCTGAATAGCTGTTACTCAGATCTGCATATGGGCTGTATGGTGGACAAAACAAGATGCATTTTTGGTTGCTATTGCCAGCAGTTCCAGGGACCTGACTATGCTGGGCTGGGCTGAGTTTTCTGGTAAAACTGACTGAATTTCATTCACATGCTGGCATCTACACTTAGTTATTTTTCTCTCCCTTCCCATAGTAAGTACAGGTAGTCCTCGTTTAGTGACTGCAATTGGGACTGGCAACTTGGTCATTAAGCGAAGCAGACGCTAACTGAAATTGCAACTGTGCTTATGATTTTACTTTGCTTTGCTTTACAGACCTGCAAAGGTTGTAAATGTGAGGACTGGTTGCAAAGTTACTTTTTCATCACTGTCTTAACTGCGAATGGTTGCTGTATGAGGCAGCCACTAAGTGAGGACTACCTGTAGATCAATTTTCCTGCTACTTTGACAGATAGACAGATAGACAGATAGACAGATAGACAGACAGACAGACAGACAGACAGACAGACAGACAGACAGACAGACAGACACTACATATGCAAACAGCAAACCCTGGCATATGCTTTTCTCGTAACTCCATCTAATTTGTTCCATGTTAGCCAGTTTCAACCACATCAGGGTCACAAGGAAACAAGCTGCATCTGCTGCATGACAGTTCAGTTGATGAGAATCAAACTTTGTTATTTCCAAGGGTCACTGTATCTTCTTTTAATCTGATACCTATTACTGCCTGGCTTTCTGACCCCTACCGCTGCCTTTTTTCCTGTGGCTACTTTTTGTTTTGGTTCTTTTCTGCTTGACAGTGAATTCCTTATCTCATATCTTACCTCTATCTTATTCACTTGGCAACTGCTATTACTGCTGTTAGTCAAGAAGCTGGATGTGGAGATCAGCATCTACTTACAGATATTTGTAGAAAGCTGCTGAGGACCTTGTTCACTAAGGCAATGCATGTTTTAATTCTGGAGTACAGAAAGGGTGATGGCTTGCTAGTGCAAATAAAGCAGACAGTACTCGATATTAAAAGTCATTGCTGAGTGTCTTAATCAGATGATCATTCAACAAAATGTCAGGTACTATTAAAAGTATGTAAATAAGTTGACTGGCAGTTTTTCATACTGGCTTTTTCCAATTATTAATTTTCCAATGGCATTAGGAATCAAAGCAGATGGCAGCACCTAGCTGGCCTTGGCTGATTCCAAAAGAACTAAGCAGCCTTGGTTAGTTCTTCGATGGGAGACCACCAGGAGCTATAAGTTAGACTGGGAAGCTGAAAAAATCACCCCTGAATAAAGCAGTTGTGAGCCACAACCATTTTGCTGCCCAAAACTACCTGTGTTACCAAGAATTAACCTTAATTTGAGGGAGTTTTGCACTTTTTTTAGTATTGGTAAACCAGATTATTTATCTAAGACCTGAAACATAAACACAAAAGAGATCTTTGGATAATCTAGAATAACTAGAAATTGTGCACAAACTTTTAGAGGAGGAAAAAGAGTTCACAAAATGTATTTTCACTTGTAACCCACCCAATGCTTTATTAAGCATTAATTAATTTAATTTATTTGATTTAGACACTGCCTGACTCCAAACTACTCTGGGTGATGTACAATAAAACCAACCACACAAACAAAAAAACAGAATACTTATAAAGGAATAAAAGAATAAACAACAAAACCCTATGGTGGATCCAGCAACCACACCAACCACCTAAACCCAAGGCCTGGGAGAACAGCCAGGCCTCTAAAGCTTTCTGGAATGCCAGAAGGGTGGGAGCCACATGGATATTGGGTGGGAATCTCATTCCAGAGGGCAGGTGCCATGACAGGCATGCTTCTGTGGTCCTGACAAATAACATTTAACTGAAGGGTCCTGGAGCATGGCTACTCTGTCAGATCAAACTGTCCAGCTGATACCACAGGAAATAGGTGGTCCTTCAACTAACCAGGCCCTACACCACGTGGGCTTTATAGGTCATAACCAGCACCTTGAATTGCACCCAGAAGCATACTAGTAACCAATGCAGCTCAGGAAGCAGGAAGCATCACATGGGTACACTAAGGCATGCCCCTCACTACCTGTGCCACTGCATTATGGACCAGTTGAAATTTCCAAGTGATCTTCAAGGGCCCATGTAGTGCACTGCAACAGTCAGGCCATGAAATGACTAGGGCATGAGTGACTGTCTGAAGGGCCTCCTGATCTAGGAAAGGGTGGAACTGATGTACCAGATGAAGTTGTGCAAAGGCCCTCCTAACTACAGCTGCTACCTGCTCATCAAGAAGGAGCTGTGCGTTCGTGCGTTCAGGAGTACCCCCAGATTGCATTCCACTCTTGAATGGGGAAGTGCAACCCCATTCAAGGCCAAAGGTAACATATTTCCGGATCTAGGTGGCCCCAACTGTCACAGCCACTCAGTCTTGGTAGGATGAATCAGAGACAGTTCCTCCCCATCCAAACCTGTACAGCCTCCAGGGTCTACTGGGATAGAACCTCGACATCTTCCCTTGGCTGGTCTGGGGTTGAAAAATATAATTGTGTATCATCAACATACTGATGACACCAAACCCCAAACCAGTGGATGACCTCACCCAGCAGTTTCATGTAGATGTTGAATAAAAAGGGAGACACGGTTGAGCCCTGCAGCACCCCACAAACTCTTTGTTCCATGGATCACCTGGGATTGGCTGATTGTGGCTGATCGAACGGGCCCTATATCCCTCCAGGGAGGGGTGACCAAAAGACAATCAGAGAGTGATCTGAAGTTTTCTTCTTTCTTTCCTCCATTATGGAAGAAAAGTTGTAATAAAGACTGCAGAATGTACTTGGACTGATAATGTGAACAGCCCTCTGGCAGGAAATGCTTCAGACTACACATGCTTAGCATCGTTTTATATAAGTCCCCACCTAAGCCACACCTCATCTCTGTTAACATCTAATTCTCCCTGTGGTATATTTTTGTTCCTTTGTTACCTGGAGCAGTGAATAGCTTGATGTCCAGCAATATTAAAATAGAAATCAGTAGTATGTTTCATTTCATCCGTATGCCCAGAAACTTCAATCCAGTGCCCTATTGGGAGGCAGTAAACTCCATCAACTAAATTGCATGGGTTATAAATGCTGCATCGATCATGGTGGGGTCCATTACCTAAAACAATAAGAAAACACACAAACCACAATTCAGCAGAACTCATAAATTAAATTATA
Source organism: Charina bottae (assembly GCA_023362775.1). NCBI lineage: Eukaryota > Metazoa > Chordata > Lepidosauria > Squamata > Charinaidae > Charina > Charina bottae. The sequence goes on from JALMGJ010000001.1 coordinate 15,839,001, forward strand.
TTTGGAAAACAGTATCTTCCCATCCCCTGTGCAGATAAAAAATATATATTGCAGCCCATTTTTTCATGTTTGCACACAACAGACCAGTCAGAATAAATTTCAGTTTGTTTAAGCCATGGTAATAAGTTACTTTTCCCAAATTAGTGATTTACTGGGGCCAGCTTATGTACATAAATATGTAACATTTTTAGAAGATACAAAACAAAATCTCTTTTAACTATCATTAAGAAGCACATTCTGAATAACCTATTCACTATACACTTTTTTACCTATACCATTATATCAATCAAAGTTTATTGATTAGCCCTTAGGCCATATCAGAATACAAGATTAAACAATAAATGTTAATAAAACTCTATATAAAATTAATATAAAAGATAAGTTGAATAAGAAGTAAATAAAAATACGGTAGATAAGTATACATATAAGTGAAAATACACATCATATTTCCGTGTCACCCCTATAGTTTACCCCGATCAACCCCACATATGTAGATCTCAAGCATATTGATTTGCTTAAATACAGTGCTGTATTATATGTTATTTTTGGGTCTTGGCCACACATAAAATATGTTGTTCCAATATGTGACTCCCAGTGGGTCGTTCGTTTAATGTATGGGCAGATTTCTCACCTTCTTGTACAAATTACAATCGAATAATATATGTGCTATATCCTCAATTTCAGGCTCACCACATATACAAATGTGTTCATTATAAGGGATGCTGTTAAATCTCCCAAATCTGACCATTGTATCAAGCTGATCAAATCTAGCTCGGGTGAATACCTCCCTGAGATGTTTTGGCATTTGTATTTTTAAATAGTTGGCAATTTGAAAACTGCATTTATATCGGCTCAGCCATTTCAGATTGCCAACCTTGCTAAGGGTGGCTATATCTTTTTGCGCTTCTATATCCAAGATTCTTTGTATAGCACTCTTTTTGACTTGATCTCCGGAAGCGCAAGAGACAGGGAGACCGCAAACTCCTTATATAATTTGTCAGTTGTGTAACCCAAGAGGTCTGTAGTTGGGATTTCATCTGTTCTAATAGACACAATCTTGGAGGTCTATCGGGCACCATTTCATTGATTTTACACCAATAATTGTACGCTCTAATTTTAGACTGTGAGTAGATTGTGTAAATTTCCAATTCGGCTCTAACTGCAGCAGCTGAAGTCCTTTTATCTACACCCAGGATACTACTCAGGTGCTGAGATTGTGCTTGTTCTATTAATGTAGTGGAATTTAAATCCCAGACTTCTGCTGCATATAAAAGCATAGGTGTAACCTTAGCTTTATATACTTTGATTATCAGGACTAAGGAACCTGGGTAGCTATGTGTTTTTTAATTTAAGTAGTAGATTCAGGTGTGCCTTTGCTCTAAGTGAACTCCTTTGATGATGAAAAACCCAAGATCCAGTCTCAGAGAAAATTACCCTAACCCTAACCCTAACCGTATACCATTATATCTTAAAATGTTTTATCTCATTTTTAATATTGTTATTTTTCTTATTCTAAACCCATTGCCATAAGAAATAGATACAGTTAGAATTCCTGAACAGACAACTGGTAAATTATGCTCTGAATTGAAGTAACTTGAATTTTGGCAATTATTAGGCACTAATTCAGCCCCAGAAATTTTAAAACTGTAACACAGGCATAATTTTCTCCTTGATTTCTTTCTTACAGGCATTCACAGTGCCATCTGCTGCATGAAAAATGGCTCATGCTATGATTTGGAACAGTTTACTTTTGAAGCTACTGTTTTCAAATTCAGAAGGCTAACAAATCATGTTGTATAGCTTCCAAGCAGACTAGCTGAGGGTCGGTAAAACTAAGATGCAATCTAGCAGAAATGACTAGTTATACCAGAAAAATAGATTTGTGTTTGTGTGTTATAGGTGTGTATGTAATATCAAAATAGATTAAAATAGGCTGTGCCACAATCCTTACAAAGGAGTCAGTCCTACAAACCCAAAGATAGATAAAGAGATTGGAATTATATTGAGATCCAGTATAACCCTTCCATACTTTATGATTCCCGAAGGATATCTAGGACCATTAACAGAATATAAATTCAAATGGAACATTTATGATACAGTAATGATCTCTTTTGTTGCAGAACACATCTCTCACCCAATATTCATTTAGGAATTAAGCATGAACCCATTAGGCTCTTCCTTTTAGGAAATCTTGCAACACATTTTTCCCATAAATCTTTTAGGAATGTAATCTATCAGTGTTATGGGTTATAATATGACTTTAGTTCTTTTATCATTTACTTTCTGTAATTTCATTAGAATTGATTGTGTCACATTTCTTTTGTCACTCTCCAAACATAAAACATCAACCAAAGTGACTGCAATGATTCTGTTATTATCTCTACTATCACACTTATGAAAGTGTTTCTGTATTGGTTGTGATTAATAACAGAACCAATGAACTAGAGGTCCCACTCACTTTAGACAAGAACTCTTCTTCTTCTCTTCTTGGCAATCACTCGTAGCCGAGTAAGATTGTCTTCCAGGGGTAAAATCTTAACAACATGGTAGCCTTAGATAAAACATTTTACCCCAAATACATTATGTGAATAAAAATACTAGCCTACTTTACAGGTTATTTGTAAAGGTTGTTCTGTTATTATGTAAGCAAACCAATAAATAACAAGAATTCCCAAAGTCAGACAACAGTAACCATTAGTGTAGTTCCAATAGGGGGAGGGGGGACTATAACATTAATTGTGATATCTACCTGTGCCTACTTGAACACGGGAGCCTGCAATTTCTGTTGTTGTTCTTTCAAAATGCATTCCATTTCTTCGTTAAATAGCTATTCATTGAATTATTAAATCTATTAAAAACCCATTTGTTTTATTTTATATTCACTGAAATTACATTTCTTCCATTACATAGTTTCCATCATTGTTTGGTTTTATTTCTTTGTAAATTTTTGGAGGGTTTTGCCACTGTTGGTCAAAATTTAATCTCTCATTCACATAATAATACTGAATGCTGGCTTGTTGTGGGGAAAAATTTGAAGAGGGAGTAATATGTACATTACCTTGAGCTCCTGGAGGAAGGGTGGGATATAAATCAAATAAAAATAACTAAATAAACATAAATATCAATATTAAAAATATTAATTCAATTTATACCTTCCCTTTCTACCTAAGTAAAGACTCAGGGTTGCTAACAAAATGTTTTAAAAAGGCCCCAAACTTAAAAACATTAGTTAAAATTAACATTAAATTTAATTAATAATTAAAGCTGGACAAAAGAGATACATTTTTATAGTTAATAATTAGCAATGGGGACCAAATATAAATCCCTAGGGATTTTGACATTGACAGCATCTTCAGAAGGGTCTGTTCTTCAGATCACAATTGTCAGATAGGTTATCAACAGAAGAAGCAGTCCCTCAGACTGTCAGGCCTTAAGCTATTTTAAGATTTCAAAGGTTAATGCCAACATCTAAAATTGCACCTGTTAAGCCACTGATGACCTGTACAGATCTTTCAGTATTAGCATTATGTGATCTGTATACCTACTGTATTCCTAGCTTAGCAGGTACATTTTGCACAAATTAAAGCATCTCGCTTTTTATAGGGAATAGCCTTAGTTAGAGTACACTGTAATAATAAAAATGGAATATAACTAAGGGAATGATAAATGTTGTAAAATCTGACAGCTAAGGAAGGATCAGTTAGCTATTCTCAAAGAAGAGAATGGTGATTGCTAAGAGTGGCTACCAAAACTAGAGGCAACTAGAGTTGCTTCTCTGATTTAGTTATTCATTCATTCACCAACTCCATAACAACTCTGGGTGATAAAAAGTGTACAACTTGATTAGTGTAAATAAATAGTAAACTCCTGCCTCTGTTGCTGCTGTTAGACACAGGTTATACCCACAATTACTCAACATACCCATTCCTACAACTTGTTTCAGAAGAAATGAAAATAAAACTTAATGGGATCAATCAATGATAATTGATTACTCATTCTGTCCCTTTAAACATATTGAACATACCCTCTTAAAAATGTGTACAATACATGCTTCAGAACCCCTAGTTATTCTTTAATTTCCACGTTTTTCCTACTTCCATTGACAGGTTTAAAAAAAATACACAACATTAATAAAAGTTTCCATTCACTTACTCTTGAACTGGCTAAATAATAAATGAAATCATAGTAAAGCAATAGTCAAACAAAGCATGCTCAAATCAGTTGACAAACCCATTTCTATTAACAGCTTTAGCTCTTCAGTTTGAACAAATGTAAGTTTAAGAGGGATTTTATTTACTAAAAGAAAGCATTCTCCTAACATGAAATAAAAACTGCATTATCACCATCAAGGCAATACTTAATCTAACTTCATTCACAATTATCTCATAGACTTGGATTTGGATAAGTGTATGGAATTCCACCCTCCTCCAAACAGCCCCTTGCACCACATTCCACATTGCTCAAGCCGAGTCTCCAACCCTGCTGAGAGGTTTTTCGGGGAGAGGGAATTAAAGATTCAGTTCTTAAAGATTCCAGCTGGATGGAGCAAAAGTGGGGAAGGAGCAACTGAAGGTCTCCGCCTGGCTGTTCCTGGGCTTGAAACTCCATCCCAACCTATTATGCTTTCATTGGCATGCAAAGACTTTCCAGTCAAGACAGACTTGTGTTCTCCTGTTCTAAGAACCTCTATTTACTTGACTTTGGAATCATATTTACAGGTAGTCCTCAGTTATTGAAGGTAATTGGGACCAGAATCTCCATCGCTAAGCGATACGGTTGTAAAGCACGACGTCACGTGACCACATCACTTAGTGACAGCAATCCCAGCACTCCCCGTTACCATCGTTAAGCAAGAATTGTGGGTCGTTGAGTGAGTCCCAGGCAAAATAATTCTAGTTCTCAGTGTGTCTCCTGCATAGCCACCCACTGTAATTACAACAAAATACCCTGTTGTGCTTAGGCTCCCTGCCTTGGCATTGCTTGTTGCACTCCCTGCCCATTATTTGGTGAATCATAATAATCCAACTTTACTTTTTTACCAATTCTATTTATAGGAATACTGTAGTTTACCAGTGTAAGTGTCAGGAATGAATATGTTAATCAAGAATCCTTCTTTCTATAAATATTTATGGTAAAAATAAAAGTTTTCAGTTTCAACTATCAGTGCTATTGAACTGGCTTTCTAATAAATTAATCTTCAAACTAAAATCTACTCAGTGCATACCACATCTCTAAAAAAATGCATTTCATTTATGAAAGAAAACATCCAATATCAGCCTGGATGTCCTATATGGAGAGTTATTTTCATGTCTAAAAAGATCAAAATAAAAGTAAATGGCAAACATTAGAAAGCAAAACAATGGTTTCCTTCAAACGTTACATTATATTTGAGATCGGATTTTAAAGTCTTTATCGTTATTCCACTAATGTTCAAACATTCTTCTATGTCATTTGCTTGCACAGCAACATGTTAAAGAACAAAGCAGTCACGAAAGTCTGCCTTACAAATCGATCTTTGCAAATAGCTCTCTTTTCAGTGCCTAAGGACTGCTCATATAGTCATAGCATGAAGCGTAAGAAAGATTATCAAGCTGGTATATCAAAAAAGCCACTGGTTTTATTGCAAAGCAGATTAAAACAAGGATCTCTGAGCAATGTGTAGCTCATATAGGAGAGAAGAACAAACATGAATATATCAAGAGAGAAAGATATGATCAAAAAGGTAAACCAAAGTAGCCAAAATCTATCATGGAAAAAGAATATAAGTTCTAACAGGAAGGTGGGGGGGTGGGCTGAGAGTCAAAAGAGACTCAAGTATATAGCACAACTGTGTTAAATCTTATGTATGGAAACCTGTACTCCAAATTAAGTAAGGGCCTAGGGACAATTCCACTCTCTATTGCCTTTTTTTAGACTCCTTAGATCTACAGTATTTCTTTTTTAAAACTGAACCCTATCTTCATGGTTGCAAAGACAAGAAAATGGCACAGATGGCAATGTTTCTGAAGGAAACATTAAGCAAGACTGGATAAAAAAAAACATTTGAATTGGATTAGGAGTCATAACTACTAGTAGTAAATAAACTTTCCTGTTTGGTTGTGTATGTTTGTGTTTGTGTGTCTGTGTACATATGTATATATACAAAAACAAAAAACAAAATAGATCCAATCCTAGCAACACTGCAGAGGAAGAGAAATTAACATAAAAAGAAAAACATGATTAATAAATTATTCTTTTCATCAAGCTTTGGGAATGTATTGCCAGAAACAGCTCAAAGGCTGGAAGTTATTCAGTTATACAAGGGATAATGGATTACTGGCCACATCCAGGCATCTGTGTACCAGGCTGGCAGGACTATCTGCTCTGCAGTTGCCTTCAGTTACATAACACCTGAAAAAACAAAGACTATTCCAAAATAATAAAGAAGCAGACTCCTTACATTTTCATTAACCTGAAGACATGTTGGGCCTACAGCCTCTGGAATGTTTAGTCAACATGGTCAGCAGGATGGGGAAAGCTATCCTCGGAGGGTGGCGCTAGACAGTAAAATTTCATAATAAATAAGTATATCAACAAATATATAAAAAGTGATCCAACAAAAAATTTATAAAATTGCACCAACTAAGAATTCTATAATGAACAGAATTTGACAACTCCTTTTATTCTGATATACTTTTTCCTTACATTTCCCTTTATCTGATATACATTTTTCATACATTCTGATACTTTTTCCTTACATTCTGATATACTTTATCTGTACATCCTTCTCATATACTTTTTCCTTACCTTTAAAAAGGTAAAGGTAAAGGTTCCCCCCGCACATTTGTGCAGTTGTGTCCGACTCTAGGGGCCGGTATGTTAGCTGAAGAGCCAGCGTTGTCCGAAGACGCTTCCACAGTCATGTGGCCAGCATGATGCGCGCGGAACGCTGTTACCTTCCCACCGAAGTGGTACCTATTCATCTACTTGCATTTGCATGCTTTCGAATTGCTAGGTTGGCAAGAGCTGGGGCTAGTGTGGGAGCTCACTCCGTCATGCGAGGTTAGGGATTTGAACCTCCAAACCTGCGATCTTTCGATCGACAAGCCTGGTGTCTTACCCGCTGAGCCACCACGCCCCTTTTCCTTACCTTTACTGATATACATTTCCTTACATTTTCAGTACATTACATACATTTCTGTTCTACTTTTTTTCCTTACATTTCCTTACAGAATTCCTTACATTCTGATACACTTTTTCCTTACATCTGTCATCTTTTCCTTGCTTCCATTTGCTCTATCACCTTCTACAGTCCACATGTGGCCAATTCTGCATCCCTTTCCTTATGTTTTGCTTATTCCACATCTCCTTCATTTTTCTTCTACCTTACAGTAATTTCCTCTCCATTTCTGTCAGATGGCATTCTTTCTGTCACCTTACTTCAGGACTTTTTCTTTTTAATTCTGCCCCATAAATATAAATCCCACCTCTACTAACACATTTTCATACTATCCCTTAGGAAATTTTATTAACACTGGTGTGGGTCAAAGTCCAGACAATTCAACCAGCATTTCTATGGATTTCCAAAGAGAAAAGAACAATGTAAACTCCCAAAGGAAAAGGGACATTTTAGAAGATGATGTTCCCCCAAATTTGACATCACAGTCTCCCCAGAATAATCCAGTTTTCAGTTTCCTTACAGCACAGTACTTCAGAGATTACTAAAATTTAATTCTATCAAGTTAGGTCAGAATTAAGCTAAATAAACTTCATAAAATACAGTCAATTCTCGTTATTCATGGTAGTTACATTCTATAAAGTTGCCGCAAACACTGAATTAGCAAATACTGAAACCTCGGCTGGGAATGTTTGCATTAGGCAACTCAAATTTTTCGCCACTCTGCATGTCCACGAATGACTGTGAAAGTGCCAAGTATTGATTTTGCGGTTACGAATAAATTTTAGCAAGTAGGCGAATTCGCAAATATGGAATCCTCAAATAACGAGAATCAACTGTATTAAGTTCAGTTTATTTCCAAGCCAAACCAGTGATGAGCCTTACTGAGAAGGCTATAACCTTGCTAACCCATCTAACCCAACTTCTTGCAATTTTTGCCGATCCATACTTCCCCTAGCCAACCATGACTCATCTTGAAAAGCCAAGAAGGGTCATATCTAGTTAATACTTGGGTGGGAGACCACTAGAAAATCCCAGGATTGTAGGCTAGATTGGGAAGTCAAAAAAGCATCCTGGTTTTGGTAGTAGCAAACCATTTCCATACAGTTACCAAGTAAACTATGTGGACATGACCATGAAGTCATCAGGATTTCAGCTCAACTTGAAAAAAAACTTTGTTTTTTACCTTACCCACTCAAGTTTGTCTTCTTCTCTGAAAAGCTCCTAAGGAATAGGGAACCCTCCAGAATAAAACAAGACATGAGGTGAAGTATCATGGCTGGTAAGGGAAACTGACAATAATCAGATGCCCCAATTTAATTACAGAGAAGCATTTTCCACTAAAGCAAAGCCACCACATGATACAGCCCAAGATTTTTAGTCGTGTCCCCCTTTTTCTTATCTAGTGTTATAATGATGAAGGGACATACAATGCTAAGTAAGGACCAATTTTCATTTGTTGTATTATTTTCAGCTGTTCTAAATATTTGGCTTCTATACTGATATTTGAGTCTGTTGTAGATACCTTCTTACTGTCTAACTGAAATTCGCTTTCAAATGACTTGGAAAGGTGTCTATTTCAATCGAAGCATGACTGAATAGTTATTGATGGTTAGTATAGAACTATGAATATAAATACAGATGGCTTAAACCACTTGACAGTAAATCTACTTGACTTATACAACTCACATACAGCATTTTTTAAAAAAATACTGTAGAGCTGTGGTTGATCACTGGTTTGTGCTTTTCAGTTGTTTCAGTGGTGGTGGGGTATTTTTATAATGATTAAAGCATAGAGCACTAAACCTCATTGATTTATACTTGTTAAACAGCTAAAAAGATAGCTTCCATTTGCTATCTTGAAAAATGTATTCTTTATCATATTACACATGGTTTATATATGCAACCCTAAGTCACAGAAATAAAGATTTCTGAAGATCTGTCAATCTTCTAAAAAGAGAGAGAAAGAGCAGCTTTTAAATATCCTGGTACCAGAGGTGATGGTAAGATAAATCTCCTTTACTGCTTTGATTTACACTAGCATAGCCAAAGATAAACATCAAAGGCTTGATGACCATTTTTTGCTATTCAGGCATTTTGAGAAAAAAAACCCAGCTTCTAAGGTGGCTTAGAAAGATCAGTAATAAGACATTTCCTACCTTCAGTTTTGGAATGCAAAAGAAATAACAGGAAAGGAAAGAGGGCATAGAATAAAGAAAAGGCAGGGGGATAAATTCTAAAAAATAACTAGCTGGAAGGAAAAACAATTCAAGGAGCAAGGCAACCAGAATGGCTTCTCAGCTAAGCCGATGGAGTGATTCTGCTCTCTGATTCATCTGCCCTTTGGTACAGCCAGATGGAATGGCCAGAGTCTGGTAAGAGTTGTCAATGAGTTTGCAGAGCTCTCTTTCTTCCTGAAATTTTGTTCCAAAATGTTGTTTAAGAATACAGGGATTGTCCTAATGAATTATGCCAAACCTCTATGAATATGTCTCCCAGAAACTCAGAAGTAATATGGGACAGCCCTCTTCTGTTGTTCTCCCACAAATCACCTTCCTACAGCAAATTTTAAGGAGGTCTCTTCTGTCTATCATGGCTAATTCCACTGAGAAAACTATCCACTATATAAATTCTCTTCTTAATTTAAGTTAATAGCATTTAATCTAACTTAACTCTATTACCATGTCTTGTGATGATGAAGAATTACAGAAATTAAGCATAGATGATGTGAAGCAGCATTTCCATTTCTCTACTGCTAATCAGTTTTATAATCCAATGGTGGCTTTGCAAAAGCAGAAAGTACTTAAGCTCGTGCAAGATGAGACATCCAAATTTCACCAAGTGCTCCCTTCCCCACCTACTAGATTTTTTTGTTTTATATTTACACTGTTATGTGGGTTCCTAAATCTCAGAAGCTTTTCAGATGACAAAGAAAACATATATAGCAGGTAAGCGTAATCGATGTCAACAAGGTGCCTTTAGTGCAGGGGTGGGCAACGTCAGGCCCGTGGGGCTCCTGCCCGCAAACCCCACCCCTCAGTGCTTGTGATTGGCTCCCGCCCACAAACTCCGGCCCCCGGTCCACGGAAATCCCAGAAACCCCGCCCCCCACCCACCCCGGTCCCCGGTTATAAATATCCAAATGGCCCTTGGCAGAAAAAAGGTTCCCCACCCCTGCTTTAGTGCCACTGTTTGGGATACCTCAGTACTCAAAAGGAATGTCTCCATATGAAAATAGTTTGGGCACCCAATCTGGTACTCTCCTTATTGAGTGGGAGCACAAAAACAAAACTTCTCAGCAACCATTGCTAAATCCCACTACATATTGAAGGCCTTGCTGGGGAAAGCTGCCCGTATTTATGTTTCCCATTAGGGTACAGGTAGACAACCTGTAGAGCAGGAACAGCTGAAGCCCTTGAAAGTCTTGGGGCACTGCCTAGAAATGGTCCAAACATTTCCACTGAACTGAATTCTTTCATGTGACAGAAGAGGAATATTAATAAATCCATAAGGTATAATCATATTAGATTGATTGATTGATTTAGATTTGTTACAGCCGCCCACTCTGGTAGACCCAGGGTGGCTCACAAAATCCAAAAACACTATAAACAATTGTCTATGAAGGTTCTCAGTCATCCAGGTGGAATTGTCTGTAGCTTGAATCATGTCAACTGGATTTCTATTTTCTCAGTGGAAACGTTTCGCTCCTTATCCAAGGAGCTTCTTCAGTCTGAGCAAAGTTAGTAAGGGAATCCTAAATATGTTTCTAGGTAGCTGTGTGACCTTACACCTGGGGCTAGGTCATGGTTATATTGAGATGTTATTTTAAGTCCTTTTATCATCTAAAGGAGGATCGTTAAGATCACCATGCTGCTGTTGAGCTTGTGAAATGGTCTTAATCTTCCTAGGCACAGAAGACAGAGCCGGGAGAAAGATGGGAGAAAGATTGTGCCTGAGGCCCCCACCTCTATTCAAGGAAGGATTTTCCAAGTTGGCATAAATGGATTCCTTGACCCCTCTTTCAAACCACTTATCTTCCCTGTCTAAAATGTGAACATTAATGTCCTCAAATGAGTGTCCTTTTTCCTTTAGATGAAGATAAACTGCTGACTCTGGTCCTGTGGTGTTACTTCTCCTGTGTTGGGCCATCCTCCTGTACAAAAGTTGTTTGGTTTCTCCAATGTAGAGTTCAGAGTTCCAGTGCAGTGAGGAGTTCTCTGAACTCTAACCAACCTAGCAATTCGAAAGCATGCAAATGCAAGTAGATAAATAAGTACCACTTCAGTGGGAAGGTAACAGCGTTCTGCGCACGTCATGCCGGCCACATGACCGTGGAAGCATCTTTGGACAGCACTGGCTCTTTGGCTAAGAAATGGAGATGAGCACCGGCCCCTAGAGTCGGACACGACTATGCAGGGGAAAACCTTTACCTTTACCTTTACCTTAAATCAAAATTCATTTTTGCCTTGGTTCTGCCCATTCTTTTGCCTTGGTCCTAGCTACTTTTTGGAAAATAACCCTTGACTTGTCTCTCAAACAGCATGTGTGCCTTGCCGCTCAGCCAGTCAGACATTTTTCCCCTAGAGTCAACCAGAACATTCCTCTATTGATTATATACATTTCCTTACTATTACCCCAGTGTATCTTATCTTTTTATAGAAAATATGGCTTTGATGTTATATCAGCTAATCTTTTGTTTCTTTCTTGCTCTATATCTTTTCTGAGGTGGGATGAAAGAACTTCAGCTACATCAGTGATTATACAACATAACATGACTCACAAACAAAGTATACAAATGTTTAAACTTTCTCACCAACAAAAATGCTTGAAGTTAAATTTAGCTATTTATATGTTACTAGGCAATTAGTAGTTGGTTGAACTTTTTTATTTAGTATCTCATTAAATTTAATGATCATAGCTCCAACTTTCTTAATATTGCCCATGCATTGGTTTTCCTTCTCCAAATCCCATATTTATAAGTTCAGACTGTAACACTTTTATTTAGATTCTAGCAAGCAAAAATAAGTAAAGTTCTCCTTCAATCTCCATGCTATACACAGGGAGGCCTCAATCTTTTGCGTATGAGTCTGAGGCTGTGTAAGGATAAATGAACTGTTGAAGGAGATGCTGCTGGGTTTGAGCTGTCCAAAGCAGGAAAAGGAGGTCTCCCAGACCACTGGAGCCATTGAGCTGCAGTGGAGATCAGGAGATCATTGCTCCATTTGGAAAAGCCTTGCAAGAAAAATGGCAATTGTGGTAGGGTGTGTTTAAAGGAGGAGAAACAGAGAAAATGTAGGGACTGTAGAAAAGGGCTTCACGACCACCAGCTGGGACAAATGCAGCAACTGAGAGAGTGTGCAGGGGAGTGGGGAAGAGAGGATTGTATTGGATGCAGTAGGAGGCTGGAGAGAGATGGGGAGAAAGAACTGGACAGAGGGAGATGGGAGTAGAAAATAAAGTTGGAATGTGTAGAGAAAAGTTGTGGAGGATCTTAGTCCAAATAGGGCTTGATACAACCCTTAAAGATGGGCTAGAAGGATACCACGATCAGTTAGAAGGTCCTATTAGAAGTGGCCAGAACAATGTGGCTCAGGACTCTGGCAAGAAGCCACAAGAAAAAGAGGTTAGGGTTTGATAATACAGGTAGTCCTCAGCTTACGACCATTTAGTGACTTTTCGAAGTTACGACTATGCTGAAAAAAGTGACTTACAACCAGTTCTCGCACTTACAACCGTTGCAGCGTCCCTGCAGTCACATGATAAAAATTCAGGTGCTTGGCAACTGGCATGTATTTACAATGCTTACAGTAGCCTGGGGTCACATGATTGCCATTTGCGATTTTCCCAGCTGGCTTCTGAGAAGTAAAGTCAATGGGGGAAGCTGGATTTGCTTAACTACCATGTGATTCGCTTAACGACCATGGCAAAAGGCCGTAAAATCAGGTGTGACTCACTTAATGACTGCCTCACTTAGTGATAGAAGTTCCAGTCCCAATTCCTGAGCTGGTCAGCCTTAAGGGCTTGATACAACCCTTAAAGATGGGCTAGAAGGATACCATGATCAGTTAGAAGGTCTAGTACAGGGCTTTCCAAAGTGCCGCCGCTGGCGACACACCGAGCGGCGGCGGCGACACGCATGCGCACGGCGGCAGCGCGGGGGGCGTGCGGCGGTGTGCGCGCACGGCGGCGGCGCGGGGGGCGTGCAGCGGCGCGCGCGTGCATGGCGGCCGCCGTGCACGCGCGCGCCGCCGCTTCCGGGTGGTGTGGCGACACACCACGCTGTGTGTGGCGACACACTTTTGTGTCGCGACATACAATTTGGAAAGCTCTGGTCTAGTAGGACCAAGGGGGATGAACTCCTATCTAGGTCCTGACAAAAGTCATCCACAAGAATGAACAATGACATTTTGGTCCCATGCTGGGCCTGACTTCTAACTGAAAAATATCCAGATAATCCATATCTTCTAGGGCCCTCTGTAGATGATGGTCTACCACCTACTCCACAGCATTGCTCCTAAAGGAGAGGTGGAGACTGGGTGAAAGTGGTCAAATACCTTTAAGGTGGGCAACACTACACCCTCCCCTAGAGAAATGTTGACTATCTCCCTTACCCAACTGTTCATGCCCTACCTGGCAGCCTGCAGGAACCAGGACAGACATGGATCAAACTGGCACATGATAATGTTCAGACTATAGAGGATCCTATCCACTTCCTCTGGTTTCACAATTCCAAAAGAATCTCAGACTACATCAGAAGATCTTCCTCACTCTCCACAGTTGGTGGTCTGCTTGCATCCTGGCTACCATGCTGCCTCACAGAAACCCTTCCTGAGTTCCTGGACCTGATTTCTTGGCTGGTACTGGAATTCCCCTAGTTACTTTGTGGAGGCTAAAGTTAGAACATGGACAACAGTATTACGTTTCCTCTTCACATGATCACTCTTTAGAAAGTTGAGCCAGGGTGAAACCAGAGAGAAGCCATATTCAGTAATCTACTTAGATAACCTGCTTAGAGATGAATTCTTAGCATCTGTCACTTCTATGAAGCACTATTAACAGATTCTAGCCAGGTTTGAAGGAAGTAAGCTAAACTAGTATGCATGTTCAAGGGACCTTCCAAATGTATATTTGACATACATACAATCTATACATGTCCATGACCTAATGACACAGAAATATACTGTATATTCTTAAGAATAGTATAACGAAGCTAATGAATGATGCATAAAGCTATCTATACAGCTGAGGGATCGGCGGGCTTGTCTGAACTTTACTGCTGAAGTTTGAAATAGAGTATTCCTTCCTTCCTGTGACATAAAAAAAGTGAAGCTTCAATTACTAACTCTGCTTTTCTTATTTGTCATTGTGAAAAGAAAATCCACAACTAGTACTTGGGAACTTCAGCCTTCATGCCTAAGGACAGGTCTAGGAAGGACCAGGAGTTCATAGCCTTCATGACTACCATGGATTTATTCTAAGTAATATTTAGCCTGACACACACAGATGGATGCATGCTAGACCTTGACTTTACTTTGGAACAGTTGATGAGTGATCTGGATACAGAGGACATTAGACTGAGTCCCTTGTGATCAACACATAATTCCTGGATGAGATATCTCACTGCCCATTCCTTCTGTGGGGTGGATGGACTTATTTGGATGTCCCGGGCATCTAATAGATCCAGAGGATTTCAAAATGCACTTGGGGAGTTTCCCTAAAAACTGGCAAGCAGTTCTGCTGGGTATCTAGCTCTGGAATTGGGAAATTCGTGATTGCTTTCTAACAGTTTCTCTCTGTGGGCCAATTCTGGAACCTCCTTTGTTTACGAGAACCTCTAGGAGATGAAGCTGTAGAAGAGATACCTGGAGCACAAGTGAAGGTAGATGAAAGGTGAATCTGACTGAACATTAGGTAGGAGCTCATGTTCAAGCCTACAGTGTGGCAATAAGAACAGTGAGAAATGGCACTGGACATTCAGTTCAATGACCGTTGTAAAGGTCTGGATGGAGGGGAGTGACCATTGTTTATCATCCTGGACTTCCTGCAAGGACTGGGAATTTCAGGCACTATGCTCCAGTGTTTCCACTCCTTCCTGACCAGACAGTCCCAGTCAGTAGCAGCGGGGAAGATGAGGTCTCTCCCCTGCTCTCCATGGGGCTGCCTTTGAAGGACCACCCAGAACTGCAATTGGTTCAAAACGCGGCAGCCCATATATCAGTGAATCAGAGTTGCTGCAATCATATAATACTTATTTCACAGTAATTGCACTGGCTGCCAATAGATTTCTGAGTGCAACTGCATTTTAATGTGTAATACCCTTTATGGCTTGGCTTAGGTAGCTTCAGGACTGCCTCCTCCTTCAGACTCTTGTCAAAATCTGTTGACAGTTCCCCAGGCCCAACAGATACAGAGGGCCCAGGGACTCACAGGCAATGTTTCTTGGTTGTAGCTCCTGTACTTCGGGAGGGTCTCCTTCTTAAGGCTAGGCTAGCATCCATGCTGCTGGCCTTCAGGAAATTATTTAACAATGAGTTATCCAGAAGGCACTGAGGGAATGATGTGGTCATGACTATGCTTACTATATTGTTTTAATTCTTATTCTTATTTTTATTTGTTGTACGTATCAGTTTGATTTGGGACTCCACTGGTAGTTGCTTGGAAGTACAGCAGTATAAAAATACAATAAATAATAAATATATTGCTTTCCTTTAATTATTTCTTATACATCAGGGGCCCCAAACCCCCGGGCCACGGAGCGGTGGGCGAGTAAGCGAAGCTTCATCTGTATTTACAGCCGCTCCCCATCACTCACATTACTGCCTGAGCTCCGCCTCCTGTCAGATCAGCAGCGGCATTAGATTCTCATAGGAGCGCGAACCCTACTGTAAACTGCGCATGCGAGGGATCTAGGTTGTGCGCTCCTTATGAGAAATCAGAATCTGACACTTATTTTAGTCCGCACGTGGCCCGCCCATTATTATATTTACCACTTCCGATGGTTTCATCCCAAAACCACCACCACCCCCCGGGTCCGCAGAAAAATTGTCTTCCACGAAACCGGTCCTTGGTGCCAAAAAGGTTGGGGACCGCTGTTATACATAACTGAAATAGGCAAAAGAAAAATAGAAGTAATGTTTAGCATTTATCTTTTACCATTCACTACATCAATGATATACAAAAGTATTGTTGAAGCCTTTCACGGCCGGAGTTCGATGGCTGTTGTGGGTCTTCCGGGCTGTGTGGCCGTGTTCTGGAAGTTGTGGTTCCTAACGTTTCGCCAGCATCTGTGGCCGGCATCTTCAGAGGGCAGGAGCACAGACAGAAGCGAACTCTCTGTGCCCAGGTAGAGTGGCAATGTTTTTCTATTTATAGAGCTAAGTTATAGGAGATTAATCTGTGCTCCTGCCCTCTGAAGATGCCGGCCACAGATGCTGGTGAAACGTTAGGAAGCACAACTTCCAGAACACGGCCACACAGCCCGGAAGACCCACAACAGCCATATACAAAAGTGATTAAATGCTGGTTCTGCTATGCTGGAGAGAGACTGAGATTTTCAATTCCGGTAGAACAGTGACACTTAGTGGATTTAGGAGACATTCATTTTTATTTGCTGACTATCTGCTCATATGAGAAAGGGAGGAAAAAAATAAAGAGGGAAATGGAAAATGGGGAGGGGGAGCATTTAAGAAAGGTACAATAACAAAAACTACAAATTACCTTTTGCTACATACATAGTTTTAAATATGTATGTTTTTAGGAAGCTCACTTTTTGAAGGATCTCCTTTTAGAGTTAAAATTCCAAGTGAAGCATCCTAGCCAATCCAACTCTAATAATCATCCTTTTTTCTTGTCTCTTCCATTATTTCGTTAGCATAGTCACAAAATCATGTTCAAGAGGTATCTTATTCACCCCAAATAACTACCTATGAATGTGGGATGCATTTTTGTCAAACGTGGAGGGGCGTGGGTGATGTGAGGGAACATTCCCTTCTCTACACAGGCTAGAAAGAAACAGGCCAATCAGCAGACGGGGAAACAATGGAAATGTGCCTCCTTCAGCCTGCTGGGGGGAGGGCAATGGTGAAGGCTGAAGCAAGCAAGATTTTTTTCCCTTGGGGAAATAGTTTTTTAGGCCTTCTGGGTAGGTGAAGCACACTTTTTGTTAGTTTGCTCTCCTATCCTGCATGCCATTAGAAAAGCTGCAAAGACCAACCAATGTACACAAATGAAACAAGGAAAACGTGTTCCATTGGTTTGCTGTTTCACTCAACTCTTTCTCTTTACAACTGCGAATCTGTCATCTAGCTTATATTTTAGCATTTTGTGAAAGGGAATATAATCAGCACTCCATCCAACGCTTTGGTGAGTGCAGTTAGTCTGTCTACAGCATTCCCCAGATTTACTATGCTAGTGACACTACCAAAGACGGAAATAACTTAGTGTGGAAAGGTTTGTTTACAACCAATCTATGCTGGCCCTGTTAACTGTAGCACGCCTAACAACCGCTCATAAGCATGATGTGATGGGTAGTTCTTCCCACTGTATTGCACAGAGCACGGGATGCATACTCTAAATACAGCATTCCAGAAAGGAAGAACAGGTGATCAAGTGGGGTGTAGTGGTTGGACTAGGACCCAGGAGACAGAGGTTCAAGTCTACCTTCAGCCATGGAAGTTCACTGGATGAAAATGGGCTAATTACTCTCTCTCAACCATCCTATCCAGCAGGCTGTTTTGGAAATATACCACATGTGGAAATATATGTGGAAATATATGGGTTCCTGGAAGAAGGGGAGGGTACAGAACAAATAAATAATCACGGGGAACAAACATCGTTTGCCCAACTACTCTTACAAAAGAAGAAAAAGCTACGTCATAGTTTGGAAACAGCTGCAGCTTCTCACGCACTCTCTGTAGAACATACGCTTCTGGGGGCATCTGGGGCCACCTGCCAGTATAGGGCAGCAGTGACTCCTCCTCCGATCGCTTGATAATTTCTCTGGGCCTCTTCTGAGGGCATCACATATAACATATGTGAGATGGGTGGCTATATAAATGTGATGGGTAAATAAATAAATAAATAAATCTGGGGCCACCTGCCAAAACAGGGCAGCAGTGACTTTTCCTATTCTCTCTTAATAGCTTCTCTGGGCCTCATAATCAGCTCCTTCAAAGAGAGGCAGAGCAGCTGTTCTTTCTCTAGGCAGCACTGTCATCTCAATTCTTCCTACTGCGGTGCCCACTGAAGCTGTGCAAAAGGTAGCAGCAGAGCAAGCTTCCTCCTTTGCACACTTCCAAATTCCTGGTCACTCTCAAGACTTGTAGAGCAACAAGAAGCGAGCGAAGGACCTAAGGGCTTCCAGGCATCCTTCTCCCTTGCCTATTTCTTTCCATCTAGTGCTAACGGAGCAGGAAATGGAGGAGAAGGGCTGTTCATTGCTTATTTGGGCGCCTCTCATCATCGATTCTACTCGCAGGCGTGGGCGCGCGCGCGTGCACCCAGGGGAGCGCCAACGGAGCGCACGAGACTTGAGCGGGTGTTACCTTCCCAGACGGCGTCTCCTGTGTCGAGCCGCCTGAGGAATTTGTACCAAAAGGTGCTCGCGGCCTCTTCCTCGGGCAACGCCACCTCGGCGAGCCACAAGACAGGTTCTTGAGCAGGCAAGGGAGCCAGCGGCCGGCCAGGCTTCATAGCCAGCGCACGCTTGGGGTCCCATTGACCCAGTTCCGGCCGAGACCCCGACACGCAAAGCACCGTCCCGCCTTCCGCCAGCCGGGCGGGGAGGATCACCCCGAAACGAAATAGCATGGGCGCCTTCGGACCCGGGAGACGGAGAGCAAAGACCCTGCGGGGGAGGAGAAGCGCGCTCAGGGAGGTCCCCGTTCCACGGCGGGATGACGGTAGCCGCAACGTTCTCTCGAGCGAATAGGGAGGAGAAGGCGACCTTGGGGGATAGCGGGCGGGATTGGTCGGGGGAGGTCACGTGATTTGGCCGGCAGGGAAACTTCAGAAGCGGGGGCGCTTTCAAGTTTTCGTGTTTGTCTTCATCCGTTACTCTCCGTTCGATCCCAGAAGGATCCAGTTCCAACGAGTCCGGATGATCTGGAGAAGCCGCCGTGTCCTTTAGTGGGCTCCGCACCGCCTGCAGAGGGAAGGGGAGCGAGGAAAGAAGTCTCCCGCGTTTCCCTTTCTCCGCCGACCCCTGTGGGGGGGGGGGAGGAGGTTCAGAGGGCGGTGAGTAGGCAGCTGCCAGGAGGAGGAATTACCGCTGATTGAACCAGGCTGGACGCTGCTTAGATTTATTGAGATTAATCAAGCGGACCTGGAGATACCCTAGCTTTCCCAGTTCCATACAGAATAAACGCCTGGCTGACAGATAGGAAGGCTCCGAAGTCAGAAACAGAAACTTCGCGGAACCCAGAGCCCTCCCCAAAGTTGCCGCTGGTGTGTAATTTTTAACTAACTGGGAGTTTTTTTAAATCTTCCTATGAAACCAGGAACTTATTTTGCAAATCTAATACAGTAATAGATGCCATTTGATCACATGTAATTTTTCATAATTCTGTCTCTTCATAAGATTGTATCCAAATAATTAGGCATTTTTGCTACTGCACATTTGTTTAAAGAGAACAATATGTTTATATCATATTTCTTGCTAAACATCTGTATTGGATATTATACAACAGGATTAGTAATAGAGGTTGAAGGGTCCAAAGTTAAATGTACCTGACACTTAACATTTCTTGGCAAAATAACCTTTGGTTATTTGGACAAAATTTTATTAAATTGGTAAACAGTGAAACATCCTTAGGGAGATGCAGAACCAGCATTGTAAAATAATGGAAAATTTACGCCATAAAACTTTTGGACTGCGACTTAAATCTGAATTGTCAAACCCCCACAAATTTTTTAGGGCCAAAATAATTCCAAGCCAATGTGTAGGATTGATCAGTAAGTACTGGAAACATTTGATTGAAGTTCTTGCTGCTAAAGGAGGTGCCAACAGTTACAAAAACTTCATTTCCCCCCCAAGAATGACTGTCAATATTGGCTGTTTCAATGAAGTCATGACCCAGGACATTCTTTTGTGTAGTTTTTTTTTTAACCCGAATCTTTTTATATGTTAATAGGACTTAGATGATTACATTGTAGCTCACTCTACTGCAGGATTATGAATAGTTCTAAAGGGTTCACAAATTTAACATATCATTTCAAGTCTAAATACTAATTGCTAGATGATATTGCTTTCACCTTCTGAAAATATTTTTTTTAATCTCATGGTTTCAAAACCTATAGTATTATAACCAATTTATAGCAGCACTCCCACAACTGACAAATCATGGGAAGGAGCTTTTAGATAGCTGAATGATACAATATAAGTAGTAGAAACTAAGAAGCGATATTGTTGCACTGTAATGCTAGTGTTAGGATGGAAAAATAATATACTTAGCAACAAATGCTTTTAAAATACAAGTTTTCTTCACAAGTTTTAATTAAATTTACATTTTACACTAAGCTATGAGAAATGCTCACTCCAGCAATACAAAATCATATTTGATAGTGCTGTTGCTTCATCTTAACTATTTAAGAGTGGAGATTTACTAAGGAAAAAGTGATTTCCCAGATTATAAATAAAAATCATGTACTAAATGAAGAAATGTCAAGTGTTTTTAATACAGTTATGCTAAACATTGCAAAAAACAGCATTAAGTGAACATTAAAACAAGGTAATGGAGTGTCAGTAGAGAAACAGCTGTGTATGTGAAGTAGTGTAAAGGCAATTCACATGGAACAAACTAGAAGAGGTTTCAGTATAAGTTTAATATGGAAAGTATACTATTGTAAAGGAAGTCAAGTATTGACAAACTAACTACTACTTTGGAAAACTGCACAGCAGTATAAAATACTGATCTCCTATGTTTGTATTCCTGTTTGTAAGAATATATTAAAATATTCTTTACAGCAATGATGTTTTAATAACTCAGGATTAAAACAAGAAACAGCATTGGAAATTGAAGGCAGAAATGCAAGTAGTATTGAGAATGAACTGTTCAAAATAATTAATGTGAAAAAATAAACCAAGCATTCATTACAAGTTAATCCACACATTTTTAGAAGCCAGAGATTTCTCTAGTACTGTATGAAGCCTTTACAATTACAGTATACTCCTCACCTAAGGGTTGAGGTATATTTTGCCCATCTGTTCTTGAGGAAAAAGTAGAATAGATTATGTACTGGTAAAATATTTGATGGGTAACAATATATGCATAAACAGCTTGTAAAACCTGTGGAATGAATATTCCTGGTTGTTTCAGGCTGATAGTTCTTTTTCTGAAGACAGGCATAAGTGGCCAGAGATTGCAAAATAAATTTCTGTACGTGTCAGGGTCAGGTTTCCTGGCTATAGGCATAACCTCTATGAAAAGTCCGATATATTATCAAAACTAATGTGATAATAATGTCCCCGTCATTCTTTTTTAAACTACTAAAATTAGAAGTGTTTTTGCAGCTGGAGATTCCACTGAATTGCAGGAAACTTCTTCTCCTATCCTCTTCAAAGGGAAAGGCAGCTTTGTGAGAACAGTTAACTGATCCCAAGATCCAGGCATCATAGAAAACAGCTAACATTCCTTAATGATCCAGCTACAGTATATGGCACTAGAGAATGAGGCTTAGCTTTTTTTAAAAATAGAACTGCTTATTGATAAAGATAATTATTTTCCAGATTAAATTTATATGCCAACATAGTCTTGATCAAGTATATTTAAATGATTTAATTACATATTACAAATATATAGCTACCTTCCCAATACTTTCTTCTTTAAAATGGAAAGTTTGTATTATTTTTAAATAAACTTGGTTTCTTAAATTTGTGGCACCAAGCTCAATAAACTAGCTGTATCAAGTATTAAAGCTTCTGAATTACACTAACAAAGTAAAGGCATTTTGTAAATAGAGAAAACATTCAACAAACTTTCCTCATGGAAGACTGTGGAAAATATGGAGTTATGAAATAAACATTTAAGATACACTTTAGGCAATGAATTAGTTCTCATCTTATAAAGATGGCATATCAATATCGCTACCCTAAACACATTTGCTAGGACAGAAATTCCAATAGAATTTAAAGTGTGCTCAGAATGAGTCCTAAACTCTTTAAAATAGCCTTGAAACCACACAGTACATCCAGACTTGTTAACATAATAGAATGCATCTTAACACCATAAAACTTAAGCCCTTTGTTAAATGTATTAATCTAAACATGAATCCTGTATAGCTAATTACAGCAAACAATTATGATTGTTTCAAGATTACCTTTTATTAATACCAAACAATGAAAAAGGGAAGAAAATGTATTAATCCAAAAGTCTAGCCTGGGTATACTTTAAAGTCTGAAATAAAATTGAATTTTGTTCCACTGAACTGCTGATAGTAGCAGTTTGTGTTGAATATCAAGAGAAGGTACTTTTAGAAGAAAACTGCTCTATCTCAGGATTTACTTGATGGGATTTTGCTGCATTAAATTAGAAGTTTTGATCCTAACTTCAAATACTTGTGGATTATGCTCCTATTCATTTGCATTAACACTAAAATCACACTTTCTAATCTTAACAAGAAGTTACATTAAATAGCACTGAATCAGCTTATATGAACACAGCAATCCATAGAATGAAAAGACTGATCAAAACATATGCTAAATTTTGACTAGCGTTCAACGTTACATCTGAATTTCTGAAGAGACAAAATTATACAAAGACGACTTCTTGCCTGGATGAGCCTGTCTCTTGAACTCAATAAAAAGAAATGGATAGAGTTAGTCAGGGAAACCCCAAAAGAAGTAACTACAAATGATAAAAAGTCATACAGAACTCCCCTGACCAGCAAGTTCCATTTTTAAGGCAGTTTTTGTTCATTCTAACCAGACCATATTATAAAAAAATAAATGCACCTTCAAAACATTATGTACATAATGACAAATTTATCCAGAAATCGTATTTAGTAAATTAATAAAGTGTCGCAAATTATCATACAGAGGTTACTTCAGGTGCTTGAGTGTGCAATTAGAATTATTCGTCTTTAAAGTACAGGCTTCAAGACTGAGCGCAATGACCGTCCTTCTTTTGTTAGTTCTCTTGTGACACACATACACGGCAGTGGCACGGCTTCCTCCCGTTTCTCTATGGCATTGAAACTGCATTTCTTCAAATGATCAGCCATGCTTACAATGTCAGCAAATTTCCATTCATTTACAGTACAAAAAGCTGTGCTGAATCGCCATACCTAAAAAATAAATTTCTCTTAGCATCATGATATATTTATTAGGTCTTACTCACATGCAAGTCATGTAGAACTGGCATTTAATAGCACGAATGTTAAGCGCACAGTAGAGTAGATTTTTTAGAAGAATCTCTAGTCTGCATTGTTTACTACAAACACCTTTTCCTATGAATGATAATATACAAAAGCATGCTACAAATTTTAGTATGAGCATTTAAAAAAAAAACTACAAACTGATATAGAAATGTGATGAAATACACTTATATATATTCATTTAGAAAATGATACAGACATTAGCTGACAAAGCTTTGAAAAACTGACCTATCTTCCCAAATTCCAATTTGATTCCAGGGTTTTGCCTTTTTTAGGGCATACATTTTTGGTTGCTTTTATTCTCTTGATTAACTTAGCCATAATTAGCTTATCTGGTACTGAAAATCTGGATAGGGATAACAGCTAGTGAATATTGTAGGGCAGATACCTGTATGCCCATCCCCTGAAAGTTGAATTGAATTCTTTCTTATATTTACTATTATATTATCTTTTATATAGTTATACTGTTCTCCAAGTTGTTTCTATCTTACTGCTCCCATACTCTAGACACCTGAAAGAGGAGTGTTGGGAGGACTCAATCTTTATACAAAGATAATTCCAATTCAAAAAAGAGGTAAAGCAAGTTCTCACAATATACAATTAAATATACAAACCTTTTCCTTTATTTGCCATGAAAAACTTCCATCTGGATATATCCTCTTTTCCCACAACAGGATGACCATTCCACGTGCCTGAAGTAAGCTTCCGCATACATCCCTCATTAACCGTGACACTTGTGAAAGCTGACATAAACTAAAGCCATCTAGAAAACCTGCAATGTGTTGTAGAACCTCAAAAGGAAGATTACTCAGGTTGTCACTATGCAGCCCTAAGCAGCATCTCTTATCAGGCTCTGACAACACTGTAGATATAGAAGGCTGAACCCCAAAGGACCGAAGATGCCGATCATGAATAATCTTTGCTCCTTGTGTTGAAGGACAGAATCTGCGCTGAGAATATGTACATCCATAATACGCCAAAGGACATCGCTGCTCCATCCAGCCATTTAGGCCAGCATGAATATCACCATGTACATTCTTAAAATGTGAAGAAAATTCATTTCGTCTAAACAATTGTCCACAAACAAATGTAAACATTGAACGCTTTGTTTGGTATCTAGCCACACATTCTAGTACCAAGTCTAGCCCAAGAGTCTGAAAAGGGCTTGGATTTGAGAGCTGTGGATTTGCATGATCGCACGCAGATGCTGAAGCAATTTCCCCTACCATTGTATTCGTGGCCAGAATTGCAGAAGGGAGAGAAAATGTCTGAGTCCCAAAATCAACATGATATCCATCAATAATACGACTATCTGATATTCCCCTACCACCAGGAGAGTCTCCAAGACAAAACAGTAATGCTGCTGTGATTAAGTCTATTCCCTGAAGTCCCATAGGATCTTCTGTTATTTCCAAATCTGATGTATCTACTGCTTTGTCTTCCTTTGATGCAGATAAGCAGTAATTTGCTAAGTAATTGTAGGTATGGTGAGGAATTAAAGAAAATACGTCAATATTTCTGAGTTTTTCTTGTTCTATTTCTCTCTCTAAAAGCTCTTCATTACAATCATGTGACATATATAGATGATTAATGGTGCCATTAGACAAACTGTACAGAGGTATTTCATCTTTAACTTGTGTTGCTACAGGAACTGAGTTGCAAACATTTGGTGCTTTATCACAGGGGGATGCACTGTAAATACTATTTGCTACATTAAACTGGCTGGAATTACATATATTTAGTTCTTCATTCTGTTGCAGTTTCTCTGTGCTTGTATCATCTAGATGAAAGCCATTACATAAAGAGGTATTATCAAGGCTCATATTCAGTTTGTAGTGTTTTGTAGTATCATAACAAATGTCATTTGATCCATTTTGCTCTAATTGTCCATTCTGATTCAAAATATCCAACTTAATGCCACCAACTGCTCCCATGCTATTTTCCCCTAGGGAGTCATGCTCTACCATGCTGCTATTACAAATTTGTTCTTTTACATGAAAATCTGCATTTGTTTTACATGGTAAGATACTGAGTTTTGAACTTAACATGCTGGTAGCAGTGTTTAGAATATCTAGAGCTGTAGCTAAGCTTTTGGTTGTTTCCACAGTGGCTTGATAAAGTGCACCAAATGACTCTTCATCTACAGGCAATAACCCATTTGAAACTGTAGCATCTGGGGCACTTGCAACAGAAGTTTGTTCTCTGGGTTTTAACACTGGGTCAGGAGTTTTTGATGTCATCGTTGCAACTTTGAGAGATTCAAGAAGCATCCGCTGATCTTGAAGGGCAAGCGCCATATCTAACTGTTCAATTTCATCAACATCTTTACTTAGGTTCTCGTAAGATTTTCGATCTGCGTAACTGACTGGCCATCTATTCCATTCCATAGTGCAGCATACAACGCTTGCAGGACATGTTTCTAGATGTTCAGCAATTTTGTTTCGGGTTATAGTAAATGGACAGCCAAAGCCGCTGTTGAGACAAGGCACTCGTTCAAGTGGACATAAAAGACGATGCTCTTCAGCTTTACATAAATGAAATACTGCTCCACAAACCAAAGGGCAACCAATTAAGTCACAGGAAATGCCAGCTTCTGATCTGATCATACAA
Source organism: Charina bottae (assembly GCA_023362775.1). Classification (NCBI taxonomy): domain Eukaryota; kingdom Metazoa; phylum Chordata; class Lepidosauria; order Squamata; family Charinaidae; genus Charina; species Charina bottae. Next base: position 15,865,138 of record JALMGJ010000001.1, read on the forward strand.
CGCCGACTAATACAGTTCACACAATGTAAATGCTGAAGTTCTTCCATGGTGGCAAGTTCAGATCTAGATATAGAGAAGATGACAAACCAGAGCCGTTATCAAGGCTTTTGGCTTTTAAGTTAATAGCACAGTAGAACAAAGGACTTCTGTAAGGAAATAAAAGAAGAGCTAACATGTTCAAACTTGGAAGAAAATTTTGAATATATCTTCTTGCTTTAAAAATTAAAAACCATACTTTTATCCCCCCCCCAAAGAAATTTAGGACTATATGCAGAAAATTAAATTATGCAATGCAATGAAAACAACATTACATGAAATAACGAAACAGTAAAGCCAAAAGGGAGGAAAGACAGAGTACAACTTTGGTGCCAGATGTATTCATCTGGGAAAGTAAGCAAGTTGGAGCTTACAATAGAGAATGTCCTTTAAATTGTCAAAATTAATAGTTTTTACTATAGTCCTAAATGCTCATTTCTTTATACATAGTATTAAGTTGGAAAACCTATTATAGAGAAATTTATAGCATTGTAGGACAACAGCTATGGTAGTAAAAAACCCTCCCAGGACACTCTAGACCAGAGCTTTCCAAACTGTGTGTCGGGACACGTTAGTGTGTCGGCTGCAGTGTCTGGGTGTGTCGCAGCTACTGCTGCTGCCTCAGAGCCCTGCTGGGATTCCGCGCAGGTCCTAGTGCCTGCCTTGTGCCTGGCTGCCTCCAAACCTGTTGTGATTCTGCACAGGTCCTAGTGCCTGCCTTGTGCCCTGCTGTAAGAGTGTGTCGCGAAATGATGCATGTCTAAAAAGTGTGTCACCAACATGAAAAGTTTGGAAAGCTCTGCTCTACAGCATACCTCAAACTGACTATTTTGGAAAAATGAGACTTCACCTCCACCTTTCAGCAAGGGATGAACTTGCATACATTAAAAAGTTTCAGGCAATCTCAGAAAGTCTCCACAAACGCAATGGGTTTCTAGCAAACATTACAACTTTCAATTGATAAGATACTTTTAATCTGTCTCACATGTAACCTGCATCTGCATAACCAACCCGTTTTCATCTCCCTTTCCCCTGCCTCACTCCAATTAAATTCCTACATCAGCCTAGCTACTCTATGGATCTGATGAAGTGAGCAATAAAATGTATTAGTCGGAAAAGCTGCATTCAGACTTCCTCCAATTTATAGCAATAATATTTACTTATTTATTTATTTTTATTATTCATATTTCTATGACCGCCCATCTCCCCCAACCGGGGGACTCTGGGCGGTTTACAATCATATCAACGATTAAAACCACACAAGCTTAAATATAAAAGTTTTTAAATATAAAAACTTTATAACTATTTAGAATCACATTGTGGAAATTTTTCATGTCCTGTGGTAAAATACAGAGACCTATTGGGCTTATAACTTACTCAGAATTCAACATGGATAATATACTACTGAATAATACATTAATATATTAAACATTTCTGTTTTGTTTTTGTTGTTTTGTTTTGTTTTGGGGGCCTTTGAGTCAGTATTGACTCCTGGCAACTATCTGAACAAGTCCATGCAGTTTTCTCGGCAAGATTTTTGGAAGTGGTTTGTCACTGCCTTCTTCCTAGGGCTGACAGAGTGACTGGCCGCAAGTCACTGGCTTCATCCCTAAGACAGGACTAAAACCCACGTCTCCTGGTTTCCAGTCTGGTACGTTTAACCACTACCCCATTAATTACTACACCAAACTGGTTCTCTTCAGGTTTAATACAATCACTATAAATCTATCAAAGCACAGAAGCAGAATATAGCCTACAACAGGGGTCCCCAATCTGTGGGCTGTGGCCTGTTAGGAAGTGGGCCGCACACAACGTGAGCAGTGGTAGTCAACACAATTGGCTCCCGTCTGCAAACCCCGCCCCCGGTCCGCGCGATTGGCTCCCGCCTGCAAACCTGCCCCCCGGACCGCGCAACTGGCGCCCACCTGCAAACCCCACCCCCCTGGTCCATGGAAAAATTGACTTCCACGACTTGTGCCTGGTGCCAAAAAGGTTGGGTACCCCTGGCCTACAATGTAATTTTTAGCACCCTTGAATTTTTTTTAAACAGTCCTACAGACAATTGCATGTTGTTTTTATTTTTAAATTTACATTGTATTATCACATCTAATTTCAAAGAAATCACCAACTTGGAGGCCAATCTTATCTCAAAATCAAATTAATACATTTCTGAACTTACTTTTCTTCAGATGAGTTCAAAGTTGGCACAGGAGAAAGACCAACCCCTGCTGACACTGTAAACGTAATGATAAAGTTATTTTTCCTGTGGTACGTATCACCAAAAGAGATTTTGATCAATCACCAACTACATACACATATTTTATGTTCTATATTTACACAGACGTTATAGTTACAATTCAAAAGTATACTAATACATATGCTTCGACCATGTTTAATGGTAGTTCTGTATTGATTGGATATTATTACTGTAGTGAATCTGGTTCTTGGGAGAAAGTTAAGGTTAAAAGATATTATTGTGTTGCTAAATTATATCCCACAAATTTGGAACTTGTCCATTTAATGAAGAGTTCTGGATATACTGTGCCTGGAGAATTACAAAAAAAAAAGTGATTATATATTCCTAAAAGGAATAAATATATATATATATATATATATATATATATATATATATATATATATATATATATCAGATTCTAAAAGCTGGCTTAACAAAATCTGTAAACTCTTAGTCTTTTAATTGTCTCTTTAGTGATCAAAAGGATAAACTGAACAATGTGACTATATATGGTAAACATTTAATTTTTTGTTTAAAAGTTGAGTTTTAATTTTTTTTATATAGATATAACCATTATAGCCATTCTGTTGAAATGTACTGTATATCAATCTACTTTTTTGGTTTTCTCTTTGTATTCATGTTAGACTGTTAATTTGTTTGCATTTTTATATTTAATTTTGTTTGAACTAGATAGTTTGGGATTTTTTATTATCACTTATACTTTTAAGAAAATAAATAACATTATTGAAAATGACAGTTATAGCAAATTACGTTTTCAAGAAAACAAAAGAAGTTGGCAACTGGTGGTTCATGCCACATGCAGCCCCCAGATCATGCCATTGGATTTTAATGGCAAAATATGAGGGGGAAAAAATCAGTGGCGTGATTTGGGGCCTTTACTCCAAAGCATGAAGAATAGATGCAGGGCTTAACACACTTTTCTCTCAGAACTGTTCCTCCAAACCCTAAAAACTGATGCCATATAACTACAATGTGATGTAATTATATTGAGATCACAATAAAATACGCATAGTTGAAAAAAACTGGCCTCCAGATTTCTGAAATTAAAGAGTCATGCAAATATTGAAGATTCAGAGTGGGCAAATCACCCCTTTTGGTAAGTATTAACAAGCAGGTCTTTGTCTTAGTTCTGTGTTATCAATGTCCTTCACATGAGAAGATATCAGCATTATATCTTCCGCTATATCTAACTTGATTCAGTCCAGTTAGTATTTAAGAGCCAAGTAGGTATATAAATAATCATTCCATGGGCCTGGAACAATGGAAGCTTGCCCAGAACAATGGCTGGTGAACATTGTGTCTCTGAGCTGTGGACAATTTAAAATTTTAGCAAATCCAGTAAGTTCTCCTACACACTGGCCTGATTCATGATGCTAAGGCATAAAGTTGTTTGTTTTTTGGCTCAGCAGGATATGTGAATCCTCATATTATGGCTTCACATTATGTTTGAATAAGGCCACTAGTTCAATTAAACAAACCATCATTTAAAAATCCTAACTTAGGGTTGTGTAAATGCTATCATTTCTTTACCATAGACACCAAAAGTAGGCTACTCTAAAGCAGTATTTTTTTCCTTATATTTTCTTATTTATGATTTGCTTAGCAATTTTCCATCCCATTTCTAGTTTCTTGTTCCTACTAAAACCACATGACAGTTTAAAAAGTCATATGGACTACTGACTTGATTACTTTCTGAGGTAGGAAAGGATTAGAAGAGTGTGTTTGAAGGCTTCCTCCCTTACCAAAAGTGTTGTTTATTTACCTATAAAGAGGCCTTTGTGGTCATGCAAGTAGAAAATAACAGTTGTAGTTTTCCACTGCCATATAATTAAAATCATATACTCTGCTCAGAGTTGTTGTAGAGTTGGACAGCCTTATAAATTTCTAAAATAAAATTAATACTAAAATAAACTTACTGATAAATCAGTTTAAGCTTCCTGATTATACAACAAAATCTAGAGTATGGACAAAATGTTCAAGTACAAATTTTTTTTAGCTCCCTCTAGTGTCCAATTAACAAATGCCTATAGCAATTCGAAAGCATGCAAATGCAAGTAGATGAATAGGTACCACTTTGGTGGGTAGGTAACAGCGTTCCGCGCGCGTCATGCGGCCACATGACCGTGGAAGCGTCTTCGGACAACGCTGGCTCTTTGGCTAACAAACGGAGATGAGCACCGGCCCCTAGAGTCGGACACGACTGCACAAATGTGCGGGGGGTACCTTTACCTTTTTTATTAACATTCAAAAAGGAGTCTGGTAGCACCTTTTCAAACTAACAAATTTTATTAAAAGGCATCAGCTTTTGTGAGCTGCAGCTCATTTCATCAGATGGAGCTGCATGGAAGCTTATGCCTTTTAATAAAATTTGTCAGTCGGAATAGGCGCTACTAGACTCCTTCTGATTTTTTGGCCCCCATAAGCCAACATGGCTCTCCTCCTACAGCATTAGTATTCAAGGTTCAAAGATTTGAATAGCCTTATCAGAAAAGAAACAGTTTGTCAAGTTTTGCAATGAGAAGCACCTGGTGCAATATGTTTCCATAAAGGCACTAGAGACAAATCACTTAAATGACTGTGAATCTGTCCTACACTACTTCCTAAAGTGAAAATTTTCATGTTAAGCACCTCAAAAAAGTAAAAATTTAGATGTCATGGGCAAGGCCCACCAACAAAAATGTATCACATTAGGAGCTATATGCATTGCATATACTGTGCAATACCAATTTTCAGGTAGGAATGTTTGCGACATCAGGGAAAAATCATAAAGAATTAAGCTTTAATTAAGCCACTGAAATGGAGAAATGGTGAAATCTTACGGTGAGACCTAGAGAGACATGAGCTATTTTTAAAAAATCCCTATATTAATGGTACCAGATGGAAACTGTGATCATGGAGCTGCATACGCTCCTTAAATTCATAAATCCCATTTGGAAGGCTATTATTTATGCTGCTATACTATATGGCTTCATGCACAAATGCAGATAGGCTGAATATGTGATCATGAATAGCAACAATAGCTGGATAAAATTCTGTCTGAATTATTATCACGTTAGTATCCCCTCCCTTCCAGCTTAGGCCTACGTACATGGAGCTATTCTATTTTGAGATTATGCTATGATTTTTTAAACAAATGCTTTAATATACAAAGAAATAAAAAGGAAAGAACCAACCCCTCCCCAGAAAAAAGGAAATAAAAACATTACATATAGAACATATAGAACATCCACCCCAGCTTTTAAACATGTCATTAAAATCTAACCATTTAATATTAATCAGTGTTTTCATTACACCATATAAATAGTTTTATGAATATTAGATTGAACAGGCTAATCTATATACTACTAAAACTAAAATTCTTGTGTCTGTTTGTTTGTAATCTGTAACTGGGCAAAATGGTGCATCGTACAACAACAATTTTTGAACCAAGGTACCTCAAATGGTCTAACTTACAGAATGCGTCCAAAATCTGGGACTCATGACTCCCATGGAATTGAAATTTGGTAAATTTTATAAAACATTCTATGACATAAACATTATCATAAAACATTTTATGACATAATACAAAATGTCATAAAACATTTCCTGTGGTCAACTCCTGATGTTTGACTGTGCTATACAGTTCAATATGAACGACATGGGCTATTTTCAAGGCAGATACATCTCCAGATATTTCCCTGAATTTTTAAGAACTTTTCCAGTGAAGGCAGTACATTAGAAGCTCTGCCATTGTTGAAGGCATTGAGGAATCTGGTAAGGAAATATCTCTGAAACGATTACACAATGGGTCACTGGTTGTCTAGTGTTTAACTTACGACTCTTCACCCTCTTCTAACATAGTGAGGTTGACAGCCATTTTTAAATATTCTTTGGGATGTCTAGTAAACATGAAAGAAAATCTTCTGTTAAATTATTCTCATCTTAAGATCATAAGAAACAAATTGAATATACTTTAAGACTCACTAATTTGTTTATGTGGGGTATTCCAACTCTTTCAGTTCTTACAAATAATATCTATCTTACCAATAATCTTCCACTGTTTATTTGTTTAAATATAATTCAATTTTACAAAGTGGTCCAGATGCATCAGCTAATACTGAATCATTGTCAGTACTGGAAAGTGTGATTCTATGTCTATATAATAAGTGGCTTGCTTAAGTTTATCCAATGAACTTTGTCTTTTTCCATCGAGGTCCAATATGCTACATACTAGATATATGTAGTGATCCAGATTCAAAGAGAAAAAAGTTAAAGTGGGAGGAGAATATTCACATTGCATGTGTTGGAAACTTCCTAACAAAGCTAATTTCTTAATTAAAAACTGATTAACACTGAAATAACTAAGTAACTAGTACAAACAAAAACATGTAAGGAACCAAATAATATCTTAAGATTATGATAAATCAAAAGAAGCTGAATTACTTTTTGGTTTGTTGTGTGATATGTCTTGGGCTTAGATGCTACCGCCCATACTTCCTATACTGCAGCAACTCTAACTTAAGTAAGACAATTCAAATTTGGAGAGTAAGGGTAAGCCATTCAGAAATAACCCAGCACTTTCCAATGAAAAGAAGTGTATGCTTTATGGGGAGGGAAGTTTGAACACACTTGAATACTGACGTTAAGTATGAATTAAACTACCAAGAATTGTACATTACTTTCTGGCATCCTGCATAAAAGCCTAATATAACAGTACACATGGTTAATTTATAAATCCTATAATACAATATTGTAATACTGTATTACAATATAATACAGCAGAAAATTGACATGAGAGCCAGTTTGGTGTAGTGGTTAACACACCAGGCTAGAAACTCTGAGACTGTGAGACTGAGAGTTCTAGTCCTGCCTTAGGTACAAAGCCAGCTGGGCGACCTTGGACCAGTCACTCTCTCTCAGCCCTAGGAAGGAGGCAATGGCAAACCACTTCCAAAATCTTGCCAAGAAAACTAGAGGGACTTGTCCAGGCAGTCGCCAGGAGACAACACTGACTTGAAGGCACAAAAAGAAAAAGAAACTATCGACTTACCAGATTACAACCTTTCAAGAATCAATACAGCAGTGGAACTTGTTTGTATAGTTTCCATTCCTATTATATTTAGATGGCGACACAGCTAAAACACTACAAAGATACAGAATCATAAGTACACATACTGAAGTAAAACCATAAAGCAAAAGTCTAGAATGTCAGAAAATGAAAAAAACTGTTTCCCTCTTAATTTGTTAAACTGCAATCAAGTGAAACAACACAAATATATGATTAAAACTGTAGCCTAAGACAGTAACATTTTTAATGAAATTCCTCCCCCACTTAATGTTCAGTGCTATTCAGTTCTTCTCCTCTACTTTCCACATGTTTCTAATCCCCTTGCTGTATTACCTTATTGCCAGAATAGATTTTCAGTTGTTGGGTTTCTTTCCTCCTGCAACGAAAATAAGTTAATTAAAGTTAGTAAAATGTTGCCTCTTTTTTAATAGAGTTTCAGTCTTTGGATTAAAATACAGTGTTGATCAGAAAAAAAAATTGCATAGCTACAATCATCTGAATACTAATTTCAACTTTAAAACAAAAGAAGCCACCTGTTTACAAGGCAATTTTCTCTTGATAAACTAGAGATAGGCTAGACAATGAAAGATACATGGGCTATACCCAACTCAGATCTGTCTGTCCATGCAACAGAAACCTACCATATAAACAACTGCAAATTTATTCACAGATGATCCGTTCTCTTCTTCAACACATATTGCTGGGCATACTCTTGAATGCTTAAGTAAGTTCTTTTAGGTGAAATGTTGGATGTGTAAAGAATGTATATTTTATAGTAACTATGGATTTTTTTATTAGTATTTTAGTGTTTGAAATTGTGAGCTAAAGAATGTATATTTTATAGTAACTATGTTTTTTTTAATTAGTATTTTACTGTTTGAAATTGTGAGCCAACTGCAACGAAATTTCATTCTATTGTGCACTTGGTGTATGGTGTATAGTGGGATGACAATAAAGTTGTTATTATTCTATACTCAATCTGTTTTCTGGGAGTAGACCAGATTGGCAATAAGCTGGCAAGATTTGAGCTGGCAATGGCTGACCTTTCTCAGCAAGGGTAGAGACCCAGAAACTGACAGAATCTAAGGAATTCCTAAATGCTACGAGGGATTTTCCAGTCTCAATGGCAGTCATTCAGTTGAGGCCCTGATCAGTACAACCTGGTATACAGTGGGGCAAAAAAGTATTTAGTCAGCCACCAATTGTGCAAGTTCTCCCACTTAAAAAGATGAGAGAGGCCTGTAATTGATATCATAGGTAGACCTCAACTATGAGAGATAAAATGAGAAAACAAATCCAGACAATCACATTGTCTGATTCGGAAAGAATTTATTTGCAAATTATGGTGGAAAATAAGTATTTGGTCACCTACAAACAAGCAAGATTTCTGGCTCTCACAGACCTGTAACTTCTTCTTTAAGAGGCTCCTCTGTCCTCCACTCATTACCTGTAGTAATGGCACCTGTTTGAACTTCTTATCAGTATAAAAGACACCTGTCCACAACCTCAAACAGTCACACTCCAAACTCCACTATGGTGAAGACCAAAGAGCTGTCGAAGGACACCAGAAACAAAATTGTAGACCTGCACCAGGCTGGGAAGACTGAATCTGCAATAGGCAAGCAGCTTGGTGTGAAGAAATCAACTGTGGGAGCAATAATTAGAAAATGGAAGACATACAAGACCACTGATAATCTCCCTCGATCTGGGGCTCCACGCAAGATTTCACCCCGTGGGGTCAAAATGATCACAAGAACGGTGAGCAAAAATCCCAGAACCACACGGGGGGACCTAGTGAATGACCTGCAGAGAGCTGGGACCAACGTAACAAAGGCTACCATCAGTAACACACTACGCCGCCAGGGACTCAGATCCTGCAGTGCCAGACGTGTCCCCCTGCTTAAGCCAGTACATGTCCGGGCCCGTCTGAAGTTTGCTAGAGAGCATTTGGATGATCCAGAAGAGGACTGGGAGAATGTCATATGGTCAGATGAAACCAAAGTAGAACTGTTTGGTAGAAACACAACTCGTCGTGTTTGGAGGAGAGAGAATGCTGAGTTGCATCCAAAGAACACCATACCTACTGTGAAGCATGGGGGTGGCAACATCATGCTTTGGGGCTGTTTCTCTGCAAAGGGACCAGGATGACTGTTCCGTGTACAGGAAAGAATGAATGGGGCCATGTATCGTGAGATTTTGAGTGCAAACCTCCTTCCATCAGCAAGGGCATTGAAGATGAAACGTGGCTGGGTCTTTCAGCATGACAATGATCCCAAACACACCGCCCGGGCAACAAAGGAGTGGCTTCGTAAGAAGCATTTCAAGGTCCTGGAGTGGCCTAGCCAGTCTCCAGATCTCAACCCCATAGAAAACCTTTGGAGGGAGTTGAAAGTCTGTGTTGCCCAGCGACAGCCCCAAAACATCACTGCTCTAGAGGAGATCTGCATGGAGGAATGGGCCAACATACCAGCAACAGTGTGTGCCAACCTTGTGAAGACTTACAGAAAATGTTTGACCTCTGCCATTGCCAACAAAGGATATATAACAAAGTATTGAGATGAACTTTTGATATTGACCAAATACTTATTTTCCACCATAATTTGCAAATAAATTCTTTCCGAATCAGACAATGTGATTGTCTGGATTTGTTTTCTCATTTTGTCTCTCATAGTTGAGGTCTACCTATGATGTCAATTACAGGCCTCTCTCATCTTTTTAAGTGGGAGAACTTGCACAATTGGTGGCTGACTAAATACTTTTTTGCCCCACTGTACAAACTGATAGCTGATAGAGCACAAATGCTGCACATCTTGCAGTGAATTAAATCAGGCATAGACCAGAGTGCACAATCAAACCTACAACATTGTATAGCAGTGGTGGTGGGTGGTAAAAAAAGGCTCACTTCTCCACCATCACTGCAGGGCTTCAGGGGTGGTGGGGGTGGTACGCAACCTGCTCAAGACTAGCCATGAGGAAGCCTCATTTGATTACTTAGTGGCATATTGTGATAGCTTTGGAATGTGTTTTGAGAGTGAAGTCACTCACATTGGCTCTTAGACACAGTTCTTGTGGATACTATTGACTTGAAGGGGGGGTGCCATTTGATCAGAATGTATGGAATCAGTTTCAGTAATTTTGACTAGAAGTACACAATACACCTCTGGAGGTTAGGCCAACTACCTGTATTCTAGACCCTAAAATCCAGCATGGACAGTCTGGGTCGGTCCATGGAGTATCAGTAACCCTTTAAGAGAAAGAGTTATGCCCACTGCAATGTAAGAGGCATTATTTCCCTGGAGTTTGATATTTTGGGCAACAAATGGCCAGTTGCAAATATTGCAAATATTACAAATATTCCTTTCTTGGGGAAAGTGCTGTCCAATTACAAGCAGTGGGAGGAAACCAACTACATAAATTATTTCAGTTTGATTTCAGACCTGCATATAGCACAGAACCCGATTGCCTTGAATGATGACCATGAGAGAGAAATGCTATTGAATCTTCTGAAACTCTCAGCAAGCAGCCTACGGAGCCAATAACCATGGGATATTGCTAAAGCAGTTCAGTGAGTTGGACATTGGAGTTCTGCAATACAGTGGTTCCATTCCAAAGAGTGGTGCTGGGAGATAGCTGTTCGGTCCCATGACATTTTAGTTATGGGGCTCCACAACTGGGTTCTGCCCCCCTTCCCCCATTTAATATCTACATGAAGTTCTGGGGGATGTTTATCTGAAGAATTTAATGTCATAAGCATAGCTCTATTTCTTCTTTTGACCTGAATCAGGGAAGATTGTTGTGGTGGGTGTGACTATATTTCAAAGTAGCAGATAATTATGCTTTGCCAGGTCTTGCTTTGCAGAACCTGTCCTTACAGAGTTGAAAAGCAACTTCCAGCTGCCTATTGAAATTGATGCTGTCTTCCATTAATGGGCCAAATTAGAACACTTTATCCTCCATGGTACTTCCCAGCAGCAGGATCTTACCTTTTCTCTCAAAGGCAATGTTTTGCATGAACATTGGCCACTTCTCTCAGCAGAGTTCTCTGCTGTACACTTGCTCATTCTCACTATGGAAGAAGTAATGTGCAGGAAGAGAACCACCATATAAGGTCAAAACATTGAAGATCACTGGGAAATTGTGGGAATAGAGGCCAGATGTGTACCTTTCTGCACATGTACACAATGGTGAAGTTCAGAACTGTGTGCCAAAAACTGCAGATAGGCAAAACCAGATGAGTTCTGTCATATTATCAATGGTAAATGTGTGAAACCATACATAACAAAGCCATGGATAATGAGGTCCAGGGGTACAGAATTTTCCTTTAACTGATAATCAAGATGTATCCCTTCACTTCTGTCAAAATGAGTGATATGCACAATGAGCATTTGATCTGAGTTTTCTTTCCTGATTCACCTTTTCTTACTTTATTAGTTTCCAATCAAAACTGTATTTTTTTTAAAAAAGGCACACACAATTTAATAGCAAAAAGAACAAAGATGGGAGGAAGAGTATTGCAAATAAAATAAGTCTTCTGTTGCTATTTTGTAAACAGTAGTGTCTTAAATCGCAACAATGCCATCCTTCAGTTCCTGGAAATATATCAAGGGTTCTTTCATCTCAAGTTTCTAAAGCCCATAAATCCAACCTCACATTTTCAGTGTAACTTTAATGAGAGAACATTTCCATCTACAGAGATATTGTTGAAGGAATTCCACATAAACAAATATGTTTCAATTAAATCTGCCAAAGGGCAACCTTAATGAGGTTAGCCAAAATACTATTGTCATGATATCTAAGAAAAGTAGGGGGGAAAGCCCAAAACAGTGAAATGCTTAAATACTTCCAATATGTGTAACATTTCATCTAAGGATTTCTAGCATATGCTCTCTACAATTTTGTTACAAGTTCCTTGATGTACTGGTAGTTACATTGTTATCTGCTGCAAGGTCAAATGCAATAAATATTTAAAGTTTTAGCAATGCATTTGGGGGTTTTATTATTATTTTAGAAAATGCTGCTATCTCACTATTTGTGGATGATCATGGACTAAATCACAGCTGGGTTTTCAATTATCAAAGCTGAAAAATAGTTCAAATGAACTGGACCCAAATCCATGAGCATGATTTTGAAATCTTTCCTTTCACCGGTTGCCAAATAAAGTCAACATTTCTGTGATTTGTTCCAGCCAACAATATTATCTTTTAATAAATTCAAACCAATTTTTTCATACAAATAACTGTTGATTTGAGGCACAAGCTATATCTTTGTTGGGTAAAACTAGAAAATAAACGAGGGAAATACAGGGAGTGGAATGTGTGCAAATGGGCAGACTTGTTATTCAATACTGTATATTTTATTACACTCTCACCCCACTCCTAGACTGGCTTACAAGAACCACTTACTGCAATGAAAATTTCCAGTCATAACAGAATAATAGCCTTTGATATACCATGTCTTACTAATGATCAAATCTTGAAAAGCAGCTGCTCATTTCTGATTAGGCAATGTCAGCAAGTAGATTCAGTTCACCAGAGATGTTGAAGTATGTGTGCTTGCCTGTTACCAACCAAGAAACCTAAAAATACACACAGTTCTGGTGAGATGTACACTGCTCTTAGAAGGTTCAGGCCACCTGATGTTATTGTACATACTACAATCAGCTGACTACAGTTGCCAAAGTATGTTTGGAAAGTCTGCTAGCACAAGTAGAATTCCAACTATAACAAACAACCCAATCACCAATGTTTGTATGAACAACAAAGATCATAATAATGACTTGAAACAGAAAGTACTCCAAATGCAATCTACCTCTTTGGTATCCAGTTACTTAGTGCAACAAATTTAAACTTGATAGTTGAATTTGAACTCCACTTCTGAGAATATTTTATCCATTTTATAAACATCAATTGTCATTTTCCTGCTAACCAGGTTAATTCAGGCTTCACACTGAACTACAGTATGTCCTAACAGCAGCTCAAAACTCACACTGTCACCAGTAGGAGCCTCCAAGTAAATTGTAAAAGAAAACAATTTACAGCTGATTATTTGATTTACTTTTTCTTGTACTCAGTTCCAAAACTTGATAAATTATTCATAAATGCCAGAAGCTCATGAGGCAACTCAATGTTAAATTCAGCCATAATTGGCAATTGGATGATCAAACCTGGGGGGGAAAGAGGATACAGCAGTTAGCTGTATTGTCTTAGTACATCTGAATCAGGGAACAATGGCGATTAGTTTCTAAGACAATCTGAAGAAGCCAATTCTAATCTAAGGATTCAGATTCTGGTCTGATTGGAAACCTGCCAGGTTCACACGTCACAGTCAGACATAAAAATCAATGCAAAATCAATGCAAAATTACTGCTTAGCCACCAGATGGATACATTAGCAAAATGTTACACCAAAAGTATAAATATAGGCTACATAAACTATTATGTGAACAGACGTTAGGTTGCGCAGAAGTGCTTCTACTTACTTTTTAGAACAAAGCTAAGAGATACACAGGAAGCATGGGTAGATCTCTTTTGCCAATGGTTTGTATCCTACTAGTGGAGAATTAGGACTGAAAAAAACCCTATTGCAAAGTTTTTAGAACATTCAAAAATAGGTGAGACCTGTGATTTCATGGATTTCCTTTAAATTAAGCAATAAGTTGAAGAATCTTATTTTCAATGTTGTATTTCATAGTGAAATTATGTGTTTCACGGTATCACTAGCTCAGAAAGATTTCTATTTAAGAAATATTCAGCCTTTACATTGTAATTCAGAAGGACGAGCTAGTAGATTATAGGAAGATACTAAGATATAGAAGTGATTGTCATGTTATCCTAAAAATAATATAATTGCCTAGTATCTTAGTGTAACTAATTTGCCACTTGTTCATTACCAGCTGCTGTGTTTTCCTCAACATTTCAACAGAAAAATATTATCAGAAACAAAATTTTAAAAATAAAGAAGCACTACCTGAAAAAACTCTAGCACAGGAGACTGAGGCAAACACCCTAGTTTCACATGTAAGGCACTTGTTCACTTGAGCTCACTGTCTCCAAATTTGCAGCAGACTCTGTGGGGAAAACATTGAAATTATTGCGAGTTCTCTTTAAGAGTTCAGTTCACCAGACAAATATATGAAATTCTAAGAAGTCAAGAATATCCATTGGCAAGTTTCAGCCTTTCACTTCATCACAGATTCGTATGATTTTTTTGTTGTTTATTCATTCAGTTGCTTCCGACTCTTTGTGACTTCATGGACCAGCCCACACCAGAGCTTCCTGTCAGCCGTCGCCATCCCCAGCTCCCCCACGGTCGAGTCCATCATCTCCAGAATATCATCCATCCATCTTGCCCTTGGTCGGCCCCTCTTCCTTTTGCCTTCCACTTTCCCTAGCATCAGCATCTTCTCCAGGGTATCCTGTCCTCTCATTATGTGGCCAAAGTACTTCAGTTTTGCCTTTAATATCATTCCCTCAAGCGAGCAGTCTGGCTTTATTTCCTGGAGTATGGACTGATGATAACACTTTAAATATTTGACTTTCGTTTTGTTAACCTGTTAAGCGGTTCTCCTAAATTGACCTATCACATCTGTAATGTTTACTCTGAAGGGTTTTAGCTTTGCATAATCTTGTTTTTATACCCCAACATTTTGACTGCTTTCATCTTTAAGAAAGAAATATTCAGATCTAATATATGAACTGAGATAGCAAACTATTACAGGTTACGCTAAACTTTGCCAACTACACATCATCAAAATATTAAATCTTTTCTGACAGAAGCAACTTTCAGAATCGCAGGGTCATTGAAGAAATATTTTTATAAAAGTTTGTCAAATATTATCATAAGTAATTAATGTTTAAAAAACAACTTTTATTATGTAAATTGTAAATTATGTAAATTGATCCAAATGACATCATCTGAACTACTTCAGAAACAACAGTCTTTGCACATTAAATGTGGGCAGTGTCTACCAACAAAAAAATTGCCTACTGCATTTGTAGTCCATTACATTCATGTCTGTTAAATTGAGGATTTATTTGTAGATTTTACAAGAATTACCTTAATCTAATAGCAAATCAGTAAAAAAAAGCTATCTCTGTTTAGGCTCAGTATCAAAAACCTACATCAATCAATATTATATTCTAATTCCATCAAGCAATATTTCTGATTTGAAGCTCTGGAGGAAATGAAATGTAGACACATTTTTAAAAAATGCGTAAAATAAAGGTTCTGACTAAACTGCTCCTCTGAAAATTAATGTTGGAAATTTAGATAAAGCGCTATAAAAATATCAGTTCTCTAATATGCCATTCCCCAAATATCTGAAAAACATAATCAATAATAAAAGCGGGATAAAAATTAAATCAATCAATCAATCATAATTATACAGATACTTCCAACATTTCAGTGACTGGACCTGCAAACAGTTTATTCTGTACTCAAAGATCCAAATGCTACAGCTGCAAATAGAAAGAATCCATCTGGCTATTGAGACTGGAAATTATCAAATACTGAATTTTAAATTAGACAATATAACTTCATTATAACAAAATTAAATATTCTCAAATATCAATTGCTATACATTGTACTACAACATTTGCACACTGAGACAGTTTTCTAAACCAGAGTGTACAAGAAATGCTGCCCAGAAAAACCTGCACTTAGCATCCATTGATGCTGTATGGGAGGGGAGGAGATGCATGCTTAATTTAGGAGCAATAGATTCCAGACACATATCCCCTCTTCAACCCAATAAAAAGAGCTGTCAATGCTCTCTTCATACATAAACATCTTATACACAATAATTTACCTGTCAGCGTATGCAGATGATTTCTGAATCAGAACCATAATATATTTTTAAATAAAACAAAACCATATTTTAAAATCTTGTAAAACAGCTTCCAGAAACAAAGAGATGCAAATTCTTTAAGAAATGTATTTCTAAATTATTTACTTCTAATCAACCATGATCTGCAAGTACAACAAACACTTCTATGCTTCACGTCCAGCTACTCACTGACACATTTTTCACTGTGGTAATAGCTACTTAACCAGTAGGCACCAATATACCTCTTCACTATCCTAGCTAACCTAACAGAAAATACACTGGATGTGATATCACATATGAAATGATAGATTCAGGAGAAAAAACCTTAGGTATTATATCATATGGATGACAACTAACCTTGAAAACAACAGAGCTTTTTTTTCAAAAATACAGTTGCGATTTAAAAGATTTTTAATCAGAATTAAGGCAAATGTACACAAACCTACTTAGAAATAAGCACTACTGATCTCAAGGGCTACTTCTGAGTAATCACGTATAAGTTTGTATTGGTCTTGTTTTGTATATTTAAAAAAAATCATGCATTTCCCCATATAGTCTCAGCAGGTGGCAGCATCTCTGGGCTTGGAAATGGAGCAGGATCAGGAATATCAAGGCTGTAGGCCAGATGGGGAAGTGAAAAAAAAAATCTCAGAAAAAGGCAATGTCAAACTACTTCTGTATTGCTTCCAAGAATATGCTTCCCTAAGAATCACATCCACCTGAAGATAATTTGGGCTTTTTATTTCATCTTATGATTTCTGAAGAACTTTCTGAAAAATTGCTTTATATTGTGGAAGAAAATATGGAAGATCTTAAAGATAAAATAGCAGACAGCACTTACTTCAGCAGAACTATTTAAAAATAAAACATGGTTTCTATACATGACCAAAAAAATATATATGAAAAGGTTAACTATTTTTTAGTTTCTTGGCTCACACAATAGCCCTTAGCCTATAACACTCTACTTCGGATCAAGAACTATTCCAAATTTTATTTTCAAACAACTGTTGACCATTATGACTCAGCTAAAGCGTCAATACATTATTATTGTATGACACATTCATATCTGATCATGAATTGCTATTCAGTCTCCCAATTTCACTAAAATCCAGTCTCCCAATTTCACTAAAATCCAGAGTTAGGCATACTAAATAAAATCCACTATATTCTTTCACTGCCAGAGTTTTTGACATGTAAATTTTACAAGACTTTGTACTGTTCCCTAAGATGCCAACCAGATAGAGAACTGCTTCCTGATGACATGGGAAAAACAGTAGTGCTTGTTTTGTGATTTCAGTTAAAACATTTGCTTTCCAAACTAGCTGTAATTTTGACTGTATTGTTTCCAGCATTCAGAATGTCAGATCCACTTACTTTCAATAGAGAAAAAAGCAGCATCTTTTAAAATATTTGCTGCACACACACGACTACGGTGCTTCATTAAGGGGTTATCTGAGATCCATCCTTTCCATGGTTGTCTGTTCATCCTTACATACAAATTAGGACTGGTATAACACCTTTCTCTCCAGTCAAACATATAAGCAAGGGTGCCTCCTTTTAAGACACAGGCTTTCCCTCACAGGGCAGTTTTCATCTAGAGACTAATACAGAACAGGACTGCACTTCCAGTTACTTTGTTTTCGTATTTCGCATTTACTTTTCGTTATAAAAGAAAGCCTCCGACAGATTTAACACTTTGCCTTGGAGGAAAGCCGGAGGGGTAGGTAAGAGGAAAGAACGAACCAGCGATGACTTGCAGCTGTTGTCCCCGCGCAGCGCACAAAAGAGCTTTCTTAGAGCAGCGGGGTCGGGCGTGCCCGAGGTTGTGTAAATCTGCGCGCCTTCCCATTATTAATGACTGATTAACGCTATGGTCCATGAGGTCACGAAGAGTCGGACACGACTAAACGACTGAACAACAACAACAACGACCGGGATGAAGAAGGAGACGGCCTATTCCTTTCTCCACCCCTCTGCCATTGTCTCCCGGGTAGAGGAGGAGGTGGATGGCGGGGGGCCGCAAAGGGAAGAAAGGTACCTCGCAGAACAGATAGCGCCCATCCTTTCACACCGGACCCTGCCAACGCAGCGGAGCCCAAAGTCAGGCGAACGGCCCCACCGGCCAGGCACACGCCTGGCTCCCCGGGCCATTTTATTCAGGCACCAGCTGTCAATCAGTGACGGCCACCCCACCTCTCCCGGTCTTCCAGGGGGTTGTGACCAACTGCCCTAGGCAGGCCCGGACCCCGCTCGCCTGGGCAAGTCCCCAGCCGCAGGCAACAGCACGAACGGCAGCCCCGCTGTGTGTTGATTTCTCGCCTGGCCCAAGCAGCAGCAGCAGCCGCTGCCGGCCGAGCCCCGGCCCCTCCACCGACCGGGTTCTCGCGCCCCAGGACTCACCGCCCAGCCGGTCTTCCGCCTCCTGCGTGTGAACGAGCCCCAACACGGAACGAGGAGCCAACGCCGCCCCTCCCCCAGACGTTCTCGGGCTCGTTCCGGTGAGGGGCGGGACACAGAACGCCGCGCACACGGCACCGCGTTCCGGGTGTCGCTTCTTCGCCCCACCCCTCCGTTCCACGCCAGCGGAGGCAGGGGCGTCGTAGACAGGGGTGGGGCCTCTGAAGACATTGCGGCCAGTCACGTTAATGACGCAGAAACGTAACTCTCCCGCCCCTACAGAGCAGGACTGGGGCTGTCCCAGAGTGGAAAATGTCCCGCCTCTTATACGTAGCGTCGAGCTTGCTCGCGCTGTTGGTAAAACGTGCAACATAGGCTGCTAACTTGCTAATGATACCAGGAACGTGTTATGCCTCTGTTGGTTGCAGCTGCTTTCCTGGCATAATTCAAGGTGTAAGCCTGAAACTAAGTTCCACAGGAAAATCCCTTTTAGGAGTATGTACACTTTCAAAGTCCTGCCTTAGGCACAAAGCCAGCTGGGTGACCCTGGGCCAGTCACTTTCTCTCAGCCCTAGGAAGGAGGCAATGGCAAACCACTTCCGAAAAACCGTCAAGAAAACTGCAGAGACTTGTCCAGGCAGTCTCCGAGAATTGGACACAATTGAATGGATTTTTTAAAAAAAAACAGCTTTACATATACTCTGTATGTATGCCAATATAATGTCTTTAAATTGCAAACATGACTTTGCAAATATATGGCAAGATGGATGGATGGATATTCTGGAAGTGACGGGCTCGACCTTGGGGGAGCTGGGGGTGGCGACGGCCGACAAGAAGCTGTGGCGTGGGCTGGTCCATGAAGTCACGAAGAGTGGGAAGCGACTGAATAAAAAACAACAAAGGTACTAGAGATGTGTAACACTTTAGATTTGATTCTGAAAAAGTGCTTTGGAGAGTGCATGAAAATAGCACCTGTCTGCAACTCTTTAGAGCAGCCACATCTTTTCCCAAGATTATGTGGCAGCTGTAAAGGGGCAGCTATGCAGTTCCCAGAAAAGATGTGTTTGCTTTGAAAAGTGGCAGACAAATGCAATGTTCACATTCCCTCATGTTCCAAAGCACATTGTCCAATTTATTTTATTTATTTATTTTATTTTTTATTTATTTTTATTGACCCTGAGCCAATCACACTCTCTCAGCCCAACTCACCTCACAGGGTTGTTGTTATGGGGAAAATAGGAGGAGGAAGGAGTATTAGGTATGTTCGCTGCCTTGAGTTATTTATAAAAACAATAAAGGGATAGAAAAAAAAAATAATTGACTGTGGAGACAGGAGGTTTCCTTCCTTAGTTCTCCCCAGATAGTTTTGTACTTCTACAAACTCAAGGCTTCCCCACTCTTTGTCTGCATGAATGGTAAACATTTAAGCTACATAAGAAGACATACTCATAGTGAAGCTTAGAAAAAGAAGTTCTGTTTGTTTGTTTATACATACATAAGGAAAGTACTTACTAATATTAGAGGATTCTTTGACAGAAAAAATATGCTTGGGATCTCCACTTGTCAGGTCCTTGATACATATGATTGTCTCATTAATTTCTGTAAATATGATACAATGGCTGCTTGTTAAGGGGAGAAGGGTGCCAGACTCACTTTCCTACAGTATATGCACTGTATATTCTATGCATGTAAAGTTAATTTTCACCACTTAGGTCCTAAGTGTTGCAATATCTAGGAGCAAAACCTCATAGAGAAGTTCAGAAAGTGTGGTGATGACCTCCTTCTTCCAGTGGGGGCAGGAAGGCAATGATTATGGGAAACATTGTTGGGAAGGATGTATTTGGATGCAATTGCACTGCACAATTAATCATACTCAGAATAATGTGAATTTGAAAAGGATTTGGAGATAGGGGAAATTAGCTACGTATACTCTATTCAGTGTTGGAGGGGAAAGGAATAGCTTATTTGCTATTCCATTCCCAAAAATCATCTCAGTGTATAGGATATAGTTGATTTTGTTCTTGACCTTTTTCCAGAAACAAGATAACTTGGGAGAGCCAATACATATTGATGACGACAGTTGATATGGAGAACGTAGCAATTGTTATATGAATCAAGAAAGTGTCAGGTTCTTTGCATCTCTTAATAGCTGACCTCATCAAAATAAGTAACCCAAATCTATCTCACACACACACACATATATATACTTTATGTATGTTTGTGTGTATACGTATATGTATATGTATCTAGGGGCGCGGTGGCTCAGTGGTTAAGACGCTAGGCTTGTCGATCGGAAGGTTGGCGGTTTGAGACCCTAGCCCCACGCAACGGAGTGAGCTTCCGCACTCGCCCCAGCTCTTGCCAACCTAGCAATTCGAAAGCATGCAAATGCAAGTAGATGAATAGGTACCACTTGGTGGGATTGTAATAGCATTCCGCGCACATCATGCCTGCCACATGACCGTGGAAGTGTCTTCGGACAGCGCTGGCTCTTCGGCTAAGAAACGGAGAT
The DNA here is from genome assembly GCA_023362775.1 of Charina bottae. Classification (NCBI taxonomy): domain Eukaryota; kingdom Metazoa; phylum Chordata; class Lepidosauria; order Squamata; family Charinaidae; genus Charina; species Charina bottae. The sequence continues at coordinate 15,886,210 of JALMGJ010000001.1, forward strand.
GAGCACTGCCCCCTAGAGTCGGACATGACTGTGCAGGGGAAACCTTTACCTTTACCCGTGTGTGTGTGTGTGTGTGTGTGTGTGTGTGTGTGTGTTTGTATGTATGTATCCTGAACTCAGGCATTGGATGCTATAAAGACCTTTGGGGATAGCTGGATAGCTGGTTGGTGAATCCTGAATCTGAATTCAGTGCCACAGATACAGTGGGGCAAAAAAGTATTTAGTCAGCCACCAATTGTGCAAGTTCTCCGTTCCTGTGATCATTTTGACCCCACGGGGTGAGATCTTGCGTGGAGCCCCAGATCGAGGGAGAGTGGTCTCCCTCAGTGGTCTTGTATGTCTTCCATTTTCTAATTATTGCTCCCACAGTTGATTTCTTCACACCAAGCTGCTTGCCTATTGCAGATTCAGTCTTCCCAGCCTGGTGCAGGTCTACAATTTTGTTTCTGGTGTCCTTCGACAGCTCTTTGGTCTTCACCATAGTGGAGTTTGGAGTGTGACTGTTTGAGGTTGTGGACAGGTGTCTTTTATACTGATAAGAAGTTCAAACAGGTGCCATTACTACAGGTAATGAGTGGAGGACAGAGGAGCCTCTTAAAGAAGAAGTTACAGGTCTGTGAGAGCCAGAAATCTTGCTTGTTTGTAGGTGACCAAATACTTATTTTCCACCATAATTTGCAAATAAATTCTTTCCGAATCAGACAATGTGATTGTCTGGATTTGTTTTCTCATTTTGTCTCTCATAGTTGAGGTCTACCTATGATGTCAATTACAGGCCTCTCTCATCTTTTTAAGTGGGAGAACTTGCACAATTGGTGGCTGACTAAATACTTTTTTGCCCCACTGTATTAGATCTAAATGCCATGTTTTTGTATTAAAGTGGTGGTAGTTGTAGTTTATCAACAACTGGAAGGTCATCAGTTCTTCACCCCTGGTATAACGTAATGCAATTATCTCCAGCACATTGACCAGACTCTGCTTTCAAAAGGAATAGATCAGTTAAGTTCTTACATACTAAATGTCTCTTGAATGTCACTGAGCCGTTAGCTTGAAAGTGTAATTTATACTCCATGCAACATCATTAGCCTTTGCATGTCTATTGTTAAGGCTACTGCTTCCAATAGATAATATATATAGAAAGCCTAATCTTAGTACGAAATTATTATCAAAAATAATAGCTAATCCAAACTATCACATTCTTCTCTTGTGGAAGATGAGGTTTTGCCAATGAAGTGTAAAGAGAGAGAGAGGCACTGATGCCCAGGAAGAAGTAGGAAACAACAAAACAAACAAACCATAAGAAAATGTTTTAAAAAATCACTTATTCTGCCACTTAAAAAAATAATCCTGGAAAAAATTGAGCTGTAATTCAAATTATGATACATTTGAAGGAAATTGAACTGCTTTCTGCCTTCATTAGCAACATGATTTTGAGTGCAGCCTGAAGGTTATAAGCAGTCCTGCTAAATTGCAGTAATCATAAAAAGCACTCCTTAATAAAATCAGAACTCTCTAGGCAGACATGCTAGGAATTTAAAAGGGGCTGAGATAGGCCGGAAGGGAGACTGGAATAATGAGAAGGATGGCTTAGTTGCACAGTAAAAATATTGGCATGGGAAAGTATAGCCCTGTCTTTTCTGGAGAAAAAAGAGCTGCGATATAAGATTTAAAAATTCCAAACCTGTTTGCACAGTGGAAAAATAATTGGCAAATAATATGGAAATAGACTAGTCTAATGCGCTCTACATGGGGCTACCCTTGAAGAGCATCTGGAAGCTACAGCTGGTCCAGAATGCGGCCGCGCAAGCAGTCTTAGGAGCCCCAAGGAGGGCACATGTGACACCTCTGCTGCGCGAGCTGCATTGGGTGCCGGTTTGCTTCCGGGTCCAATTCAAGGTGTTGGTTATCACCTTTAAAGCCCTACATGGCATGGGTCCAGGTTACCTGAGGGACCGCCTCACCCCCATCACATCGACCCGTCCCACCCGGTCACGCAGAGAAGGCATGTTACGGACCCTGTCCATGAAGGATTGCCGATTGGCAGGGTCCAGGAGGAGAGCCTTCTCTGCCGTGGCACCCTCCCTTTGGAACAGTTTACCCCTGGAGGTAAGACAGGCCCCCACTCTCCCGGCTTTCCGGAAGGGGGTGAAGACATGGTTATGCCACCTCGCTTGGAATGGGAGGGGGGATAGCCATTCATGGGGGTGGCTGGCACTGTAATCGTGCCAAGAATAACATCTTATGCCCATCTTGAATTTTTATATTTTATATTTTTGTATTTTTAGACTTGTAGTGTTTTAATGACTGTCATTTTATTGTCTGTAAGCCGCCCAGAGTCGTTATATACGAGATGGGCAGCAGAGAAATTTGATAAATAAATAAATTCATGGAATTTTACTCATCCTGACCCAAAGGCCTGGAGAATGAGCCAGGTCTTAACTGGGTTCCTAAAGGCCTGCAGAGTTGGGGCCAACCATATATTGGGGGGAAGATTGATCCAAAGGGCTATGAGTCACCAGCAAAAAGGCACACTTCTTGAGTCCCATAAAATGATATTGTTTCAATGAAAGTATCTGGAGCATGCCCTCCCTGTTGGAGCATATGGGGCAGGCAGATACCCTTGGGAGCAGGCAGTCCTGCAAATAAAGACACTATTAAAAGAGTGTCTTCCCAATACTCAAATATATTTCATTAACTTCTATATCATTAACTTATACTCATTAACTGATAGGCATAAGCTTCATATGCACATGCATGTACATACACAATAAAACTAGCTAGCTGGACAAAAATAAGTGATAGTGCAGAAATAAACACTGATTTCAGCACAGAATTTTCAGACAAGGCAATTTATCCAAGTTATTTGTGTTCACCTTTCTAAAACTATAAAAAATGTAATCCAAGTATTAACACAATAAAATAGCAAAGCAATTGACACATTCATTATAAAACCATCAGGATTCACTTATGATAGTAATGTTTGCATTCCTAGTTGATGTGCTCTTGGCCTTTGGTCATTAATTGTTATTTATATGGTAACACAGAAGGCTTTATTAACCATTTAAACAACTGCTAGTCTGCTGAGTGGAAGAAAGAACCCAGAAAAGCTGTTAAGAAGGCAGAGAGGAAGAAAGGGAGAAGAAATTACTTGCATAAGGCAATCTCCCTGGTAGATAGGCAAAAGGAAGAAAGCCATAGAGCCAATCCTGGACCGAGATTACCCTCGAAATCAGCTAAACAGCCAAAAATCAAGGAATTCCTTCTGCCCACAGAAGCTGTAAGTAAACCAATCCCTTCTTCTACCTCTACTTCTATCCCAACTTCCAACAGATTTGAGGTGCTTAAATGGGACTTCCAAACAGAAATACAGTAGAAAAACAAATTGCCAGAGTTCTCTCTCTCTTTAAAAGATGATCTAATTGAGTGTTCTAATTCCCTCCCAGCCTCTCTTTAACTCACCCGTGTATCTATAAATGACAAGGAAACATGGAGGCAGGATTGGGAGAAATTTTCACAGGGTGGCTCAACTGAACTTACTAAGCAATGCCTTCTCACAGCCCAAACAGTTATTTCAGTTTTTGAGGAGTTAGCCTCAATAAGTAAAAATCAAAACTCATTGAAGAGTGAGAAGTTCTGCTGATGAGTAAGTATGCTGAAAAGACTCTGCCTTTATCAAAACCCATTGAGTTAGATTTGGATAAACAACACTCTCTGAGTTCACTTACAACATTTAAAGCAATGGGCTATATGTCCCTCTTTTGAACGTGAGGCCTAGTTTCCATCTGTTTCTTGTTTTGGTAATAACCAGATCTGATATCAGGTTGTATCCCTCTAATTATACGAGAACTAACTCCCATAAGAGGTAGGACAATATGGTACCCACATGTACCATAGACATTTTCCTTGGTGCCTGCCAGAATCCCTGGCCCACCTGATTTTTATTCTTTTAAAGTTAAATGAGAACATGCAGCAGGGGGAGGGATAAAACCTGCTCCTCTCTGTCTGAGGTAATCCCAGACATCCCTTGATCCTGCCAACACATCTATTTGCATCTGAAAAACAAAGTGCTTTTTAATGCCACAGTGAACAAATGCAAAAAGAATTACTTGCACTGCTGATATATTGCAGGAAACTGAAACTCGCTGCAAGAGAAATGATGCATTTTCTCTGGTTTGCAGACTTTACTCACAGGCGTAATAATATGCTTCTAATTCAACTGAAAAAGAAAGAATTGAAAGCCTCTTGATTTTTATTCCAGGCCAGCATCTTCCTTGCATTAGCGGAAACAATTCTTCAGTTACCTAGTAAAGAATGGTGACTCCAGATATAGGCTGACCATACGTCCCGTTTTGAACGGGACAGTCCCTTTTTTAAAGCATTTTTCAACCATCCCGTTGTTTTCATAAAAATCTCAATTTTGTCCCATTTTTCAAACCCGGCGGGAATGGCGCGGAAGGAGGATCCGAGCCAGAGCGCAAAATGGGGGGCGGGGTTTGCAGGCGGGAGCCAATCACGCGGACTGGGGGCGAGGTTTGCAGGCGGGAGCCAATCGCGCAGACCAGGGGGTGGGGTTTGCAGGAATGGAGCCAATTGTGTGGACCGGGGGGCGGGGACCCGTCTTTTTCATGAATACGGAATATTACACAAGACCCCGTCCCGTTTTGCCATCCTGAAATATGGTCTATTGTGAAATATTGACTATTGCAATGCACTCTACATGGGGCTGCCCTTGAAGAGCATCCGGAAGCTACAGCTGGTTCAGAATGTGGCCGCACGAGCAGTTTTAGGAGCCCCAAGGATGGCACGTATAACACCTTTGCTGTGCGAGCTGCATTGGGTGCCAGTTTGCTTCCAGGTAGGCTGACCATACGTCCCGTTTTGAACGGGGCAGTCCCATTTTTTTCCCTTTTCTCAACCGTCCCATTTTAACATAAATGCTGGTTTTGTCCTGTTTTTCAGGAACAGGCGGAGGCGTAGCAGCCAACTGGAGGGAACCCAGAGGAGGAATCGCCCCCGCCCACCATCATGCGGCAAAGGAGGTGGGAGAGGCGGGCCTAGCACCGAGACAGGCAGAGGCGATTCCCCTTCCGGGTTCCCTCCAATCAGCTGCTACTCCCCCGCCCATCGCGGTGCCTGCCCCGCCCCTCCCACGCACTGATAGGCAGAGGCGACCCCCTGGGCCCCCCCAACCAGCTGCTCCACCCCTGCCCACTGCCCCACTGTGTGCCAACAGGCAGAGGCGACCTCCTGGCCCCCCCCAACCAGCCGCTCCACCCGCACCCGTTCCTCTTGTCCCATTTTTGTCTCAAGGAAATATGGTCAGTCTACTTCCGGGTACAATTCAAGGTGTTGGTTATCACGTTTAAAGCCCTACCTGGCATGGGTCCAGGTTCCTGAGGGACCGCCTCACCCCCATTACATCAACCCATCCCACCCGGTCAGGCAGAGGGCATGTTAAGGACCCTGTCCATGAGAGATTGTCGATTGGCAGGGTCCAGGAAGAGGGCCTTCTCTGGCGTGGCCCCCGCCCTGTGGAACATGTTACCCCCCGAGGTGAGGCAGGCCCCCACTCTCCCAGCCTTCCAAAAGGGAGCGAAAATATGGCTTTGACACCTTGCTTGGGGTGGGAGGGGGGATAGTCAATCATGGGGGTGGCTGGCGCCATGATGTGGCCCCTAGGAATTTTATTGAGGTTGTTTGTTCATCTTGGATTTTATATTTATATTATGTACTTGCTTTTATGATGTTAATCTCTTATTTTATTTATTTATTTATTTATTTATTTATTATTTCAATTTATTCCCCGCCCATCTTCCTTGCAAGGGACTCTGGGCGGGTTACAACAATTATTTTAATTGAATTGTAAACTGCCCAGAGTCACTTGGAGAGATGGGCGGTGAAGAAATGTGAGAAATAAATAAATAAATAAAAACTGGCTTTGTGTGACAGCATTTTCCACAAAGCCAAGATGAGCAGCCAGCTGGCATTGTCTGCTGTACTGAAGCACAGTTGGTTAGAAAAGCAAAACATAAATTCTTGGATTTTTTTTTTAATGTGTATGTGCTAAGTACTTTTCTCAAAAGTACTTCAGTTTTTCCACAATTTTAATTCTAAAATGCACTTTTCGTAACAGCCAGTTTATAGACTGTGATTCATCTGCTCTAATGTTATTAACTCAACATGTATTTTTTCTCAGATTGAGCAAATAAGAAAAAAAAAGAAGTTATTTCCTTGTCTCACCCCCCCCACCCAGCGTGGCATTTCTTTAGCCTCTGTTAATAGTACATGACAATTCTCGTAAACAACTTTTATGTTCCAGGCAGCCAAAAAAGGAAGAAAAAAGCTAGTTTTACCGACAGAGATGCTTTGCTGGCCAAGTCTGCAGACTGCCTGAAATGGTAGAAACTTTTGTCACAACTGACCCAGCTCGCTTGCAGCTTAGATTTGAGAAACACATACACATTGCTTTTTTGATGGAGAAAGCACCTGTTACTTCCAGGTTTTTGCATATCTTACCTGCTCTAAATGTAAAAGGTATCTTTTTAAAAAAAATTAAACTGATACTTAAAAAAACTTTAATTAAAGCAAGCAGCTGAAAGTTAGTTACAATAAAATCATGTTTACATACCATCCAAGCAGAAACTCTAGCTCTAGCAACCAAGGACACACTGCCAAGCCACTAAGCCCCAGGGAATCTCTAATCCAACTCTAAACCAAGGACAGTTCCCATTAAGTCTCAGAATACATTTCCAAAAATAGGAAGATTCAATTATTGGTGGTGTGGGAGAACTCAGATTTGCCATCTATTTTTTTGTCTTCCTATAAAACCCAGTAGTTAAATCACTTATTCCCATGTTAAAAGACAGGAATTACTTGCTATGTGCAAGAGTAAATGATTCAACCAAATCAAATTTTGCAAAGGTGGCTGAATCAAACAGTGTTCAAGGTTTCAAATCTAAAAATGCAAATCAGTTGTATCTGCTCTATTATTTTTTCAGTATATTTGGCTATTCTCAATGTGTTGTATTAATACATGCACACTGTCCCATCTTCTGCATAAAGGAAAAAAAAAACCAGCCTTCCCGTTCCAAGAATCCTAAGGGCATAAAGTTGTAAGAACCTTTTGTTATCATGTCTGGGTCTTAACATCATACTGTAACATACTGAGCTTACGGTGGGACTGAACTTGGTATCCTGTGTGCACCCGTGTATGTGTGTGCTGTTTCCTTTACTTAAAAATGTTGATTTTTTTTCTGCCTGGAAACAGGCCTCCAAAGTGGGGGTAATGCTCAGGAAGGAAGGTTGGCAACATAAAATATCCACAATGAAACTTTCAGCCTTCAAATATTACTTAGAATCTGCATCCTAGCCTTTCCCTATCTATAACTGTCAATTTTAATAAGATGATTCTATACAGATAACTATCTAAGAAATTCATATGAAATCTCAGCAAGTTTAGTTTAACTAGTATTAAATTCACCACTGTTTGGATACATTTAATTTTTTATATCTAATATTAATGACTAGTATTTTGCTATTAAAACTGAACAAGCAATACAACACAACTAGTAATTTGCAAGTTTGTCATACTTTGTTCACAATCATATCAAAGTTAAATGCAAGAGGAAGCATTACCATTTTTAACAGACTACAAATACCGAAATTTTAAACAAAACAATACAATTTTAAGAATCTTTTAAAAATCTGATAAGCAAATACGTTTAGCTTTCATTTTAAGACAAAGATCATACAAAAGACATAATTTACAAAGAGAATAGCACACATTAACAGCAAACATATAAACAAGAAAAAACAAAAAATTAAATTGGAATATCATAGCATAAATATTATTACAAAAACTAAAATGATTACTAAAAGTTAGCAGTTTAAGGTTAAATGATAAACTGTTACTTGCATGATAACATGGGAGCATCACTAGAAGTCCTTTCAAAAATGTAAGTTTATTTTGAAACTTATTTTAATAATTAACTGCAAAAATAAAATGGAGACAATACTTGATTCATGACATCCTTCTTGCCATACAAATTATTATTCCTTCAATGTTTAGTTGAACACCTTGATCCAGCAAAGAACAACAATATGTGTCTCTTATTTAATTCTTAGTTCAGGAATTCTAGGCATAAATTATATATGCAACCAAACATCTATTTGCTCCCACTGCTTTCAACTGGATATGCATATAAATACATTTTCTGATGTAACAAACTACACTGAAATAACAATTTTATGCACAATTCAAGGTGGATTATGGTGCTTAGGTTCTTTGGAAGTACAAAGTTATAGTTTATTAATTTCTAAATAAAGTGCATTTTGATTAACCAAAATAATATGTTGAAGTAATTCACAATCAGAGAACCTAAATTAGTTACCAATACATCATCCTAAAATGAATGAGTAGTTGGTGACATCTACAGGAATTTCTGAAAGTTAACTCATATTATTGTATTACTTAGAAATCCGGTAGGTCATGGCCTCCTTCTGTCTCACTGAATTTGAAATAGATTATTTCATTCAAGTTCTTCAGTTTCTTCTGAGAAAAGATCTGCCAAATCAGCTACAGTTAACACAGAGGCCTCCGACTGTTTCATGGAAGAATTAGAGTGACTTTGGAAACAAAACAGAAAAGAGGAAGGGAACAAATCAAGATGACTTGAGAAACAGAGTGTACACTCATAGCTCTGCACTAGAGATTTTATACAGATCATTGAGGCAGTTTCCCAAGGACACCACTTTATTTCAAAGGAGTATAAAATCATGGCTGATCATTTTAAATATTTTCCAAGATGGTTTACAATGGCATTTATGTTTGAAATGGTAAGCTGCTTTCCAATCATGTTTTATTTTATTCCATTTTAAGTAAAATGATTCACATAATTAGAAATTATGTAATAAACTGCTACCACTTCATATGTAAAAATTTCTATACAAAAAATTATATAACAAAAATGATGATAGATCTCTTGTTCAACCGAAGAGTTGAGATTTGATTCCAACATGTTACGTAAGCCATACAAGCTGGCCAGTAACCAAATACAGTTCCTTTGTATTTTAAAAGCAGACTTAGAAAAATTGATTTGTGAATGGTCAAAAAGATGTCCTAATAGCTATTCACCATAAACAAATAACCAATGAACCTGCAATGATTTCTATAAACTTCCTATGCATACAACTTTGTATGCTTCTTGGGAATTTGGCTACTAAAATTAGATAACTGATTTACCAGGTAATTTTTTTTTTTTTGGTCTAGAAAGTAAGCCTCCAAGATCAATTTCAGGAACTGACTCAGTTCCAGTAGCTTGATGAAGAGTTCAAAATACAAAGGTGATTCGTAGGGACTTTCCCAAACCATTAGATATAGCAAAGTCCAGTTGTTCTTATTTGCTATATTGGTCTGAAACATTTTCACCTGAGATTTATTATGCTGCAGATTCTTCCTGCAGCAAGAATATTCACTGCAATTTGAAAACACCTGCAATTGAGAGTTCTTGGATAACTCCCTTTTTACATCATAATGCTGATTTCTGATTTCTAATATCATACTTCTATATATGTCCACTCAGAATAACTTCTGTTTCAGACTTTCACTTCCGGGCGTTGGACTGAGTGGAGCGACGAACTGAGGCTCTCAGCCTCGATTCCGCGGCTTGCCGTTTGCGGCAATTGGAAGAAAAAGAAAATCGCCGAAAAATCACCCTCAAAGAGAGGGTGAGCAGAAGATTGTTCACAAGGGTCGCTGGATTCGCTGCTCTCTTCCGACCCCTGTATTTCCACCACAGGGGAAGGGAGATTGGAGCGGCGAAAGGCGACTGGAATTTACATAAAGCTCTGCGGAAGCCGTGAATCTAGAAAAGATAAGTAGCTCCTCATCCAACCTTTTAGATGCACCTTTTATTTTTAAATATTATTTTTCCTATTAAGCTCTAAGATTTATCTCTGGACTTGATCTATAATTGCTGGAGTTTTACTTCTTTCTTGTCAAAGGATGGTAAACTGGTGGGAACGGAAAGCTAATTGACTTTGCCACAAACAAAAGTGATTTTCATTTTACTTTGACTTTGACTTAAGTTTCCTATCTATTGGTAATTGAATGCATTTTTATTTTGGAATTATTTTATTTGGATTTCGATTTTATATGGAATAAATAACATTTTGCCTTTTATGTTTTTTTGGTGATTATTGCCAAGAAAAAAACCTTTCTCTTTTTCTTTTTATTAGCCCTCTTTTAAATGTTTATGCTTTGTTTGGACCTCTTTTTTATATAGAAATCTGACTGTTTAATATGTACTTTGGGTGAAAAAGCTATTTGGATTATTGCAGCCTTTTTTTATATATTTTATATAATTTTTTCCCCTCAGTTACTTTTGGTTGGATTGGAGAGTTACAAGAGGGCGTGTGAAACCTTGGAACTGTTATACCAAATATACCATGACCTAGCCCCAGGTGCAAGGTCACACAGCCACCCTAGAAACATATTTAAGGATTCCCTTACTAGCTTTGCTCAGACTGAAGAAGCTTCTTGGATAAGGAGCGAAACGTTTCCACTGAGAAAATAGAAATCCAGTTGACATGATTCAAGCTACATACTGTTCCACCTGGATGACTGAGAACCTTCATCGACTTGGAACTGTTTATCGTTTCCATTATTATTTTGACTACAGTAGAAAAAAGTTTCCATTTGCCATTTTATCTCTTGTTCTTGAAATTACATGGACTTACATATCTAATGGATTACAAATGAATTATGATGACAATTATTTTTAAAGGACTGTTTTTGCCTTTTGTATGGATTACAATCCTGGTGATATGACAATTATTTTTTAAAGGATTGTTTTTACTTTTGGTACTTCTTTACTCCCTCCTTTTTGTAAACAATTATTGCAACAACTATTATCTCTCTCTTTTTTTTTCTATTTCTCCCTCTCCCCTTTCCTTTTTCTCTTACAGGAATATTATCTACATTATGATGAAAATGGCTTTGAGGATGAAGAGAGACAAAGAGAAAGAAAAAGAAACTGGAAGTGCATCTATGGAAGTTCCATTAGCAAAAGAAAAAAAAATTCTGGATGCAATTCTGGATGCAATTACTTTATTAAATAAAAAAATGGAAAACTCATTTATAAACTTGGGTCAACAAATCAACAAACAGATGGAAAATTTATTTACTTTAGAAAAAAAGATGGACAAAAAGATGGACTTATTGGGACAACAAGTGGTTAAGAAGAGGGAAGAGGCGAAAGAAGAACCAATCCAGGAAATAAAACAAGAATTCAAAAAAGAAGTACAGATAGTTAAGGAAGTGATTAATACCTTATCAGGGGAATTTAAGGAGATGCAAGGCCAGATGCAGAAATTAGAGATTAACTCAGAAAGTTTCATTAAAGAAGTTGAATATAACTTAGATATTATTACCTTAGCAGAAAAGATAGAAAAAGAACATAGTTGGAGATTGAGTGCATCCCTAGAACAATTAAATGAAAAAGCAAGAGAAAGGATTGTTTTTGAATTAGTTAAATTATTAGAAATAAGAGAACAGGATTTGGATTTGGAAATAGATAAAACCTTTAGAGGTAATTCATGGTATGCTAGAGAAAAGAAAGTGCTCAAAGGGCAAAAGTTAAGGATAGCCTCTACTTTAAAAGTAAAAACATTTTTAGAGAAATACAAGACAGATATGAGGGATGCACCAGGAGAACGTAAGAAGCATTTTATAGATAGAAGTAAGAAATAGAGATAAATGACTTATAAGGACTTCTTAAAAATTGGGGTAAATTAGATTTTACCAATGAATGTTAAAATTGATGGATTGGCAGAAAACGATAAATTGACATGTTTATTAGAAGAAAATTCAAATTATTATTTTATTAAGGAGTGGAAACTATTGTGGACTATCTGCAACATACAGGGGGGGTAAAGCATTTATGGGGTTTTGAAGATTAAAATATATATTATTACTTCTTAAAGAGTGGAAACCATTCAAGGACTATTTGTAAAATGCAGGAGGGGCAAAGCTTATATGGGGATTTGAAGATTAAAATATATATAAACTGATATATTAGACAAGAAATGTTTTTTAATATTATATATAGAACTAGCAAGTAAGATAAATTTTTTAAACTACTATGACCAGAGATAAGTCGGAAGTTGACTATTTTCTATGTTTCATTTTCTTCCTTTTTGTTCTTTACTTTACTACACCTTTTTTTTTCTTTCTTTGATTTGTATTTCTATTCCTTTTTCTGTTTCTAACTTTTAACTTTGTATATTTAAAACTTAATAAAATATATTGGGGGAAAAAAAGAATAACTTCTGTTTAATTCCATGGAACTTACTCCTATATATATGTGTAGAGTTGCAGTGTACATGATTTTACATATTGGTAGCTCACCTACACATTTGAATAATAATTTGATTATCAGCTTTTACCTACCTCCTTTCCACAGTTTTCATCATTGTCTGCATACGTTCTTCTATTGTTGCTTTAATCAAGAATCTATGAACAATGGTGGGCCTGCATTTTGAAAACAGGACATTTAGCAAGCTTATTATACTTTATTTCCCAGAAGTAAATTTTACAGTGTTCAATGGGCCTTAATTACTAGTCAGGGAGCCTATAGTCTTAATCCTTTTAATTAATGGTTTCAATAATCATGTAATAACTAAGTATTGTAAGAACAAACTATAATCAGTTGATATTTTAAAATAAAAATCAAATTAACTATAATTTCAGTAATATAGCCATATTTATAATATAGTTTTAGAAAAAAACATACAGGAAACAGTCATTATATAAAAGGCAAAGTCTGTTTAAAAAAGAAAAGCACTAGACATAATTTCAATCTATTTTGTTCCATTAATTAACAAATTAACAAACCACAGACATAGCCAATTGTATCTGCTAACTGGAATGGAACCAAGACAGTATTTTTCTAGGTCAACCAAGAATATCTCTTCCCTTCACATTTCATGGAACAGTAATACCATAAGCACAAAAAGTGCAAATTAAATATATTTATTTCAGATAAAATGATATTCTAAATCAGACTTCCATAGCTTAGATGTCCTCCAAATGTGTGGACATTCATTCCCAGAATTCCCCAGAAAACATGCCCATTGCTGCGAATGCCAGAAGGTAAAAATCACTGCATCTGAAGGGTACCTAGACTGGTAAATGCTGTTTTAAGCTTCGATATCCTCCAGTAGGATACATCCATGTTAATGTTAAAACTATTTAGGGGCAAGATAGATGGAATCCAGAAATTGCAACTGGTATAAGGTAAAGGATCACATAACCTCTATTCTGTAAGATTTGTACTGGCTGCTAATTGCTCACTAAGAAATATTTGAAGTGTAAAGTTCAGCACCAGCAATCTTAACTTTAAATGTTTTAGAGGCCTGACTGTCTTTCCCACTATGAATCTGACTGTCCACCTACAGTATATCAACAACAGAGATGACCCACTGCCAAAAGCTTGGCTATCTGGTATGTAGGGGACAGATTTATGGGAAAATCTTTAAATGTGCCAAAGCTTTGGAATTTGACTATTAGGAATTGTAGTTGTATTGAGCATGGGGGTGGCAAAAAGAATTATATAAAGCACAGCTTTCCAAACTGTGTCGTGACACAAAAGTTTGTCGCCTGCGGGGCCCAGGTGTGTTGCGTCAAAACCCGGAAGTGCTGATGGCGCACCGCTGCCGCGTGCGGCCACGCACACGGCAGCAGGCCATCAGCGCTTCCGGGTTTTTTCACGGCACACAAGGACACCACCATCGCTGTGGTGTGTGAAAATCCGAAAGCGCCACAGCGGCGTGCAAAAACCGAACACGGCGGTGGCGCTTCCGGGTTTTTGCGCGCTCCGCCATTGGTGTGTCGCCACGGGAAAACTGGAAAGCCCTGATATAAAGAATTTGGAAATGTGATTTTATTTCAGATGTCAAGGAATAGTCATAAATGTGTGATCTATCTGTTTTGGAAAAGGCAATATTTTCTACTAATCAAAGGATGTAGCAGTATGTGTTACTATGGCAGAGATTCTGTGATATCTTATCATAGTATCCTGTATTGTTCATATTACAGTAGTGAATTCATTGATAAACCAGTGACTACTGATTAGTATAAAATATAAAATATATTATTTTCCTTCTTGGTTTGTATTTTTAGTTTGTACTTTTATTTTTTTAAAGATTAAATATTGTTTTATTACAAAAAATAAAAAAAAATTAATTAATGGTGGCCATTAATTAAAATACTTAATAAAAATTACATTTTAAAAAAATATAGGGGACAGCCTTGTTCCATATGTCTCCTGGGTTATAGAATGTTTTCCCCAGAAAGATGCATTTGCCTCTATTCTCCCGATTTTTAGAAAGTGAAAATGATTTAACTGTTAATTGATTTGCATGGTATTGATTTTACCATCATATTTTATATTTTATTTTTGTTAGCTGCACTGAATACTTATATGAGCAAAAAGGCAGGGAATAAATGTAGTAATTTAAGTAATAAGTAAAAAATGCCCACACTGTTCAAAAATAGTTTAAACAGGACACATTTCCTGTGGGAAATGGCCGACTGAACAACTTTCCCTGTGAGCTCCATGGGCAGAGCTGGCAGTGTGGTAGGTATTTTTGGGCGCAGGCAGGTTTTTCTGTAGCCCCAAGTGTTTTTCCAGATTAAGGAAAACACTGAGAATCGACCCATTTGTCCTCCAGACGGTGAGTTGTAGCCAGGAGATCGTAGACAGCGTCTGCGACCGAGCGGTAAGACTACACTGGGAGGCTGGGATTTTATCTTTTTCTAAGCCACGTACGCAACTCCTTAAAGGGGAAATAACTCGTGCCTTCCCATTTCTTAAGCACTCAATTTGTTTTTTAAGTTTTGTATCTTAAGAGAAGCTTTTTACAGTAAGAAAAAGTGGAATCTCTTGGTGATTATAGTTATTTTTGGAGATTTTTAACTTTAAAAAAAAAGTTTTGGCTTTTTTCCCCATCTGGGTTATATTCAGAGCTGTAACATTGCCTTTCCATTGTTATCTTTGTTGCTGAATTTCAAGGTTGGAGTGTTCTTTCTACAGATTTCTCATTCTAAACTTTAGGCTTTCTGTTTACTTTTTTCTGTTGTCTGCTAGTATATTTTCTTTGGTTAATTTTGGATTAATTCATTAACCTCTATTTTTGTGAGTTAACTCTTTAGGGTGTGTTATAATTTACTGTTTGAACAATGGAAGATTTTAAAGATGATCTCAGAGAATTACGTTGTCAGCAAGAAGATATTTTTTCAAAGGGTTGTCAAATTATTATACAGACTGGGACATTTGAGATGAGATTCTAGCTAAAATGAAACTACTATATGAATATACTATGATAGAAGACGACAACGACGTTGGAAAAGATGGCGATTTTACTGTTGTGGGGGAGAATGAAATATTCTCAGCTGAAAACTCTGGATTGGTGTTTATGGGATTAAAACGATTATTTAACCTTAGGGCTGCACAAGGAACTGCCAAGCGGGGGAAATGTTACGACTATTTCAATCAATGTTATGGGAAAGAAGAGTATGTTATGTGGGAGTTTTTTTTCTCTTTCGCTGGAAAGTTTGTATTTTGGGGGGCTGTTGGGCTGTCAGATCTTTGTTAAAAAAATGCTGTTAGTGTAATGGTGAAATATTTAAATGCCCTGGTATATTTTGAGGAGGGGTAAAAAATTAAGAATATTTAATTGGACTGATAATGAGGTTAACATGATTTACAGGATTTTTGATTTCTAAGATTTAAAAGGTATTGACAAGTTCTGGTAATATTTTATATTGTTTTTAAGCATAATTAGGGTTAAGATTACAGGGGCATGGTGGGTCAGCGGGTAAGATGCCAGGCTTGTCGATCGGAAGATCGCAAGTTCGGAGGTTCGAATCCCTAGCCCCGTATGACGGAGTGAGCTCCCGCACTCGCCCCAGCTCTTGCCAACCTAGCAATTCGAAAGCATGCAAATGCAAGTAGATTAATAGGTACCACTTCGGTGGGTAGGTAACAGCGTTCCGTGTGTGTCATGCCGGCCACATGACTGTGGAAGTGTCTTCGGACAACGCTGCCTCTTCGGCTAACAAACGGAGATGAGCACCGGCCCCTAGAGCCAGACACGAGTGCACAAATGTGAGGGGGGAACCTTTACCTTTATCTTTTTAGGGTTAAGATTGTTAATTATAAAGGTAGACAATTTATAAAAATTAAGAATATTTAATTGGATTGATAATGAGACTAATATGATTTTCTTTTCTTTTCTTATGGATTGGATTAGGATTTATAGGGTTATAGATTTGTAAAACTTAAAGGATATTGATAAGATATAATAATGTTTTATACTGTTTTTAGATCTAATAGGGTTAAGATTGTTTATTATAAAGGCAGACAATTTATTTGTTTATATAATTTGATGTCTATTGTGTAGACAGAAGTATATAGAATAGTAGTAGAAAGGAAAAAAAATAATGGATTATTTTTTAAGAGGGAGGGAAGTTTGAAGTAGAAATTTAAATATATGTATATATATATTTTATGTAAGGGGAAGGAGCAATTGTATTAGAGATTTGTATATGTGTTAATGGAGGGATTTATAAAAATAATGTGATTATGGTTTGATATAGAGGAAGGGTTTGTTTATGGGAATTGCTGTATATTCTTGCAGTTGAAAGCTGGAAGCCACCTGTATGTATGTAACTTTCTAAAAGTTTTATCTTTTGTGTTTTTACACTTTTAATGTTTTTGTTTGTTTGTAGTGTTTTTGTTTTTTGTAGTTTTTTATCCTTGTTGTAAAAAATAATAAAAACTTTGGGGGAAAAATGGTCTGTTCCCATTCAGAACTTCTAATTAAGTAATTCTCAATAATTCATTTAATTTTTCATCAGAAACAATCAAATCAGTATATGTGTTAATGGAGGGATTTATAGAAATAATGTGATTATGGTTTGATATAGAGGAAGGGTTTGTTTATGGGAATTGCTGTATATTCTTGCAGTTGAAAGCTGGAAGTCACCTGTATGTATGTAACTTTCTAAAAGTCTTTTCTTTTGTGTTTTTACTTTTAATGTTTTTTGTAGTGTTTTTTGTTTTTTGTAGTTTTTTATTTTTGTTGTAAAACAATAATAAAAACTTTGACCAATAAAAAAATAGTTCAAACAGTACAGTACTGAGTTTGAGAAGTCTCCACTTTGAAGTCACAGCACTTTAGGGCTTTCTTTTCCTTACATTCTCTGATTCTACTTTAAACTCATCTGAGTCACTACCTTAAATCCTAAACTGGCTCTTGTTGCATTTTTGCCCACCACTGGTGTTAAAGTCTCATGTCTGAAAAGTTTTTGCCCACAGCGTATGTAATTGATTGGTGCGATATCCTTGTTGTGATTTTGGTGTGAGTACATAAATTCATAGAGGTAACTGTGAACCATTGATTGATAATCCTAACCCTAACTCATTGGGAGGGGAAAACGCACAAGACAGCCAAAATAAGTGGGTGTAATCGATTGGTGCATGAAACTCACTGGTGGGCAAAAAGGAACGAGAGCCTCTAAACCTTTATGAAGCTGGGGTTAGATTACATGAGCCAGACGGATTTTAGAACATACTTAGTTTGCCCAATACGATGCACTCTGCCAATGGCCTGTAACTCATGTGCTGGATTCAATATGGGCTCAACCAGCAGTACCTGAGTTGCTTCAATTATGTTTAGACCATTAGAACCAGTATGGAGAGGCAAAAGCAGTATGTTGATCTTGGGATCATATTTAAATGCAGAGAGGTTTTCCTGGAAGATAAAAATATTATCATTTCAGTGAAGGATATTTGGGGGGGGGGACGACAAATATAAATTTACAACTTTTCAGTATATTAAATAAATGTAACAGGTTAGTGACAGTAAATCCTAACTCCTTTACACATACAAAACCACCAAATGTGATATGCAAAAATCACATGGGCTCCTTGTTACCCCTGACTAATAAACCATTCCCATGATACTCTGGATAAATTACCCTCCTCTTTTGAATTAATCAGCTTAAGCAATTCATCAGCTGCATTAACTGCAATAAGTTTCCATTTAAATGGAATTTGAGATTGGTTTCAGTTTGCCTAAGGTTATCCAAAATTAACTTCATCTAAAAAAAAAAAGCAGGCTTATACTTTATTCCATGGTAGAGCTAAAGCTGGTCCCCAGAGTTTGCAGACTATTAACTATATTGATCTTTAGCAAAATTCATACTCTGCTTTTCTCTGCAGTAAAATTATACAAATACAAATAATTCAGTTGCAATAAAAATACTGTTAATCCTTGTTTTGAAGATAAACAGGAAGATAAATGGGATAAGAGATGATAGGAAGTGACTATGTATTATGCCTCAATCAAGTATAGGGAAGGGTGCCCAGCATCAGCTATCCCTCTGATGATCACAGTGAATGTCAGCCCTTCGAGGATGTCCAGATCAGGAAACAAGACTCCACAAAATGACTAGAGTTACATTTTATTGAGATAAGCTATATTAACAGAATCCTGCAAGTCTGACTGTGTTTTCTTTTCCCTCCCTCTTATACCCCAGGGAGTCAGGGAGGAGACAGCCTGAGTCTCTTCCTTTCTCCTTTCCCAGGGCTCAAGGAATGCTTCTGGACTTTTTGTTTTTGTAATGGCTTTTGCATATTTTCCCCAAAGTCATCTCCATGGCTCCCCACAGTCAATGTGCCTGATAGTGAGGCAGTAGAATGGATACAGTTCCAGGCAAAAAGGACTGTAGCCTTGCCACAGCCTTTTTTCTCTAATGACCTCAAGGATTAAAGTTACTAGATGTCATTAAAGGCTGCTCAGCTGTGTCCATGCACAGCTTGTAAGAATAACATGCAGTTAAAATAGGAACACTGTATTCCTACCATGAAAATTACTTCCTGTTTGATATGAAGAAGGCACCCACACAATGGACTAATCTACCAGGAACACATGACCCAGATATTTATGCAAACTCTCTGACTTCTTGTTCCTTCTAATTCCTTTTGTATCAAAGCTGCAACTAATGCAACTATGGAAGAGTCCATAACTGAGATGAGCCAAGCAGGAAGATGAATGAGCAAAAAATCCCCTTCACACCATGGCACAAGCCTGAAAACACAACAAAAACATTTTTTTGTTCCCAGATACTTCCAAAGTGGAGGGTAGATGTCTCCTTCACATCAAATGAGAGATATCTTTCTCAATAAGTATCCTAAGTTATTTCCACCATTTGGTATAAAACAAATAGTCACATAAACGTGTTATACCAAAGCCAACAACTGAAAGGATGGGGTTAGGGTAACCCATAAGTGATGTCAAAATGGAATTTAGTGAGGAAAAACAAGCTGCTCTAAAAGGTTTCTTCCAAAACTTTTCTTCCAAAGATAGCCAGGACATCAATCTTGCAATGCAAGAATTGGAAGATAACTAGGTGTTTGCCCTACAGAGCATTCACTGCTGAAGTTGAGGTTGCCTTGGTGGAAGGAGCCATATCCCCAGTTGGTTCAGGTAGCTTCTGAAGATTGCAAGCCAAAAACATCCAAGCTTTAAGCCAATATGGCAGGGTAAATCTGTACACTTTAGAACTACAGAATTATTTATCTGTGATTCTGTACAGATGCCAAAAGCAGCTAGCTGTACAGAATCATAGATCCCAGTGGAAGACTGCAGGAATGGACCTTCTAAGATCTGATCTGGAATGACTAGCAGAAAGACTGGAGCACCCTTTGATAACCGTAGAATCATCAAAAACCATGGCCAACATGGCCACTAAGGAACAATTACAAATACATCTGTTATCTCTGATTTAATCTTCTTGAGGACTCCTAAGACATGTGCACTGATTTCTAGAGAATAAAAGAATCTTGAAAAGGGCCATTTAGGCTGCTGAATCCAAATTACAGCATCCCTGATGGACTGCTACCTAGCCTTTGCTTGAAGACATCCAATGAAGAGTAGCCCACATCACTGGGTAGTTGACTTCATTATCAAATTGCTCCTATTGTTAAGAAGACTTTTCTAAAAGTGAAATGAGCCTTTTGGGTATTTGAAGAGTGCTATAATATCCACTTTCAATCTTTTCAAAGCTAAACAAAACAAAGCAACAGAACACAACCCATATTCCTCTATTCACAGGACTTAGTTTTCCTTTTCTGAATCTGCTCTAGTTTCTCTTAATTGTTCTTTAAGTATGGTACCCAGAAATGGATACAGGATTTCTGGTAAGGTCTGACCAAAACAGAAAAAAATAGAATGATCAATTATTGTGATTTGGAAATTATAGTTATTTTAATTCAACCTAAATATGCATTTGCATTTTTGTAGTAAAGAAAGAAGTAATTCAGGTAAGAATAAGCAAAACAATCAAGAAGTATAACAGGCCTTATAAAGAAACATTTAGAGAGGAAATAGATCACTATTTTGAGCAAAGATAGGAAAATGGCTGGAAAGAATGGGAAGTTAGATAGGATAAAATCTGACTCACTTGTTCCCTACCATCCTAGATTATGGGGGCATTAAATCCTTGGATATATGCCTCCTTTGCCTCAAACTGGAATTAACTGATGGCTGATGCTAAATTTGCACTGATTCTTATACTGCAACCTAATGCAGAGCTTTCCAAACTTTTCATGTTGGCGACACACACCAACGGCGGCGGTGCGGCCTGCGGTGTCCTGGTGTGTCACACGCAAACCCGAAAGCGCTGATGGGGGGAACCGTAAGGAGCAGCACCCCTGCCAATCAGCACTGCCAACGCTGCGGCGGCAGCACTGATTGGCGGGAGTGCCGCTCCTTACGGTTCCCCCCATCAGCGCTTCCGGGTTTGCGTGTGACACACCAGGACACCGCAGGTGACACAGTAGTGTGTCGCGACACACACTTTGGAAAGCTATGACCTAATGTCTTATTTATGTTTTCTGTTTTGTTTTTTTAATTTACAGTACTATGGTTACTTTGAAAGTCAGTTTGTTGTAGTGGTTAAGGCATCAGGCTAGAAACTGGGAGACCGTGAGTTCTAGTCCTGCCTTGGGCACAAAGGCAGCTGGGTGACCTTGGGCCAGTCACTTTCTCTCAGCCCTAAGAAGAAGGCAAAGGCAAACCACTTCTGAAAAATCTTGCCAAGAAAACTGGAGGGACTTGTCCAGGCAGTCTCCGAGAATCAGACATGACTGAACAGATTAAAAAAAAAACCTATGGTTACTTTAGAAATTAAATTAATTTCATCAGTTCAAATATTTATTTATTTATTTTTCAAATTTATATAGCCGCCCATCTCACAAACAAGCGACTCTGAAATACTTTGGAATAAATATCTGTTATCCTTACTATATTAGTTTTAAGAGGAAAGAAAAAAGAAAGTATATAATAATGATAATGCAATCAATACCTGAAATTTGTGAATTCCATTGATTTGAGCAAAGTCCATGTTGTTATCATGCAAAGCTTTTGCAATGATATCAAGCACATCTTGCCACTGCAAAATGTAAGAGGAAGTTATTTACATACTACAAATACGATGGATACTTGTAACAGATACAGAAGCTTTCTTGTTTATTGCTTCCAATATCAAAAACAGGTAGTAGTACAGCCAAGTATACAATTGTCAATGTTGACTAATTTTAGCTTCAATCAATTCTCATTTCATGTATCAATACTCAAGAATCCAGTTGCATAATACATTCACAAAATCGTCATTTATAATTTTAAAATGTTAGAAATACCGTTGAGAAAACTAGAGATTTGGCCCCTGGATCTTCGAACTGAATTTTCTTTAAAGTTCTAACCACAGCTTCCACTTTAGTTGAGTGGCTTCCCTTTCAAGAGAAAGAAAATAAAAATTAGTTTTCATTTATATAGTACAGATCATGTTAAAATTACACAGTAACATTATGTGTTATTTGTTTTACAACATTATCTATTTATAACATATCAATTCATGTATACCAGGAAACTCTTCAAAAATATATATAACACACAGGCATATGATCTGAGATGCTTTGTGTGGCTATAAAGATATTACGAAACTGTACCCATGAATAACTTACTGAATTACAAAAATTCTTAAATGTCACCCTACATTTTAAAGAAATGACTCGACATTTGGAAGGTCAGAGAATTGTCTCTGGATAACAGATATTTTTTGACAAAAATGTTGTGGAAACAACTAATTCCACAAAACCTACTTCCAGATAAAGAAAATGTAAAAATTTCCTAATGAATAATTAGGATAAATGATAATAATTTACATCAATTAAAAAAAAAGGGTAGCAGTCTACCTTCACAGGTATATCATCTTCCTGGTTTACAGTCTCTGCTGTGAAGACATAGGAGATTTCTTTATGTGAAGTTGTTTGCCTGCAGATGGCACACTTGATTGAACTTCTGCGGGTGCCAACGCTATACTGTTCTATAATAATAGCTATGCACTCATTGCAGAAACAATGTCCACATGTCAACACTGCCCACTAGATGGAGAAAAATAAGAGTAAGAGCTGATTTGTAGTTCACACAGACAAACATGAAAACTAGAAAGGTACTACTCAGTTGTTTAAAAAAGGTGAAAAGATGCATACATATTAGATTTTTAAATCAACCAGCCAGCCTGAACATGTGGTCAGGTGCCTAATGATAAGAATTCTCACTCAAATTTAAACACCACGTTAAAAATAGTAAAAGCTTGCAAATAACTGAGGTACAAGTCCTAGATTTCTTTGATTGCTTCATGATATTTATTGTTCACTATGGTCACATAAAATGATGGTGGGGCAAATAACGGTAGCATGTACTATACACATAAACATCAAAACAAACAAAAAAATCAAACCTCTGAGGCAGGATTTTTCAGTTTCGAGGGCAAGGTGGACACTCATTATCTGAATGATGAGAAGTCTCAAAAGTTTTAACTCCCAGGACAAAAAATGACTTTGCTTTCATTTCATAATTTACTAAAATACAACCCATGCATTTACGGTACTAGTCTTCCTTTTCTATATTAGAAACCAGAATTTAGCTACAACATTCAGAGGAGTTTGAACAGCCATAGCCAAGGCTTCTTGTGGCTGTAAAATGTGAAAACATTAGTTGAAACCAGAAGAGCTAATTATGCAGGTTTGCATATAACTACTCACGTTGTCATCAGCTTTTAATATTAAAAAAAAAGACAAAAACTTATAGACAACACCGAAATTCTATAGATACCTAGAAAATCTGCTCAGCTGCCCGGTGTTTAAGGTAGTACTATACCAGAGCTTTCCAAACTGTGTGTCGGGACACGTTAGTGTGTCGGCTGCAGTGTCTGGGTGTGTCGCGGCTGCTGCTGCCTCCGAGCCAGGATTCCGCGGAGGTCCTAGTGCCTGCCTTGTGCCTGGCTGCCTCCAAACCTGCTGTGATTCTGCGCAGGTCCTAATGCCTGCCTTGTGCCCTGCTGTAAGAGTGTGTTGTGAAATGATGCCCTGCTGTAAGAGTGTGTCGCGAAATGATGCATGTCTAAAAAGTGTGTCACCAACTTGAAAAGTTTGGAAAGCTCTGTACTATACACTTCAAAAGTTATTTTCAGAGTTTTAAGAGCTAGATGTTTAAGTATAAACATATTTCTATATGAAAATTATAATACTTGAGATCTTTGAGAAGCAAAATTGCATACATTCTACGATTGGCAACTATATGGTCCAACAGAATTGTTTTTTTAATGAATACAGAATTATAACCATATAGGTGTCTATGAAGGTTCTCAGTCATCCAGGTGGAATTGTCTGTAGCTTGAATCATGTCAACTGGATTTCTATTTTCTCAGTGGAAACGTTTCACTCCTTATCCAAGGAGCTTCTTCAGTCTCATATAGGTCCATATAGCTCTATATATATATATACTGTATATATATAACCATATAGGTCTGTTTCAAAAGACAACAGATTTATAAGTGCAGTTTTGAGACTGCAAACAAGCAAATTTTGGATAAAGAAAATTATTTCAAGTATGCCAATAAGGAATTAAACTATCTACACAAAAAGCCATGGTGGAGAATTTTACCTGTTTTCCCAGCTGCCGTGCACAAATTGGGCAGGGCTCTGGATTAACTCCTCCAGTTGTTTTATCTTGAGACTATGTGAACATTAAAGAAAAGCATTTTTACTAGGAGAGTAAAATCAATTATGTACTGATTAAAATAATTATCTAAGTAATTTGATGTTAACACTATTCATTTTTAATAAATCAAATATATTCTTATTTCATAATATTCAAATATGACATAATACCCAGAAAAATGAAAGAATGTACATGGATCCAAAAAGCCATAAACAGAACTAGAAAAAGTGTTATGCAAAGTGATAGAAAACATTTCATAGTAGAGTACAGTTGGAAAGTATGTTACAGTACGAACAATACAGTGACCAATGTCACCTGAGAGCCAGTATGAACTTATAAATATGTTTCAGAGCTAATATGAGAGGTGATTTAAAGAAAATGAAACCTATCTCTCTGCGTTCAGTCAAAACCTGTTTTTAAATTCACTTTTAATCCAAGTGTCTATGGGGTAAGTACTAATGTAATAATTAATTTAAATGGAACCACATATCTCATCTCTGGCCACCAGGTGCAGTCAAGCACAATGGATGCGTTCCAGGTCCTGCCAATTAAACAATACCATCTTGTGGGACCCTGGAAGTGTGTCTACTGTGTTGCAATACTTGCCCTCTTGAACAATGTGCTCCTAGATATTTCTGTGGCTCCCACCCTTATTTATTTAGTACATTGTTAAAAGGGGCAATTGGGGACACAGTGATTGTGGAGCACCCTCTTGCTATGGCTGGTTTATAGTTGGTGTTCTGTTCTTCTGGTCGATTGTGTTCTTTCTTATATGTATTGTTTTTATTTGTAAGCCACCCAGAGTTATAAAGGAGTGAGATGACCTTGAAATGAGAGCCAGTTTGGTCTAGTGGTTAAGGCAACGGGCTAGAAACCAGGAGACTGAGAGTTCTAGTCCCGCCTTAGGCATGAAAGCCGGCTGGGTGACCTTGGGCCTGTCATTGTCTCTCAGCCCAACTCACCTCACAGGGTTGCTGTTGTGGGGAAAATAGGAGGAGGAAGGAGTATTTGTTATGTTTGCCGCCTTGAGTTATTTATAAAAATAATAAAGGTGGGATATAAAATAAATAAAAAATAAATAAATAAATTTGATAAAATAAATTAAAAAAAATCCAAATATGTGCATATTGAATTTCAGCATATTGCAATTTCTCCTACCCTGATGCCTTCCCACTCTATTGGTCTTCAGTTTATGGCCAAAAACTGTATAGGCTGACATTATGTCTATGAAGGTTCTCAGTCATCCAGGTGGAATTGTCTGTAGCTTGAATCATGTCAACTGGATTTCTATTTTCTCAGTGGAAACGTTTCGCTCCTTATCCAAGGAGCTTCTTCAGTCTGAGCAAAGTTAGTAAGGGAATCCTAAATATGTTTCTAGGTAGCTGTGTGACCTAGTCACACAGTGGGTCACACAGTGGGTCACACAGCTACCTAGAAACATATTTAGGATTCCCTTACTAACTTTGCTCAGACTGAAGAAGCTCCTTGGATAAGGAGCGAAACGTTTCCACTGAGAAAATAGAAATCCAGTTGACATGATTCAAGCTGTATAGGCTGACAATTACTGAATATAAAACCCAAGCATCTGGACAGCACTGACTGGGAAAGGATGTTCCAATGGGATAGGAAATAGCATAATATAAGCTCAGGAAAATTCAATCTTACCTTTTCTAAATTAGTGAGGTAGAGTAGCTGGCCTAGTTTCTTCTGGAGCTGCGATTTGGCAACTGCTTTGTCATTCAAAAGTTTCACTCGATTTTGTTCCACCTGGAAACCAAGTTTATTTTCATAAATCTCTTATTACATTGTGGAAAGACTTTGTAGCATATACCATCTTCTCTAGCATTATTGATAATTAACATAATTCTATTTTGTTTAAAACTATTCTGTCCTTCAACCCCCATCATTTGCAGCAATCAGGAAGTTCAGGTGAAGAGCAGAGTGTATGAGATACATGATATGATGTGTTTTGATTATCCTACTGTTGCTCGGCTTGATTTAGTTTAAAACTGAATTATTTTAATTTCAAACTGCTTTATGGTGTTTTTATTGTAAACAGTTTTGAAGAACCATTAAGGCTGAAGAGCAACCTATCTGCTATATTCAAACAAATCTGAGGTACATAACTTCCAACACTATAACACAAAAGAGGTGCTACAAAAGATTAAGAAATAGCAATGCTGAATGTTAGTTCTTTTTAGTTTCAGTTTAGAGCCCTCAATGACTGCTAATCATTAGGGCTCTGCAATATTTTGAACCAGAACGTCACTTCATTTTAACTCCAACTGAAGCAATCTTTCAAAGTTAAGTA
Source organism: Charina bottae (assembly GCA_023362775.1). Lineage (NCBI taxonomy): Eukaryota > Metazoa > Chordata > Lepidosauria > Squamata > Charinaidae > Charina > Charina bottae. The sequence goes on from JALMGJ010000001.1 coordinate 15,912,650, forward strand.
GCAACTTGTGCCAAGGCCCTCATTACTGAATAAGGTCAGCCCCAACTCAGTCTTTTATGAACTGATCCACCATGGCTTATCAAGCAGTATTCCAGCTTTTCAAGTATAAATAAATGTCACCTCATGTGGCTCAATTATGTGAAGAACAGGGTGATTGGGTTTTGGCTCCTCTGGATGACGCATTCTAAGACGTTCAGTGGCCATGGCAAGTTCATCAATGGCAGAAACATGGTCTCTCAAGACCATCCAATATTCATGAAGCAACTGGAAGGGTAATTATTTTAATCAGGAAAAGAACTCTAGGTTGTGGTCAACAAAACATATATCAGCATTTGTACAGATTCTAAAATAACATGGGCATAAAACATAATGAAAACAATAGCCTAGGTTTCCCCCTTTGTATCTACACGTGTGTTATATGACAAGCAATTCCATCTCTACAGAACACAGTAGAAAAACAGGGAAAACAGTAGAACTATGCAAAATCTCTATCAGTAATCAATATATTCATGTGTGTGCATATGTGTGTGCATATATACACACACACAGACACATATATCTCCTTAATGCACGACACACACATTATTACAACCCTGCAACAAGCTAGAGAAGTAATCCAAACAATTATGTCCCATTTGTAAATATGAATTAGAGACAAAACACATCTCGCTCAAAGATATTTAGCACATAACTCATATTATTAGTTACTAAGCTATATGGATCACTGAATATTCCATAATGAAACGGACATAGCTGAAAAATGCCATGTAATTCTTAATTTCGGGTATTGATACTCAAAGAAAATTATACACATATAATACAGTTTAGTTGATGTCTTAATTTTAAATGATGCTGTTACATTATGTAGGAATTAAGGATATAAATCACACTTAAATAATATACAGCATGTGTCATGGAAACTGAACAGATATTTGTACATATGTTACAAATACATCTGTACACAGATTTGGCAATTAGCCTCCTCTGTATTTTTAAACAACCAGAAATGAAGAAATGATCATCTGTTCCCCACTTTTAGTACTGATTAGTGCCAGCAGTTTCAAATTCCTTACAACAACCCCCCACTCCAAACAACTATTTTTCACTGGATAAAGCAGGTGAAGCATGAGCAATAAGACTACTAAAAAATGTCAGGTTTATATAGACACTTACCCCTGCCTTATATCCATGCTGTTGACACATTACTCTAGATCAGGGGTGGGGAACCTTTTTTCTGCCAAGGGCCATTTGGATATTTATAACTGGGGACCGGGGGGGTGAGGGGCGGGGTTTCTGGGATTTGCGCGGACCTGGGGCCGGAGTTTGCGGGCGGGAGCCAATCACAAGCACTGGGGGGTGGGGTTTGCGGGCAGGAGCCAATTGCGTGGAAGGGGTGGGGTTTGCGGGCAGGAGCCCCGCGGGCCTTATACGGCCTGTGGGCCTGATGTTGCCCACTCCTGCTCTAGATGCTCAGACTTATTCTATTTGGAATACCTACTCTCAGATAAGAACCCATCTCTCTCTCTAAATGTGGCAAAGTTTTTTCCTACTGTCTACAAAATTTGGCAGGCTCTGATGAATTAACACCTGATTAAGTACTTGTATTTCACAATATATACAATGATCTGTTATTTCATTACTTTTTTGTTATATTACAAGTGTTTTTAGTTTTTTGCAATGGTCTATGACTATAATAAAGTTAATCTGAATCTAATTCTTGTGCCTTGCAGCTTACTTACAGTGGTATATTTTCATTAGATCTCAAACATTTACTTGCACTAATTATTAGCAGACTGCATTTGTTGTATTAAACACACATATACAGCACAAAAGAAAAACTGTTAACAGCAGTTATAAAGTATATGAACTGCTAGTACTAGTTCTACACATTTGTATGCTTAATACAAATATATTTGTGTTAATATATGCAAATATATTATTTAAATTTAATAAGTTTAATATGAATTTATATTAAAATATGAGTATAGACTAGGAATATAAAAAATGATTTTTAAAAAGGTTTAAGAGTTATATTTGCTGTATTTGTGTGTGTGTGTGTGTGTGTCACACACACACTGAGTCAGCGTTGACTCCTGGCAACTGCCTGGAACTAGTCCTTGTAGTTTTCTTGACAAGATTTTTGGAAATGGTTTGCTATTGCCTTCTTCCTAGGACTGAGAAAGAGGGACTGTCCCCAAGTCACCCAGCTGGTTTTGTGCCTAAGGCAGGACTGGAACTCCTGGTCTCCTGGTTTCTGGGCTGGTGCCTTAACCAGTACACCAAACTGGCTCCATTTTTTATATATTTGCTATATTTCATCATCCTAATCTTTACTGAATGGTTTTTTGTTGAAATGCCTGATATAGTGACATTATAGCTATTTTTTTGTATTTACTACCACTGCTATTCTAATTTGTTTGAACTGTTTCAGGTTATGCTCGAGTTGCCCATATGCCTGGTATCAAGTAACTATTATTTTTATTAAGCTTTCTCTGAGATTTCTTCTTGGTATACCTTATATTCCTTTTTCCATGCTTCAAAAAGTTCCAAAAAGATGTTGCCTTCTTCAATTGCCTTGGAATCTATCCTATGAGCTTTGGCAAAAGACAATATAGCTTTCAAGGAGCGCTCGGTTTCACTTGCTGCCCAGAGACCTCTGCTGGTGGTAGGCAAACGATCATCGACCAGGCCTTCTTCGTCTTCTATCATTTCTTCAAAGATCGCCATCTGGCCTTTTACACTTTAATGTAAAAACATTAGAACTGTCACCATATCTGAAGATTCTATACATCTTAATAAAAGCAAAGATATTGGGCAAAACAAAGCACACCTTCACAACTGAAAAGAGATGCTACAAGGGCATGAGAATATATGATGTGATCTCATTGTCTCAAAAAATAAATCCACCACCAAACCCAAATATCATTCCTCCTTGAAACAGCACAGTGACAGAAAGCAATTCATTTAAGCTACACATACTGGATAAGGGACACAGTAGTTCCTAAAAAAAGAAGAATGCATTCTTTTTTGCAGCACTAAAATTCAGAAAGTACCCAGAACTTTAGGGAATTTTATTGATCAGTAACTGCTGTTGGATGTGAAAAAAGTTTGCTTTTGCCATTAAGCACAAAGAAAAAAAGAAAGCAATAAGCACTTACGTGTGGGAGAATAGTTTTGATTCATATTCTGTGAACAATTCATCAGCTCTGCAAAAGACACAGCTGGAATACAAATTTTACAAAGAGAAGATCAGTAAACAAAGTTACTCCCTAAGTAAGGAAGCATGCTTAATCAACAGAAGTATATTAAATTAATTCTCTTTAAGTTATTAATGAGAATATGACCAAGAAAAAAAATTGCTTTTCTATGTAAATAAATCAAATAATATCAAAATGTATATATTGTGCCAAGTGTATATCAGTTATGTATCATGTTAATTAACCAATTAATTAAATTTGTACACTACCAATTTCATTTCACTCATGACAGCTTACAGCAATTAAAACATTCACAATACACACAACACCATAAATGATAAGACATCCACAATGAATTCGAAACATTAAAATGTTTGTGGTAATTAACACTGAAGAATTCATGATACAGTATAACAAGCAGAATTTTCAAAAAGTCATAAAACAATAATACCTATTACACAATCTCATGACAGTTTCACCACAACCTGCAGAAGAAATGCTGAGAAAATCTCTGTAGTTTGGCCCCCTGCAAATGTTTTTTACACCTACTTGTTGAGCGGCAATCTTATAGGCCGCAGATGGCAGATAGTGGCAGCCTCAATAACCTCTTTGGAAGGAGGCCCTTCCAGATTTTTCACAGCCTCTCTCACTTGCTTCTGCAGTTTCTTCACTTCTTCCATTTGAGTTGTCAGCAGATACTGCAGTCCTCTGCAGTCATGGAATCTAGGAAGAGATAAACAGGTATTCAAAGACTTAGAACTTAATTTTGGAACTGATCTACTCACTCAGGTATCTGAAATGGATGGGCCTTAGTCTCATTCTGGGATTGCCAATGTGGTGCCATAAAACATACAGATCCACTTAATATTGCATATGTTTATTGCAAATGTTCATGACTTTTTTCCTAAACAACATTATAACTGCAATGAAGAAGTTGGACTTAAGCAGCATTTTATTATTGAATTGTTCCTCTAGCCCTCATGTAATCGGAACCTTTTGCTAATTAAATGTTGCATGTAGCTGTAGTAATAAATGAACCAATACCTAAGTCTTTCTTAATTTCAGAGGTTATGGAAGAAATTCTTAATAAAAACACTCTCTGTTTTATACACTGCCCAGAGTCCCCTTTGGGGGAGATGGTGCGGTGATAAAAGTCTATATATATATATATATATATATATATATATATATATATATATATATATATACATACATACATACACACACACACACACACACACACATACATACATACATACACACATACACACACACACACAAACACACACACACACACACACACACACACACACTAAATGTACATCTTGCTTGGCCAGCTTTTTTAAAACTCAGTTTGCACTGTAGAAACGTAGTATCTTTGAGGATATACTGTTGTGTTGTCTTAGAATAGGCAAGCAGGTATTGAGACAGTAAATTATTAATCAGGTGATAAGTCCAAAGGAGAATAAAGAGACAAGGACAGACAAAGTCCAAGGTCCAAACACAGCAACACAGGATATTCACAGACAAGAGCTGAGTTTTTGCTAACTTATTCTCAGCACTGTTCAAAGGGAGTGAACACAATTAAATAAGCCACACTGAGCTTCCATCCAGTGCACAGCTGAGACTCATGAAACAGTAGCTTCAGAGTCTGCTCTCCTTAGCACTCAAATGCCTTTTGGATAGCCTCTCAGATCTCCAAAGTTCAGCTCTCTGATCCTAGATCATGATTAAACACTTCTGTCTAGGACTAAGTGACTGAGTCTGAACTACTGTCAGTGGGCACAGGCAAGGGGTCCTGTGAACTTCTGGGTTGTTAAAGTCAAGAGGGATCAGTGGCTCCAGTACTGCTGGAATTTCCAGCAACAGGACTGCTGCCAGTTAATGCTTCCGGCTCCACTTCCTCCCCAACCTCTTCATCTGAAGACACATCTACTAGAGAAGCCGTAACAGTTGTGGCAGGTATTGCACATCTTGCCACAACCAAACACAGCAACTGCTATGTCAGTAAGTAAGCCCTTCTTCATAGCAGCCATTTTCACAGCATCAGATGTAAAATGTGCCTATAGTCCAAAGATGTTGGGTACTTAGGGACTTATGGTCTCACAGAACAACTCAAAAATCCAGATCTAAAAGTAGCAAAAGAGCATGTGGTATAAATTGTCTACATATCATTCCAATCATCAATTTTTCACAAAGATTGATAGCTGTCTTTCTAAATAGCACATAGCCTGTGAAATAATGCAAGTATACCAAGCGAACGCAGTTTCAAGGAAAGAATTTAAAATGTGCTTTTATATAACAGTTTTAGCTCAATAAAAGATTACTTGTCAGTGATTGCTCAAAATTTTTTTCAAAAGCATCTCCCATTCCACTTATTATTGAAAAATTATTCTTTAACAATAGCACAGAGTGAAGTGATGAACGGTTAAGCAACCAAGGTGATGAATGAAGGCAGTAGCTCTATGACAAAAAAAAAAGCTACTAGTACAATGTGCACCTGCACCCTAGGGCAGCTTTGGTGGACAAAACATAATTCTTATAACAAAAGAATCTAAAGATTTTCTAAATGAATGTAATAGGAAGCAAAAATGTAATTCTCAAGAATAGGAATGTGCAAAATGTTCCACATTCAAAATGGCTATAGAAAGTATTCCAAGCTTGAAACAAAATACCTGTTCTATGAGAAATTTGTTTTAAACTCAGAAACAAAACACACTGCTCAGAACAAAAGTTTGCTTTGTGGCTTATGATTGGTTTTTTTTTTAAATCCGGCCTAGCTAGCAAAACAAGATTATCCCTAGTGTTGTTACCTTAGAATAGATGGCATGAGGGAATAGTAACTTCAGTTACTACATGGCTCATTTGCTGCACACTGTGCACTAATAAGTAAGTTACTTAAAAGTCTCTGCTATAGAAATTTAGAATTCATATGAGTAATTTTGTCTTCTCCTTTCTTTTGCAGGCAAATAGCTTGCAAAAGAAAACAGGTAAATAACGATAAAAAAGTAGAGCATATAAGCACTTTGCTTCACACACAAGTATTGTTAATATTGCTGAGGTTGTCAGTTGCAAATACAAAACTCACTACAAATATTACGCTGTAGTGTTTCCCTCCCCCCTTCTATACAGGTAATCCTCGTTTAGGGACTGCCTCGTTTAGCGACCATTTGCAGTTATCAGAGTGATGAAAACTTTACAACCAATCCTCGTATTTATGACCTTTGCATGTCTGTAAAGCAAAGGAAAGCTGAAGTAAGATCATAAGCACAGTCGCAGTTTTACTTAGCGACCACTTTGCTTAATGACCAAATTGCTGGGCCCAACTGTGATCACTAAGCAAGGACTACCTGTAATATTAATGTTATTTATGCAACAATACAGCAGATCATTTCTGCAATTACAATGGAGAGGTAGGCATCCAAGTTCAGCTAAGGGAAATATACAGGTACAAGTTTATTTTTGTTAGATTTGTGCCTGAGAGGCAAGCAAGCTGCAAAACGTAAACAAACAAAATTAATCAAAATTCTATTGCTTGAACATACAATTATCTTCTATGGAAACAATATAACTCCTCTTGAAAATGCCTTTAATATCTTCAAAAAGAATTTTTAAATCATACCAGTGGACAATTTTTCTCTGGGCAGGTAGAAATTATAGACTACTGCCCCCACCCCTCTTGTGGTTTCAGGTTGGTAAGGAAGGGGGTTGATCCAAATTTCCATGTCTTTTTATGAATAGAATATTTTTTAAAAATCAACTTTTCTTTTTCTAGAACACAGTCATCTTGGATAATTCCAATCAAATGTTCTGAGTGGCGCTACTTTGCTCCAAACTCAAAATGAAATACATTTCTTATTTCAAGCATATTTTCACTTAAGAAGCATTATATTTTGGGTTTCTATCTGAAGCAATTGTTAAAATGTAATTGTAGAGTAGAAGCTATCAGTGCCTGACATACAGTCGTATCTGCTGGAATCAAACCAGTTCAACAAAAGAACAAACTAAGTTATACAACATTTTTTTTTACAATTTCTGACTTACTTATCTGCCATAGAGAGCTTATTCATTTGCTGTTTGTAATTGCTGGTTAGATCATTTTGCACTCGCTGTACAAGCTCCTCATCTATTGCATACTGTATTGCTGTTTGAATCACATCCAACCACCAAGGTGAACTGGAGCGTATCTGAGTGTAGCAGAGAAATTGTGACCATAAATAAATGTCCCATAAATCATGCTTTCCTAGACCAAGTTATATCATGACAGGCTTAACAGTACTGTGAGATCAAACTAATGATGAGAAAAAATTGTCTTCTCCGAGTATCAATCAAAGAAAGATTAGATTATGCAGAGAAATCAAGTTAAAAGATTAGCAGTATGATTTAAAAAGTAATAACCAAAGGGATGAAGAACATCATACATGAATATGCAATCATACAGGCCCAGCTTGTTCTAATAAGTTCTGATGTAATGCAATATTTATTCAATTATGGGCTCAAACCAAAATTATGCCAGGGATTATTTTGTGATTCAGTCTCCTTTGTAATTTTAAGTCAACCTGAAAAATCCAGCTCCAGAATTATGTTTGTCAGTGTGGCTGTTTGAATCAATTTTTGATAGCAATAGAGTCTGATAGGGGCAAAGCTGACAGTAAAAAAATATACCCTAGATACAGACATCTGGAATTACAGGTAAGCATGGTCTGGGAGAACAAAATGAAGAGGGACATAGGCTGATATAATTTTGCCAAGACAACTCACTGTGCATATCAAACACTCTCTTCCAACAACCTAAAAGACGACTTTGTACATGGACTTCACCAGATGGTTGACATCGAAATCAGATTGACTACATCCTTTGCAGCCAAAGGTGGTGGACATCTATACAGTTGGTAAAAACAAGACCTGGAGCTGACTGTAGTTCAGAACACGAACTTCTTACTGCAAAATTTAGAATCAGACTAAAGAGAATAGGGAAGACCCACAGATCAGTTAGATATGAGCTCACTAATATTCCTAAGGAATATGCAGTGGAGGTGAAGAATAGATTTAAGGGACTAGATTTAGTAGATAGGGTCCCGGAAGAACTATGGACAGAAGTTCGCAACACTGTTCAGGAGGCGGCAACAAAAAACATCCCAAAGAAAAAGAAAACCAAGAAGGCAAGATGGCTGTCTGCTGAGACACTGGAAGTAGCCCAACAAAGAAGAAAAGCAAAAGGCAACAGGGATAGGGGGAGATATGCAAATTCCAGAGGTTAGCCAGAAGAGATAAGGAATTATTTTTAAACAAGCAATGCGTGGAAGTGGAAGAAGACAATAGAATAGGAAGGACAAGAGACCTCTTCCACAAAATTAGAAACATCGGAGGTAAATTCCAGGCAAAAATGGGTATGATCAAAAACAAAGATGGTAAGGACCTAACAGAAGCAGAAGAGATCAAGAAAAGGTGGCAAGAATATACGGAAGATCTGTATAGGAAGGATAATAATATTGGGGATAGCTTTGACGGTGTGGTCAGTGAGTTAGAGCCAGACATCCTGAAGAGTGAGGTTGAATGGGCCTTAAGAAGCATTGCTAATAACAAGGCAGCAGGAGACGACGGTATCCCAGCTGAACTGCTTAAAATCTTGCAAGATGATGCTGTCAAGGTGATGCATGCCATATGCCAGCAAATTTGGAAAACACAAGAATGGCTGTCAGATTGGAAAAAATCAACTTGTATCTCCATACCAAAAAAGGGAAGCACTAAAGAATGTTCAAACTATCGAACAGTGGCACTCATTTCACATGCCAGTAAGGTAATGCTCAAGATATTGCAAGGTAGACTCCAGCAATTCATGGAGCGAGAATTGCCAGATGTACAAGCTGGATTTAGAAAAGGTAGAGGAACTAGAGACCAAATTGCCGATATCCGCTGGATAACGGAAAAAGCCAGGGAGTTTCAGAAAAATATCTATTTCTGTTTTATTGACTATTCTAAAGCCTGTGACTGTGTGGATCATAACAAATTGTGGCAAGTTCTTGGTGGTATGGGGATACCAAATCATCTTGTCTGCCTCCTGAGGAATCTGTATAACGACCAAGTAGCAACGGTAAGAACAGAGCACGGAACAACGGACTGGTTTAAGATTGGGAAAGGAGTACGGCAGGGCTGTATACTCTCACCGTACCTATTCAACCTGTATGCAGAACACATCATGCGATGTGCTGGGCTTGAGGAATCCAAGGCTGGAGTTAAAATTGCTGGAAGAAACATTAACAATCTCAGATATTCAGATGATACCACTTTGATGGCTGAAAGCGAGGAGGAGATGAGGAGCCTTCTGATGAAGGTGAAAGAAGAAAGTGGAAAAGCTGGGTTGCAGTTAAACTTCAAAAAAACCAAGATTATGGCAACCAGCTTGATTGATAACTGGCAAATAGATGGAGAAAAAGTGGAGGCAGGGACAGACTTTGTATTTCTAGGCGCAAAGATTACTGCAGACGCTGACTGCAGCCAGGAAATCAGAAGACGTCTACTCCTTGGGAGGAGAGCAATGGCAAATCTTGATAAAATAGTTAAGAGCAGAGACATCACACTGACAACAAAAGTCCGCATAGTTAAAGCAATGGTATTCCCTGTAGTAACCTATGGCTGCGAGAGCTGGACCATAAGGAAGGCTGAACGAAGGTAGATGCTTTTGAACTGTGGTGTTGGAGGAAAATTCTGAGTGCGCCTTGGACTGCAAGAAGATCAAACCAGTCCATACTCCAGGAAATCAAGCCAGACTGCTCACTTGAGGGAATGATATGAAAGGCAAAACTGAAGTATTTTGGCCACATAATGAGAGGACAGGATACCCTGGAGAAGAAGCTGATGCTAGGGAAAGTGGAAGGCAAAAGGAAGAGGGGCCGACCAAGGGCAAGATGGATGGATGATATTCTGGAGGTGACGGGCTCAACCGTGGGGGAGCTGGGGGTGGTGACGGCTGACAGGAAGCTCTGGCGTGGGCTGGTCCATGGTCACGAAGAGTCGGAAGCGACTGAATGAATGAACAACAAGGAAGAGAGGGAGTAGCTGAAACTATAAGAAGTGCATTATGTTTTTATAAAGAATTCTTTGGAGAACAAGGTTGTAGGCATGGCTACTATCCTGACAGATAACTCTAATGTGGAGACATTTTTAAAAAGTTATCAGTAACAATAAATGATGGCAATATGTGTTTTAACATTTTGGCTAAATTAGACCTAGACAATTTCTACACCAGAGCTAAATGTTTTTTGTACTTTGTCCTCCTAACAAAGGAAACAACTAAGATATCAGTACCACTTAAGCATTTCTAAAGAACCTAATTAGCTTTTGAATAATAGGCTGTGCCCATCTAGCTGGTGTTAAGCCTGACTTTAGGAGCAAACAGTGCAAAGTAAGTTCTTCTATCTACTTTGGAAAGAAAGCCTCTTTTGCTTTTAAAAAGTAGTTGCATTTTTCTTTAGTTACCTCATCAATGCTCACAAAGTAGGACCTTATATTAGCCAATCATAAAAGTGGACATATATCATTATCATAATCAGTGCTTTTTTAAGCTGCCCCAACCCATACAAACTCTCATGTACAGCTGTAAGCAGCCTTTATTTTATGATAGCCTGGCCAAAACTATTTAGAGCTTTTAAAAAGCAAAATCAGCACTAAATTAGGCTTTTAAACAGTTTTTACAGAATTGTAGTATTTCCCAATTGGCCTTTTTGAGGGGATTATCTGTATGCATTGAAGTGCTCTATGTACAGCACATTATATAAAGCCATGGATGTAATCTGAGTACACATTATTTTGATGAGATCTGCTTTCTCCAGGTAGTGTTGTTCATGATGGACCCAAAGGAAGTTGTTAAAATGCAGTACTGGCTATTGATGTCACTTGCATTTTACTTAGTGTGTCTGTGATAAAGAAGGCAAAAATACAGTATCTCTGTACATTAAAAAGATACAATTCAAATATGTCAGCAGACTCTTACTTTCTTTTGGAGTTCATGAATTGTCTGTATAACTGGTTGTAAAGCCTGATGAGCTTCAGCAACTTCTGCATTTGATTTACTCATATAATGCTGGCGGAGTTGTTCACACTGCATTTAAATGAAAGATTACTCATATAACCTTGACAGAAATCCTTCTAGCAATGAAATACAGTTAATCCTTAGATATATTATTGTAATTAAACAAACTTATTCTAGAATATTAGCCTGGTTTGATTAATCATTTCAGTACAACATAACCGAGTATGATTAACAGATGTTTGAGAAGGAGAACAGTACAAATTTGGACCCTAGTAGAAGAATCTGGACAGCTCCATGAAGTTATTACAAAGATCTCTTTTTTGGGGGGGAATAAGTTGTTCATGGTATCAACCATGATGACTATTAGATAGCCATAGTATAGTTCTAATTTCTTCCTCTGAAGTGGGTGAGACAATCTAACCTCAGAGGGGGAAATCTGATGAAACTTTTTCTTCTTAACCAGTCTTCAAAATCATCTTCCTCATGGCACCGGAAAGCAAACAACAACAACAACAACAAAAAAAAGAATGCTTGAAGTTGACCTGGGCATACCTCAGGATCCAAAGAATCCCCATACTTAATATTGTGATAACTTTTTGTCAGCCCTGGAACTGGTAGAGATTTATTACTGTGACTTTATCATGAAGTGCCCCATATGGGAATGTTCTATGTTTGTAGATAAAAATTATCTTTTTTTTTTTTTTTGCAAATAGATCCTCCTTCATGCACATTGAAGTGTATACGATGAACAGGTACCTCGTCCTTAAGTCTGCCATCTCGTAAAGTGGGTGATATCCCAGGATGATTTGCTGCCAGAAGTTCCATCAGATTGTGTGTAGAATGAAGTCTCTGTCAATATAACATAAATGCCTGTCATGAAGTTTAATACATTCTGAAAACTGTAACAGGGAACAGTTTAATGTGTAACACAATTTGTACACCAAGGAAACTTACAAAATAATTTCTTGCTTACTTATAAACATTATTACGTTAAACTTTACAGTATTACAGTCAAAGACCAGCATAGTTGGTCTACTGCCTAGAGTCCCCCTAAGGGGAGATGGAGCGGTGATATAAATCGAATTATAAATAAATAAAATAAATAAATAGTTAATTTCTACATATCTTATTGCTCTACGATTAAAAGTAGACACCATCAACTTTACCATAGACCAGAGCTTTCCAAACTGTGTGTGGCGACACAAAAGTGTGTCGCCACACATAGTCTGGTGTGTCGCCACACAACCCGGAAGCGCTGATTTCATCAGCGCTTCCGGGTTTTCCCGCGGCGACACACCAATGGTGGCGTGCAAAAACCTGAAAGCGGCAGCAGCACTTCCGGGTTTTTGTGCGCTGCCGCAACGGCACTTCCGGGTTTTCCCGCGGCGACACACCAACGGTGGCGCGCAAAAACCCGAAAGCGGCAGCAGCACTTCCGGGTTTTTGTGCGCTGCCGCAACAGCGGCACTTCCGGGTTTTCCCACGGCGACACACCAACGGTGGCGCGCAAAAACCCGAAAGCGGCAGCAGCACTTCCGGATTTTTGTGCGCTGCCGCAACGGCGGCACTTCCGGGTTTTCCCGCGGTGACACACCAACGGCGGCGCGCAAAAACCCGAAAGCGGCAGCAGCACTTCCGGGTTTTTGTGCGCTGCTGCAACGGCGGCACTTCTGGGTTTTTCCGCAGCAACACACCAACGGTGGTTGGTGTGTCGCCGCGGGAAAACTTTGGAAAGCCCTGCCATAGACAGAGGCAACTAAGTGACTTCTTTAAAATCTAAATTTCACTGCAATACAGAAACATAACCACAATCCAATCCTTCTATTAGATATTTGCCTAGGTGCCTATGGGAATTAACAGCTATTATTTAATTGATCTCTTCCTGCTTCTACCTGCTTCTAGGAAGGAATATGATAGGGGGAGAAGATAGAACAGAAACTGTACAATACGGTATACACCACGTTTTCAGATCAGGGAAACCAACCAGGATGGCTATTTTTTTATGGCCAATGATCCAACTTTTAGGTTTTTTTTAAAAGGTCTCTAAGGGCTGCAAGAGGTATGGATGATGATGTTGATAGAAGATCTTACATATATCGAACTTACATACAAATATATTTTATATTTAGTATTAATATATTAAGGGACGCGATGGCTCAGTGGTTAAGACGCCAGGCTTGTCGATTGGAAGGTCGGCAGTTCGATACCCGAGCGCCGCATGACAGAGTGAGCTCCCGCACTCGCCCCAGCTCTTGCCAACCTAGCAATTCGAAAGCATGCAAATGCAAGTAGATAAATAGGTACCACTTCGGTGGGATGGTAACAGCGTTCCGCGCACATCATACTGGCCACATGACCATGGAAACGTCTTCAGACAGCGCTGGCTCTTTGGCTAAGAAACGGAGATGAGCATCGCCCCCTAGAGTCGGACACGACTGTGCAGGGCAAAACCTTTAACCTTTTTATTAATATATTAGAAACATTTGCACTTTTATTATGGCTCTGAAACCATGTTTTATTTCCTTGAAGAGTTTTGTTGGCGTTCTTACTCTTCCTTTCTAACAGACCTTGATAGGTAGCTATGCCCATAGAAAGATAAGGTGTACATTCCAAATATAGCTTCTTCAGAGGAAAGGTATTGTTTAATAACCGTCAAGGGGCCCTAGCAAGGATGGAAGGAAGTCCCTTATATGGAGTGATGTTAAGATGGAGTGAAGGAAGGAAGTTCCTAATATGGAATGAGGTTAAGGTGGAGTATGGGTAACTGAGTAAGGGGTGTTCTTCTAAAGGAGGAGTTGAATGGAATGTATGTAATGTGCTATAAGGAAGGGGTCCTGCACGATTGCCCACCTAACAGCTTGCTGTCATTGCTTTTGCTCTTGGGTGAAGAATAAAGAACTTAATTTCATGCAACTGCCTGTTTCTTTGATCCCAGCTCAGAAGCGAACCTGGTAAGGAAATAAAAAATTCTAACGTGACAAAATTTCTGCTCATTTGAAGGGATTCTGTGGAGGGAGGAATGAAAGGTTTTAAAATGGTTGCTTTAGGCACTCTGCCTTTTACTTTGTCCAAAACTTGTAATTCTGCTCAGATGAAAACCAACATTTTCCTTGCTGAATTTAAATAGCATAATGAAGGGCACCAAAATTTGGCCAGAAGGGCTCCTTGAGTTCATGGAGTACTTTGCTCCAGATTCTGTGTTCGACCTTCACAAACTCTGTCAATAGCCACATCAAAGGAAAGCGGAAGGGAGAAAAAAATAGGCTTTTAGGATGGAATGTGTGATTTGCAATAGTATAAACATTATAAATTAATAACTGGAAAATACACACATTATTTATTTCAAGAGTTTTCAAAGTATTTTGAAGCTAAAGTGAAAGAACCATCATTTTAGATTATCACTGTCAAACAAGTTTATATAAATATATCAGCCACTTGGACAATGTCAAAATTGATTCAATAATTTGTTCCAGAAAATTACTCCAACTCAGTTCAGACATTCTACACGAATAACTGTAGAGAACCACAGAAATGACCTTGGAGAAAGAATATGGCAGTTAGTAAAACATGAATTAAGCCCAGAAAAGGAAGAAGACGTTAGGAAAAAAAACTTATAGTGATACTGCCTTGACTTGCTTTGGTATAAAAGGGAGGAAAAGTTGGGCTTTCAATATTCAGTTATTTTTGCCTATATCAATGAAGTAGAGTACCAGTATTTTTCATGGAACTTGTTTCCTGACCTGGCCTACCTCAAAGGGCTGACATAAATCTTGAGAGCTTATAAAGTACCATGTTCCAAATAGTCTAGTGCAATCCCTTCAAAAATATCCCATAAAGATTTTAAAAAATACTACAAAGCTAAGATAATTATAATGCTAAGTGGAACATTTAAATATAATGATGTGCATTTTATTTATTTATTTTATTTATGTTTCAATTTATATACCGCTCCATCTCCCCGCAAGAGAACTCTGGGCGGTTTACAAAATACAACAATTAAAATCCAACAATTAAAAACAACCTAATAAAATACTCTCCTATAATAAAATTAAGTATAAAAATCCAAGATGTGATGGTTTGATGTTTAGATGTTTAAAAGGGCCCTATGGCACCAGCCATCCCCAAGAGGAACTATTCCCCCCCTCCCCCCACGCAAGGCGGCAGAACCAGGTCTTTAAGTTCTTTCTGAAGGCCGAAAATGATAAGCTTTTATGACTTCCTGTGGGAAATGGCCGACTGAACAACTTTGCCTGTAAGCGCCATGGGCAGAGCCCCAAGTGTTTTTCCGGATTAAGGAAAACGCTGAGAATTGACCCATTTGTCCTCCAGACGGTGAGTTGTAGCCAGGAGATCGTAGACAGCGTCTGCGACCGAGCGGTAAGACTACACTGGGAGGCTGGGATTTTATCTTTTTCTAAGCCACGTACGCAACTCCTTAAAGGGGAAATAACTCGTGCCTTCCCATTTCTTAAGCACTCAATTTGTTTTTTAAGTTTTGTATCTTAAGAGCAGCTTTTTACAGTAAGAAAAAGTGGAATCTCTTGGTGATTATAGTTATTTTTGGAGATTTTTAACTATAAAAAAAAAGTTTTGGCTTTTTTCCCCATCTGGGTTATATTCAGAGCTGTAACATTGCCTTTCCATTATCATCTTTGTTGCTGAATTTCAAGGTTGGAGTGTTCTTTCTACAGATTTCTCATTCTAAACTTTAGGCTTTCTGTTTACTTTTTTCTGTTGTCTGCTAGTATATTTTCTTTGGTTAATTTTGGATTAATTCATTAACCTCTATTTTTGTGAGTTAACTCTTTAGGGTGTGTTATAATTTACTGTTTGAACAATAGAAGATCTCAGAGAATTACATTGTCAGCAAGAAGATATTTTTTCAAAGGGTTGTCAAATTATTATACAGACTGTTTGGGACATTCAAGATGAGATTCTAGCTAAAATGAAAAAAACTATACGAAAATACTATGATGAAACAAGAAGAAGAGGTTGGAAAAGATGGCGATTTTACTGCTGTGAGGGAGATTGAAATATTCCCAGCTGAAAACTCTGGATTGGTGTTTATGGGGTTAAAAAGATTGTTTAACCTTAGGACTGCATAAGGAACTGCCAAGCGGGGGAAATGTTATGACTATTTCAATCAATGTTATGGGAAAGAAGAGTATGTTATGTGGGAGATTTTTTTCTCTTTCGCTGGAAAGTTTGTATCTTTGGGGGCTGTTGGGCTGTCAGATCTTTGTAAAAAAATGCTGTTGGTGTAATGGTGAAATATTTAAATGCCCTGGTATATTTTGAGGAGGGGTAAAAAATTAAGAATATTTAATTGGACTGATAATGAGGTTAACATGATTTACAGGATTTTTGATTTCTAAGATTTAAAAGGTATTGACAAGTTCTGGTAATATTTTATATTGTTTTTAAGCATAATTAGGGTTAAGATTGTTAATTATAAAAGTAGACAATTTATAAAAATTAAAAATATTTAATTGGATTGATAATGAGACTAATATGATTTTCTTTTCTTTTCTTTTTTTATGGTTTGGATTAGGATTTATAGGGTTATAGATTTGTAAAACTTTAAGGATATTGGTAAGATATAATAATGTTTTACACTGTTTTTCAGATCTAATAGGGTTAAGATTGTTTATTATAAAGGCAGACAATCTATTTGTTCATATAATTTGATGCCTATTGTGTAGACAGAAGTAAATAGAATAGTAGTAGAAAGAAAAAAAATTAAATGGATTATTTTTTAAGAGGGAGGGAAGTTTGAAGTAGAAATTTAAATATATGTATATATATATATATATATATATATTATGTAAGGGGAAGGAGCAATTGTATTAGAGATCTGTATATGTGTTAATGGAGGGATTTATAAAAATAATGTGATTATGGTTTGATATAGAGGAAGGGTTTGTTTATGGGAATTGCTGTATATTCTTGCAGTTGAAAGCTGGAAGTCACTTGTATGTATGTACTTTTCTAAAAGTTTTTTCTTTTGTGTTTTTACACTTTTAGTGTTTTTGTTTGTTTGTAGTGTTTTTTCTGTTTTTTGTACTTTTTTATCTTTGTTTTAAAAAAAATAACTTATAATATTAAAAAAAATTAAAAAGAAAATAAAAGAAAATGATAAGCTTTTACAAATCACATCAAAGCACTGACTCTCTCAGAGCAAAAGAAAATTAAACACTGGTTAGATGAGCAGCCAATAACAACATATTTGGTCACTAGCATAGTTTATGCACTTGTTCAAAAAAACTGAATTAGTGTACATACTTGCAGTGAATCTGTTTTGAGCTTCTCTTTGTGCTCCTCAGAGGAACGTAGTACCTCTCTATACAAATCTGCTGCCAAAGCATATTCTCCTGAAAAATTAGCATATTTCAGACCAGATCATTGCATTTCTGTCTTTCGCTTACATAAAATTATGTATACATTATCATTAGCCTTTTTTTAAAAGAAGCACCTTTAAATTAAAAAATATACACGATGAATACATGAATCTAACTGAAAAGGACTTGAATATCAAACTTCCACTCTGAAAATAAAGCTAAAAAAATAAAAATCTATCACAGAATTTTCATTCCTGTAATAGAAAGATGACATTCTCTTGAGTTATCCTCAAGGAGAGGATTTGAAATTTCCCATTAAATTTCCCACAAGAGGAGCTGTGTAAGAACACTATTCAGATTAGCACAAACGGACTGCAGCAACCCAGAACACCAGAAAAAGGAAACAGACCACTTATATAGCATCTTCCAGCAAAATAGATACCCATGCAACTTTATCAAAAAGTGCCTGACCACTCAACCCACCACAGCAAAACCAACAGAAGCTATGAAAAGGATTACTCTGCCATACATCAGAAACATCTCAGAAACTACTAATAGACTGTTACAACCACATGGCATCACCGTAGCACATAAACCAACCAAAACCCTTCAGAACCTCTTAAGTAACCCAAAAGATCCAGTAGCCCAAGAAGAAAAAACAGGAGTTATCTACAACATACAGTGTAAGGACTGTAGCAGTCACTATGTAGGACAGACCGGCAGAAGACTAACAGAGCGCATCCATGAACACCAACTAGCAGTCAGAAGACATGATGAAAACTCCTTAATCTCACAACACATGGACAGTCTCAACCATACTTTCAACTGGGAAACTGTGAGCATGGTAAACCAAGCCAAATCCAAAAACACTAGAGAATTCCAGGAAGCTTGGCACTCAGACAAAGCAGCCATCAACAGACACATAGAGGTAAACGACATTTACATACCATTCATAAGAGACAATGAGACAATAGAAAAGCCAGAGGACCAGAACACCTCCTTGCCAGCAATCAACACCCAGATATGCAAAGATTAACACCAGGATTAGCACCAGAGGAACAATCAAACAGCACAATATACCCTAATCAAGGTACTATTGACTCAGTCAGTATGTCGATGAAGGTTCTCAGTCATCCAGGTGGAACAGTCTGTAGCTTGAATCATGTCAACTGGATTTCTATTTTCTCAGTGGAAACGTTTCGCTCCTTATCCAAGAAGCTTCTTCAGTCTGAGCAAAGTTAGTAAGGGAATCCTTAAATATGTTTCTAGGGTGGCTGTGTGACCTTGCACCTGGGGCTAGGTCATGGTTATTTGAGATGTTTATTTCTAAGTCCCTTTATCATCCAAAGGAGGATCGTTAAGATAACCATGCTGCTGTTGAGCTTGTGAAATGGTCTTAATCTTATTCATATAAGTTTTATTAAATTTTAAAATACATATTAAGAGCTAATACAAAAGAAAAGAAATAGAAATACAAAGTAAGAAAAAGGAAAAGAAAAAGTGAAGTCAAAAAATAACAAACAAAGAAAATATAGAAAATAGATGTCCTCCAATTTATCCTTGAACTTTAAGTACAGCAATTAACTTTAAATGTTAGTCCTTCATACAATACACAGAAACTTTTCTTTGTCATATACCCTATGATTTCTATAATCCAATCTTCTGTTCTTCATATAGGTTTCGCCTTTCTTGATATCCTCCAACAATCCATCTCTGGTTTCTACTCCTTAGAATAGTAATCAAATGTTCATTGTTGCATCAATTAAATGTTTTCCATTTACTCTTTCCATTTTTACATCTATATTTATATCTTCAATAAAGTCCAATTAGTATAACAAATAAAGGCCTTATCTACGTCTAATAAAATACAGTATATTCTGTTCATGTTATGACTATATATTCCATTAATACATAATCTAACATATGGTCTTAATCTTCATAGGCACAGAAGACAAAGCAGGAAGGAAAATAGGGGAAAGATTGTGCCTGAGGCCCCCACCTCTATTCAAGGAAGGATTTTCCAAGTTGGCATAAATGGATTCCTTGACCCCTCTCTCAAACCACCTATCTTCTCTGTCTAAAATGTGAACATTAATGTCCTCAAATGAATGTCCTTTTTCCTTTAGATGAAGATAAACTGCTGACTCTGGTCCTGTGGTGTTACTTCTCCTGTGTTGGGCCATCCTCCTGTACAAAGGTTGTTTGGTTTCTCCAATGTAGAGTTCAGAGCACTCCTCACTGCACTGGATCGCATACACTACATTGTTGTTGTTTATTCGTTCAGTCGTTTCCGACTCTTCGTGACTTCATGGACCAGTCCACGCCAGAGCTTTCTGTCGGCCGTCACCATCCCCAGCTCCCCAATGGTTGAGTCCGTCACCTCCAGAATACCATCCATCCATCTTGCCCTTGGTCGGCCCCTCTTCCTTTTGCCTTCCACTTTCCCTAGCATCAGCTTCTTCTCCAGGGTATCCTGTCTTCTCATTATGTGGCCAAAGTACTTCAGTTTTGCCTTTAATATCATTCCCTCAAGTGAGCAGTCTGGCTTTATTTCCTGGAGTATGGACTGGTTTGATCTTCTTGCAGTCCAAGGCACTCTCAGAATTTTCCTCCAACACCACAGTTCAAAAGCATCTATCTTCCTTCGCTCAGCCTTCCTTATGGTCCAGCTCTCGCAGCCATAGGTTACTACAGGGAATACCATTGCTTTAACTATGCGGACCTTTGTTGTCAGTGTGATGTCTCTGCTCTTAACTATTTTATCAAGATTTGCCATTGCTCTCCTCCCAAGAAGTAGACGTCTTCTGATTTCCTGGCTGCAGTCAGCGTCTGCAGTAATCTTTGCGCCTAGAAATACAGAGTTTGTCACTGCCTCCACTTTTTCTCCCTCTATTTGCCAGTCATCAATCAAGCTCGTTGCCATAATCTTGGTTTTTTTGAGGTTTAACTGCAACCCAGCTTTTGCACTTTCTTCTTTCACCTTCGTCATAAGGCTCCTCAACTCCTCCTCGCTTTCAGCCATCAAAGTGGTATCATCTGCATATCTGAGATTGTTAATGTTTCTTCCAGCGATTTTAACTCCAGCCTTGGATTCCTCAAGCCCAGCACGTCGCATGATGTGTTCTGCGTACAGGTTGAATAGGTAGGGTGAGAGTATACAGCCCTGCCGTACTCCTTTCCCAATCTTAAACCAATCCGTTGTTCCGTGCTCTGTTCTTACCGTTGCTACTTGGTCGTTATACAGATTCCTCAGGAGGCAGACAAGATGACTTGGTATCCCCATACCACCAAGAACTTGCCACAATTTGTTATGATCCACACAGTCAAAGGCTTTAGAATAGTCAATAAAACAGAAATAGATGTTTTTCTGAAACTCCCTGGCTTTCTCCATTATCCAGCGGATATTGGCAATTTGGTCTCTAGTTCCTCTGCCTTTTCTAAACCCAGCTTGTACATCTGGCAATTCTCGCTCCATGAATTGCTGGAGTCTACCTTGCAAGATCTTGAGCATTACCTTACTGGCATGTGAAATAAGTGCCACTGTTCGATAGTTTGAACATTCTTTAGTGCTTCCCTTTTTTGGTATGGGGATATAAGTTGATTTTTTCCAATCTGATGGCCATTCTTGTGTTTTCCAAATTTGCTGGCATATGGCATGCATCACCTTGACAGCATCATCTTGCAAGATTTTAAACAGTTCAGCTGGGATACCGTCGTCTCCTGCTGCCTTGTTATTAGCAATGCTTCTTAAGGCCCATTCAACCTCACTCTTCAGGATGTCTGGCTCTAACTCACTGACCACACCGTCAAAGCTATCTCCAATATTATTATCCTTCCTATACAGATCTTCCGTATATTCTTGCCACCTTTTCTTGATCTCTTCTGCTTCTGTTAGGTCCTTACCATCTTTGTTTTTGATCATACCCATTTTTGCCTGGAATTTACCTCCGATGTTTCTAATTTTCTGGAAGAGGTCTCTTGTCCTTCCTATTCTATTGTCTTCTTCCACTTCCGCACATTGCTTGTTTAAAAATAATTCCTTATCTCTTCTGGCTAACCTCTGGAATGTTGCATTTAATTGGGCATATCTCCCCCTATTACTGTTGCCTTTTGCTTTCCTTCTTTCTTGGGCTACTTCCAGTGTCTCAGGAGACAGCCATCTTGCCTTCTTGGTTTTCTTTTTCTTTGGGACGTTTTTTGTTGCCGCCTCCTGAACAATGTTGCGAACTTCTGTCCATAGTTCTTCCGGGACCCTATCTACTAAATCTAGTCCCTTAAATCTATTCTTCACCTCCACTGCATATTCCTTAGGAATATTAGTGAGCTGATATCTAACTGATCTGTGGGTCTTCCCTATTCTCTTTAGTCTGATTCTAAATTTTGCAATAAGAAGTTCGTGATCTGAACTACAGTCAGCTCCAGGTCTTGTTTTTACCGACTGTACAGATGTCCGCCACCTTTGGCTGCAAAGGATGTAGTCAATCTGATTTCGGTGTCGACCATCTGGTGAAGTCCATGTATAAAGTCGTCTTTTAGGTTGTTGGAAGAGAGTGTTTGTTATGCACAGTGAGTTGTCTTGGCAAAATTCTATCAGCCTATGTCCTGCTTCATTTTGTTCTCCCAGACCATGCTTGCCTGTAATTCCAGGTGTCGTCTGACTACCCACCTTAGCATTCCAGTCTCCTGTAATGAAAATAACATCTCTTTTTGGTGTATTATCTAGTAGGTGCTGCAGATCCTCATAGAACTGATCTACTTCTGCTTCTTCAGCATCTGTGGTTGGGGCGTATATTTGGATCACTGTGATGTTAAATGGCTTACCCTGAATTCGAATTGAGATCATTCTATCGTTTTTTGGATTGTATCCAAGCACTGCTTTAGCCACCTTATTATTAATTATGAAGGCTACTCCATTTCTTCTGTGGTCCTCTTGTCCACAGTAGTAGATCTGGTGGTCATCTGATGTGAAGTGGCCCATCCCAGTCCATTTCAGTTCACTGACACCTAAAATGTCTATATTTAATCTTGACATCTCACCAATAACCACATCCAATTTGCCCTGGCTCATAGATCTTACATTCCAGGTTCCTATGGTGTGTTGATCTTTAGAACATCGGATTCGTCGTTCACCACCAGCACCGTCGGCCGCTAGCCGTCCTTTCGGCTTTGAGCTAGCTGCGTCATCACATCTGGGGCTAGTTGAACGTATCCTCTGTTCCTCCCCAGTAGCATTTTGACCATCTTCCGACCTGGGAGTCCCATCTTCCGATGGTATACCGACATATCTTTGGTTGTACTGATCCATTTAGTTTTCATGGCAAGAATACTGGGGTGGGTTGCCATTACCTTCCCCAGGGATCGTATTTAGTCTGACCTCTCTGCCACGACCTTCCCGTCTTGGGTGTCCCTTCACGGTTTAGCTCATGGTTTCATTGAGGTGCTCAAGCTCCAGCACCACGACAAGGTAACGATCTCCTCTGCTGGAGCGCAAAGGACACTACATTGCTTTTATTTTTTATTATTTTATTTTTATTAATTAATATTTATTATTTTATTATTTTATTATTAACTCAGTCAATCAACCAAGCAGCAAACAACAGCCCAATCAAGGAACTCCTAAGGAGAGAACAACACCTCCACCAACACAAGCAGGACAAGCCATGGTATATAAACAGAGAGCAAGTTCCACTCCCTTTTCGCACTGAAGATGTTGCCTAGTCTGGCAATGAAACGTGTGCAAGGAAACAAGGCTCAGACAGCACCAAGGACTCCACAATTTCCTATTACTCTATACTTGAATTGGGCCTAAAGCTTGTTCTTTAAGTTTAACAAATCATAAATTTCAAAGTGGGGATATGAGTAACTGTGTTTTTTAAGTACAAATTTCAAATCCTCTCCTTATAGCCATGAAAATATAGAGGGGAGAGGAATTGTATAAACCAGAAATTCAGACATGCTTGTTTATGTTCAAGGAAACAAATGTGTTTTATAATCAGCACTCGAACTAAAGATGGGAACTTCACTTGCCACTAGCCGTAACTTCAATGCAAAATATTATTAAATTCTTATTTAAAGTTATGCTAAAGCTTGAATGACTCAGACAAGGAAGCTCACTGCATTATCAAAACCAACTGGCTGAAATGGTCAAAATGAGTATGTAGTACTGATAGACAATCAACATTTTAAACAATGTCTTTGACAAAATACAAACACAACATGCGAAAAATGTGGTTTAAATCCAGTTCATAAGAAATTAAATATATTTATAACATCAAGGTAGCATTAAAATAAAGAATGTATTACACCTCTGAGAGAACTAAGCTTACGTACTGTCAGTTCAACAGACAGTTAACCTCCTGACATTAGAACTGAAGATCCAGGAATCATTGTCTTCTCTTCCCAGCACTTATATCCTTCAATGCATTATTTTCAAATGTTCTAAGGATCAAAATATTAAAACCCCAGATTTCCTAAATCCAAATCCATCTGTTCCTGGGAATTCCCCCTTCCCCCCTTCTAACAGACACTGATCATATGTGGGAATCATTGTCCTCCCACTATAAAAACCAAATGGAAAAATAAGTCAAAATGATAATAATGATCTGCAATTCCTTACTACACAAATATGTAGCTTTGGATCATTTTCCTCAATAAATAAATGAACAAGTATAATGTTTTTGAGTCATTTGTTTAATTGGGTTCTCTTTATCTAACTTTAGGACTTGAATGGAGAACAGATCATATTTTTGGTCATATTTATGAAGAAATATTGAAAATTCAAAAGGGTTCACAAACTTTTAAGCACCACTGTACTTCACGCTGAAGGACAGAGCGATCTATGTTTACAAGACACAATTATTGGTTTTCCTCCTTCAATCTGCTCTTTTAACATCTCATTTCCTGTCAGAGGGAGCGCGCGGAGATGGAGCGGCCTGCCTCTCTCCTAGGCACCAGTGATCCACGTACTATGCAGTACATAGACTCCAAACAGAAGTTATATCAAATATCCTATTTACTTTATATACATACGTATTTACAGATCACTTCCACAAGTAACAAATGATACACCATCAATGATACAGCTTTCACGAGGTAAAATGGGAATAATGGGAAATGAGAATTTCTCTGCATATATAGTGAACCTGACCAATCACATTATAGGTCACTCTCGTTATTCACCACACCCAACCAAACTCTAAGCACCTGTTGTTATGAGTCACACATGACACATCATTCCTACAACAATGGCTGCTAATTGGGTGACTGTGCAGAATATTTCACCTTTTACCTAGAAATCAAGCCTCTCTGTATACTTTATATCTAGAAGTAAATTCCTGGGTTTATCAAACCCCAACACCCCTTCAATTTACAATAGATATTACATTCAATTGTACAGAATAGAAGACATAAACATTTGAGATATACACATCCTATGTCTATCTATGCTTAGAGGCTTTGTCATCACATCTGCTACATTACACTCAGATGGACAATATTGCAAATCTATCAGAGACTCTTTAACAGCATTCCTAACATTATGATACTTGATATCAACATGCTTGCTTCTTGCTCTGACCTTATCACTCTTTGCAATCTGTATACATGCCTCACTATCATCGTATACACATATAGGCCCCTCAATTCTTATATTTACATCCATTAACAATTGCCTATACCAAATTAATTCTGAACACAAATCAGATAATGCTGCATACTCCGCCTCTGCTGTTGACATGGCAACTGAACTTTGTTTACGAGACCTCCACCCAACCAAGGTGTTACCAAACATTATCAACCCTGTCATTGATTTTCTGTCATGTACATCGTTACCCCAA
Organism: Charina bottae; assembly: GCA_023362775.1. Classification (NCBI taxonomy): domain Eukaryota; kingdom Metazoa; phylum Chordata; class Lepidosauria; order Squamata; family Charinaidae; genus Charina; species Charina bottae. The sequence continues at coordinate 15,938,052 of JALMGJ010000001.1, forward strand.
TCACTATCTACATAGCATTTCAATTCCAATGGCTTACATGGTTTTATCAATAAACATTTATCAATAGCCCCCCTCAGATACCTAAACACATGTTTGATACCTTGCCAATGCCTCTGAGTAGGTTTGGTGACATATCTACTCAGAACATTTACTGCGTTCCCGATATCAGGACGCGACCATTGTGCTATATACAATAAACTTCCAATTATTGAATGATAGTGTTCTTGATCACATGCAGTTTGGTCATCATTTCCAGTCTCTGATTTAACAAAATCTGTTGTCATCGGGGTTGAAACTCCTTTACACTGTTCCATATTGTTCTCTCTTAGCAGTGCTTCAATTTTCTTCTGCTGCTCTAGAACATAACCCCCATCAACCTTCTGAATACCCATTCCTAGGTAATTCTTAATTTCTCCCAGATCTTTGACATCAAAGTGCTGTTTCAGATTTTCAGTAAATTCAATTACCCTGCTTTGATCTTTCGCTATAAGACACAAATCGTCTACAAATATCAAAAGCAAAATCTGTTCATCGTTTTCACACTGCTTTACATACAGACATGGGTCAGCTATACTACACTTGAATCCCATTATTTGTAATTCCTTATCTAACCTAAGATTCCAGCAACGTGCCGACTGCTTGAGTCCATACAACGCTTTCTGCAACTTGTATACCCTTCCTGCAATCTTTGATTCATACCCTGGGGCTTCAATCATCTCTTCATTCAAATCAGCATGCAAATATGCTGTTGTGATATCATAATGCTGTACTACACAATTCCCAGCTGCTGCCATTGCTAAGGCAAACCTAAATGTCTCCCCTCTTAGTGTTGGTGCAAAAACTTCATCATAAGTCTGATTCTTTATCTGGGAAAAATCCTTGTGCAACCAACCTAGCCTTATACTGAATATCACCATTCACTAAGGTTTTCTTCTTATACACCCATCTACAGCCTACTGCTCTATGCCCCTCAGGCAGCCTAGTAGATTTGAAAACCTTATGAGAATTAATGGCTTTCATTTCCACATCCATTGCAGCTTTCCATCTACTCTGCTCATGTTGTGGCAACTCCAATACGTCCCTGTAATTACGAGGTTCATAATCAATGAAACACACTTTTACATCACCTGGTATATAACGCTGAGGTGGTATGCCCTTGCTAACTCTCTCAGATCTACGCAATACTGTAGCATCCTGCATCATTGGCACACTAGGAGTTAATTCCTCTTCCTTCTTAATCACATCAGTGGCCTCTCTCCGCTCTGAAAACTCAAAACTTCTCTGACTAGGAAGATAAACCTCACTACTCCCATGTAATCTCTGCCAATTGCTGTGCTCACTAAAACTTGCTGATCTAGAAATAACAACTTTCCTGCCATCAGTGAACCTATATCCTTTGGTCCCTGGCTCATACCCCACAAACGTCATCTTCTGTGCTTTTGCCTGTCCTTTCCTACGTACCTCCTTATGCACGTGAACATAGGCAGTGCACCCAAACACCTTCAAATGAGCTAATGGTGGCTTCTTGCCATATAACACATAATATGGAGTTTGGTTTACAGATACACTCCATAACCTGTTAATTAAATAATTAGCAGTTAATATTGCCTCTCCCCAGTATCCTCTTGATAACCCTGAGTCAGCAATGAGTGAATCCTTCACTGTATGCAATGCCAAATTCCTACGTTCAGCCACGCCATTCTCAGCAGAACTATGTGGGTTAGTTCTCCTATGCACAATGCCCCTTCTACGGAGCCATTGCTGAAAACTCCCATTCAGAAACTCTGTACCCCGGTCAGTTTGTAAACTACACACTTTTGTGCTATACCTACGTTCCACAAACTGCACCCAGTTTCTAAACTTTTCAAATGTTTTGACTTTTAGCTTTCAATAGATAACAGAACCCAAATCTTGTGTAATCATATACAATGACTAAAACATATTTAGCACCCCCTATTGAAGCTGGTAATGGACCAATTAAGTCAGCGTGAACTAATTCAAAACGTTTATGTGACTTCCTATCACTGAATTTGCTCACAGGAAACACCTTTGACTTTGCAACCTTACAAGCTGTGCAATCCAAATACACTTGGCACTTTTTCAATTCCATTCCAGAACTTGCTTCTGACATCTTTTCAATCACTTTGAAACTCGGATGCCCAAGCCTTCTGTGCCACAGGTGCGCACATGAATCATGTGTTGGCTTATTAATCGTAGCCACATGTTGGTTGCTGCTTGTCCTGGCTTGTACTATTTCATAGACAGTTTTGCAAAATACCTTTGCCACAAACATTGTTATCTTTCATAACAATACATTCATTATTACCAAACTGTACAGTATAACCCTGTTTATCCAATTGTGACACACTAATTATATTGTACTCCAGTTCAGGTACACACAACATTGATAATTCAAAATTCAATATTTAACATATACAAATCCCTTACCAGTCACAGATGCAATGCTTCCATTAGCTAGAGTAACATGATCTTTATCAGCCTGCCTAAAACTCTTAAACATCTGTCTGTTACTCCCTATATGCTGACAAGCCCCACTGTCAATTAAAAATGGTCCCTTTAAATCTTGTTCTACACTTGAACTAATTAAAGACAGCTGTGCAGCTTCTCCCGGCTTGGAAATTTTCAGCTTGGCCTTCGGCTTCTGTTTCTTATCACAATGTTTCAACAAATGCCTTTGCGACTGACAGTTAAAACATTTTCGTACATACAAAACATTCTCAGAATATTCCTTAACAGAAACACTGTTCTGCTTAGCACTAATTACATTAGAACACTGGTGCCTTCTTTGCTCTTCTTCCAGTAATCTACCAGATAAGTAATTTATGGTCAAATCTTCCTTAGATAACAACCCAAAGCTCATTGCCAAAGTATCCCACGTTTCATTTAAAGAACTGAGAATTATATACACTTTGTTAGCTTCTGTAAATTGCATATCTCTCTGAGCCAACTCCTGGAACAACTCTGTCATATAATGCAGGTGATCCCTTATGTTATCAGATACCCCTAATCTAGCGTGATAAAGTTTTCTTGTTAGTAAAACCTTACATAACGGTGAGCTTCTTAGATAAACATTCTTTAAAGCTTCCCAACACTTATAGGCTAACTGACAGTCTCTAACATAACACAACTGGCTATCTTCCAGACATAAAATTATGCTTGCCAATGCTCTATCGTCCTTTAGAGCAACTTCTTCATCTTCCAGGTCTGGTTCAGGGCAAAGTACATTCCTCCATAGCCCTTCACGCCGAAGATACATTTCCATTTTATATGCCCATGACGAATAATTATTGTCATTCAGTCTTTCCAGAGGAAAACCTCCCCCGACTGCCGGCAACATCTTCGCTGTGCATATCTGTCTTCAGCCCCTTCTGGGCAGACACCGATGATTAAAGACACAGACCTTATCAGAAAGTCCTCCAGCTGCAAAACAAGCGTAGGAGAGGAAAAAAAACATACACAGGCACGGAACCTGTTAAAGCTCCAAATCACTCCAAATAGCCACACGACTCCTGGATAGGCTTCCAAAGCTTCCAGCTCACAGACTGCACACGATCCACCGATCCACAGCCAGTGCAAAGCCATCCGTCGTCTATGGCGTCCCTGCCGCCTCTGGGCCCGTAACCCTGTCAGAGGGAGCGCGCGGAGATGGAACGGCCTGCCTCTCTCCTAGGCACCAGTGATCCACGTACTATGCAGTAAATAGACTCCAGACAGAAGTTATATCAAATATCCTATTTACTTTATATACATACGTATTTACAGATCACTTCCACAAGTAACAAATGATACACCATCAATGATACAGCTTTCATGAGGTAAAATGGGAATAATGGGAAATGAGAATTTCTCTGCATATATAGTGAACCTGACCAATCACATTATAGGTCACTCTCGTTATTCACCACACCCAACCTAACTCTAAGCACCTGTTGTTATGAGTCACACATGACACATCATTCCTACAACAATGGCTGCTAATTGGGTGACTGTGCAGAATATTTCACCTTTTACCTAGAAATCAAGCCTCTCTGTATACTTTATATCTAGAAGTAAATTCCTGGGTTTATCAAACCCCAACATTTCCTCTATTTTTATTCTTTAAGGAAGAATTATACGGATATGATTAATTTTCTTCCCCAAGTTTGCTGCAAGGGCAGATACTATGACAGGTATCTAAGAATGCATTATTTATTTTATTTTATTTATTTAATGTTTATCCCACCTTTATTATTTTTTTAAATAACTCAAGGCGGCGAACATACCCAATACTCCTTCCTCCTCCAACTTCCCCAACAACAACCCTGTGAGGTGAGTTGGGCTGAGAGAGAGTGACTGGCCCAAGGTCACCCAGCCGGCTTTCATGCCTAAGGCGGGACTAGAACTCATATATATATATATATATATAATGGGAGGAGGAAGGAGTATTAGGTATGTTTGCCGCCTTGAGTTATTTACAAAAATAATAAAGGCGGGATAGAAAATAAATAAATAAATACTGTAAGAACTAATTCATGACAAAGTATTAAAAATAATAAACAATTTATTGGAAGATTCATGTGATTTTTCTTTTTATTTCATAGATCCGTTAGTTGTTTTTCAACAAAAACAAACTGCAAAAAAGCTATTTCCTAAGAGTTCCTTTTCCTTTCATGCATTTAGATCCAGAATTAACATTCACTTGATATTTGAAAGAACTGCAGGCAAACTACTATGAAAAATACATATTTCTAATTTTCAAACTACTTAAATGATTTTACAGAAATCTAGTGAATTTAAGACCAAAGTTAAAGCTGCTTCAAGTTACATAAAGCCAGGAAACAGTATATAAGACCAATGCATTAACAAATGTGTTTTATAATCAGCAATATGTTAACCCCTCCCACCCCCAAGTCCTGCTACGCTGCCTATGCTGTGGAGGGGGGTTGTTCCTAGGAGGGATGAGCAAAGAACATCGGGAGTGTGTGCCAGGAGTATAGAATCCCAGCAGGGTCTCCCAAGGCATGAAGGTTATCCCAGCTGCCCAGCTGAAGTAAGCAGGCTCCTATATTGGGCAGAAGTGATATATAGGAAGATGCTGGAGGCAGATGATCACTTTAGTGACAATGGCAAAGGCATTATTTCATACTGCCGAGGAAAACATGGATAGACAAGATAAACTAACTAACAATATAGTTCCAGATGATGGGTCCCTCAGGTCAGATGCTCCTCAACATTAGTTATACTCTGAAAATTAATAAAGTTCTTTTTTAAAAAAAAGGGAAGCCACAGTCCAGATAGAACATGGCTGAATATTCTCCCACTATTTATTCAACCTATACAGGTAGTCCTCGCTTATTGACCCCTCGTTCAGCGACCATTCAAATTTACAATGGTGCTGAAAAAATAATTTTACAGCCAATTTACATCCATTTATGACCTTTGCAGTGTCCCTCAGTCATGTGATTGCCATTACAGTCAGTATGTGTTGTCCTGTGCCTGACGTGGTTTTTTCTTCCCTTGCAGAGCAGAGAGATTGGAGAGAAAGGGATTGCAAGCAAGCAAGCAAGCTGTTTGCTCTTCTACACATCTAAAGCAATGCTATTGTGCCAGCAGCCCGGGGCTGGGAGTCGCAAGCACACTACACAAACAGCTTACAGTACTCTCTTGAAATCCCTTCTCCAATATCTCTGCTCTGTGGGGGCGGGGGGGGGGGGAGAAGGGTCTGGCAAAGGAGAGATTGCCTATAGAAATCACTTGCTTTTTTTCTCCCCCCTCCCCCCTCCGAGCAGGGAGAGATTTCAAAAGAGCAAGCTGTTTGCTCTTCTACATATTGAAAGCAACACAATCATGCTGACAGCGGGAGTCAGGCAAAGGAGAGATTGCCTATAGAAATTGCTTGTTTTTCCTCCCCCTGACCCCTGAAGAGCAGAGAGACTTGAGAGGAAGAGATTTCAAGAGAGTACTGTGAGCTGTAGTGCATAGCGCACCCATGGTTCCCAGCCCCAGGCTGCCAATGCAATTGCATTGCTTTTGATGTGTAAAAGAGCAAACAGCTTGCTCTCTTGAAATCCATCTCCAATCTTTCTGCTCTGTGAGGGGTGGGAGAGAAAGAAAGCAATTTCTGTAGGCAATCTCTCCTTTGCGTGACCCTTTCCCATTGCCGCTGCAATCACATTGCTTTCAATGGGTAGAAGAGTAAACAGCTTGCTTGAAATCCCTCTCCAATCTCGCCACTCTGTGAAGGGGGGGAAGGGTCTGGCGAAGGAGAGATTGCCTACAGAAATCACTTTTTTTCTCTCTCCCCCCACAGAGCAGAGAGATTGGAGAAGGGATTTCAAGAGAGTACTGTAAGCTGTCTGCATAGCGCGCCCATGGCTCCCAGCCCCGGGCTGCCAGCATGACTGCATTGCTTTCAAAGTGTACAAGACAGTAAGCAGGCACTCAAGGATTCCAAAGGGCGGGGGAGTGGTTAGGAGGTAAAAAAAAGCTGAAGGTGTGAAAATGACTAGTCTTTTCTTTTTCCAGCAGGAAAGCACAGTCGTGGTCACATGATTTCCCACTTAGCAACCGCTTCACTTAACGACAGAGTTGCCGGTCCCAATTAGGGTCATTAAGTGAGGACTACCTGTATGCTGAATATTTATTGATGAAAGTTGGATTGAAAGAAGATGAGCATGGTTTTAAAACTGGAGGAAGAAACGTAAATACTGTAACTTATGTTTGCTGATGATGCTACTTTGATAGCTGAAAATGCAAATGATGTGCAAGCTCTAGTAATGAATATCAAGGAGCACAGAGGAAAACTGGGACTAAGATTAAATATAAAGAAGGCCAAAATAATTGCAACAGGTAGAACTGACAATGAAGATATCAAAGTGATGGATAATGTCTGCATTTTAGGATCAACCATCAACAGTAAAGAAACCAGCAGTCAAGAAATATGCTGCAGACCAGCACTTGGTAGAGCAGCCATGAAGGCCTTGGAAAAGATATTCAAATGCCATGATGTGTCTATACCTACAAAGATCAGAATTGTGCAGGCAATACTTTTCCCTGTGACACTCTGTGGAAGTGCAATTTGGACTTTGAAGAAGCAGGATATAAAGACCATTGATACTTTTGAACTTTGGTGTTGGAGAAGATTTCCTGAGAATACCATGGATAGCCAAGAGAACAAATGGATCATCAAATGGATCAACCCACAACATTTTCACTCAGGGCACAAATGACCAGGCTCAAATTATCATACCTGGACACATTATGCGAAGACATAGCTCTCTGGAGAAGTCCATAATGCTGGGAAATATGGAAGGAAAGAGAAGAGGACAACCAGTGATAAGGTGGATTGTCTCAGTTACAGCAGCAGTAAGTGCACTGTTGGAAGACCTGAAGGACCAGGTTGGGAAGATTGTCCTGGAGAAAACTATTTATGTGGTCACTAAGAGTCAATACTGGCTTAATGGCACATAATCTATTAGTCTATCAAAATATGTTAGCAATATAATACAAAAGTCTGAGATGCTTCATTAGACAGTATGAAATCAAGAGATTATTACATAAACTACAAAAAATTACACATTGTATTATTTAAATTCTACTTGGTTTTGTTTCTGAAAACCAACAGTACCATCCCACATATTCATTGCTATTCTCATTAGGCAACTACATTCAGATAATAACTACTTTTTGCCTGGAACAATCTAGTGAAAGAGGCCAAACAGCTTCACTGATATAACAAATTCAATAGAGAACAGAATATATTTCCAAATCAAAAAATTATGCCATATTATTTCCAGCTTTTTTTACCTTTAATAATATGAATACCAGCTAAGCCGTTAAGAGCACACACCAACTGGCGATGGACTTCTTCACATTCTGTCCGACATTTTTTCTGCAGAGATGTTAGAAGCTCTTCCATTGTCATTGTGCTAGAACAGAGACCCAAACAAGAATTACAGACATAAATTCAAATAGCTATCCAAATTATTCCAGAACAAAGAATGGATAATGCTCCTGCCCAGGGGCTTTGCAATTTGGACAACATGCAAGAAATCATGAGTGTGGGAAGAGAGTACAATAACTAACTTAAGGAAAAGTGACTGATTAGCAACAATGAACAGTTAAAATAATATAGGGAGCAGTAAAGCTAACAATACAGGAATAACTGTATGTTCTTAACCATCATGATGCCAGAATAACAAAATGTACATTATGATTTTATAATGCAAGCTCTGCTCTTTTGTACTTGTATTGCGTCTCACCCAAATACATAAGGAGTTAAGTTGACATCATGATACGCATTTCATTACTTGCCCCACCTGCCACCTGCATGGATGCTTAATACCAAATTACAGAAGAAGCAGAGTTCATAATTAAGCTCAAATTCTAGAAAAGAGGTACATATTTAAGGTACATATTTAATAGGAGACTTGAACACGGTCCTGGTATAAGTCTACTCAGATGGTGTAAGTCTACTCAGAAGCTAAGGATGTTTGGGCTAGGCCATTATCAAGCTGAAAAACAACTTGGCAACCTCATTTGTTCTATTTTGAGCTTTACAGCCAGCAGGATACAAAACGAACTGCCTTGCTAATCTAATGAAAGTGTAATAAAAAGCCGATTCCTGCTTTGGTTCTTACATTCATATTATTCGAAACTCCTGATCCTGACTTTGTTTAAATATGCAATACAATGATTCCCATGAGTTTGTTAACTTTATAGTCTATTGTTCTCAGAAAAAAAGAAGTTAGAAAATTTAATTTATGTAGTTCTTTTCAGGCTGATGTGGGGGTGAGTGCTCTGCGTGAATGTGGGCAGGCATGGGAAGGGGTGCTGTGGTGTCGCATGAATGAATGTGGGAAGGGGCGTTGTGGCGCTATGAATGCAGGCAGGCGTGGGAAGAGATGCTGCAGGATCAACTTGCGAACTTCCCTGCCAGCTCCATTAACTTTGTTTGTGGGAAGCCAGCAGGGAAGGTTGCAAATGGCAATCACATGACCGTGGGACGCTGCAACCACTGTAAGTGCAAACTGCTTGCCAAGTGCCTGGATCGCAATCATGTGACCGCGGGGATGCTGAGACAGTCGGAACTTCAACGACAGGTCGTTAAGGACCACTTGTTCAGTGCTGTCGCAACTTCGAATAGATGTTGAACGAGTGGTCATTAACCAAGGACTACCTGTTGTTTAAGATTAAAGCCACTATATACTACCTTCACATTTCCTGAAATTTCAATGGCTTACACAACCATTATGGCAAAAGTTAATAGAAATAGTAGCCTTCAAATACAGGCTTGTATAATATTTCTAGTACAGTGAGGGCATGAATTGTCAACTACAAATTGTACTCTGATGTGCTATTCCTTCTTCAAGAGAAGAGAAGAAAAAACAGAAATGGACAGAAAATTAATCACTACGATTAATTCTCAGTTACAGGCCATAATCTGAATTTTAATTGGTGGACACATTGAGTGATTCTTCAACACTGTTGATTTAATTGTAAATAATTAACCTTGAAAAAAGCAATTAATTTTAGACATTTTCCAACTAAATTATTTGGGTTATTTACTTGAGAATAAATTACCTTACAATAACAAACTCAATATCTGACATATGTTTAATCTATTTAAACGCTACAGAAAGGAGATGTTGCTTTCAAAAATACTATTGTCTAGAGCAGCCTTTTTCAAGTAAGGTTCTGTGGAACCATAGGTTTCCACAAGAGACCATGATTGAAAAAAAAGATATCATTTTTTGAACTTCACACAGAGGGCAATGCTAGTGCTCACAGTGGTGGGAATTTTTACATACCACTACTCAGTTGTCAGTCTGCTGCTTTGCTGTTGTTGTAAATGTTGTAAAATGTGGATTGGGTAGGTTATTTTTTTCATATATAATTTTTATTAACAATTTTGATTATAATAGTAAAATCTAATACAAACTAAACTTAAAGAAAGAAAAGAAAATAGAGAGGAGTAAAAAGTGCAAGAAAAAAGAGAAAGAGAAAGAGAAAGAGAAAGAGAAAGAGAATAATATAATAATATAATATAATATAATATAATATAATATAATATAATAAAGAAAAAGAAAAGAAATATATAGAGAAGTGACTTCTAACCTTCATCATCACAAGTATAAACAAATTTAGTAACTGTTCACCCTTTCTAAAGTTACAAACATTAACCTCTTCATCCCACATCCCATCTCATATCTATAAACAAATCCATAAAACATCACCTTTTAAGTCCTAGTGTCAGCAGAAAGTCCAAAAAGGGTAGCCAGAAGTAACAACATATCTTATTTTAACCTTGATCAAATAAACCAACTTTATATTCCTTCCTTTCACTTCTAACAGTCTTAATCTTTAGTTCATTCAAATATTGTCATAGGATTTGGTTTCTCTTAATTTCTTCTTTGTCCCATTGCACAGAGTTCTTCAAGGCTTTAACAAGCCTCTTTTGTAAATCCAATAGGAAAAAATTATCTAGGTCACTCTCTTGGTTTGTCATTTGTATTTCCTTTTTAAATTTTAAAACCTCAGCCAGTTTCTTTTGTAGATCCAGTGAAACACCCTTTTCTAAATAATTCTCTTGGTCTGTCAGTTGTAAATCCACTTTCAATACCAACTCTATCTTGTCAGATAAAATTTGTTCTACACCTGACATTTCTTCAATAACATCTTTTGAACATAGTCTACCCATAGAAGCAGACATCATTACTGACATTGTTGATATCATGGCTACTATTTTCTGATTCCATTCTTCAAACATCTCCTTCAGTATTTTTATTGTCATAACCATCTTGCAGGCCTGTATATCTTTCCTCTAGGCCTGGCGTGCTATGGTCCATGAGACAACAAAAATATCTTTCCTCTACCTAAAATCTTTAGTCTCCTTTAGTGTCCAGTTTTTGAAATCATGAATTTATCTATATAGTGTCTTGTAAAAATGAAAAACAGGATCTATTTCCCACAAGAAGTTGTTTGTACTTTATAATTAATTCCAAAATCTTATTGTAAAAGTTTCAATATTCCAATTTTATCTGGACCCTTAATCTGTTTATAACTTTCTAAGATAAAAATCTTACTTAGCTTTTTGCTATATATTTCAGATTCTTTAAATTCTTAAGCTTATAATTAAAGTTTTCTTCCATTCAGGAAAGGAAGACTCACATGGCATTTTCAAACTTGGCATTCCAAAGGTCTCCAATAGCTTAGAACAGAGCTTTCCAAACTGTGTGTGGCGACACAAGTGTCGCCACACACAGTCTGGTGTGTCGCCACACAAGCCGGAAGAGCTGATCATCATCAGCGCTTCCGGGTTTTCCTGCGGCGACACACCAACGGCGGTGCGCAAAAAACGAAAGCGGCAGCAGCGCTTCCAGGTTTTTGCGCACTGCCGCAACGGCGGCACTTCCGGGTTTTCCCGTGGTGACACACCAACGGCGGTTGGTGTGTCGCCCCGGGAAAACTTTGGAAAGCCATGGCTTAGTAGTTAATGAGCAATTTCCGAAAGTGATTAGAAAGTGAGGTTTGCGAACTTAGTGTCCTTTAAAAGTCTCCACAGCGATTGTGAGCAAGATGGCTAATCCTGTTGTCTCCCGGCACTCAAACCCAAAGAAAACTGCTGTCTTGCAGTCCCCTCGCAGGGAGCAGCTCTCCAGAGCACATGTGGGTGATCTCCCATCCTCTCCTTATCCGGAGAAGTTCCAAGGAACTGGAGAAATTCCTATTCACTGGTTCCGTGGTTCTTTGCCATGGTCATCAGTTCCGCTTTCACAGAGCTGTCTTCAGTTTGCCATACCTCCCCTGGAAACCTCTGGATTGGGTAAGTTAGAAGTGAATGGTACTGTGAAGTTTTTGTATTTTGTGCCACTTTTATGCAGGAGTACCCTGAGACCTGCAAATTATTTCAAGGGTTCCTCCAGAGTAACATGGTTGAGAAGGGCTGGTCTAGAGGTTTCATGCACAAACCATTCTGCACACAGAACAGTTGGTTTCAGGTAGCTGCGCCCAAACCAAAGCACGCATGTTTCAGGTGTTTTGGTAGTGCATGGAACCAAACAGGATTGTTTTGTTCTGTGCATGAAATGCAATGGGACTATTTTCACTTGAGCAGGAGTATTTCAGAGGGAGTGGGACATTGGTGGCTATGGAGAGGAAGGGGAGGGAAGGACAGGAAGGAAATTGGAAGATCCAGGGGAAGGGGAGGGTTCTGGCCACTGAAATATGTTGCACGGGGGTATATCTGGCGGAAGCAGTAGCAGAGAAAAGGAAAGGGAGGTCCTGAGAAGATTGGGGAGGCAGGAAAACTGGCAAGAACATCAGCAGTGACTGAGGGAACGGGGGAGATGCTCAGGGATGGGCAATGAGTGGAGTATGGCAAGTCCTACTCACTCATTTGGATTTTTTTTATCCAAAACCCAGAACAAGCAAAATAATAGTTTCTTCCAATTTGAAAGAAAATGTATTTTTTTGTTTTGTCCTTACTACTGTCCTTAATCAAAGGCAAAATAAAAGATCAGTTATCAGATTCCTATCACTATTCCAAATTTCTTCTCTCTCTCGACAGAATCTTTGCTTAGTTCTTGATACAGCCATTGTTCAGGAATGTACAGTAATGCCAACAGACCTATGTCTTTAAGGCAGATCTGCCTCACATATGCAGAATGCAGAGCAAGAGGCTATGAAGACTCTCCTATCCATTATCAGAACATTTTTCCTCACAGAGTTTCTAACACAGGGTTTTCCAAAGTGCCGCCACTGGTGACACACCAGCGGCGGCGGCGCGGGGGGGCGCACGTGCACGGCGGCGGCGCGGGGGGGCGTGCGGCAGCGCGTGCGTGCACGGTGGCGGCGCAGGGGTGTGTGTGGCGGCGCGCGAGCACGGCGGTGGTGGCAGCGGCGGCAGCCTCCGCTAAAACGCAGAAGCCGCGCCGTTGCTGCGGCCGCCGTGCACGCGCGCGCCGCTTCCGGGTGGTGTAGCGACACACCACGCTGTGTGTGGCGACACACTTTTGTGTCGCGACACACAGTTTGGAAAGCTCTGTTCTAACAGAACGACGCAAACCTGGAAGAAAAGACTGTAGGCACTAAAGCAAAATACTGAAAATAGAGGTCCTCTGTCTCTTATTGTAGCTAAATGTAACATCACTAACTGGGCAGTTACACAAACACACTCTAGACATCCTATCTCAATTAGTTTTTGATGCAGGTCACCACCAACTGGATAAAAAGTGTTTCTATATAGTATATTGGAAGTATACAAAACTCAGCTTGTGATTGTTTAGCATAGTACCAGTTTGATGTGTAGACACTGGATATTATAATTAATATCATAGTTCCAGTGTTTACACATCAAACTGGTACTATGCTAAACAATCACAAGCTGAGTTTTGTATACTTCCAATATACTATATAGAAACACTTTTTCTAATTAATATTGTAGTTAATATTAAATAGAATTTAGTAGCAACAATACCAAGGATACATACTCTAGAGAAGAGATATAAGGAATCAAAGTGGGATTGAGTAAATCTATTTTAGTTTAGGTTTTTTCTCTCTTTATTGATACAACTGTCTCAGTATATTATTAAAAATTGATTACATGCCATCAAGTCAGTGTTGACTCTTAGTGACCACATTGCTTGTCAGAAAAGGTTAATTTACTTTTTATGTAATTAGGGAACCAAATATAGCTACAATAAGAAGAAATGGGAAAATCATATGGGATGTGAAGACTCCTGGCAGCTGTAGTAATGATGCCCGGTGTGTAGATAGAATAAAAACCCATCTTGTATGAATATCAGTAGGTACGTCTGAGCACTGTCATGTAAGTAGAGCTTCAGGGGCTGAACATTCCACAAGTACTACATTGCCTGTAGAACTGCTGCCTGGAATATCAGGCCCGCAGCTCCAAATAAGTGCTTGACATTTGTTCTTTTCATACACAGTGAACTTGCTGAATTTTATTTACTGCCTATTTTTAGAATAGCCACTGAAAGACCAATATTTCCATACATATATTAATAATGAGAGTCTAAATCCATTTTAAGAAGTGAATTTAACCTTTTCTGCAGAGGCAAGAATTCTCCACGGACAGCTTGTGGGTGACAACAGGCCTGTCTCAGACGCAGCAAAGGGTACAAAATGGAGGTCACTGTCCTCCTATCCAAGCTGCTAAGTTTGAGGGACCAATCCAAAATCTTCCTGAGTTTTACCAATGCATCCTGGCAGCACACCTCATGTTGGCGATGATAAAAATGTCTCTCCACAGGAGAAAAATGAAGCCAGTGTATATCTTCTGTCTGAGGAGGGATCTGAATCTAACAATAATAAAACAATAATAAACAACTAAAGTTTAGGTGCAAAATGTTATCTAAAAACATGATCTTAGAACTGAAGTGTTTACTTGGTCAATCACGTCCTTCTTTGCTGACCTCCACATTATCTTGGCTATGAAGTTGTAGAGAGGCTGTGTGTTTTTCCTGCAGTATGGTCGATACAGAAGCTGATCCCACCAATATTTGACCCAATAAGGATCAGCACCAAGGAAAAGTACTAATCCATACAAATCTGTTGCACAGAAAGAGTAAAGTTTACTGAATGCGGGTTGAAATCTTTCCATTTATTTTTAAATGAATGTGATTATTTTTCAAAATATAATCTACTTTAGCTCATCATCTGACAAGTTAAACTGCTTTAAGATTGCTTTCTTTTGACGATGAAGGATTGATGAAACTGGATAGTATATTTACAGCTGGACTTTTCTGAAAAATTAAAATGAGTACCCCATCATCTTATAAATAGTCTAAATAATCCACCCGCAATTCATCTAGAAATGCTGGTTTTCAAAATAAAAGTCAGTGATCACTGATATCAACTTAAAAGACAATGTCTATGATCATTCACCTTCCAGTCCTCGCTGTACCGGTGTGCCACTGACACACCAGCGGTTGATTCCACTCAAACGGAGTGCCATTTCTGCAGCCTAATACAGGATGACAGAAAATGTAAGAAAAGATAATGACATGCAGGAACAAGGCTAAATCCAAGAGCTAGGCAGCAAACAGCACTGTAAGATCCAGGCAATATCCAGTGGAGCCTCTGTCCAGCTTAGGCAGATGCAGGAGGAGGAATAGGAAGCAGGAAACCCTGCAACATTGATTCACACTATCATCATGTGGCTCTCTTTGAATATCATCTAGAAACCACACCTTGCACAGAACGCAGCTGTCAGGTAAGCTGTCTAGTAAGACTTGCTAATATAACACCTATTTCTTAGTCAAACACCCATTTCTCAGTTGCTACACTGATTTCCAGCAGGCTTTCAGGTCCAATTCAAAGTGCCCATTATTATTTATAAAACCTGTTATAGCATAACTTCAGGCTATATTAGAATCTGCCTTCTCCAAAATAATTCTCCCCATCCTGTCAGGACAACTAGAGAGGGCCTACCCCAGACCCTGACCTCTCTCATCGTGAGGGGGTTCATGGAACAAAAGACAGGCTTTCTATGTTGTAGCCCCAATACTATGGAACACCTGAACCCTGATGGTTGTGCCAGACCACCTTGTTACTGGCATTTTACAAGCTTGTGAAAACAATTTTATTTGGGATAGCTTCTTAATGGTGGCCAAGCCACAACTGTTTCTTTTTTCATGTTTTATATGCTTTATATGCTTTGTGCTTGTGTATGAATGGAGGAATGAAGGTTATGCTCATAACTGAAGCTTATGTGTGTATGTATGCTCTTATGTATTCATTGGTAAGTACATCACAGAAGGCTTGATAAGGCATCCATTCATTTGTTAGAGTTCTATCTCATCTTTCTTTCAGGTGCTCAAGATAGCATACATAGCTATAGCTACTGTATGCTCCTTCCTCCCATTTCTCCACACCAAGTGACATAGGTTAGGCTGAGAACATGATTGGCCCAAAGTCACCCATGAGTTTCTGTAGCTAAGAGTGGACTTGAACCAGGATTTCCTGATGCCATGGAACAATGTGCCCTCAGGTCCCAGTTTGCTAATCATTGCTCTAGATCATCACAACTAGACCATTACAACTGAGGTCCTTCTCTTACAGCAAATCTGCCTTATTCTGATCACATTTCCCAAAAATCCCATACTTACTGAATTGTTTTCCTGCTTTGCCTTCTCAATATCTATTTATCTGCCATACTTGGTGTAATTTCTTACCCCAATTGAATGAGGATCTACATCAGGGCTTTCCAAAGTTTTCCCGCGGTGACACACCAACCACCGTTGGTGTGTCGCCGCGGGAAAACCCGGAAGTGCCGCCGTTGCGGCAGTGTGCAAAAACCCGGAAGCGCTGCTGCCGCTTTCGCGTTTTTGCGTGCCGCCGTTGGTGTGTCGCCGCAGGAAAACCAGGAAGCGCTGATGATGATCAGCGCTTCCGGGTTGTGTGGCGACACACCAGACTGTGTGTGGCGACACACTTTTGTGTCGCGACACACAGTTTGGAAAGCTCTGATCTACATAGTTTCAGAGGCTTTTTATGCAGCTGTGGAGTTTTAAAGTTTATATTTCTATAAGGTTTCCTGAACTATTTGGGAATGGGTAGCACATAATATTGTAAAATAAAATAGTAATCTTTAAAAATCTAGTAATCAGTATTAACAATATCTTCTACCAGCTGCTGGAATTGGCATAAATGCCATTTTTAAAGTCAATGCAAACAGTTTTACATCTTCTAAACCTAAAGGGCATATCTTGTGCCTGAGATAGCATTAAATCAATATCTTGCTTTAAGCCATGAAGCTGTATAACAGACATCATGACCTACTTCTTTAAACTGTCAGATTACATTATGTAAAGTTATTATTTTAAAATGGACTATGCTTCATATCCTATCAAACCTCCAACAGAGAAAATATTTAGTAGCAAATACCTCTAAGGGAAATTCATAATTTACTCACTTCTGAAGGATAAAGTGGAAGGGCATGTTTACATCTCTCTGGTTTAACAGTAACAGAAGTTCCTTCCACTTTATGTTTAATATAATTCATATTTAGAGTCATACCTAAGAGATTGCCTCACCTTTGCAGTGGTGCATTCTACCATCTGTGCTTCATCTAGGCAAATTCTCCACCACTCCACAGCTACCAAGGGACTAGGAATGGCCATATAACGTTTCTGGTTTCTGAAACGACGCCCATCTTCACTATTGCTGTGTGGAATGTCGACATAATTCAGCTCACAACGGAGAACATCATATGTAGTGATCACTACTTCCTGCTCTGCTAAGATGTGAGGCTGCAAGAAGCCGTGCTTCTTCACTCCTTGATAAACCTGCATGGATTTTGCCGAAAAAGACATGACAAAGCAAATGTTGACAGTTAGAGACTTCCACATAGTAAAAAGCGGTTGTCCATCATAGAGCTGAGCATTTTCTCTCTCATTAAAAAAAATTAAAAGTTATGGTGACAGCTTCATAGTTTAGTAAAGTGAAATAAAAACTTATGACTGGCCAAAGCACATGAAAGGAGCATGTGACAAAATGTGCTGGGTGAGAAAAACACTCCTCTTGGAATTTAGAGGAGCAACATCAATGGAAAGGCTCATATAGTATTTCAAAGTTGTCTTGAGTTGCCTGCATGCGAGGATGTACAGCCACTTTGCTGGCCACCCCAGTGGAAGTGGTAGCTGTGCACGGTCACACAAGCACAGACAACTGGGGGCAGGATGCAGCTGTTTTTTAAGTAGAAATGCTTCGCTCACACGTGCTTTGCCAAGCACCTCTATTGGCTGCTTCTAACATTCCTAATACTATACACTTATTTTTGCAGTTCCTCTGTTCTACTTTGTTCTTTTTGACAGGAAGGATAATTGTATCAACGATCGGTAACTATGTTCTAAATATTTACAAGGAACTATTTGGGAAAACATATATCTAGACAGCTTGACAGATATTTCACAAGAGAGATCTGAATGGAAAAAAACTACCATACAAAAAGAAAAATAAAATTTCTTCACAGGATTATATTTAATCCCTTTTAATACACAAACATATCAATTAATGGCTGAATTTCTACAGGCCACCTGTAATTTCTGAAATCTGCTAGCAAATCTGAGAAACTGAATGCAAATTTTATGTTCAGGCTACAGTGAACTTCAAAATTTCTTTGTAAATGATAGCAATAAGGATATCATTATGCAGCTACAGATATACTGGAATATCCTCGTATTTTCCACCAGCCTCTATAAAGGCATGTATCTCTACCTATACTATACAAGATAATACCCACAGGGAAATATATTTTCATTCTCCCTGCTCTGTGATATAATTGCTCTTTGGAGATCCATCACATTCTTTGAACACTTATTGTACTACTGTTTTTATAAAGAACACTTCTTACCAGCACACGAAGGGAAGATGACCTCACATGCCTATTAATTTCATCAACCCACTGATGACAGATTGAACTTGGAGAGATGATGAGAGTTGCTCCTGTAGGAACTGGTTTCATTGCTACAAGGCAATGGGGACAGTAAAAAGGCTTGATCTTAAGATTTTCTTCTTTATAATTCACACACTCAGCATGCTGCCACAGGTGACAGTTCAGGCACTGTACACGAGCTTTATAGTCAACCAAGCCAAGCTCACCGCAGATGCATTCAAAGCGGTAATCAGAGCTGTTGAATGGAAAAATAGAACCAGGGTGTTGTTTAAAGATACTAGTGTGTTCTTGACAGACTGAGGACTGGTCTTCTAAGACATCTTGCATTTCTTCAGTTTCATCCATATTTTTAGGAACAGGAACACTACAGCATATCCCATCTTTGGCTATAAGCACATTGTCAGTTGGTCTACACTGAGAATCTTCTTTAGTTTTCCAACGCTTAGAATCCAGGTTCGATTCACTAGTATCTTTGTTTGTTGCACAGTAATCATGCTCTTCTGCTGTAATGTCTATCACCTGCGGTAACTTTAGAACATTTGTAGAACATGCATCTTTATCATCCAATTCTTTGATTTTAGTGTTATGATCTGGCAAAATTTTCTTCTGAGACCTATTTGAAGTTTGCATTTTCTATAAAAATAAAAGAAACTAAACTTAATTTTCCTAGTACTAATTCCTAATTCTCTGAAGTTATGAGGAAGAGAGATCTGGAAAACATCCACTCTGCATGCTGTATTCCAGCCTTCCCCAATCTGACACCTTCCAGATGTGTTGAGACTGCAATTCACATAATTCATAACCACCCAGAGTCTACCATGGTAGAGATGGGCGGGGATAAATCCAAATAATAAATAAATAAATAAATTCTCACCAGCACAGAACTTCTGGGAGTTCTTGCCTAATACATCTGAAGGACACAAAGCTGGAGAGGGTTTGTATCACATGTGTGAGCCACTATCTCTTAACCTTTATACAATACCAAATGGGGATAGGAGACAGTACCCAATTGGAATATACATCTTTATAGTATTGAGTATGTTTGGCAATCTCCAAGCTGACTTTTTTAAAGCATACATCAATTTTCAGTTTCCTTTCCTTTCTCAATTCAGTACAACAGTTCTTTGTTAATTTAAAAAAAGCCTATTACAATGCACTTCTCTTATGATTCATTAAAAAACCTATTAATGTTACACTTGATACATAATTTTTCCTTCATAATATTAATTTATAATAACTGGGATCTTTACCCAATTCTGTTTTGCCAAAGGTATGTTCGTTCGTTCGTTCGTTCATTCATTCATTTTCCCGCCTTTATTATTTTTATAAATAACTCAAGGTGGCGAACATACCTAATACTCCTTCCTCCTCCACTTACAACCCTGTGAGGTGAGTTGGGCTGAGAGGGAGTGACTGGCCCAAGGTCACCCAGCCGGCTTTCATGCCTAAGGCGGGACTAGAACTCACAGCCTCCTGGTTTTCTAGCCCAGCACCTTAACCACTAGACCAAACTGGCAAATGTCAATGTACTTAAAGGATCAGGGATAATTTAGAAGATACCTTACTATGAACTTCATGACTATTTAAAAGAAGTCACGAACAGGAATGGGAAGTCCAGAAGGATTTTCTAAAAGGTAAGACCTATTTAAGTATTAAGTTCTTTATCTGAACATATGCCCCACCCATAACCATTATATACATCATGTATATAATGTACATCATGAAGGCTTCATGCACAGAATTGTACACACACAGATTACCTTTTCTACAGATGTCTGCACTGTATATTAAACATGATATAATGATGATGCAGAAGTATTTGTCATGTGTAAAGTTAATTTTTAAATAAATGACCTATGTTCCCATAGAAATTCTGTTAATTCCTATTCAATGGATCTAGCAGCCATTCTTTTATTCCCCTTCCCCAAATAAGCTCCATTATAGTAGAGAACTTGTATTTAAATAATCCTAAATAATCCTTTTTCTTCCAGCTCACCTGTTTTTTGGATCTATTACAAAACATCTGTTCCTTGTAGTTTCTGCCCAGTTTGAAAGAGCCAGCAAGACCATGGCCTTTGACCTGCTCTACTACCTTCTCTGAAATTAATTTTTCCAGAGTTCTTTTAAGAATCCGACGGTTCCTCTGAACATCGTATTTATACATTGCATGGACATACTTAAAAATTGCAACAATCGATGCTCCCTTCTTCACATTCATTTCTTTTATAGCTGTTAAAAGCATCACTCGCAAACCTATAGGAAGCATGAATAATTTTAATCAAAGCTGTGAAAAAAGACTGCAAAGTAATTTAAATATTTTACTATAACACTTATAAGGCTTTGGCTTATTTTTTTTTGTTACTAATTTGCAGATGTAATCTTTTCTGCCAAACAATTTTAAATAGTTCTTTAAAATTTCTTACTAACCTACAGCACTATAATTCTCCAATCATAATTTTTCAATTACCACATGTAACCAAGGTATGATTAGCCCTCATATAGAATGCATCATATATTTAATAATTTTAAAGATTTTAAAAAAAGATTTTTAAAGATTTTTAAAAATAATTTTAAAGATTAAAAATTATCTCCAAACCACATTTGCCATCAGTATAAATGCTGTGGGGCTTTCAAGAACCACATATGCACTAGGGAAAAATCTTATAGCAATGGCTGGAAAAATTAAGTATGGGAAAAAATTCAAATAGAGAGCTCTATCTATGAAAGTTCATTAACATTAATGAATAGAAAGCAATTGCACATTAAGCAAGTTTGGCAGGTTTAAAACTTTTTTTTCCATATAGCTATTAGGTGTTTGAGAAAAATGCATGTTTTATTTATTTATAAGTAAATAACTGCCTAGAGAAAATAAAACAATATTTTATTAGGAATTTGATAGTTCTAGTTTTTAATTATTATGAATATTAAAACTTGTACAATTGTATTTATTTGTTGTACTTTGAACATATTGTGAGAGACAGTATTATCAGTACCTTAAATAAGTAAAGTTAATATTGGGATTTAAGGCATTGGCTTTGACAATATATGTGTACAAAGAAACTTCAGCACTAACTTTTTTGTCTAAAGAAAGCTGTTTTTTCTTATTGTTGGTTATGCAAATAATACCTGCTGAAAAATACTTACTAGGATACTGGACTTTTTCCTTCAATGTAAATTCCATTTTCATTATATTTTTCTTTTTACTTCCTTCAGCAGGTTGTGGTGGAACAAAGAAGTTTACTAAAAAACCCTGAGATATAATTTTAACATCATTATGTCACAGTCTACCTAATAATCAACAAATGTTAGCCATGACAGAATATCTGTATATTTAATTAATGGTCCACCAGTTTTACCAAAACATGTAAGAATTTAGGTAGAAACTTTAACAATTGTTGTAACAATTCAGTGTCAAACAATAATATTTGTATTAACGCTGTAGAATTAAGACTGGATAAAGAAATTGTAAGCATTAAACATTATTTTCTAAAAGCAGTATTTAGAAATACTGACCTTTTCACCAACATAAATATATAGGTGGGCCTTGTTTATTCATGGGATTCTGTTTCAACTGAACCATGAATAACAAGCCTGTGAAAAAGCATACTGTGCTTATGTGAAAAAGCTTGTCAGCCATTTTGTGCATGCATAAGATACACAAAGAACACTCTAGAACAGAGCTACATGGCAAAAACCAGTTACACAGAATGCTTTATCACAGACAACAAGATCTGCCCTGTATTTTCCAACTGTACATATGAGAAGCTGTAGATAACAAGGACCATCTATAGTGGGTATCATGATTATTACATTATTGTAATAGTAAAAGGAAGCAATTTAAGGCAAAACCAAGGCAAAATGCATACATAAGAAACTCCATCATTTCTCTCATAAAACTGTAATTTAAAAAAAAATAAAAAATCAAAAAGACACCAAATGTAACCATAAAAGCAGGCCTACTGGATCACAGCAAGGGTAAATTTAATTCAGTATTCTGTTTTCAAGAGTGGCCAGACATATGTTTCTAAGAAGACACCTTTTCTTTTGTCTATACTTCAGCAACAGAATTATAGATATATCCCGCCTCCGCACAAGCAAATTTTATTTAACTATCATAGCTAATGGCTATTAGTAAACCTATCTCTACAAATTGGTCAAATTACTGAACTTCTAATCCTGTAGGTTGGTAATCATCATAACATTTTGCAATACATTTCTAATTTAACTGTGTCATGAATAATCCAAGAATAAAGAGAGGAAAAAATATTATAATTGTACTATCATATCCTTCCTAGGTAACTTGATATTTTTAACAAAATAATTTTAAAATTTTTAGTTGGGGTAACTTTAACTTTTCTCCAGGGGTAAAGAAATATTGCTGTAATCCTGACAATTTTATTGTTTCTGCACATTTTCAATATAAAAAGAATCAGACACATTACTAAAATGCATCTACACCACAGATTTATGTAATAGCACGATGATATAGAGCAGACTAATTTTAAACAACTTTCTTCATAAAACCTAGTATGCATTTTTTGCATGTATTACTGTTGCACAAAAGTGACATTTTCATTGTGCTGTCAATCACAGCCCAAGCCTTTAGTTCTGAAGCCATAAATGTATAGGTTTTTTTCCCCTTCCCTAATCCATAATTTAACAATGTTGTTTTCCATTTCCAATTCATCTATCCTGGTGAATGTCTTTTAAGAGCAATATGCAGTCTGCTTGCATGTTCATTTCTACTTCAGAAACTGGTATTTCACTGCCCCCTAAACCCTTCACCGTCTACCACACTGTTTGGTCACCTTTTCAGCCACCTCTCCCTGGAAACACACCATGCAGCCTCACACACTGGCTCAGGCATTTAAAATATACTGCAGTTTCACACAAAATTTTGGTGATTTAAAAATTATTTTATTTATGGGATTCAGCATTTATTCTGGAGTTTGTCAATCTCTGGATTAAAGACACATTTGTTCATAAATTCAACAGGCATAGTTGTTCATAACATTATTTATATAATACCAATCCAAATATGGTTTTAAGAATTATTCCCTCATTCTCTATTATGCAAGCTACTCACTAAAGTCTATTTTGTGTCCTGTTCTTTAACCAATTAATGATCCATATACAGTGCATTCGTAAAGTATTCAAACCCCCTTCACTTTGTTCAATTTTGTTATGTTGCAGCCTGATACTACAATCGTTCAAATTCATGTTTTGTCTCATTAATCTACACTCAGTACCCCATAATGACAAAGTGAAAACAGAATTTCAGAAATGTCTGTAATTTATCAAAAAGGACAAACTGAAATACCACATGTACGTAAGTATTCAGACCCTTTGCAACAACACTCAAAAGTTAGCCTAGGTGCCTCCCATTTCTCTTGATGGTTGATGAGCTGTTCCTACACCTTGATTGGAGTCCACCTGTGGTAAATTAAATTGATTGGACATGATTTGGAAAGGCACACACCTCTCTATAGAAGGCCTCACAGCGGACAATGCATACTGTATCAGAGCAAACATCAAAGGAACTCCCTGCAGAGCTCAGAGACAGGATTATTGCAAGGCACAGATCTGGGGACAGCTACAAAAAAAATTCTGCTGCACTGAAGGTTCCCAAGAGCACAGTGGCCTCCATAATTCTCAAATGGAAGGAGTTTGGCACAACCAGGACCCTTCCAAGAGCTGGTCACCTGGCCAAACTGAGCAATCGGGGGAGAAGAGCCTTAGTAAGAGAGGTGACCAAGAACCCGATGGTCACTCTGACTGAGTTCGAGAGAGCCTGTGTGGAGATGGGACAAAGTTCCAGAAGGACAGCCATCACTGCAGCCCTCCACCGATCTGGGCTTTATGGCAGAGTGGCTAGACGGAAGCCTCTCCTCAGTGCAAAACACATGAAAGCCCGCTTGGAGTTTGCAAAAAAAGCACCTGAAGGACTCTCAGACTGTGAGGAACAAGATTCTCTGGTCTGATGAAACCAAGATTGAACTGTTTGGCCTCAATTCTAAACGTTATGTCTGGAGGAAACCAGGCACCGCTCATCACCTGCCCAATACCATCCCAACAGTGAAGCGTGGTGGTGGCAGCATCATGCTGTGGGGGTGTTTTTCAGCAGCAGGGACTGGGAGACTGGTCAGGGTTGAGGGAAAGCTGAATGGAGCGAAGTACAGAGATATCCTCAATGAAAACCTGTCCCACAGCGCTCAGGACCTCAGACTGGGCCGAAGGTTCCAACATGACAACGATCCTAAGCACACAGCCAAGACAACACAGGAATGGCTTAGGGACAACTCTATGAATGTCCTAGAGTGGCCCAGCCAGAGCCCCGACTTGAATCCTATTGAACAACTCTGGAGAGACCTGAAAATGACTGTCCACCGACGGTCCCTATCCAACCTGATAGAGTTTGAGAGGATTTGCAAAGAAGAATGGCAGAAAATCCCGCAATCCAGGTGTGCAAAGCTTGTCGCGCCATACCGAAAAAGACTCGAGGCTGTAATTGCTGCCAAAGGTGCTTCAACAAAGTACTGAGTAAAGGGTCCGAATACTTACGTACATGTGGTAGTTCAGTTTCTCCTTTTTGATAAATTTACAGACACTTCTGAAATTCTGTTTTCACTTTGTCATTATGGGGTACTGAGTGTAGATTAATGTGACAAAACATGAATTTGAACGATTGTAGTATCAGGCTGCAACATAACAAACTTGAAAAAAGTGAAGGGGGTCTGAATACTTTCCGAATGAACTGTGAATATCCATCTGGTTATTTCAGGACTCAACATTTCTATCTGAGTCTTTAATGCTGAAAGTATTGGTTTAGTTGTTTATTTAACTAATTATCAGTAATTATTCTGATAATTTACTAGATTTTTGGAGGCCAAATACACATTAAGAAAATGATGCTTGAGAATGAAGATTGTTATGAATCATGCAGAAACACTACGAGTAGTGCTTTATGTTGTAATATAACTTTATATTTCAATTCAAATTGTATAGCATATTAGATGTACAACTGAATCTTATGTCTTGATACTAATTACAAAAGAAAAATAAAAAGGTCACGGAAAATTGTTTTACAAACTTCAAAGGAAACAGATTTAGGAGAAATAATTGCTTACATGTTCGAAATATAACTTCCAATTACAATCAATGGACTGAATCAGCTTTTGAATATTGGTACTGTTTTCATCCACTCACACTGCAGGTTACTCACCTCTGGTAACATCAGAGCATCTTGCCTGACATCCTTACGAGTGTGCATCAAAATAAGAGCCAAAACTTCTACTGTTTTTCCAAGGCCCATCTCATCTGCTAATATTCCTCCAGGCCACCGAGGCCCAGCAACAGGTCGATCACGAATCACACTGAAAATAAAAAATAATGGGTTTTTGTTACAAATTCAACTGAACTACTGAATTCAATATACAGAATTTTAAATATGTATCAGCTACACTCAATATTATAGAACTCGTTCAACGGGACTTCTTGTTCTGTTCTATCTGCCCCCTACCATGCCCTTAAAATATACACCAAGGAGTCCTCAAATCCTCTAGAACAGATATGAAAGAAAAAATTCCACTGACAAATATAATTCAGAGGATATACATAATTGCATAAAATCCTGTATAATTGCATAAAATTCTGTATTAAGAATAAATTTTTGAGTTTATAGTAAGTTTATAGTTAAGTTTATAGTTTATAATAACTACGATTTATGCAGAACAAAATTAATTCATGAAATTATTTTAATCCTAGTGTCTTCTCACCTATTTATACTACACACAATCTATACAACCCAATACTCATTAAATAAAGATATTTAATAGGAGAGATATTCTCAGAGAGAGAATATTCTCAATTCAATTTCCTTTTCCCAGTCAGAAGAATTTAAAAGAAGCATTTTTGGAGTTCAATTCAAGGAAAGAATCATAGAAAAACTAAGACATTTTCTTACAGAAAGGGCTTAAGTGTGATAATTGTTTCAATATTAGGCTTTTGGACATAATACTAAAACAGTCTATCCTTACCAGCCAGTAAAAGGATTATAGTAGAGCTTTAGTCCATCTAGAGTAATAAACTCTCTCCATAAGTAGTGGAGGGCATTTGCTGATGAAAGAAAAGAACAAGACAATGAGATTCATTGAACTTCTCATTTCTTCTCATCTCCTCAAACTTGAAAGTCCAAATTGAAGCTCTGAGGAAACTCATTCCTCATTCTGTGGAACCATTTTAGCTAAATGAGTACTTGGTATAAGAATACAGGTAGTCCTCACTTACTGACCCCAAGTGGGACTGGCAACTCTGTTGTTAAGCAACATGGTCATAAAGTGAAACACCATGTGACTGTGCCAACTTACATCAGTTCCAGCTGCAGTTATTAAGCGCAATGTCAGTTGACCACAATTTGCAACTTCCTACTGGCTTCCCCACTGACTTTGCATGTCAGAAGCTGGCTGTGAAGGTCACAAATGGCGATCACATGACCGCAGGACACTGCAACCGTTGTAAATGTGCGCTGGCTGCCAAGCACCAAAATTGCGATCATGTGACTGTGGGGACGCTGCGATGGTTGCAACTTCGAGGAGCGATCATAAATCTCCTTTTTCAGCACCTTTGTAACTTTGAACAGTCACTGAACGAGTGGTCGGTAAGCAAGGACTACCTGTATAGAAGTTTCATAATGCTGTGTTTATTTATTTAATCAACTCATATAGCTGCCAATCTCAAATACATGACTCTGGGCAGCTTACAATATTAAAATAAATAAAAACACAAACATGTACAAAAATTAAAAACCCACAGTAGTTGGGAAAATCATAAAAAACAGCCATTAACACAACCAGGAGATGGGCTGCATCATACACTGAGGGCCCCAGGCTCGGGCACAGAACCAGGTCTTCAAGACCTGTGAAGTAGATACCATTTTGATAAGGTATGAGAAACCTGCATTCCGTCATCTGCTGGGAATTCTGCTGAATACAGAGAGAACTTCAAAAGCAAAGATCCTGTCAGCCAGCCAGTCTGCCAATGGGCGAGACTCAAAGCAGCACAGGGACAATTTTTTTAATAAAATGTAGACATGCATTACTAGTTGCTAGTAGGTGTATTATCTCAAACTAAGAGGCAGCAAAAAAGCATATGTACCACAGGCAGCTTCAGAAAAATCTGATACTCAGTACTGGGAGACTTATGAACTCTTGGGAAGCCAAAACAGCTGACTAACTGCACCCCCCCCCCCCGGCCAATATAAAAGCATTCCATAAACACTCTCTTTACAATGTCTGTGTTTCTGAAACTGTTTGGGATCTCTCTGACTGGGTATTCTTAACTAGAGGCTGCCATGGGTTGGTAAGGGGGGCACTTGTTAGAAACAATGATAGATTAGAACAGAGCTTTCCAAACTGTATGTCGCGACACAAAAGTGTGTCGCCACACCACCCGGAAGCGGCGGCGCACGCATGCACGGCAGCAGCAGCAGCGGCGCGGGATCAGTGGTTCCGCGTTTTAGCGGAGGCTGCCGCCCCCGTGCACACGCGCGCCGCCGGACGCCCCCCGCGCCGCCACCGTGCACGCACACACCCCGCCGCATGCCTCCCCATGCTGCCGCCGTGCACGCGCGTGCCGCCACCGCACTGCTGCCGCTGCTGGTGTGTCGCCAGCGGCGGCACTTTGGAAAGCTCTGGATTAGAATGTCACTATTGAGGCAACGTTTGAGGACTGCTTATCTAATATACAACACATTTTATATGTTAATATTTCTATTGATCTAATATGCAAACTGGCCACTGTATTTGCTGATATTCTTACAGTTTCTAAAGATGTCTTTAAGCCACATTAGCCAAAAGAAGGAACTGGCAACCTTCTCATAACAAGTACGTCATCATGTATTCTACCATTAACATGTTATACATTATACAAAATATACAAAATATACATTCATGTTACAATTTTGAGATACTTACCATTGGTAGGTATATTTCTAAAGTTCTCACGTTGCAGCATCCAATTGACAGCCTCACTTTGATATGGCCTGAGCACAGGAATCAATGCAGAATGTTGTACATTTTCCTTTAAAAACTTTATCCCTTTTTGGTGTACATGCCTCACATAGTCATACAGCTCTTCAATATTTTGCCGTTCTATATCCCTGTCAGACTCCTCATCTTCTTCCAGAATGTCTGAAAAAATGTACAGTGCTATTGGCTATCAGTAACATCAGAAATATTTTTAAAGTAAAGTAAAAAATAAAAAGTTAAAAAAAGTACCTGAGTACTAAAAAAATTAATCTAGTGCAACAATGCTTCCAAGATTTTGAAGGGGAATAAGAAAACAACTCCCTCAAAATACAAAGATATGACCAAATGTCTGATGAAAGAATAATGTTGTGAATTGACTACAAGAAATATACAGTGGTGTTTAAACATTTGTGAACCAGTTTGAATATTGAATTTTCAGTATTTCTGCATAAATATGATCTAAACCGTGATCTGTTTTCATACAAGTCCTAAAACTAGATAAAGAGAACCCAATTAAACAAATGAGTCAAAAAGATTATACTTGTTCATTTCTTGTTCATATACTTATTTATTTATTGAATAAATAAATGAACTGCATAAATAAATACATTTTATTTATGCAGAAATATTGAAACTTCAAACAAAGGGAAGGATGTAAGAGACATGAATTAAGGTGGCCTGACCTTGTGGAGTGGAGCTGATGAATACATTCAGGGAACTGAAACAGCAGGTTTCATTCTAAATGAAAGGGCTAACATGTATGTAAGAAAGTATAAATTGGTGTCATCTATGCGACTGAACAAAAAAAAATGTAACTATAGGTCCATATGAAACTAGGAACCCCTAGGTTGGTGATATATTCCGGTGAACATTGAGATGAGTTTGAGGGGAAATTGTGCAAATGAATTCAATCCATTCAGTTAAGTGACATGAATGGGAGATGGGAATTAAATAGGAAAAGCTCTGTGGTAAGTTATCTGCCTAGAAAGAGATACTTTTTAATAAGCAGTTTAAGCATCGGTCTATTTGTACATACACATGATAAAGGAATGAATATAAATCTAAAGACATAACTCATTTGACTGCAATAAAAAGTGAGATAATTAATATACAACAATGAGATGTTCTGAAATAAAATACTATTTGGTAGTGTTAAAAGTAGATCTTGGAAAAAATGGATGTGGAAGAAAAGACAAAAAGTGAAAGCAATGAGAATGAAAACAGAACAAGTGCAGAAAGAGAAATACAAATCCTGTATGAAAAAGTATGGGAAGACAGATTAATCTCCCAGCAGAATGGGCAGTGGAAATTGTGGAAGATGTGAAAACAGAATGAAAAGAATTAGGATTCAGAGTACTAAATTAAGTGTGTTGAGTTATACTACTGAGAAAAATAAAAAAGCAGGCTTGGTGGAATGATAAAGTGAAAGAACTGGGGATGAGGAAAAAAGCATATAAGAAAATGACTGTTGCGAAAACTGAGGATGAGAGATATATATTGTATATTGTGTCCAGACAGAAAAAGACATTGCAAAGAACAAGAGAACAAAAAGCAGTTAAGCCTAAAACAGGCAGAGAAAATGGAGAGCAATTTTAATGGAAATAAAAAAAATGTTTTGCAATTAGGTGAAGATTAAACAGACTGAATGAAATTAAAAATAAAAGTGATAAATGACCTGGGATTTAACGAATGTGAAGAAATGCTAGAAGTGTTTTAAAAGCTTGTTATAAGAATGATAGTGATATGTCAAAAAGTGGAATTAAAACAAATGCTATAAATGTTAGTGTCCAAGAAAAAAAATGATGTACAATAATAAATGCTGTGAGAATGTTGCAAAATAGTAAGGACAAAGGCATTGCTAGTATACCCAAAAAAATGTTAAAATACAGGTGCAGTTTGTTTTTGGAGTTTTCGGAATAGCTATGTTTAACATGAAGACTGCACCTTGTTTAACATGAAGACTGCACCTGTGCCAGATGAAGGAACGCAGTTACTGTGAAAGGAAACAAAAATAAATGCAAAAAGCATAAGGAAACTAAGTGTACCTGGGAATGCATTTGGCAGAATCCTGATTGAAATGTTAATGAGAGGTGACAAAGTTGGGAAAATGTAATATGGCTTTATGCTGGGCAGAAGGTGCAGACCAGATTATCGCTCTTCAGCAGGTTACTGAGAAAGTTAGTTTATTGCACTTTTATTGATTTAGGAAAAGTGTATGATAAAGTGAATAGGCTTGAATTACAGAATCTTTGCTTGAATATGAAGTTGAAGGTTGGTTGCTGAATGTGATTTATTTAGATTTGGAAGGATGCCCAACTCCCAAATGATAACAATCCAAACTGTCTATAATAATATTCTCATTTCTCCAAATCTATCTAGTTCCTTCTCTTTAATTTCTTATGTAGCACATGTGGTAATACTAGACTAGCTGAGAGAAATGGAGTATCTACAAAGTACTCCCTCACTCATGTCTTTTTCTTAGGACTTTTACAGTGGAAATATTAGTACTTATACTGTGAATCTTATCCTAATACAAACCTATTACAGTTGCAATATTTTTGGGAGGGAAAGGCAAGCATTTTCCTAGCAACCAACTGATGCTAACCTTGTATTGAAGAAATGAGCAAGCGCTGCCATTCTTAAAACAACTTGCAGTAAAGAGCCAAATCCTAACAGAATATAGAGAAAACAGACAAACAATGGCACAGATTCTGCCAGAATTCATAATTAAGTGATAATATAGTTCATAAACATACATTTTTAAGGATCTGGTCTAAAGAATATGATTACCTGGAATTACAAAGTGGTAAAATTTTTCCATCAGTTTCTGAAGGAGTTGATTGGCCTTTCTTATTCTTCCCCCACCATCACTAAGGAATTCTAACTTACTTATGCCAAGTTCAAGGAGATATATTCCAACCTGTGAATTAAATGTTCATGGGGGGGAAAAGTTTAGAATATTCAACAAAATGAGGTGGAAATAATATAAATAATATTTTTATTATTAATATACTAAATACTTCTGCTAAGAAATAAGCAAGCAAGAGTAAAAATAATAAGAACACCATAATAAAAAAAATTAAAATAATAGTGAGAACATTAAAACTGCCTTTCCCAACCTTGTTTTCTTCAAATATACTGAACCAATTCTTAGAAGATTCAACCATCAGACTGGTTGGAATATGAGACACTGAAGCATAATCTAATCAGGTATTTGCATTTCCTTCTCCATAACATCATAATCTCTATAGGTGGTATTTAAACCAGGAAAGCAGAGCAGGAAGAATAAATAAACCCTTTCACAGCCTCAATGAAATGCAATGGTGGGTTGGGGAAGTTAAACTGAAATTGCAGAAAACATTAGGAGAGCCAATAATTAACTCCTGGATAATATGTAGTTTGTTCCTACAGTTCACTACTTTCTTTTTTAAGAAATGCCCTAATAAAATCTGCCAAATTAAAAAAAATTGGGGAATTCAGTAAAATTGTTTATAACAGTATGGTTATATCAAAAGCATTTCTTCTTTATAAAGCTATTGCACCACTGTGTTTAGTTAGTAGCTTATATTTGACCTACCTTTAGTTATTTAATGTTATATATATATACATGCACACACATTATTTGATTTATTTAATAAAGATTCCAGCTAAAATCCAATTTACAGGTAAAGAATTCCTCAAATTTAGAGAAATAGGAAAAAAAATTAATCTTACGAGTCTAGATAATGAGTTACAGAATTATTTGTATAGTTCTTGTATAGGAAGGAAATTTTAAATAAAAACAAAATGTAGACTGAACAGCAGCTTTAAACTTTCTTGGGGGAGTTTTATTTGCACATCCCAACAGAAAATTAATAACATATGAAAACCATACTCTCTAGGATATGCTGGGGCAAGGCTTTTCATTATTTTAGTGGGCATCACTAACGTTTTGTTCAAAGAAGCTAATTAGCAGACACTAATTAGCTGACACTGCAAAGGAATAAAATCTAGAAAAATCTATTTTGTATATAGAATAAATTGAGTTGAAGGAGAGATTCCTGTCTTTGATGCCAACATATTTTCCATGTGCAAGTAAAACACATTAGTTTCAATATTCTGTTCAGGTACCCTTTCTACATATTCTTAATTTCAAATATACTCAGCACTAAATATGTCCTATTAATTACATAAATCAAATACCTTTAAATAGTGGGCATCTCCAGGTCTTTGATACAGTAAAATTATTTTTTTCTTCTGCAGCCACATTAAATTTTCCAAAATTTTGTTATTTAAAGATGATTCAACTAACAGATCTACTTCATAAGTACTCTGTAATGATTCTCCCCCTTTGTCCACCTTTACAATATCATTTGCATGGACAAGAATATGCAGATGATCACTAAATTCTGCTGTCATCAACGTCAACCCCCTTTTCTGGATATTCTCACTTAAATGTTGTTCAGGAAGAAGCTGAAGTGTAAATTCTCCAAGCAAGGTTTTCCAGGGAGGATCAGGACGATAAGGAAGTATCAAAATATTTAGCTGTATGGATATAGATGGCAAAGGATGACAAGAATCTTCTGCTTCATCTATGAGTGTTGAGAAGTTTGGGGATTTTAGGTTCTTTTCTTTGTGAGTCAAGTCTTCATCCCCACTATCATCATTTATCACAATAAGTGCAGCAGAAGATGAACTTGTACCTGCAACAGGATGGTCTTCATCCATTACATCTAAATCTATCATTTCATTTTTCTGATCATCATGCATATTCCAGCAGAGCTGCTTCTTTTTCTCTTCATTCATCCTCATGGGAGGAGCACTCTTTCGACGGCGACTCATTTTGATATTTCACTACTGCTAATTGCTGTAATACAGATAATTACCAGTCAACTTAGGTTCCTGAATAGAGCATTATATTTTGATTTAATAAGAATCTAGAATATTTGCCAAATAACTATTTTAGATACAACATCTAACAAGAAACCTTGGCCCACTCCAGTCTTGTTCACTTTGGGGTACAGCATCAGGATTTCCCATCTGTGAAAAAGCTAATAGAGAGCGTTTGGTCTAGTGGTTAAGGTGCTAGGCTAGAAACCAGGAGACTGTGAGTTCTAGTCCCACCTTAGGCATGAAAGCCGGCTGGGTGACCTTGGGCCAGTCACTCTCTCTCAGCCCAACTCACCTCACAGGGTTGTTGTGGGGAAAATAGGAGGAGGAAGGAGTATTAGGTATGTAAAGGCAGGATAAAAAAAATAAAAAATAAAAATCTCAGAGATTGACTCAAAGTAATTGCTCTTCAAACCTAGAGGTCTTACTTTGACTTTTCAGAATGAACATATCCTATGGTCTCTGGGACACTGCTTCAGAAAACATGGAAATGCATTCTCAAAAACAAAACAATGTAATCTTTGGATTACATGTGCTTATTTGATATTTATCTTCTCCAGCCACAATTTCAACTCCATAACCAATCCTAGTAATACTATCTTCAAGTGTGTGTGTGTTAGTATTTAAGTACTAAGAAAATCTAGCAAAGAATGCATTCTTCTGCCTTTGCTTCTTTACCTGATCAAAAAAACACTAAACATTGTAACTCTCAGACATAATCACCATTTGTTTGTTTTCTGAAACTAAATGTTTAAGGGGCCATGTTCAAGGGATCACAGAGTGCTGGTTTCTAAGAGTTCCAATTCTTTGTTACATTTTCTTTTTCCGTTTCTGTAATACTTTTTTCCTAAAATTAAATTGTTTCCTGAAGTTGAGGGAACGACTGTGGAATGTACACATGTGTATTCCTAGAGCCTCCAATTCCTTGCTAATTTTTTAAACTTTGTTTTTGTCATATTTTCCACTCCAATTTTCAGTCTGTCTTTGCAACTTGTGATCTTATTTATTGGTTCGATCAACTACCCCAGACAACTGAAGTCACTTGCTTCAATTTTTTTAAGGAGTGCTGAAAAACACAATATGGGTTCAAACAACTGCTTTACTATGTCTGCTTTACATTAGCAATCTTGAAAGTACTTGCTTCTATTTTGCCTTTTCTGTGTAATAGGCTGCTACCCAAAACCCCAAAAAGCTGAAGAGGCCACTTTTCTAATGTTGTACGAGTCCAACCACCCCACCTTTGGCCTTTATTTCCACTACCTTCAAGTGCCTTTAACATTAATCTGCCTACTGCGATCCTTGGCTCCACATACCTTTACCTGAAGTTTGCTGCCTTGCCCCACTCCCTTGTGCAACTGTAATAGTACTAGTAGTTGCTTGTTTATTATGCACTCATAGCTAAGTGCAGTACAAATACAGAATAAAACAATTGAAACAATAATGCAATACAATTAATCATACCACCACAATATCAAGTAAACTAAAAAGTCCATAACGTAATAACCTCTACACATTTTAGATGATGATGATTAGATTTTTGCATCACATCTGAAGGGTAAGAATTTGCTTATTTCAAATCAACTTCATAGGGCCCCATGAAATAAAAGCTGTTGTCCTTTCATTGCATTGCAGGAATGCAAGAACGCTGGTGCCGGGTGTACAGTACGAATATTCCCTATTTCCGCAGAGACTGAGGCAAGCTGGCAGGGGAGAACCGCTGGGAGATACGAAGACAACGGAGGACGGCGTGAGGGATACAAATCTTCGGGCCTGCTGCTAGTCACCAACGAACGGAGAGGCAGGGGGAGACACCAGATGGAGGCGAAAACGAGGCCGAAGCCCCTTCTGCCAAGAGATGCTTCTCGGTCCAACCTACCTGACGGTTCAACCAGCTTGCGTGAATGTCCGCGCAGGAAACCGCATCTGAGCCCGAAACAGCAGAGCAACCGCCTCCGAACCGGCCGCCGCGGAAGGGGGAGGCGTGCCAGCACACACTCCCCGCGAGGCACCAGCCAACAAGGGTTACGCCAACCGACGGGAAGCAAAGGCCCTCGGCAGGCGCCGCCCCCGCCGAGTGGCGCGCGGGCGCTGGAGAAGTGACGCTGTAGCGTCCGGGGCGTACGTGCACGCGCTCGGCCGCCCAGGGGAAAGTTGCCTTGTTTGTGGCAGGACGAAGCGAAATTCTGCTCGGTTTGTGCTGTGGCAAAAGGATTAGCTTACGTCGGTTCCCTTGGATGCTCGTGAGCTAAAAGATGGAGGCATCTCCAGGAAGAAGCCGCTTGTTCCGTGCGATCGTGCCCTGTTCTTTACAGGGTAAAATGTAATAAAATGCTGTAGGTTTGGCTGATCTCGAAAAAGCTAAGCATGGTCGGACTTGGTCTTTGGATGGGAGGCCGTGGAGAAA
The DNA here is from genome assembly GCA_023362775.1 of Charina bottae. Classification (NCBI taxonomy): domain Eukaryota; kingdom Metazoa; phylum Chordata; class Lepidosauria; order Squamata; family Charinaidae; genus Charina; species Charina bottae. The sequence goes on from JALMGJ010000001.1 coordinate 15,973,768, forward strand.
TCCCAGGAGAAGAAATTGGACAAATATCGTGGAAGAAGGCGGTAGTAAATTACTTCCAGACCGTTGCCAAAAAAACCCAACACGCAAGCATAAATTCGTCAGGAGTCTAGCTCGACTAGAGCAGTGTTTTTCAACCTCAGCAACTTTAAGGTGTGTGGACTTCACCTCCCAGAATTGTTGGCTGGGGAATTCTGGGAGTTGAAGTCCACACATCTTAAAGCTGCTGAGGTTGAAAAACACTGGACTAGAGAGAAACCTTAACTTTATCCGTGGCTGGTCTGAATGGTGCTGGTATTACATTTGTGCATTCACTCACATCGTGCCAATTCTCTCAATAGTTCAGGACTGCACACACAGTTCTTCCATTCTTCACAACAGCCTGTAAGAGGAGGGGGGGCCAGGCTGAAAAAACCCGATTAGTTCAGAATCAGTCAGAGTTTCGGGTTAAACTGAGTCACCCCAACATTCTTAACTACTGCACTTCCCCAATCTGTTGGCACAGCCAACATCCAAAACATACCAATCGAAGAGAAACCAGTAAATCAAAAGACCCAGTAGCCCAAGAAGAAAAAACAGGAGTTATCTACAACATACAGTGTAAGGACTGTAACAGCCACTATGTAGGACAGACTGGCAGAAGACTAGCAGAACACATCCATGAACACCAACTAGCAGTCAGAAGACATGATGAAAACTCCTTAATCTCACAACACATGGACAGACTTAACCATACTGGGAAACTGTGAGCATATTAAACCAAGCCAAATCCAAAAAATGCTAGAGAATTCCTGGAAGCTTGGCACTCAGACAAAGCAGCCATCAACAGACACATAGAGGTAAACAACATTTACATACCATTCATAAGAGACAATAGAAAAGCCAGAAGACCAGAACAACTCTTGGCCAGCAATCAACAACAAGATATGCAAAGATTAACAAAAAGATTAGCAGCAGAGGAGCAATCAAACAACACAATAGACCCTAATCAAGGAACTATTAACTCAGGCAATCAACCAAGCAGCACACAACAACCCAATCAAGGTACTACCAAGGAGAGTACAACACCCCCACCAACACAGGCAGGACAAGCCAGGGTATATAAACAGACAGCAAGTTCCACTCCCTTTTCGCACTGAAGATGTTGCCTAGCCTGGCAATGAAACGTCTGCAAGTAAACAACAAGGCTCAGAGAGCACCAAGGACTCCACAATCCAAAACATAGCCCAACAGACTCAAAGACCACCAAGTTCAGGAAACTAAATATTAATCAGTGGAGAAATCTACTGTATATCTCCAGCATGGTTCCAATGTAAAGAAGCTGTTTTTAATCTTCCTATTGCCTTCTTATTTTATAATTAGTAAGGCAGAATAAAAAGGTAAAGGTTCCCCACGCACATTTGTGCAGTCGTGTCTGACTCTAGGGGCCGGTGCTCATCTCCGTTTGTTAGCCAAAGAGCCAGCGTTGTCCGAAGACGCTTCCGCAGTCATGTGGCCGCATGATGTGCACGGAACGCTGTTACCTACCCACTCAGCAGGTAAGATGCCAGGTTTGTCGATCGGAAGATCGCAAGTTCGGAGGTTCGAATCCCTAGCCCCGCGTGATGGAGTGAGCTCCCACACTAGCCCCAGCTCTTGCCAATCTAGCAATTCGAAAGCATGCAAATGCAAGTAGATTAAAGGCAGAATAGCATATCATAAAAATGCAATCTTATTTCAGAACCTATATCTTATTTCAGAACTTAGAGCCAGTTTGGTCTAGTGGTTAAGGTGCTGGGTTAGAAACCAGGAGTCTGTGAGTTCTAGTCTCGCCTTAGGCATGAAAGCCGGCTGGGTGACCTTGGGCCAGTCACTCTCTCTCAGCCCAACTCACCTCACAGGGTTGTTGTTGTGGGGAAAACAGGAGGAGGAAGTAGTATTAGGTAAGTTCCCCGCCTTGAGTTATTTATAAAAATAATAAAGACAGGATAGAAATTAAATAAATAAATATATCTCAGAACTTGCATTTATATTCATTACATGGATATTCACATTATTTTTCCCTGCAGTTAAAATTTATGTATATTTCCTTACAGGTTTCCCTAATTTTTCCTTCTTGAAGTGTACCACAGCCTGTATAATATTATGCATAATAGTATATTATTTCAGAACCTAATATAGACATTTTTCCGTAAAGTTTTATTTCCTTGAACCAAAATGGTACCAAAAAAATGTACTAGCTTCTTTAAAAAAAAGTGTCCAGATGTTTCAAGTCCAGAATCAATTTGGAGTGTATTTCGTGGATTAAATGTATATGTAAGAAATTGTTATCAGGCAGTTGAAAAATGTCAGCAGCATTCAGGGACAAAATTCCAGGATGTTTTTTAGTAAGAGAAGGAAAGTACTGTATACGCCTGGTTAGCAGCCTTGGTTAAACCCATGATATATGCAGCATTCCTTGCTAATGGTAAGGTAGACCAGACTAGGAAACCAAAGTTAGGAATGCTAATGCTACCTTTCTTATAAGGTTACAGTAACAGAATCTTGCAAGTCTGAGTGTGCCTCCCCCCTCCCTCCCTTTATCTTCAAGAGAAGTAGGGAGGGTCAAGTCCGAGACATTTTCATAGGTTACAGTTCTGCCCCAGACTCAGGTTTCTTTTATCTGACCGTTATCTTGATTGTGGCTCTTCCTCCTGTCCCTTACGGTTACTCTTACAGCCCTTTACAGGATAGTACCTGTTAGTTATGGACATTTTGGCCAGTGTCCCATGAGAGCAACTAAACCCAAGTGTTATCCCAGACATGCTCATACTATTTTATACAAACTAGGATCTCCTACCTAGAGGCTACCTTCAAGCCAATATATCGCTGTGAATATCCTACCTCATGCAGTGTATGGACATGCTCATGATAAATCATGCAGTAAGGAGCATATGTGGCTGTGGCAAGGAATAAATGTATGCTAAAAGAAGCAAAAATGGCAGTGTATAGCAGCATGTTTCTGTCCACTTTATTATATGGCCCTGAGAGTTTATTACATCAGGAGAAACATGTTGAATGCAGAAAGAATAGGGTACTCAGGGGAGTCCATGGAGATATCAAAAAAGTCAAGATGGCGGCCACAACTGTTTGAAGCCCCTCTTTTTAATATGCATCACACCAAAAGGAGCAGGACTTCAGTTATGCAATCGTGGCTGCTTTTTGATCCCTTCCCTGGATGCCCCTGGGAGTACTTAGAAGTGTGTGTGATAAAATAAAAAAGAGATGGGTCAAGAATGAAAAGGTGTTGAGTGAATGTGAATTGCAAACAAAAACAAATGACCAATGTGAAAGAAGTACGTTCAAGAGGCTTGGTCATATACAAAGAATGAACGAGTATCGAATTACAAAAAAAAAAGATACATGAAGAAAGGATGAATGAATGGACAGGCAGATAAAGAACAATAGACTTGGGTTTGGATAGAGATGATGAGGTACTGAGGAAGAAAGAGGTCATGAGCTTGGGATATGGAGACAGTAGAAATAAGGATGTTTTGCAAGGATAGAAAGACATGAAGAGGTGTAGTGAATAATGATATTGGTGTAAATTCAATTTAGTTGATTTCCTTTTCTTCTCTCATCTCCTGCCTTCAATTTCTTTCACTTACTACTTGCCCCCCTTTTTTTCCTGAGCTTTGCATAATGTCCTTACCCAAAAAGAGAATAGCAGGATAGGGAAGAGAAAATGGTTGCTGCACAACAGCTATTTCAGTTAACCCCAGCAAAGTTATTATCTAACTTTGAACCACAATATGTTCATTTACAGTTGCACAGTATTTCTACATCTTCTCTCAAGACTGAACAAAGCTATTTTTGCAATGGTAGTTTATTGCTGTATATTAGTGCAGAATTCATTGAGTGGTAGTTTACAGTTTAACAAATGATTCTTGCAAACATATACACAACTAAATAACCAAAAGTTTGTTGCCACTACTACAATTTTAGCAAACATACTAGGGAAGAGGTATTGACTTTGATGGCCCAGTGTAAAGAATTTACTGTAGTAAAGCAAATAAAGTGAATGATGGACAGGTAAGGTCCTTTCTGGGTGGGTCATTAATCAATCTCTACACAGGGAATCTTGTGCAGCTACATTATTCCAGTTAGTTTAAACCATTTTAGCTGTCTCAGTCTACCACCAATGGTCTATGTTATTACATTAGGGATGAGGCATCTGTGGTCCAAAGAGATTGGTGAATTATAATTCCCAACATTCTTTGAGCCTGGGATTACTGAGTATTATAGCTCACGGTCACCTGAAGGACCACATATTTCTCTCTCTTGCATTGGAGAAAAGGTGAATGAAGTGAAAGGTTCTGGAGATGTATAAGTGGGTAGAATGAATGGTTTAAACGAACTGCCTTTTTAATTTTTAGTTCACACTCTTTCAGCCAGGAGTCACATAATAATGCCCCTTCAATTTAGAAAATTCCATTACAAATTAAGTTATTAATTTGTATATTAATATATTAAAATTAATTCAGGCTGATCTACTGAGAAAGATGAATGTTTTAAAATAATGAAGTACCCAGATATTTATTTCTTAAATAACCATCAAGTTTTCATGGGTAGCTAGCATTTAGTTACATAGAAAATATATACATATATTGGCATTTGACTGTTGATCACAGAAAGAAATACCAATGCAGTACCTAAATTGGAGCTGAAATGTGTTTTATAACTCAGAAAGAAGGTTGCAAAACCAATTTAAATTCTTTTGAGGTTGTGGGTGATGAGGATACAAGGCACTGCTGTAAAGAAGCCAGTATATCACTTTACTACCTGCCAATTTCAAATTTCCCAGATGCAGCTAGATTTGTTATTCTGCTAGTTGCCAATTTGGAGTCCCCAGAAACCAACAGAATTAGAGTTGAAACCTAATTGTAGCTTGTGAGGTTTAAGTATTTTGTAACAATTTGGCTAAGTTTACTTGTATTGATTTATATTGATTTATATTTCTCTTTTAACCAAGGAACTCCAAGTAGTGAATATGCTTACAAGCTCAAATTTACACATACACACATTTTATCTTCACAAAACACCTTGTGAGATAGATTAGGCAAAAGGGAACTTAATGAATGAATGATTGCAATAGCTGGCAGTGGAACTGAATCTGATCCTCTAACCCAGTGCTTTCCAAACTGTGTGTCGTGACACAACCCGGAAGTGGCGATGGCGCGTGACCGCCGCCCCTGTGGCGGCGCGCGCGTCGTCGTGCACGGCGGTGGCGACAGTGGTGGTGGCAGCTGCGCAACATCAGTGCTTCCGGGTTTTACCGCAAAACACAAGGCCGCCGCTGTGCACGCCCCCGCGCCGCCGTTGGTGTGTCGCCAATGGCGGGAGTTTGGAAAGCACTGCTCTAACCATTACATCATGTTGATTTGGTGAATTGATTTGTCCACATTGTTTCTTGAATGCATCACTACCATGTGCAGTTTAGACAAGTTCAGATTTTTCCACTGGTAGCGTGATGCCAATTTCCTTTCCTCACAGAGTCTCTTATCAACTCTGTACATGCAGCTCTGAACCACACAGGTGTCCTAACATATTTTACATGTACAATGAAAACGTGAACAGACTGAGTTTCTCTTCGCCTGTCAACACAGCACTGTACATCCTGTGTTCATGTCCAAAACACTTCCTCCGCAGCACCATCCTGCCATTTTTCCCTCAAGAACATGCCATGAAAACATCACAAGTCTGTGCTTATTTCCAGGGTCAGATGGAAACGATTCATTCAGTTACATTTTAAAGCATTCCTTTGATTCTTCAGAAAGTTATCAACAGGAGGTAATAATGAATTTCAGAGCTCTTTTCAAATAACAGTGAATCATCACATGTATGACTGGGCTTCAAAGATGAGAAATTAAGCATGATGATGTAAGAAATATATTTTACTAAATTGTCACTGGAGAGCAAATAGATTCTAACTTTCTATAATGAACAATGCTAGAAGTAGAATGGAGTTCAGGTAAGATATAAGTATTCATAACTCTTTCAGCTGTCCATGTGGCATTACTGTCAATCCTAAAAGCAACAAAGGGAGCTGCGGTAGTCCAGGTCAGACTGTTTTTTTTTTATTTAGCCCTTGGCATCTATCACCGACACCAACCCGCCAAGATCTGAGACGGGGGTCTTTCATGCTACCTACTAAGAACATTTTAAGGAGAGAGGCCAGAATTTGAATCTTGGCAAGTAAATTGTTTTGCCACCCAGGTTCTGATCCCCTTCTGGGAATTCTTGGAAAAAAATAGGAGCAGTAGGAATCCTGTTTATAACAAGTGCAAGTCCCTGAGCTTGGCTGCCCTCAAAAAAGCTAAGCAGGTCAGAGGCGGTTAACACTGGAGAATCCCAGGCTTGTCGGCTAGACTGGGAAGAGAGGCCTGGAAGAAAACAGTGGTCAACCACTTCTGTTTTTTTTGCCAAGAGAACCAAATGGACATGTCCATGTAGTTGCCAGAGCAAGGGTATCTCCATGGTATGGTAAAAAAAAAGTCAAGATGGCAGCTGTGACGGTGTGATCAAACTGAAGCCCATAAAACATGGGCAAAGCTTTGATCGTACCATCGGAACTGCTGTCTTAACTTTTTTTACTGTATTCTGCATACATCCCTGACGGGGAGTCAAGTTTGACTGGAGGGAAATTCTAGTAGTGCATGTGAAACGGAGGCAGGGTAAGAAATATGCTACCTGCAGATCTCTGACCCATTTTTGACACTCTTTGGTAGTGAAAGGTTGTGAAGAAAGAACTAAAGTGGTTCATTCTTACTCATTTAAAACAGAATCAAACTGTCAGACAATACCTGTTTTGGCAACTGATGCACCATTTAAATGGTGGCAAAAGGATATATGGGCGGTCATATAAGTTAAATAAATAAAATAAAATAAATAAATAAATATCTAAGTTTGTGTGGCAGGGCAAAAATCATGAGTTAAATATAAGGTGTTACAAGATGCAAAGGAGGAGGATTGGGTTTACCTGATTTGAAATTGTATTTTGTAGCTTGCTGTTTGGTTTGGACGAAAGAGTGGGTGCTGCTGAGAAATAGAAAGCTTTTGGAGTTAGGAGGACATGACCTGAGATTTGGGTGGCATGGATATTTGTGGTACGATAAAGTCAAGGTTAATGTGGATTTTAAGAATCATTATGTTAGATGTGCCATATTGAGAATATGGAATAGATGCAAACCCAGGTTGTGCCCAAAAACACCTTTGTGGCTCTCAGCACAAGAAGCATTTTATAGATGAGAAATAATAGGCAAAGACAAGTGGCTAACTTATTGTGAAATGTAAAATAAAATCAAGAGAAGAACTGGTGACAGAGGGATATAGTTGCCAGTGGTTTTCGTATTTAAAGTTATTAAAAAGATTTAAGGTAGACAAAAGAGTTTATGAACGTTATAACACTGAGTTTGAAATAGAATTGTGTACAAATGATGAACATGTAATTGCTAAAATGTGTAAACGTTTATTGAAATTTGAAACAGAAGATGAACAAGTGAAAGAATGTATGATAAAGTGGGCTAAAGATTTTGGTCATTCGTTCATTCGTTCATTCGTTCATTCGTTAATTCGTTCATTCGTTCATTCATTCATTCATTCATTCAAACTCTGCCATTGCCGGTCCCAAGCCCAGATGAGAAAGGAGGAGGGTTAGGCGACAGGTTAGCAACCTGCCCCTGTAAAATTTATAACTGCTACAGAAACAGTATGGAAAATTTCTGGTCAAGTAGACGAGAGTTTAGCTTTCAAATCGTATGACTTATATGATGACATTGGAACAAACCAGCAATGGGGCCCAGTGTCTGAAGGCCAAAATGGACTTTTCAGCCAAGAACATCACAAGAATTGGAACATGGAACGTACGAACATTGCATCAGACTGGACGACTTGCCCAACTCCTACGGGTCTTCGATGATTACAGGTTAGACACCTTGGGCATCAGTGAGGTCAGGTGGAAAGAGAGTGGTCGGATCAACAGTAATGGGAAGACCATCCTTTATGCAGGGCACAAAGAACAACATGAACATGGGGTTGCCCTCATTTTGAGTGAATGGGCAATAAGAGCGCTCATTGGGTGGAAACTGGTTAGTGATCGAATAATCACAGCCCGTTTCGCCCATGGGCATGTCAAAACAACTATTATACAAGCCTATGCACCAACGGATAATGCAGATGATGCGGTGAAAGACGAATTTTACGAGCAACTTCAGGACGCCTTTGATAGTATCCCAAATTACAACTTAAAGAACCTTATTGGAGACTTCAATGCTCAATTAGGTGGTGACCGATGTGGACTAGAGAACGTGATTGGAGCCTATGCGTCCTCAACTCGCCTCAGCAACAACGGCGAATGACTGGTGTCTTTTTGCGAACACAATGGACTGTGTGTTGGTAATACATACTTTTGACATCGACGTATACATAAGGCGACATGGCGATCACCAGATGGGCGCACTTTTAATGAGATCGATTTCATTTGCATCAGTCGGAAATGGAGGTCATCATTGCACGATACAAGGGCCTATAGAGGGGCGGACATTGGATCGGACCATTACTTAGGGCAGAAATTAAATTAAAGCTTCAAAACTCAAGGAATTTTATATCAAAAAGACCATTTGCAACAGAGAAACTGAAGAATCCTACAGTTGCCAATTCCTTTGATCAAGAACTATGCAATTGTTTTGCCCTTCTTAAGGACACGGCCAATGTGGAAGGTCTCTGGAACAATCTTGGAGACACAATCACAAAATGCGCTAAAAACATCACAGGGAGACGTCGTGGTAGACTGAAGAAACAGTGGATCCACGATAGATCATGGAAGCTGGTCAACAAAAGGAAAGTCATAAAGCTAAAATGGGATCAAGCCAAAAATATGGATGAGGTGGAAGAAATGAGCCGGAGATACATAGAACTCGACTGGCTGGTGAAGAAAAGCTGCAGGAAAGATAAGAAAGAATGGTTGGAGCAGAAAAGCATTGAAGCACAAGAAGCAGCTGACCAAAACGACTCCAAGACCCTTTACTGCATTATTAAGGAACTGACCGGAATGAAGAAAAGCATCAGTGTCCCGATCAAGGATAAGAACAGGAAGCTTCTAGTCACCCAGGAAGAGCAAAGCAGAAGATGGGCCGAATATTTCCAAGAGACCCTCGATCAACCAGATCTGACCAGTACATATAATTTCAACGAAGAAAATGTCCAACAAGAGCTCCAGGTGAACACTGGTGAGATTACTATTGAAGAAGTTGAAATTGCAACTAGAAGCCTGAAAAACAATAAGGCAGCTGGTTTGGATGAGATACCTGCAGAGATCTTAAAGTATGGTGGTCAGGCTATGCTGAAAGAGCTGACAGAGCTGTTCAATAGGTGTTGGCAAAGTGGTACAATCCCAGAAGACTGGCGAAGAGGCATTATTGTTAAAGTCCCCAAGAAAGATAACATCTCTGAATGTACCAACTGGAGGGGCATTACCCTTCTCTCAGTACCCAGGAAGGCATTTTGTGCAGTCCTCTTAAGACGACTGCGAAATGCCATTGATCAACGCCTGAGAGAGAAACAAGCTGGATTCTGTTGTGGAAGGTCCTGCAATGAGCAAATCCTTACCTTAAGAAATATCATAGAACAGTGTATTGAGTATTGGCACCCGTTAGCCATAAACTTCCTTGATTTTAAAAAAGCTTTTGATAGCATCCACCAAGAGTCTCTTTGGCAAATACTGCATTTATATGGCGTGCCAGCAGTCATCATTACCATCTCTAAGAACTTATACCAGCGATCAAGCTGTTGTGTTAAGACTGAGAATGGCCATACGGACTTTTTTGAGATTACCACTGGGGTCAGACAAGGTTGTATCCTGTCTCCACTTCTCTTCCTTGTGGCACTTGATTATGTCATGCGGCGAGCTGAAGTACGTACTGGGACAGGCATCTATTGGAATGATCGAAGTCACCTTGGCAACTTGGATTTCGCCGACGATATCGCCTTGCTTGAGGAAGACAAACTAAAATTACAACATGCCACGACTGTCTTGGAAGACAAGGTAAATAAAGTTGGCCTTAGGATAAGCACTGAAAAATTGAAGGTCATGCATGTGAGCTCCATGGACCCAGCTTTGGGGATTGTACTCGGACTGCAGCAGTTAGAAGTGGAGAGGTTCACCTATCTGGGTAGTGTGATCGCCTGGAATGGAGATGCAGAGGTGGACGTTAAGTGCCGCATTGGGAAGGCAATAGCCATTTTTCAGAGGATGAATAAGTTCTGGTCCTCGTCGTCCATATCATTGAAGATTAAGTTTCATCTGTTCAATTCTATCGTGATCCCGACAGTTACTTATGCCAGCAAGATTTGGAAGGCATCAGCAAGTATCAACAAGAGGCTTGACGTCTTTCAACAGAGATGCCTCCATCAAATTCTAAAGATTCAATATTTTGATCACATCACAAATGAAGAGGTGCTCTGTAGGAGCAACTCATGTAAACTCCATAACATTGTTGCATGTAAAAGACATCAACTGGCTGGCCACATCTTCTGCATGGAGAACAATGGGATCCCTAAAGTGGCAATGAGTTGGATCCCTCCCTTTTTTTTTTTTACAAATTTTATTAAGGTTTTAAAAATACATAGTTAAAAGTCAGAAATGAAACAGAAATAGAAATACAAATTAAAGAAAGAAGAGAAAAGTGTAAAAAAGTAAAGAAAAGAAAGAGAAAAAAGAACATAGAAATTGGTTAACTTCCGATCTATCTCTGGTCATAAGAATAAAAAGTTATCTTACATGCTAGCTTTTTATATAACATTCATAAACATTTCCTGTCTAATATATTCTATTTATATATATTTTAATCTTTAAAACCCCATGTAAGCTTTGCCCCTCCTGCTTTTTGTAAATAGTCCATCAATGGTTTCCACTCTTTAAGATAGTAACAGTTTGAGTTTTCTTTTAATAAACATGTCAATTTGTCATTTTCTGCCATATCCATCAATTTTAACATCCAGTCTTGTATTGTTGGTAAAATATGGTTTTTCCAATTTTGAGCATATAGAAGTCTTGCTGCTGTGATCATATATTGTATAATTCTAGTAAATTGTTTTCCTATCTGTTCTTCTGATATTCCCAATAAAAATAATTCCGGTTTAAATGGAACTCGAAATTGTAATATATTTTGCATCAGTGACTGTATTTGAGTCCAATATTTCTTTGCCACCTCACATGTCCACCACATATGGTAAAAAGACCCCTCTTGTTTTTTACATTTCCAACACAAGTTGGAAACATTCCCATACATTTTGTTAAGCTTTTCTGGGGTCATATACCATCTATACATCATCTTATAAAAATTTTCCTTCAAGTTATAGCACAAAGTATATTTTAGCCCTTTATTCCACATATCTTCCCATTGTTGCATTTGTATATTATGTCCAACATTTTTTGCCCATTTAATCATACAGTCTTTAACTTGTTCCTCTACCATTTCTCCTTTTAACAATAATTTATACATTTTAGCAATTAAGTGGTCACCCGTCTCACATAATTGTATCTCAAATTCCGATTTAATTTGTTTAAAATTGAGATTTTTTTTATCTGATTTAAATTTTTCTACAAGTTGCATATAGGAAAGCCATTGAAAGGTGTATCCTTCTAAAGCAAGTTCTTCTTTTGATTTAATTATGTAGTGTCCTTGTTCCTTTTTTAAAAAGTCCTTGTAAGTCAGCCATTTATCTTTATTTCTTACTTCTGTTCTATGAAATGCTTCTTGTGTAGAAATCCATAAGGGTCTCTTATAACATAAAGTTGGTTTATATTTATTCCAGATCCTTAACAAAGATCTTCTAATATAGAGATTTTTAAAGTCCACATTGACTTTATCTTTGTCATACCACAAATATCCATGCCATCCATATCTTAATTCGTGACCCTCCAACTTCAATAATTTTTCATTTTTCAGAACTATCCATTCTTTAAGCCAGAGCTTTCCAAACTTTTCATGTTGGTGACACACTTTTTAGACATGCATCACTTCACGACACACTCTTACAGCAGAGCATCATTTCGCGACACACTCTTACAACAGGGCACAAGGCAGGCACTAAGACCTGCGCAGAATCACAGCAGGAGTTTGGAGGCAGCAGCCGCCGCGACACACCCAGGCACTTCGGCCGACACACTAACGTGTCCCGACACACAGTTTGGAAAGCTCTGCTTTAAGCCATACCAAACAACAAGCTGCATAATATAATTTCAAATCCGGGAGACCTAGGCCGCCTCTTTCTTTAAAATCTTGTAAAACTTTATATTTTATTCTTGGTTTTTTCCCTTGCCAGATAAATTTAGAAATATCCCGCTGCCATTGTTTAAAAGGTATTTCTGATGCCAATATAGGTAATGTTTGAAAAAGATATAAAATTTGTGGCAAAATATTCATTTTAACCGCTGATATTCTACCTAACAATGATAATTGCAATTTTTCCCATCAATCTAAATCTTTTTTAATGTCTGTCCAAAGTGGAATGTAATTATTTTTAAATAATTTAACATTTTTGGATGTTAAATATACTCCCAAATATTTTACTTATTCTTCCATTGAATATCCCGTTAATTCTCTCAATTTCTCTTGTTGGTGATGATCCATGTTTTTAATTAAAACTTTTGTTTTCTGTAAATTCACTTTAAACCCTGCTAGCGACCCAAAGTCTTTCAGTTTCTGTATCAATAACTCAATTCCATCTAATGGATTCTCCAAAGTAATGACTAGGTCGTCAGCAAAGGCTCTTAGTTTGTAAACTTCCTTTTTAACTCTAATACCATGAATACCTTCATCTTGTCTGATATCTCTAAGTAAAACCTCTAATACCAATATAAACAAAAGTGGAGATAAAGGACATCCTTGTCTTGTTTCCGCAATTTATAAGCTAACCATCTACCTGGTTTGTTTGCAAATTCAAAATATTTTTGTTTTGTAAATTTCATTTGGGTCTCTATCTCTTGTATCAATATCATTGACATTTGCTTTTGTAGAAATTTAATTTGAGTCAACAAGGTATCATCCATTGGCTTATCTCTTAAACATGCTTCTTACTTTTAATTTCATCTAAAATCGATTGAATTCTCTCTTGCTTCTTTCTCCTCATTTGAGCATTATATTGGATAAAATAACCCCTCATATATGCTTTACTGGCATCCCATACAGTTTGAATATTGGTACCCTTATTTAAGTTCAATTGAAAATATTCTCTTAGCTTTTTTTTACATGCATCAACTATACCATTTTTCCGAAGGATTGACTCATTTAGTCTCCATCGGAATATATTCCGTTTTCCTTTAAAAGTCAACATTACAGGGTTATGGTCTGAGAGAGTCTTAGGTAATATTTCAACTTTACCAATATCCATCATTAAACTTTTAGAAATCAAGAACATGTCTATTCTGGAAAATGACTTAAACCGCTCTGAATAATATGTATATTCTCTGGAATTCCCATTCATAAGTCTCCAAATGTCTTGTAATTCCAACATTTCTTTCAAGTCAAAAAATGTTTGTGGTAGTTTTCCCTGTGTACGCTTCACTTCTTTTTGTGAATATCTATCCTCCATTGGATGAATTACCCCATTCCAATCGCCCAGTTTTCATATGGTAAGTCCAAAAGTTTATCCATTAAGTTTTTGTAGAATACTCCTTTGTCCATATTTGGTGCATAGAGTCCAACAATCAATGTTTTGATTCCTTGTATATTAATTTCAACTACAATGTATCTTCCTTCATCATCTGCCAATATCAGCTTTGGGTTCAATTTTGGTTGTATGTATAAAACTACCCCCTTAGTAATTTTTAGTCCAGCTGAAATAAATTCTTCTCCGAGTTGTTTTTGAATCAGATACTTAATGTCTTTTTTACAAATATGAGTCTCTTGTAGACAAATTATATCCAGTCTCAGCTTTTTCAAAAAATGAAATGTTTTTTTTTCTTTTTGGGGGCGAATTTGCACCATTAATGTTCCACGTTAAGTATTTATAATCCATAGATGTTTTGATATTTAAAAGCCCTTTTTCAAGTCCAGTCCTGCAGCTCCCATCTCAGATAGATCCTCACTCATCTCTTTATCCTTTGATGTCTCTCCTTTTTCTTCCAAATCTTCGGATGCATCACACATATCTGTCTTATATTTCTCTAAGAATGCTTTTGCTTTTGGAATAGAAGTTATCCTGAACCTTTGCCCTTTAAACATAAAAGTTACACCTTCTAATCTCTCCCATCTAAATGGGATATTATGTTGCTTCAATTTATCAGTGAAGAAAGAATAATCTTTTCTTTTTCTTAGTATTCTCAAAGGTATTTCTTTTAATACAATTATTTCTTTCCCTTCTATATTTAATCCAGTATTATAATGTTTCTTCAAAATTTGTTCTTTTGTAATTTTTCTCACAAAATATATCAATATGTCTGTAGGTACTTTCTTTTCTCTAGCATAACATGAATTTACTCTAAAGATTTTATCTATTTCCAAATCAAAATCTTGTTCTCTCATCTCTAAGAATTTGGCTAAAACAGAAACAATCCTTTCTCTTACATTTTCATTTGGTTGTTCTGAAACCGCTCTCAATCTCAAAATACGTTCTTTTTCTCTCATTTCTGCTAGGGCAATAGCATCTAAATTATGTTCAATATCTTTAGTGGTAACTTCTGATTTAGTCTCTAATTTTTGCACCTGTCCTTGCATGTTTTTAACTTCTCCAGATAGAGTGTTCACAGCCTCTTTGACTATCCGCACTTCCTTTTTAAATTCCTGTTTTATCTCCTGGGTTAATTCTTTTTTCATATCTTCCATCTGCTTGTTAACTTGCTGATCCAGGTTGGCAATTGAGTCTTCCATTTTCTTGTCTAATAATGTGATTGCATCCAGAATTTTTTTCATTTCTGATGGTGAAGATTCTGTTGTTGTAGTTGTTGTAGAATCTGTGGACATTCTTCCAGTCTCTTTTTCCTTCTCTCTGTCTCTCTTCACCCTTAATGCCATAGTCGTCATAATTTAGATAATATTCCTGTAAGAGAAAAGAAAAAAAACAGGAGAGAGGGAAGAGGGAGAAAGGGAGGGGGTAATAGTTGTTTTAAAAAAGGAGGGAGTAAAATATGCAAAAAATAAAAACAGTCCTTTAAAAATAATTGTCATAGTGACCAAATTGTAATCCATTAGATACGAGAGTCCATGTAGATGTAAAAAAACAAAAGATAAAAAAGAAATAGAGACTTTTCTTGATTGTAGACAAAATAATGGTAGAAACAGTAAACAATTCCAAGGTTGCTCACGCCAGCTTAATAAAGGAAAAAATAAATAAAAGGAAAGGCTACCATAATCCAATTAGCCTTTTCTATCAAAATGCAAAATAGATAGTTTGTTTATCTATTTGTAGTCTTAAATGTTAATAATTTCTATAAAAAAGGAATCCAGACAAAGCATAAGTATTTAAGAAATAACATATAATCCAAATAATACTCAAGCAGTTTAAGAGGAAAAAAAAGGAAAAACTCATTCATGGAAAAAATAACAAAAAGATAAAAGAAAGGACGTTAATTCACCAATTCATTATTCCATAAAAATTTAAAATCCAGACAAAATGATTCCAAAAAAAAAAGATACACCCATTTAACAATAAGTAGAAATATAAACCAGAAGTAGAATAAAAAAAGCATCACTCATTTCATTTCAGGCAAAGTCAATCAGTATTTCCAATCCACCATTTATCAGTCCCTTGGCAAGGAAGAAGTAAAACGCCAGCATTTATTAATCAAGTCCAGAGATAAATCTTAGATAATAATAAAGCAAATAATATTTAAAAAATAAAAAGTGTGTCTAAAAGGTTGGGTGAGGTGCTACTTATCTTTTATAGATTCACAGCTTCCACAGAGCTTCTTGTCAGTTCCAGTCGCCTTTTGCCGCTTCAATCTCCCTTCCCCCGTGGTGGAAATACAGGGGTCGGAAGAGAGCGGCGAATCCAGCGACCCTTCTGTGGATAATCTTCTGCTCTCCCTCTCTTCGAGGGAGATTTTTCAGCGATTTCTTTTTTTTAAACCGCCGCAAACGGAAAAGCCGCGGAATTGAGGCTAGAAGCCTCGGCTCGGCGCACCATCCTCGCCAACACCCGGAAGTAAACTCCGAGTTGGATCCCTCCTAACACTAAATGACAACGAGGATGCCCTCGAATAACATGGCGAAGAATGCTGATAGAAGACCTGAAGGCATTGCATATCACATGGAAAGACGCCAAAACAATTGCCTAAGACTGAAAGAGCTGGAAAACCCTTACTGCCCAATATGCTACATAGCATAGACCCGGGAGAGAGATTTATTTATTTGTTTGTTTGTCAAATTTATATGGCCGCCCATCTCACATTGAACAATGGGAAAATATGTGGTTGAAAGGATTGAAATTTACAATTTGTTATGTTCTTAAAGATAATTTTTATAAAATGATGTATTGTTGGTATATGACACCAGATAAATTGTCTAGAATGTATAAAGGCACTTCAAATTTATGTTGGAAATGTGAACAACAAGAAGGAACATTTTATCCTGCTTGGTGGATGTGTAAAAAAGCTAGAAAAATTTGGATTCAAATACATACACTGATTCAGAGGATTTTAAAGATTAATATACTATTGAGACCAAAGGTCTTTCTTTTGGGACTGATGGACAAACAGTTGGAAAAACGTCATGGAGCTTTGTTGTTGTATATGATAACTGCAGCTAGATTATTGTATGCACAAAGATGGAAAGATTCGGCAATATCTACAATGGAGGAATGGTTGGTGAAGATGATGGAACTTGCTGAGATGGCCAAATTGAAGGCAATGAGTGAAACCTTCTTGGTGTCACCTCCCCCCGCCCCACTGCCACATAGGTGAGGGAAAGTGGGCAAAAAGAGGGAAGTCTTTGCCAAATGCATCTATGGTGGTACTGACTCAGATCACATCACTTAAAAAATAACTCCTAAAGCAAAATAATAATAATAATTAATTGGGGCGCGGTGGCTCAGCAGGTTAAACCGCTGAGCCATTAGTCTGCATAACGTCGGCAGTTCAAATCCGCGTGGCAGGGTGAGCTCCCGTCACTAGCCCCAGCTCTCTGCCAACCCAGCGATTCGAAAGCTAAATATCAAGTAGATAAATGGGTACCACTCACGTGGGGCAATATGCTGGCATCCTGTCGGGGAGTCGCCTCGGAACCGAAGACGAAGACCTGGAGAAGCCCGTGGATGGCGGCTGAGGACAGCGGCAGAGGTCGACGGATCCCAATTACAACTTCTGGGATGTCAGCAGCTGGCTCCGAAAGCGAGGCATTCTGGGGCTTGTAGTTCCGATGCCTGGAAAAGAAGAGCTGGTTCCCTCACCCCCTCCCTAATTGCATGGGTAATATATAATATGATGTACTGTATAATGGTAATATGTATGTACTGATTGTAAGCCGCCTAGAACCCTCCATTAGGGAGGGGATAGGCGGGGTATAAATAAGATAAATAAATAAATAAATAAAATAAATAAATAGATAAATAAAATAATAAGACAGGATATGGGTAGGGACATGTCTATTGACTGGAGGAGAGGATGGCTGGGTCATTTGAGTTGTGTTAACACAGATATAGAGTTAATGGCTTAAAAATATTTTCAGCTTTATTTGTATTCTCAGGAAGGATCTGATCTAATCTCAGCAGCTAAAATTTAACAGCTAAGGGTTCCATTTGCTAAACCAAAGTAGTTAAAGAGAGATCACAAACCTCAACAGTATCATTTATAAGGCCCTATTAGAAAACATCCTCTCTACAATATTTTTAAATTAAAAACTTGAGAAATAATATATACAAAAACAAAATAGTAATTACACAATTCTTTAAAGCACGATACAGTCCAATATAAACAAAGCAAAGATAACAGCAAAGATACAGTTAGACACCAAACTTTAAGCCAATATAGTGTTTGTATTTAATCACAAACATGGCAAAATCCTTTCAAAATGCTGGGAAATTCTTCAAGGAAAATAAGATGTGCAGTACATTTTCAGTACATAAAAGCATCAGCCAATTTTCACCAGAGATGTGATTGCCATTAGTGGACTGCTTAGACTGCTTAGCACTTAGCCCACCCAAGCATAAAGAATTACATGCTTAGACAAAGTAGTTTCAAAAGAGTTCTTACTTTTATTTGGTCCAGTTCAGCTACATCCATTCTGTAAGGAATGATTCTTCTTTTTCCCTAAACTGTGTTCACCCCTAGCCCTCATTGCTGCTAGAGGCTGTGTGCAGAAAGTGGAAAACCTCCTGATTCTAGGACGCATGGCCCCAAGATGGAGAGGACCAGCAGCCTCATGGTCCTTCTCCTTTGGTGGAAGGAGGCAGAGAGAGAGAGGAAGTGGGAGGAGCAACAAACAGCTTCCTCCTGAAGCACATAGAGAGTCCTCCTAGAGTGCTCATCTACATGCTAATGAGGCATGCTGATTTGCTGGGACCTCCAACAAGATGGACATTTGTACTTTGACATTTCAAACAGGTCACAATGTCTTTCTGGAGGCAATTATTATATTAATGACCACTATGACAAATTAATC
Organism: Charina bottae; assembly: GCA_023362775.1. Lineage (NCBI taxonomy): Eukaryota > Metazoa > Chordata > Lepidosauria > Squamata > Charinaidae > Charina > Charina bottae. The sequence goes on from JALMGJ010000001.1 coordinate 15,992,379, forward strand.
AAATAAGAATATGGTCCTCTTCTGCTTTTTCATGAGCTGATCATTCTGAACTCATGGGCTTTAAATGTAGGTGCAATATGAGGATAAAGAGAGAAGTTAGATAAATCATTGATCTGAAATCACAACTTACTAAATTTTCAAACTAGTCTATAAAGCTAATACATCCCAAATCCTTCTTATATTTGTTGTGTCACACAATGGAGAGAGTTGCCTTCAACTTTCCCAGCTTAATTTTTTTCAAAGAACTTGGGATTACAGGTGCTGAATAGTTACTGCCAAAAGCATGTGAAGGAGGAATTTAATCAAACACAATCCTTCAGAGATTAACCAATGTATCAAATACATTATGTTCACACAACATGAACAACTTTGCTTTCCCCTCCTCCAGCCAACGGATTTGCCTTTGAGTATTGGCACCACATGTCCCATGGTGGGTCTGTCTGTAGGACAGCCTTTTTTCTAGTCTTCCTCACCATGGCAGCAAAGTCCAGGAAGCTGTCTCTTCCCTCTGTACTTATTTCCTGTATTCTGAATTTTCCCTATTCCAGAGGGGACAAACCTGCTGTGGTGTGATCTTAGATTTTAGGAGCTATGTATCCACCCCCCATCTCTTTCTGCTTCTGTTTGACTACCCTATGTGTCTACAGGGGTGGTGTGAACACTGCAAGAATGGGAGACACAAAGTCTTCCTAGAGAATCTGAGGAGTAAGGGACGTTATCTGACCCAGGTCAGTTTGGGGCTAAGTCTGGCCCCCTCTTAGTTAGTTAAGTGGATCATTTGTAAAGGTTACAAAGTTCACACAACATGCATATCCCTCCACAATCCAGAAAAATATCTTGACTATTGGGACAGGGGATTCTCTGAGAATTCTTTTAACAAAATAATTAAGCTAAATTATAATTCAACTAATCACTGTTAACCAAAGAAATCATGGCTCTTTTGTATAAAACACATAGTTGGATCATACGCTAGGGATACGTATGTTGTGCAAATACAAGCGATATGTATTTTTTTTCTCGGCAGAAATAACATTGACCCCTTTTTTAAGTTTTAAAAAAACATGACGGGGGCATCATTTTAGAACAGAACTGGAACACAAGAACTTTGACACTCATGGTGGATGGTCAGTCATACCTGTCTTTGCCTTTGTTTCTGCAGTTGACCATTTCTTCCCATAATCAGCCATCTTTTAGGGAAGCAACGCTGGGTTGGAGCAAACTACAGAGGGAACTTTTCCTGTCCAATCAGCATTCTCTGTAATGTCTGCAGATCTTCACTGCTGTTATTTGCAAGTCCAGCTGCCTGCTGTCGATTTTATTCTAATGTAGTATGTCGGGGCTACTTCCCTCACAGCTTTGAGACAAATTGTGGACCAGCAAAGACATTTTTCCTGCCATCACAATTTACTTTACCAGTTGAAGGTTTGCTTCCCCCTTCCCCCCTACCCCAAATTCATCAGGGCCCTTGATGACTCTTAAAAGCCTGAGGGCAAAATAATATAATTTGTGTTCCCTTTCTTCTTTCTTTAGTTGTACTTATGCAGTTTATCTACCACCTTGGTCCTCATGGACTCTAGATGGTTTTCATATATTAAAATAACAATAAGAATAAAATACATTATAAAACTTCAATAATAGAAACAGAAAAAGTAATATCAAATAATAAGAAATAAACACACACACACACAAACACAGGTGCTTCTGTCTCTTATAGCCTCCTCTGTTGGTTTAATGCCCTAGTAATTGATGTGTCTAAGAAAACCTCAAATACTGGCATAGCTCTTGGAAATTATATTTTTAGCTGATAGTGTTAGTGCCTTGATCATACAGTATTGTTGTATGTGATCATTTGAATTACTGAATCATAGTTCGGATGGGTTTCTCCATGTATGGGGTAATAATCTCCTCCCCTCACAAAGGACTTGTCCTTCCTAATAGCAACTATTGAGTTTCTACTATTAAGTTAATAGCCCAAACTAATCCATAGTTTGTTGAACTCATTCATTCATTCATTCATTCATTAAATTTGTACTGGTAACTACCAAGATCATTTGATGCATTAAGGATTTAATCCTCTGACCCGCAGGTAACTTTGATTAATAATACACCTCCCAGGATTGAGAGGGTTCAAGTCTTATCAGAGCAGAGCTTTCCAAACTGTGTGTCGCGACACAAAAGTGTGTCACCACACACAGTCTGGTTTGTCGCCACACAACCCGGAAGCGCTGATCATCATCAGCGCTTCCGGGTTTTCCCGTGGCGACACACCAACGGCGGCGCGCAAAAACCCGAAAGCGGCAGCAGCGCTTCCGGGTTTTTGCACGCTGCTGCAACGGCGGCACTTCCGGGTTTTCCCGCGGCGACACACCAACGGCGGTTGGTGTGTTGCCGCGGGAAAACTTTGGAAAGCCCTGTATTAGAGCAATGAGCTGGGCTTTTTTCTACAATTAATTTCCAAGAAAAAAAAGCAGCCTTGGGCTCATAGACTACTCTACTTTGAAAGGATCAAAATATTCTGCTTTTCTTCCCAAGCATGGTCTTTTTCTCTACCTGTGAGCACAGATAACATTATGACTATCATCTGGAGAAACCTAGAACCAATCCAATGAGTTGTGTACTATTTTTCAAAATATAGGTGACTTTTTATTCAATTCATTTATTTACTATGCTGCTAAGTTCCAGAAGGCTCTGAGTTGCTTATATCCACCAATAACATTGGATTAAAATTATAATCAATATCAGAAAAAAGAAGAAAAAAACCCTCATGGATCACAACAAAGATGTACCATCAAAATGGGACTAAGCTAATCCCCCTAATGCCCAAATGCTGGCCTAGAAAGCCACAGTTTATGCTCTGTTGAAAGTATAGTAATAATTACAAACTGGGTAGAAGCATACTTATACACAGGTGGTTTTTTTTGCTTCCTTTGAACATTCATTCTTCACAACAGACCACATGATATCCACTGCCTTTCCACCAGCATTTTATATCTCTTAAAATATTTCCATCCATTTCCCCATTTTATGTAAACTTCCTACCAAAATAAATCTGGCCTGCACACCCCTATGTGGCATAAAGCTGCACTGCAGCTCCCAAATTTTGCTTATACTGCCAAACAACTTTCCAAATTCTCATCCTGCTGTAGTTATTGTGTTCACTTTTGCTGTCTTTCCTCTTGTAGACAGAACAATCATGGCATATTAAACAAGTTGCATAGCCACTGTATAAGCAAAACACACCCATATTTTAATGTTAATATTTATAGTATTCATTTTAATTGTGCTTTTCAGCATATCACTATTATTCTGATACAAATCTCAAAAATGCTTCTTTCAGCATTCCTTCATTTCACTTTCATTCCAAATAATTTTGATTCCATTCATTCTACTGGAGGCTCCTTCTTTTAGCCATTTTCATCCACCTCCAAAGCTCTTTTTAATTGATAACTAAACTATGCTCTATGTATTTTAATCTCAACTGTTTCTTGCTCTCTTTGACTACATTCTTTGCAACTAACATTTTCTATACATACACACTCTGCAATATCTCTCATATCTTCACTTTTTGCAACATTCCCTTATTTTCTCATCCATATCCTCTTTCACCTTTACATCACCAAACATCTTTTTTCATCCTTCCCATTACTGTAACAACTCAAACTTCTGTGGCACTCGAACTCATAATTCTTTTCATTCAGTCCAAATGAGTTTCCATGCTTTCTTTCTTTATGTGCACTTTTCTTTCATTTTCTAAGGAAATTAATCTATCTTCCACTACACTTTTTCATACAGGAAATTTAGTTTCTCTTTCTGCAGATATTTTACTTTCACCCTTCTATCCATTTCTTCCATGTCCAGTTTTCCTTTAAGGTCCACTCTTAACATTACCAAATAATGACCTGTTCCACATCCAGAACTACTAACCACCCTTAGATCCTTCACTATCCATTCCTTTTTCATATGTACATGTGAATGGATTTATGGAAATCACAATGAAGAAGAAGGCACATCACTACAATTCAAGCAACTGATTAATAATAATAAGCTATCACCCCAAATATAGAGATTTCTTTGAATTAGGCTTAATGATGCTGTATTATTACAGCAGCTTTGATTCCTGTAATCATTATAATTGTTGTTCCAGAAATCTGAGTTCTGTTCACATCCAAATAAAAGTGATTTACATTCATAAACACTGAATTTTAAGCATTTATAAAGAAAATATACACCATTTTTTCCACTTTTTTTTTTGTCCATTGAAGCTAATAGTCCAGGAACTGAGCCTTTATGGGGAAATCTGAAATAACTTTTGCCATTATATTTTAACATTATTTTGGCTGTCTTGAATGAAAACATCATTCCAGTTGATTATTTGAATTATTAAATTGTACTTTGGATGGGGGGCCTTTATGTGGTCATAGACTCTTCGACTGTTGCTCCCTAGTGACTGCTATTTAGGTATGGTGCCTGTGATTGAGTAGGCATTGATATTATAGCTATCCATGAGTTTGTATACTACCTTTTCATAACCATCTAAACTGATAGTTGTCATTACATATTACAACAGTTTAATCATGTGTGGAGTTGAGTACAGCGAAGACTTTCCTAGAGATCTGTAAAGCAGCTTGGGAACAAACTGTTGAAAATTTGTTAGAACAGTCTTGCCTGTGTCATTGAATTTAATAGTAAGCAACAGCAGGGTTAGGCACTTGAAGTAATATTGTCCTTGACTCTGTAAACCTATTGGAGAGACTAGCAACTGCCAGTGGTTTTAGCACATTTTCTACTTGTAAATATAAAAAAACTTAGGTAGTTTGCTGAAACAAACCAGATAAATAACAATATTACAGGTAGACCTCACTTAACAACCATTCATTTAACGTGATACAATGGGGCTCAAAAAAGTTACTTACAACCTGTCCTCAAAGTTATGACTGTCACACTACCCCTGCTGTCACGTGATCGCAATTTAGGCGCTTGGCAACCAGCTTGCATTTATCACTGGTTGCAACATCCTGCAGCCATGTGATCGTGATTTGTGACCTTCCCAGCCAACTTCCGACAAGCCAAATCAATAGGGAACAATTTATTCACTTAATGACTGCGGTGATTCACTTAATGACCGTGGTAAAAATGGTTGTAAAATCAGGTCCAGTCACGTGATGCCTCGCTTAATTACTGCATCACTTAGCGACTGAAATTCCAGTCCCAATTGCGGTCATTAAGTGAGGACTACCTGATACATAGTAAAATATTTCTCTCCTAAGGAACGATAAAAACCCATATAATCATATGCTCATATATAGGAAGAATCTTTGTCCATCTTCCCTAGCAGGTTCAACAGTCAGGCAGCATCAAAATCAAAATGCATACATAAATATTGGGGAAAAGTGGTATTGAGCCAAGCCAGAGGTATCAAAAAATATGCAGTAGCCACCTTTTCAAACCACAGCAAATATGCTGACAGCTATCAGAAGACTCTTCCAGATGATGCAGGAAAAGGCCTCCACAGCTTGTGATCATCCATTACAAATACCCAAGTTGTCACTCTGAGGGAACTGCAGTAAAGCACATAAATACATACAGTAAGTGGCAATATAAATTATTACCTAATTAAACAGGGAAGCTGATGAGAAGAAAGCAGCAAAGCTGGTGGAAAAGCTGCAGAAAGTTGGTTGGATCTCTACCATAAAGCCAGGGCAGATCCTGAGGGTTTTTGGTGCTAGGTAGAATCCATTTGTCCATTCACTTTCCCGCTATTTACTTAGCAGCTATTGAAGACAGAACTGCTGTCTTTTGTACATTGGCAAAGTGTCACCCAAATGGCAACAGAGAACAGGCCAGATGCCAGCAGCTCCTGTTTGGCAAGCTGCCGCAAAAATACCTGGCATTAGAAATTGTAGTCTTTCATTCAAGCTTCTTGGGCGTCTTCCAATAAAATCCATGAAAAATGAAGTCACTTTCTGCAATGGTTAGGGCATTTTTCTGATGGTTTTGCACAAAGAGTAAACATAGCCCAGAAGGAATGTCTGCATCAAATATTTACAATTAAATATTAAATAAGTTAGGCCACTGAGAGATGCAATTCTGCATCTCTCAGTGGCCTAACTTATTTAATATTTCACTTTTCTATATTACACAATATTTTAGAATCTCAAAAGACCACAGCAGAAACAAAATCTATAATACAATGTCATACAAATCAGTTTGTCTTGTATAATTTAAAAATTAAATTAAAAAGGGAATTTTTGGACTCATTGCAAAACCACAACATACAAAATAAAATTTGAACTCATACAAAAATAACTGCAAAGAAGGTATGAATGTACAGAAGATGCAACATGTTTGCACTGCGGCAGATGTTTACTGAGTAAATATATGAAAAGCTTATTCACATCTCCATGTTTAGAATGGATGTGAATCCTACAACATCACTGTAAGCTAAATAGGAGAAAACTTTATAGATATGGGTACTTCCTTTGAGGTGTAGCCAAAAACAGCCCATGCAAGCATGAAATTTCTCTGGGTTCTAGATAGCTTTTCTCCGTAGTTGGATGGACTTTTTTTAAAATGAGATTTATTAAGCCAAATACTGGATTCACACATTGTGCATCATTCTAAGCCTGCATTTGCATATCATTATTAAACCACAAGGACTAGATTCAAGCAACACATTGGCAACATTTACACATCATGTTAAACCAGGTCAGTTATAGACCTAGTGGCTGCATTTGCACAATATGGTAAGCTAATGTTGACAAATAAAACTGAGTGATGGAGATGGGTGGAACAGTAGGGGGGGAGAGATAAATGAGCTATTTATTATATTTAAATGAGCTATTTATTATATTTATTATATTCATGAATTGTTATTTTAATGTTTATTTAACTTTATTTATATTTGTATTATAGTTAATTATGTTTGATTGTAAACTGCCCAGAGTCCCTCTTGGGGGAGTTGGGCGGTGATAAATCGAATAAATAAGTAAATAAGTAAATATTTAAAATTTTACATGGTTTATACAGCAACCATATCTATAATTACAGCAACCATATGCCCTTTAAGGGGTGCGCGATGGCTCAGCGGTTAAGACGCCAGGCTTGTTGATTGGAAGGTCGCAAGTTCGGAGGTTCGAGACCCGAGCGCTGCGTGACGGAATGAGCTCCCACACTCGCCCCAGCTCTTGCCAACCTAGCAATTCGAAAGCATGCAAATGCAAGTAGATAAATAGGTACCACTTCGGTGGGAAGGTAACAGCGTTCCGCACGTGTCATGCTGGCCACATGACCGCGGAAGTGTCTTCGGACAACGCTGGCTCTTCAGCTAACAAATGGAGATGAGCACCGCCCCCTAGAGTTGGACACGACTGTGTGGGGGAACCTTTACCTTTACCTATAGAAGCTTGAAACGGAGAAAGCTCTCCCTTGTAATACTGAAACCTGGGATCAGCATGGCAGAGGTCAATCTTTTGGGGCTTCTCTGTTGATGATCATGGAAATTTGCAACTTGGAATGTGAGGGTAAATGCAATAGGGCATGAATTAATAAACTAAAGGAAAGAAAAACAGATAAATTTTGCGTTTGTAAAACTAAGAGAAAAAGAAAGAATGTAAGATTTGAGTGAAGATGGTCTCATCTTACAGAATTGATGGGTACATGCAGGGAAGTGAGGGGACAAGTTTAATTATAAATGGAAAAGCTAAAATGTATTATAGAAAGTAATGTCATCTAGAATGTTGTGGGTGGGCATGAAGGTAGGAATTCATAGGTTGGTGATAGTTGCATGTTATGCTCTGATGAATATTGATAATGGAAGGGATGAGTTTTGGAAAACGGTGGAACAATATAAATGAATATAATCCAGGGGGAAAATAATCTTGTCAGATTACATAAATAGATGGGTGGAACAAAATAAGGAAGTATAGGAAAAAATGACTGGGCCATTTGGAGACCCAAAAATGAATGACAATGGTGACTCTTGACGATCTTCTGAGAAAAAAGTCTGCTTGCTTCTTATATTTAGTTTAAGCATAACATTTGCTTCCTATAAATCAGGGCTTTCCAAAGTTTTCCCGTGGCAACACACCAACCGCCGTTGGTGTGTCGCCGCGGGAAAACCCGGAAGTGCCGCCATTGAGGCAGCGCGCAAAAACCCGAAGCGCTGCTGCCGCTTTCGGGTTTTTGCGTGCCGCCGTTGGTGTGTCGCCACGGGAAAACCCGGAAGTGCCACCATTGAGGCAGCGCGCAAAAACCCGAAGCGCTGCTGCCGCTTTCGGGTTTTTGCGCGCCGCCGTTGGTGTGTCGCCACGGGAAAACCCGGAAGTGCTGATCATGATCAGCGCTTCCGGGTTGTGTGGCGACACACCAGACTGTGTGTGGCGACACACTTTTGTGTCGCCACACACAGTTTGGAAAGCTCTGCTATACTGTACATGGTTTAAGCATGTATTTGTGCAGACACATGGTAAAGAAATGAGTAAAAATCCAAATGCATGGTTGATCTTATTGTTTATGATGCAAAGTTGAGAGAATTAATGAAGGTTACTAGGTTCTGAATTTGAGACAGATGATTTTTTGTTGGAGAATCTTGTGGAAAAATAGACATGGAAGAAAATGGAAGCCATGAAAAAAGTAAAAATAGAACATCTGTGTACAGAAAACAAAAGCCCTAAATGAAAAAGGAAAAGAAAATAGATTAATCTCTCAGCAGAATAAATGGAAACTGGACATAGGGAAAAGAGATGTGGAAGTTTCTTGGATCAGACTGCAAGATATTGTGATCAGAGTGTCAGAGAAGTATGTCGGGTTATGTTAATGGAAAGTATGAAACAAGATTCTTGGTGGAATAATGAAGTGAAAGATGTTGAGGATGAAATGAAATGCATATAAGAGAAGGATTGTTGAAAAAAATTAGAATGAAACAAAGGTATAGTATAATGGGTATTTAGAGAACATGAGAAATGCTAAGAATGTAGTTCTCTCTCACTCTAAGAGAGCAAGAACTTGTTAAGATTAAAAGGGGCAAAGAAATTGCAGAGTGATCTTGATCATCATCATCATCATCATCATCATCATTTCTGGAAGTGAATGAAGGGGATTAATTGAGCCACCAGGATAAATTTTTTAAAAGAAGTGATTAAAATGTTTTGAGACAAAATGCTTTGAGAGAATGCTAGAAGGAATGTTTTAGATATGTGTATAGGAATGAATGGAAGAATAGAACTGAAATGGATACTGTATATGTTAATGTCCAAGAAAATGTTGATAAGACGTATGTCATACATGCTGTGAGAATACTGAAAAATGGTAACACTACTAGATGTAGATGATGTAACTGGAGGAATGTTAAAATATAGGTATGTTTTGCTTATTCAGTGGCTGTGCAAGTTGTTTTACATGAGTGAAGACTGCATGTCCACTTGATGATAGAATCTCATGAACCAAGAGGAGAACGGGTCAAGAATGAATGGATATTGAATAGATATGGATTGAATGTGGAAGTTGGTGACCAGTACAAAAGAAGTATGTGAAGATGGTTTATCATAAAAAGATAATGAATGACAATCAGATTGCAAAATAAATATGTGAATGAAGAATGAATGAGTCAAGATCACAAACAAGAGTTATGGTTGAATGGAATTGAGATCTTGAAGAACAGTGGTATGTTAATTTTAACGAATAAAAAAAAATACATATGAAGCAGTATATGGACACGGGGGAAGGAAGGATAGTTTGCAAGGATAGAAAGATATAAGGAGGTACAATGAATTGTCTTGGCATAAACTAGATTTAGCTGTATTTATTTATTTATTTATTTTCTATCCCACCTTTATTATTTTTTATAAACAACTCAAGGTGGCGAACATACCTAATACTCCTTCCTCCTCCTATTTTCCCCACAACAACAACCCTGTGAGGTGAGTTGGGCTGAGGGAGAGTGACTGGCCCAAGGTCACCCAGCCGGCTTTCATGCCTCAGGCTGGACTAGAACTCACAGCCTCCTGGTTTCTAGCCCAGCACCTTAACTACTAGACCAAACTGGCTCCCTTTTATCTCCCGTCTTTAGTTTCTTTTCATTACTATTTCTTACTCCTTTGCTTTACTTTGCATGTTTTTTTACCCAAAAAAGGAAGCATATGATGGGTACATATGTACAACTTAATAGTGAATCCTCTGACGTTTTTATCCAACGACTCCAGGATTATGGAGGCTTGCATCTTTATACTTTTAAATCCACAAATAATTATAAGGTGAAATTCTTACATGGAAGTAGATATTCAAAATCAGAATCAGAATTAATCTCATTTATCATATCTATTACCATAACTGCTAGAATTTCCATTTTGTTTCATCCATTACACTGGGATAAAAGAAATAATTCCAGTATGATATTTGGTAGTTAACATTTCATAATTTGAAATGCATGCTAAACCTCCCCATTAAAGAAAAGGTGGTGATGTGATTGTTAACAGTTACTGTGGAATAGAAAGCAATGTCTCAAAGAAACAAAATATGGGATTTTTCCTTTTTTTCAGTGGATATGCCACCTATCCTATCATTTTATTTTTCTGTAATATTTTAGCATAAGGACTTAGTTCTTTTGGGAAGGTGTAAATGAGAAGCACAATTTAAAACAAGAACAGAAAGCCTACCTTTGATCAGATACTGGTGGCTAATTTAATATCAAGGACTAATTATCATTTTCTGTATTAGAAAAAGTCCTTCCAGAGCTATAGTGAAATGAGGGCTTAAATTAGAGCCAATGTATTACAGAAATTTCTGAGGAACATGCATTTGTATCCAGGGGCAGTGTATACAGTACTATAACTCACTACAACTTCCTCCCTTGGGATTCAGCCATGTGATCATAGCTCTTTTCAAGGCAGCATGCTAAAGTGCCCTGGTACACACACACATGCACACATGAGAGAGTACTGTAACACACAATAGCTGCAAAAAATAAAAACATTGCCAGTATAAAAGATTAACACATAATGAAACAACAGTGACTGAAAAACTAGACAAAAGAGCTGAAAACAAAACACCACAATGCAAGACAAGAAGTTAAACTGTGAGATTAATATATTTAAAAAACAAGACATAATAACATAAATATCAAAGAATTCCAAAGCCTAAACAAGTTTTTAGTGCAAGTAAGAAATAATAGAATAGGCCTCAGGCAGATCTCCCTGGGGAGAGTTTTCTAGAGCTATGAAGCTGCAGAATAGCCACCTCCCATGGTTCAGCATATGTGATTTAGGGAAGAGCCCCCAAGGATGAGTTCAGAGTTCTTCAGTGAAGAGATGTGCTTATAGGTATAGTGAAGGGCTTTTTAGCTTAATTATAAACAAAGAAACTATCAATAGCAAGTTAATTTGGATGTAGAAATGAATCAGGAGCAGGTGAAGATGATATTGTAGGAATTCTTATATGGTAGTATCAGAACTCCACGCAGCTTCTTAGTAGTATATAGCAGAGTAGAAGCGTTCCCATAAACTTGCACAAGGCTTAATCAGTTCAAAACACAAAATAAACACACTTCACACGTTAAATGTAAAGTTACATAAAAAAGAGTTTACAATTTTATTGTAACTCACAGTTCCTTAGTAGAAACTGTCCATGCATGCAAGCAAGTGGTTCTGGCCAAACCCACATGCTTCTAATGTGGCCTTGCTGTCTGGAAGTATGAGAAGCACGTGGCAGCAGCCATAGCTGCCATCCTCCTCGGTGGAGATTCAAGCAGAGAGAGAGAAAGGGAAAGGGAACAGGAAACAGGAAACCGGGATTCAGCCCCTCCCACACATAGCAAGTGAGATCAGGTTACAGCAGAGGCTGTCTCCTCCTTCGAGCTTGTGTGTGAGACGTGCTTGATTGAAACCCGATCCCTAACAGATATCTCACTGGCATATTAGCTACAGTAGTCCTGCTAATCATCATCATCATCTATTCAATTTGTATATCTGCCCATCTCATCTAAGCAACTCTGGGTGACTCACAACAGGTAAAAAACAGTCCAATAAAACCAAGTTAATAAATCAATATACAAACATAAAAAACCCATCCATAACCAATTTAAAACAAAAAAATCATGATCAGCAGCAGAATCCATTCTTACATCAGCTCAACACAGCCATTGTAAAAGCTCCCCACCATTGCCAGACCGCCAGGCACAGCAGCAGGCACAGCCAAATTAAGTACTAATTCCTCTCAGTAGTCTAGCTATCTGCCAAATTTCCTAGTACATCAAGTTTTCAGACTATCAGAGTTTAAAGGTCGGGAGCCTGGGTGATTTCTTAACTTAGAAGCATGGCCAAGATGTAAAAGACATAAAAGAAAGCTCAACCGGTATGTACTTAATACTGTAGAGTGTTAAAGCTCTACAGTAAGTCTCAGGGTTGTAAACCATGCATTATTGTATTTCACGCACGCTAGAAGCCAGATGAAAACTTGTTCTTCACTGATTTTCTGGAAAAATCTGAGGGCTTTACTTATGTGAAGAAAGATATATGGAATTCATTATGTGAATGAAATACCATTATGGAATTTTTCATATGGGTATGAAGTGATATGTAAAATTGTGTGAAAAAAAATAGTGATCGTGTGTTGATTTAAAATGTGTGCCTATCAAAACTACAAAACTATTCTTATATTTTATGCTTTTCATCTCAGAAAAGTGTGCGTGTCTCTCTCTCTTTCCAGCTTATGCTAGAAGATCAAGTATTGAACTCTCATGAGTTAAATTTGATTTTTAGGAGTTTATTTGCTCAACATATACAAAAATTTAGTATAATATTATGCTGTGTAATGTCATGCTTCTTAACAACATTACAGTGTTATAGTGTTAGGACTACTGAAGTGGCAGTTCTTTTAAGCAATCTTATTAATTTCATTTCGGTGCAACTTGACAATACAGTACAGAAAAATTATATATAGCTCTTCCCCAAGTCCCACGGATTTCTTGAAATCTTATTGAATAGTGTGGGAATGATGGAATAACTTTGTTAGGACAGATGCAGAGAATGTTTAGAAATGAAGACCAATAAATAGTTTAGATGCAAAAAATTGCAAATATATATATAGTATGTATGTATACATATACATATATGTATATGTATATATACATACACACATACTATATATGTACAGTATATACTGTATATAGTATGTGCACAGGAAATAGTTAAATACTATCATTCCATGGTCTGAAAAAAGAACTTGGGGTATAAAGTAAATGCCTTTAAATATTTAAAATAATACTTAAAATAATTTCTCAAAATAACTATTATCCATTTGCTTATATTTCCTTTGCAGGGAAGGTGCTCAAGAGGGTGGTGGCTGCACCGCTGCAAATGCTCCTGGGGAAAAAAAAGATTGATTTGGACCCATTCTAGGATAGAGATCAAGGATTCAGGAACATATGTGATTATGGGGCCTTTACAGGGTGAGAAGTGGGAATGCAAGTTGATTCGTCTTGGTTTTGACACTCTTGACCATGCTGTTTTTCTGGACTGAATTTCTGGGTTGGGCTGTGGGAACTATAATACAGTGATCTCCTACCTACAGAGCTACTTTCAGAGGGTAGCACTGAGGTGACTATTCCTAAGCTATATGGCAGTTGAATTATGGGGTTCCACAAGATTCCATTTTGCCCCAAATTTATTTATTTATTTATTATTTGGATTTATCCCCGCCCATCTCCACCATGGTAGACTCTGGGCGGTTTGACAAATGCTGTTTGACATCCATATGACGCCCTCGGGAAGAGTGATCAAGAAATTTGGAACAAAGCTTGGTCAATATCTAGTGAACAAAGCTTGATCACTAGAGTCAGTTTGGTCTAGTGGTTTAGGTGCTGGGCTAGAAACCAGGAGACTGTGAGTTCTAGTCCCACCTTAGGCATGAAAGCCAACTGGGTGACCTTGGGCCAGTCCCTCTCTCTCAGCCCTGGGAAGGAGCCAATAGGAAACCAGGAGACCGTGAGTTCTAGTCCCGCCTTAGGCATGAAAGCCGGCTGGGTGACCTTGGGCCAGTCACTCTCTCTCAGCCCTGGGAAGGAGCCAATAGGAAACCAGGAGACCGTGAGTTCTAGTCCCGCTTTAGGCATGAAAGCCGGATGGGTGACCTTGGGCTAGTCACTCTCTCTCAGCCCAACTCACCTCACGAGGTTGTTGTTGTGGGGAAAGGAGGAGGAAGAAGGAGTATTAGGTATGTTCACCACCTTGAGTTATTTATAAAAATAATAAAGGCAGGATAGAAAATAAATAAATATAAATAAATAAATAAATAAATATGTTGATGATACCCAACTTTATTTCTTTGTGTCATGTGAGCCAGAAGAAGCTATGCAGGTCCTGGACAAGTGTCTGATGTAGTGGTATTGTGAACAAGGGTCAATAAGATGAGGTTTAATACCAACTTGATGAAATAAAAACTGTAGGCAGACAGTTCTCTTGTCCAGGAATTAGGGAAATTATCTGGTTTGAATGAGTTTGTACTCCCCAAAAGGACTAGGTATTCCAAAGCATTCATTATCAGTGAAGGCAGAAGTATTTTTCAGCCTTTGCTAGATCTGGTTGATTCATCAGCTGTAGTAATTCCGGGATAGGAATAAGTGATCCCCTAAAATTCATGCATTTGGCAACTTCAAGTTTAGATTATTGCAATGTGCTATATGTGCTATATAGACTGGAAGATTGAGGTAGTGCAAATTCTGCAGCTAGATTGCTGAAAGGGGAAACCTACCACAAACATATTATGCTTATTCTGAACAGCTGCACTGGCTGCAATGCCAAATTCTTACACTTGTTATAAAAAAAAACAAAAGTCTTAGGGTCTGGATATAAGGTGAAGCACCAGCTCCATTATATGTTTGATTATAAACTAAAAATCTAGTAGAAAAGCCCTCTAGAGGGTGCCACATTTGCTAGCAATAAATTTTGGGTGACCCAAAAGAATGGTATTCTCAGTTCAAGTGAACTGATTCCAGTGCTATCTTAATATGCAACTATGCATCCAGCTCTTTAAAGGATAATGTGACATGTTTTGATTTGGATGGTTCCCAGTTGTGGTTTAGAGACCACAATTGGGACCAGCAACTTGGTCATTAAGCAAAGCAGTCACTAAGTGAAACAGCGACTGTGCTTATGATCTTACTTCATCTTTCCTTTGCTTTACAGACTTGCAAAGGTCGTAAATGTGAGGATTGGTTGTAAAGTAACTTTTTAATCACTGTCATAACTGTAAATGGTTGCTAAATGAGGGAGTCACTAAATGAGGACTACCTGTATTATTATTCTGTACAGAGAGAGGGGGGAAATGTTTTATTTATTTATATTTATTTATGGAGCTTATAACACACTGTAGAAACAACCATATAAAAATTGGGAGTTAATTTTCAAGACGAACTTTTGATTGAGTCATTCATTGCTTTCTTGTAATTCTTTTAATTGACTTTTAAAAATTTAATTGAATTGGATTCACACTCTGAGGTTGTTAAACAGTGAAATGGAGGATATACATTTTATGAATGAATGCATGCATAATTAATTGGATATAATTGCTAGATGCCATCTAAACCCTTGGATAATCACTGACTAGTTTTGAAACAGTTTCCCTGACTAATGCCATAATCTAATATGCTTTTAGGTGGATTTGATCTAACTGCAGGAATGTCTTTTACATCAGTGGGAGGAACTTATGATTCCTCCCTTTTCTGCAATAGAAACTTGTGAGGCTTATGAGTAGGCTGTTCTCTAGGTAGTGCTTGCTGCATTTTGGAACCAGTTATCCAGAGGGACATGTTAGGTGAACAGAGTGATTGAAATGAAGATGTAAAATAGACAGTTGGTAAGCCTTCCAGGCATAAAATGTTGTGTGGGTACTTTAACCAATCTGGCTCATATTATTTAATATCAACAATGATGCTTATTTTAAATATGGTAGGTTTGGCTGTCTAAAGGTCTTCTGTGAAATGCACATCTCCACGGGTGCCTTTTAGGCAAGAAAAGAACTAATTTTCTTTCTTTCTCAGCAAATACACACACACACACATGCAAACACAGAGAATCATAAATGCATGCATTTTCTATTGATTTTAAATGAAGATTTTGATAGATACATCCCAATTATAAGAAGGTAACATACAATTACTACAAAGGTTAGAAGAAAACCCTAGAAGGTTTTTGTTGTTGTTCAGTCGTTTAGTCGTGTCCGACATAGTTCTGCAGCCTTATCCTTGCCCACGATGTGTGTCTCCCTCTTCTGAAGTAGGACATCTTAACTGTGTCTGCTCTTCTCGGCAAGAGGCCACTTTAACTTTAACTTCCCTATAAAAAACTAAAAATACTAGAGTCCAAAACTACTAACTTTGTCAGTATAGCAAACTCATCAGTTGTATCATTCAGCCTGGAATTATTTTAACCAGACATACTTTCAACATGCATGCTTCAGACTTATTTTTTTAAAAAATCCACCCTCTTACTTATTTGGATGCCATTTTGCTTCATTCAAATGTTTGAAAAATTCAACAGGGTCTCCCCCCCTCTTTCTCTCCCCCCCCCCCCGCACAGAGTAGTGTTTAATTCCAGTACCCGAAATGCTAAATTTTCAATTGCAAATAAAAAGAAATCTTAAGTAGAAAAGTAAAAAAAAAAAATCAGATCTGTATGTACACCTCTGAACCCAATTCTTCCCTCCCCTCTTATTTTCTTCTTCATATACTGGTTCCTCTTGCTTGCTTATGTGACGGGGAAGTCATGAAACCATGGTACCTGGAAAGCCAAGGCCTTCCCCGTTGGGATATACCTATACAATATATGGACCTGATTCCCAGAAAGGATCTGGAGGAAAGTGGGGGGATCCGGGGAAGGGTGGTGGGAAGGGTGGCATATCTTTGTGTACGCGAGGAGCCTTGGATGACCTGAGCTCCCCCCCCCCGCCGCCCCCTCTTCTTGCTTCATGCGGTAAAACCACGTTGAAGAAAGAGGGCAGTCGCGTACAGCCCATCTCCTTCCATCTGCCTCTACCAGCTTCTGGCAAAGCGAAGAACTGGCAATAAACGTTGTGACCAAGGAAGGAGCGAATTGCGTCCTGGATTCGGGTGAAGGTAGGTCTGTCTAAGTTTAATCGGAGCGAGCATAAGATCGCAGGCAAAAGAGCCCAGCCCAAGACTTCATTTTACATGCAGATGTATGATAGATAGGGTGGGCTTCCCGACCAATTTGAGACCACCGGCTGTATTCAGCGTGCGTGTGCGCAGGGAAAAATGGGATTTGATTCCCTCCTCGGAGTATCTTTCTTCCACCCCTTTCATTTCCCCCTCTCCTTCGTGGCGCTTCGGGCTTCCTGTCCTTCAGGGAGAAGAAAGAGGGAGGGAGTGTGAAGAGAGTACGGTGCAATTTGAAATCTGCCTTGCGATAGAAAAACCCACCGCCACTGCTTAATTCTGTACGCATTCAAAGCCATTCCGAAAAGGATGGGAAGCAGAAGCCGCTGCAACTGGAATTCTCTGTATGTATTTCATTCTGTTGTCAGGCATTGGCGGGAGGAGGGATGGTGCTAGTGAAAGAGGTGCGTGCGTGTGTTTGTTTGTGTGAGCGAATTGGATGTATGCAAAGATAAGAAGCAGCGAGGGCAAGAAGTTTCGGGCACAAAATGCTTAGAGTCGCCCTGGAATCTCCATTTTCAAGACCGGAGGAACTCGTTGGGATTTGGGTTGCGGAGGTCGCTGTCCAGGGTCCTGAAATCGGTAAGTAAGCTAGCCATGCAACAGGAAGCCCAGGCAGGCGAGCAAAGCGAAACATCTCTTTGCAATCAGCAATTATCTCGAACACCAGCCGATCGCCTTTTAAATCGCATTAAACTATTCAAACTCTAGCCGCCTGTCTTGCCACCTCTGCTGCCCAAAGTCTGCATGAAAACCAAGTGGTGCCAGAAAAGCACATCAGGACTTTGCCTGCCGTTGCCTTAGTAACTAATATGTATTTCCCACGGCTTGCATAGTTGTAGCTCACAGAGAACTACAGATTTTCCTTTCAAAATTCCAAAGATTAATAATCTTACCACAAAAGGCTGTACCTTGTTTGGCTGTTTAACAATTCAGGCTTGACCTTTAAATGACATTTTCTTTCTGCTTTGGTTTTTCCTTTCCCTTTTCCTTGTTGGTGATGTTTGAAACCAGTATAGCTTTCTCATCCTTGAGTGAACAATTTTTTTTAAAAAAAATTACACAACCTATGGAAGTTCTATAACTTACAAAGGTTTCCTCAGTTCCACTCAAATATCAGATTACGGGTAAAGCCACTTCACCTAGTACATAAAATATATTCTCAATGATATACACGCAGGTATGTATGAATGAATTCATCTGGTCATGCAAAGATCTGATAATGAATGTATCAATCTTAGTATATTATGTGGGTTTAGTATACAACAAATTCTCTGATATTTTCATCTCTTATTATATCATGGCATCTTAGAATTGCGTCTTGCCTATTCTCCCTACTTTTTTTTTTTTGGAATTTGCATTTAAGAGTAACCTGCTGTTTGCAGCCAATTGATTATGGTGTCTACTAATAGTCTAGGCAGGTGGAGAGGGATACTTATAAAGGAAATGACCTTTACAGTGTTTGGCTGTGCGGTACTTTTAGCTGATGAATGTGTTCTGTTCTTTCTTCCCATGTCAACAGGCTACAATTCACGCCTACAGTGACTTCTGTTGCCCCTTTAAGCTTTTGCTTCAGAATCACCTTGGAGATCCTTAAGAAGTGAAATAGGGAAGAAAGCCTGTGGTCTCCTTCATGCTTTTAACCATGTGTAGACAGGAAGATCCCATGAAACTGGTCGCTTGGATCTGGATGGTCTCCTGCAACAAGATGATAGGGGTCCTGCTTGTCTTTTTTCCTGCTATCCTCTTGGAGACGGACTTTCTCCCTAAGAATGCTGGCAGAAAGGTTTTGGTTTCAGCAGCTTCCTCCCAAAGATCAGTAGCCAGAATGGACGGAGATGTCATTATAGGAGCCCTCTTTTCAGTCCATCACCAACCCCAAGCTGAGAAGGTGCCAGAAAGGAAGTGTGGTGAGATCCGAGAGCAATATGGCATCCAGAGAGTCGAGGCCATGTTTCACACTCTGGATAAGATAAACTCAGACCCAGTTCTGCTGCCCAACATCACTTTAGGCAGTGAAATTCGAGATTCCTGCTGGTATTCCTCAGTAGCCTTGGAACAGAGTATTGAATTCATAAGGGACTCCTTGATCTCTATCCGAGATGAAAAAGATGCTCTGGGTCGCTGCCTGCCCGATCCTTTATACCACCACCAGGTCAGGGCCAAAAAACCCATTGCTGGTGTTATTGGTCCGGGTTCCAGTTCTGTAGCCATCCAAGTGCAAAATCTGCTTCAACTTTTTGATATTCCCCAGATTGCTTATTCTGCAACCAGCATTGACCTGAGTGACAAAACTTTGTACAAATATTTCCTGAGGGTGGTTCCATCTGATATTCTGCAAGCTAGAGCCATGCTTGACATCGTCAAACGTTACAACTGGACGTATGTATCTGCCGTGCATACTGAAGGTGGGTAAGGCGTTAAATTTAATTGCATCGAGCTTTCGTGTAGAATGTCCTTCCAAATCTTTATCTAACTTCCTTTCTCAGAATTACTGTAAGTAATTTACATTTTAAGAAGCAGTGGCTATGAAATACACACTTGATATTAAATACCTTAACTCATGATTTTATGCTATTGCAAGCAGATGAAGGCTCCTGACCAAGAACACTGAAGGTGGAGAGAGAGAGAGAGAAATACTTTAATGTATTTTAGAGTTGAATCCTAAATCCTTCTTTTATGGCCCTGGACAGCAAATCACAAACTTTCCTTTTCTTTTACATAACATTCATCCATTGTTTCATATCTTTTCATTTTAGAATGAATGTAACACACTATTTTGACCACCTAGCTTTGTTTTGTTTTAAAAATTCTTTCTTGGGAAATTTTCGTATCAGTTGCTCTTTTTAGTTTTTTTTAAAAATAGTAATGAATTTTATCCTTCGATAATATATGGAACTAATTTGTATTTGTCAAAGACAAGCACAGCAAAGTTAGAGTTCCTGGTGTAAATTGACAGCTACTGTTTCTTATTCTCCATGTTCTTTAGATTGAACTATTGGATCTAAAAATAAGTGGTGATCCCAAGTTTACAGTGGAAAAAGAAATACCCATGTATCTTTGATTATTGCATTTTACATAAGACACCATTTCCCTTCAGAGAGATTGAATAACTTCAACCTCAAGTTTTTCATTTCTTATTAAATAGGTAGAAATGTGGAATTCTACAGGGAAAGTTAAAAGTGACACAGACAAATCATTATTTTTTTCTTTAAAGCCTCCAATTCAGAATCGAAGTATACAGATTTTCCATTAATATGTTTTATTCCTTTGTATGAAGGAAAGAAACACCCCCCACCCCAATGTCTGTAATGTCAATTCCATTTTGTCCCAATGAGGCCAAAGCTGTTTGAAAAACTAAAGAATGCAGTTTGGCCCCAGGAAATTTGTTCTTGTCGGACATTGCAATGCTGTAAACGTGAATGCCGAAAATACTATTATATATTATATAGAATAAAATAATGTGGGCCAGATTCCCAGAGAAGGTTTAATAATGATAATATAATGATAGTTTTAAATTAGCAGATTAACTTTCCAGTGACTACAAGCAAGAAGATTCATAGGAGAAATTGATCACAGCTTGAAGGAATTTGTAGCCATATCATGACAGAAAAGATAAAAAGTAATGCAAGTTATTGTGATGTCTGGTCAAGATGATGATCTCTGTCTCTTTATCTGCAAAATTTAGGGCTGGTCTTGGAACAAATAATTTTGGATTTCCTTTTGCATTAAATTTCACAATGTTCTCTCAGTATAGTTGGTTTTTTCCCCATAATTTTTTTGTAATCAAATTCAGTCTGGATGAAATAAGTGACAAGTTTTGACTCCCTGTACTTTCCCCAACCTGGCATTCTCTAGATGTGTTGGGACTGCAGCTCTCAGAATTCCCAGCCAAAGGCTTTTAATCTTTTCAAAAGTGGAAGATCCTGGTCACGGATCTTTCACATGTAATTCAGTTTGTACACTTAGAGCAGGGGTCCCCAACCTGTGGGCTGTGGCCCACTAGTGGGCTGTGGCCTGTTAGGAAGTGGGCCGCGGGGCTCCCGCCTGCAAACCCCGCCCCCGGTGCACGTGATTACCCCGCCCCTGGTGCGCGCGATTGGCTCCCACCTGCAAACCCCGCCCCCCGGTGCACGTGATTGGCTCCCGCCTGCAAACCCTGCCCCCCTGGTCCGTGGAAAAATTTTCTTCCACGACCGGTCCGTGGTGCCAAAAAGGTTGGGGACCACTGTCTTAGAGTATTACTGTTTACATAATACATAATACAAAATTATGTTATGTTATATCTCTTCAGAGAGAAAGGGGTGGGGGAGCACAATCTAAAGTTGGCATGATGCAAGCTAGAGATAATACAAGTGTTTTTTTCCTTGAATTTCACCTGAGTGAATTATATACATAGGCATGGTGTTATCACAAATGAAGGAGATATAAAACATTATGTGCGCTCATTGAGAAGGAACCCCTTTGCAGTCAGGGGGGCTTCCCAGATAAATTAATACAGAATTGCCCTTCAGTGGCTTGTAGTGTAAGGGCTGAATGCTTGTTTTGCAAGTCCAACATTCTCATCCACAAAATGCTGACTTCACACAAAGTGTGAGAGAAATCTCAGCACCTTTTTATTTTATATAATGTAAGAAAACATTAAACAATTAGTCATCTCTGAAATGCAAATTAATTAACCAAGCCAAATATCCTTCAATTTGCTGAGGAGACTGGTGGTTAATTTTTTTAAAAAATGATTTCCTTTTGAAATTGCCCTACCATAAAGAAATGGTGCAATATGACATCTCTACAACATCTTAATTGAAACCTCAACATCAGAATCTTTCCAGATGAGGGGGGAAGTGCCATTCTATTTTCAGTGGTTTATTAGTGCTACCTCCAATTTAGCAAAAGAAAAGATGACTTGGCTTGACTTGCAATCTGATACTAAACTGATAATTTTACAATAGGCTGTTTAAAAGATTCTGAAGTCATGGGGACCTACCTAAGAGTTTCCTGCTTTCTGTTGAAAATGTATTTGCGAGGAATTAAAAGAGCTGTCTGTGTTAGGATATGTTAAGGGTTTATATAGTAGTGTAAACAAAGCTGACAGTGAGTAAGTATAGGAAGAAGTCTGGTATTCATATTTTATGAAATAGCTAAGACCACTCTTCAGCTTACGGGGCTTATAATAATATAATTCATCATCATTTTTATAATAATTAACCGTTGCCATTCCTCTGCTCTCAGGAAAGGGTCTTTGGCTAGAGGTAAGACTGAGACTTGCTATATCTGCAGCACAGCTATAGTTTCTTTGAGTGCTATATTAGATTATTCTCGAGTATTGTTTAGAATCAGTACTTGATATGTTTCAAGTACCTGATATGTCACAGCCACGTTCTTACAGAGCAGCTCATTGCCAGATGGCTCAACTGGGGAATAGAGTGAGTGCATATTTGCAATATTTGAGAACATCCCAGTAATTACACTCTACACCATGCTATTTTCTCTTTAATGAAGATACTTACATTACCACTACATTTGAATCATTATTTTGCATTTTAAGAAAAAGAATAATGTTCTATCTATAATGCTGATGGAGGATTAGGTCCTTTTTTTACTTGTAAGACATTTGAGGAATGCATCTAGATCATGATGTCCTTCTGTCTGAGGTTCTGTTGTGATTTTAGATTATTTTAACTCTAGAGCTCCACAGGAACAAAGACTAAAATGATACCTGCAGACATCACAGAAGCTGTGTCTTCTGTCCATGATTCTGACTCAAGTTGCAGAAAGCAGAATATTGCTGGATTTGTACATTATGCTAAGTCTTAATGTGGCTTATTTGGTTTTGGTTTAACATATCATGTGAACCCAATGACTGTGATTTGTATATTGTGTGTATTCAGCCATTGTGATTTATTTAATAAACTGTGGTTCAGCAAATGATAGATTAGCATGATATTGGAAGCCAGAGTTTGTGTGGAGCATAATCTGTCGCTAGTAACTCAAAATCAAGTTCTTTAAAATTTCAGGATAGCTCCTATTAATAACATCAAGCCTCATATTATTCCAAGGATCATATCTAATTGAAATATTGAACAACCAAGGTTAGCTTGGGATATTTACCTGCTGAGTAACAGGACATTACAGTGTTTCCTCATTATCCACCCCAATTCCACTTTCAGAAACTAATCAGACTTGCAACTAAATTTTACTTCAACACAGATGATGGAACAATGTTTTCCATCTCAGCTAAGATCAGCAAGTAAGTTTAGATAGTATAGGCAAGCAGCTTAAAATACACAGCTCTGACCTTCAGTAGAGAGGAACGCTGAGCGGGCTAGACATTTTAAAAACCTCCAGATGTCTTTAGACTCTGACTGGAGTAGGAGACCAAGCTGGTGCTGAATTCAGGCAAGACAGAATTATTTTGATTCTGGGAGCTATACACTTGAACGTTTCATCTGGTAACTTGTCTTGGATGAGGCTGCATTCCCCCTTCAGGAACAGGTTCATTGACTAAGGATCCTCCTGGATCTAGCTTTAATACAGATAACCATGTAAAATCTATGGCAAGGCAGCCTTTTATCCAATTCAGCTAGTAAATCAGTTCTGACCTTTCGTGGAGGAGAGACACAATCAAGGTTGGATTACTGCAATGTGCTCTTCATAAAGTGGCACTGGAAGATGGCACAGAAATTGTAGCTGACTCAGAAAGTTGTGCCATAATTGGTGAATGACACCTCTCAGAGACATCCCTGTGTTGAAACAGCCATACAGATTGCTGGTTGCTTTCTGAGTCAAATTTAAGATGCTCACTTTCATGTGCAAAGCTTTAATTGGTTTAGGTCCAATTGACTTGCAGGACCATTTCCTCCCATACACTCCATCCTATGCAGGTTTTATCATGGAGATGTCTAACATATATAGGAAAATCTGCTTATTTGCTGATGGAGCCTTTATTTGTGGAAGAAATTGCCACTGGAGTTGAGACAGACCTTATGTTTATTACAATAGAGGACAGAACCTAAAACCTGTCTTTTTACCCAGGCATTTATATCTAAATCTACATCTAGATATAGCACTGACCACCGGAGGCAACTCTGCCTAATCATCGAACCAGTCCTACAGTTCATACTTTCTCTTTGTCCATAAGACAGATATTTAGGTGTGTAGATAACTGCTGAGCATAAAGAAGTTTAACATTCAATCATTAATTGAATTCGGTCAATGTCAGTTTGCATGTGGCAGATGAGTTTGCTATAGAGAATATGTATCTATGCAGATTCAGTAGGAAAAGGTTTGAATTATTGTCTTCCCTTATGGCTTTTATATTGTCTTGTCATTTGCACTAGATTCCATCTTCTCCCCAGTTTTTGATGCTATATATTTTGGTTTTCAATTAACCTAGACTGAGGAAACAGTTCTAATGCACTGTCTGCCCTCACAATCTCTCTCCATTGAAGTCTGGAGTACCCAGGCTATGAAGAACGGTTAGTGTATACAGCAGTGTACAGAAACAAAAAGTATACCTAAATTAATGCATTAGAGAAAATTATGGAATGTGTCTATATGTATGCATGATCTCATTTCCAAGGAAAATATATCCTTTTAGCATTGCTTGTGAGCTAGATATTTCCACATACTGAAAAATGTGCTTTTTAATTGTATTACCCTACTTCTTCCAAAAGGGCAGAAATATATTAAATCAGGCTTGCAAAACAATGACTAACCAAGTTGGACACAACTCCCCAGCAGGGCCGTAACTAAGGGGGGCCCAAGTGGGGCATGTGCCCCGGGCACTGCGCTGGGGGGTGCGCCAAAATGACAAAATAACCCATGGGGGGGGGCGCGGAATCCATGTTTGCCCCGGGTGACACAGTTCCATCCCTGCTCCCCAGGCATGTGTTGTGGCTTGTCAGATGCTTGACAACTCCCAGTTCCAACCAAGCAGTAAAATCAGGATATTTATCACATACTGTTGTGCTAATAGAAATGGCTGGTGGTTGCATTTAGCTTTTTGGGTCACAGGTTGCGGAGACTTCCCCTTAAACACCTCATGACAAAAAAAAGAACCAAATCTGAACCACAAGAGAGTAAAAAGCAGAACTATATTGCACTAGAACTGTATTACAATTTGATAGATGCTTAGAAAGGAACACATTCTATTTATCCATATGTGCAAAAGAACAATCTCATTCCCATAAACTCATTGAGCACCTATAGAACTGCTCCAAGTCCCATACATAGGTGAGGCATTACTATTGTGGCAGCAGATTTCTTATGAGCCAGCAGCACAAGAATCAAAAAGTGGTCAGGGTGGAACTATATTACAGGAGCAGCATGATGTAGGAAGAATTCTATGGTTCTGCTTTGGAATAATGCCTAACAAAGGTACATGGTATGCATTGCCCCCCACATTCTCACATGTCCAGCTGCTCATCTTGTGTTTAGTGCAAAGATCTGAAAGGGGGTTGAAAGGACATCTGGCTAAATGTTCTGACAAACTCCCTGCCTGAAAGGTTTCCTGATCAGAAGCAGGTTTGGGGATGTAGGGACAATTGAAGACAAACACATGCCTTGGCCATAATTTGTCAACCAACCATGGAACACCATCAGAGGTATCTAAGTCCCAACCAGGAAACTCTAATCTTATATGTGCATATGATACTATGGCCTCATGTCTATCAAATTTAAAGTGCACAAATGAAAACTTCATACAGACAAAAAAGACTCACAAGAAACTCAAGAAATGCATATTGCTAATACTTGTTTCCTCAGGACCTTTTCAGGTACTTTCTTCAGGGCTCCAAATACACACACTCAACTGGAATCCTAACTCCACTGATGCAAATGGGACAGCAATGACAGCACACCCCAAATAGGTAAGTCAGAGAGATTGAGCTATCTGCATAGTCATGGACTGTATCATTATGTCACCGGGGAAGGAAGACAATGTGCTAGCTTAGCAGCTGTCCCTTACTCCAAAGGTAGCAATTCCCCATCCACACAGCAGCATGGAGAGTATGGATATGGCCAGAAGTGGAGTCTCATTAATCATAAATCCCCAATGTTAGGTAAGCTTTCCCTATGCATCAGTGAAAGTAGTGGGGGATCACAGCTACTTTGGCTAGTAAGCACCGACCCCTCTGATAATAGAATGGAACAACTAGAACACATACTAATGATTCATTTTAACTTGTAGGGTCAGAAAAAAAAATCTGTGTGAGCAGAATGAATAGTGGTGGAGTGCTAATACACATGGCTTGTGTACTAGCAAACTGTGGGTGAGTACTGTCCTTATTACTCTATTGTCTCTTAATGTAGGCTAATCCTTAAATATAGGCCTCATGTGGAGAATCACTGGAAGAATGGGGAACTTGCTTGGGACATGGAGAATGGAGAGGCATCTAGATAAAATAATCTGCTCTTAGTCCATCAGTGGGTGAACTTTCATTTAGAGAAACTATCTGCACCGGCTATTATATTTTACACTCCTTTGATTTTCCTTGTCACTTAACAGGCAGCTGCCAATTTCATGCCGGGGAAGAGAATGAGAAAATCTACGTGAGAAAGAGCAGCAATTGCAACTAATGAGAAGATACCCATTCCTTTGGAAGTTGTCAACTCTGCCGTCCCAAAGCTTCTGTTCTTTTTCACAGCGCAAGGAAGGAATATAACAGACATAGCAATACTTACCCAGAGGCACCCTGTTTGTCATAGTCAGAGGCAGGAGGGACCTGGAAGATGAGAAGGCCTGGCAACTGAACCTCTACAAATTGCTTATAGAATCCACCCCACCACTGATGTTCAGTAAACCTTGTGACCATATTCTCACATCTCACTAAACCATATTGTAATCTGGCTTAACGTGTCGTCTGTACCTGGACCCGGGCCCTGATGGTGACTGTGTTACACCTTAACTGCAATCTGTAACCATGGTTTGGTTTGGGTTACTTTACCTAAACCACAGGGTGGCATGTCATTCAAACTTGAATGGAGCTTTAGCTAATAACTAAATTCTCCCCCTAACTTCCAGGGCATAAAGTCAGGTGGCAGGAATGACAACAAAGCAGAGCTGTTCCTGAAGCAGCATCTCTACTGCTCTGGACTGGTTTTCAGTGCCCTCCTAGGGACACAGAAATGGTAGGAGGAAAACAGCCTTTCCCCATTATGCATGTAATAGCTCTGACCTCAGGAAGTCAACCATCTGCCTTTTGTTTCTTTAAAAAAAACAAAGTCCTGGTTGATCAGCCAACAGAATAGTGGTTGAGGGACCAGCTGAAGAGGAGAGGAGCTGGCAAAACTGCAGCCAACTGAAGTTTGCTGTAATCTGGCATGCATTTAATAGATAAGTACCTTAGCTATTATTATTATTATTATATTATTATAATAATATTATTATATTATTATAATAATTATATATAAAATATATATTATTATTATTATTATTATTATTATTATTATTATTATTATTATTATAAATGCCGGGCTGGATGAATCACAAGCCGGAGTTAAGATTGCCGGGAGAAATATCAACAACCTCAGATATGCAGACGGTACCACCCTAATGGCAGAAAGTGAAGAGGAACTAAAGAGCCTCTTGATGAGGGTGAAAGAGGAGAGTGCAAAAGCTGGCTTGAAACTCAACATTAAAAAAAACCCAGATCATGGCATCTGGTCCCATCACTTCCTGGCAAATAGAAGGGGAAGAAATGGAAGCAGTGACAGATTTTATTTTCTTGGGCTCCAAGATCACCGCAGACGGTGACTGCAGCCATGAAATTAAAAGACGCTTGCTCCTTGGGAGGAAAGCTATGGCAAACCTAGACAGCATATTAAAAAGCAGAGACGTCACCTTGCCGACAAAGGTCCGTATAGTTAAAGCTATGGTTTTTCCAGTAGTAATGTATGGCTGTGAGAGTTGGACCATAAGGAAGGCTGAGCGCCGAAGAATTGATGCTTTCGAACTGTGGTGCTGGAGAAGACTCTTGAGAGTCCCTTGAACTGCAAGGAGGTCAAACCAGTCAATCCTAAAGGAAATCAACCCTGGCTGCTCATTGGAAGGACAGATGCTGAAGCTGAAGCTCAAATACTTTGGCCACCTAATGCGAAGAGAGGACTCACTGGAAAAGTCCCTGATGCTGGGAAAGACTGAAGGCAAAAGGAGAAGGGGATGGCAGAGGATGAGATGGTTAGATAGCATCACCGATGTAATGAACATGAATTTGAGTAAACTCCGAGAGACAGTGGAGGACAGGAAGGCCTGGCATGCTATGGTCCATGAGGTCACGAAGAGTCGGACACGACTAAACGACTGAACAACAACAACAAACCTTAGCTATGGTTAACACTAAGTGATCCTTAGCATATTATGCAAAAGCAGTACTTGCTTCTGTTAGCTGAGCTTGTGCAGCTTCTTTATTACTTAAGCAGCACTTGTTTTCACAATGGGGTATATTCTGGCAGCTGGTGACAATAGGTTCTTTATCACAGTTGTCTTTCATGTCTGAGCATCATACAGATGATTTTGTCACCTAGACCAGAGGTTCTTAACCTTTTTTTGCTCATGGCCCCCTTCTGAGCCTCATTTACCTCTAATACCTCTCACTGACTATTAGCTGATAGATATTTATTGTAAACTGTAGTAATTTTCAATATTTATGCTGCTGAAATTAGCACAGAGAATGTGATTTGAGGATTATGTCAAATTGACCATATGCCTGGAAATTAAGTTTGAGAGGCCTGCTCAGAAACTTACTGTGCCCCCTAGAAATATGGCATGCCCCCATTGGGGGCCATATGGCCCATGTTGAGAACCACTGACCTAGACCAAAAGCAAGAGCTGGAGGAAGGCTCTGCTTTCTAAATGATCTTCTTCATGCTCTTCTTGTTTAATATATCTCAACCAAAGCATTTTATTTATTTATTTATTTAATTAAATGGTTCCCCAACTCTCAAAAAGGTGGCTCTAGGCAGCATACAACCATAAAACATAATATCCCAACAAGAACAACAAACACCCTAATAATGAGAGCAATAATACAATTGGGACATAACAATCACCTAACATCCTTACCCCAGTGTCTGTGGGAATATCCAGGTCTTCAAAGCCTTCTTGAAGGCTAACAGGCTTGGGGCCAGTCAAATCTTGGAAGGTGGGAGAGGGGGATTATTCTACAGGGCAGGCACCACAACTGTTAATATGGTTATTAATAAAGTTCATTGGTAACTAAGTGGTGGGTAACAGCAAGAAATCATTGGGAGGACTACGTCAAGTTTCATAAGATTAGAACTTGTAACCTTTCAGCTCTTTAGTAGTAGCTGCAGAACTGCAGCTTCAAACAATTCCTAGATAAACCACTGGTATGTAAATCAAATGAACGTGAACATCTACATACCCAAAGAGCATTTCAAAATAAATTAATATGTGAAATAAATTCCATCCCAAAGGGAGTTACTATAGCACAGAACCACTAATATTGGATCATGGGATTGCCTCAATGAGTTAACAAGGAGTACTCCATCATGAGTTTATCTTTTTGATGCAGGTATATAATAAACATTTTTGTCTTCCTTTAAGGGCTGGCTGGCCCTACCTTGTTACAAAGTGAGGCAGCCTTGTGAGGAATTGGGTATTACGAGGTTACAAGAATGATTTTGAGGCAAGAGCTGTGTGCTCTGCAGCATGGTCTGTACCTCCTAAGGCAGGGGTGGGGAACCTTTGTGCAGAACCCTCTGCCAATGCATTTTACACTCCATAGCATCTTCCAGCTTTCCTAAGTGCCAGAGGAGGTTGAACAGCAATACAAGGACCTTGCTGAAGCAAATTGCATTGCCTCTGTGCATCAGTGAAATGAATTGCATCACCTTTGCAGCATGAAATGTCTTTGCACAGAAATAGCAGCCACCTTGCTCAGCTGTTAGCAAAACTTCTTATATTTTGGTCTGTATTTTACACTTAAGGAAGCACATATAGCATGACTGTACATATATAAGTAAGGGGCGTGGTGGCTCAGCAGGTAAGACGCCAGGCTTGTGGATCGGAAGATCGCAAGTTCGGAGGTTCGAATCCCTAGCCCTGCGTGCGGAGTGAGCTCCCGCACTAGCTCCAGCTCTTGCCAACCTAGCAATTCAAAAGCATGCAAATGCAAGTAAATTAATAGGTACCACTTCGGTGGGTAGGTAACAGCGTTCCACACGTGTCATGCGGCCACATGACCGTGGAAGCGTCTTCGGACAACGCTGGCTCTTCGGCTAACAAACTGAGATGAGCACCGGCCCCTAGAGTCGGACACGACTGCACAAATGTGTGGGGGGAACCTTTACCTTTACTTTACATATATAAGTGCATATACATGCCTGTGTATATACATACATACATGTATATATAGATGTACTATTTGAATTTGTAATCAGCTGGATGACACAGGAAGAGGCTGTGCAGGTACTGAAAGAAAGAAACTGCAAAACAGGTAGGAACTTCACAGCTGTTAAATGCACATTTGAAGTTAAGCCTTTGAATAGGTCAGCATGAGATTTGCCAGAACTATAGTATTTTAATCCCAAGAAGTGATGGACTTGGGACCGTTGATTGTCTTATTCAAGTGTTATTTAATGTCCTCATCTCTATGCCCAAAGAACAATGGAGCCACATCAAGCAATCCCAACCTCCAACTTTGCACAGATTGTGAAGCCCTCCTGCTAATATCCAGGGGCTTGGTACAGACAGGTATATCCAGGGAAGTTTCCATGAGAGCTCCAAAGAACAGAGTTCCTGGTCACAAATCTCTGCACCTACACCTCTATGGGCAAAGGCTGTATTCTGACAGATATTTGTGATAGATGAAAGATAGATAGAGTTGATAGATTGATATAAGAATTATTCATTGCAAACCTATCCCCACTCATGTATTGAATTAAGTAATTTAAATAACTCCTGTACAGGGTTAAGGGGCGTGGTGGCTCAGCGGGTAAGACGCCAGGCTTGTCGATCGGAAGATCACAAGTTCGGAGGTTCGAATCCCTAGCCCCGCGTGATGGAGTGAGCTCCCGCACTAGC
This sequence comes from Charina bottae, assembly GCA_023362775.1. Lineage (NCBI taxonomy): Eukaryota > Metazoa > Chordata > Lepidosauria > Squamata > Charinaidae > Charina > Charina bottae. The sequence continues at coordinate 16,023,590 of JALMGJ010000001.1, forward strand.
TCCAGCTCTTGCCAACCTAGCAATTTGAAAGCATGCAAATGCAAGTAGATGAATAGGTACCACTTCGGTGGGTAGGTAACAGCGTTCCACGCGTGTCATGCGGCCACATGACTGTTACCTTTACCTTTACCTTATAAGATTGAAAATTTTATATACTAATATGTAATGTATTTAATCTGTGGTGGCTTTTTCACAGAAGAAAATCATATTTCATGTTAGGAGCCATAAGGTTATACAGTAATTAACTGATATCTTAATTGACTCTAAGGGCATCTATTTCCACAATAGAAGTCTTTCTTGATTTGGCCTGGGACTGTTTCTTAAAGTTTTCTTGAGCCATAAATATCCCCAAGTTTGGCCTTTATAGCCACTTACGGATCCACCGTTAAAATTTTACCTTTGGAAGACAATCTTACTCGGCTACGAGTGATCGCCAATGAATGAATGAATGAATATCAAAATTCTGTACGTACTGTATCATCATCATCATGTGCACATCCTCTAGAATGCAATAGAAACGTAGTTCCATTAAGTTTAGTGGAGTTTATTCCCAGATATAAGAGTGTATATCTGATATAAAATAGATATAAGATATAAGATATAAAAGCTTAGGGGCGTGGTGGCTCAGTGGGTAAGACGCCAGGCTTGTTGATCGGAAGATTGCAAGTTCGGAGGTTCGAATCCCTAGCCCTGCGTGCGGAGTGAGCTCCCGCACTAGCTCCAGCTCTTGCCAACCTAGCAATTTGAAAGCATGCAAATGCAAGTAGATGAATAGGTACCACTTCGGTGGGTAGGTAACAGCGTTCCACACGTGTCATGCGGCCACATGACCGTGGAAGCGTCTTCGGACAACGCTGGCTCTTCGGCTAACAAACTGAGATGAGCACCGGCCCCTAGAGTCGGACATGACTGCACAAATGTGCGGGGGGGAACCTTTACCTTTACTTACAGGGTTAGTGTCTTGCTTGACAATGGCATTTAACAAAAGTGTAAACCATTCAGAAGTATGCCTTATCCATAGGACTTATCTTTAGGGAATATACTTCAAGTGCCAGCCTTGCAGTGCAATACTATTTATTGACTAGTAGCTTCTGTTTTGTTGTTAGGGGTTTAGTCCCTGCTGACTGTGCAACAGTGTAGGTGAATGAATGCTGTTGCTAATCAACAGCTATACGATTGACAATGTAATATGAGCTAGAGCACTGGCATTTATATCTCAGAAGCCACCATCACAGATGGTATCAACTCAAACTATTGATGACAGTATCCACAGAAAGGCCCAGACCTGTCTGGGCCTGGGGACTAAAATATGGGAGGATGCCTCATCTGTGCAGGTGACACATCCCAGGCAGGGCTGGCATGTACAACATGGGGAATTCTGTTCAGCTTTGGGTTGCTTTGATGGCACTTCAATCTTTATGCACCCAGTATATGAAAACATATGTTAGAAAACGTCACAGTTTTCACAGCACAATGGTGTCACTCACATGACAAGCTGCAGTAATACCACACAGATCTTGTTATGGATTAGTGTATTGTGTGGACCAGACCATATATTAGCCAAAGAACAAATGTCTTTGTGAACTCACAAATTCAAGAAAGACCACAAAAGCTTCGTGTACAGTTAGAGATGGACAATAGAATCAGAGGTTCCTCATACATATATAATGGTAGATGTAATTTACTCATAAAGAGTCACACTAGACATTAAATGTGCACATTAAATGTGCCAAAATGTTTGGAGAACCAGTATTGCCCCTGTTTAAAGCAAAATTTTGTATTTCAACATTGTAAGGTTCTACAACTTTGACTACTTCAGTCTCTGCCATGTCAACATCAGAATGGTATTTTTGTACTGAAAACACATTTTTACTAAACTGAGAGGATTACACATTAGAGTTCCTGGCTTTGTATATGAGATGTTGCTCACCCTTATATACACAGAAATTCATATACTTATTTCTTTCTGTATACAAGAAAGAAACCTCCTTCAAGCTACATTGAAAAATGAAAATGCAGAGTATAGGTACAAAAGGGTGAGAAACTAAGGTTTTGTTATTTTATTTCTTTGTTGTTGGTGTTGTTGATGATGGCTATTCTAAACATAGACTGCATCATATCCAATCATAATAGACACCAATTCTATCTGCATTTGTAACATATTGTGCTGTGGGATGACTTTTAGTGAAGTGAAAAGTCCTGGATCTTACAGTCTGTCTTTTCATCTGTAGCATGGCCCTGTTTGGATGACTTGCCTCAGTTAAAAAAGAAAGAAATGTCATTCCATTCATTTCCTCGCAAGACAATCCACATGCTACCCAATCCGGCAATCCAGCAGACATGACAAATTGAGAAAGGAACCATTTCATTTGTATCACCCTGGCCCTGGCTGTTTTTCAAATGTACTGAATAATATAGGGGAGGTTATATGCAGAACAGGCATTCCTGTCTTAATAAAAGACTCTTTTCCTGAATCTTTTGGTTTTTAGTTCTTGTGAAGGCAACAGAATTAGTATTTCAGCTCTGATCCTAAAGGCAGGTGCACTGCAATATTTTAAGGTCACAGTAGATTTAAGCATCTGGGAACATACTCTAACAATAAATTATTCTCAACTTCCTATAGAAAGGCACCATACATATACATATACATATACATATACATATACATATACATATACATATACATATACATACACATACACATACACATACACATACACATACACATACACATACACATACACATACACATACACATACACATACACATACACACATACATACACACATACATACACACATACACATACACACACACACACACACACACACACACACACATATGCACCCTTTTCCTGAATAAACCTGTATCTACTATCACTGTATATAATATAAGCTTACTATACTTTTTTTAAAATCTGTTCAATCATATCCGATTCTCGGAGACTGCCTGGGCAAGTCCCTGCAGTTTTCCTGGCAGGTTTTTCAGAAGTGGTTTGCCATTGTCTCCTTTCTAGGGCTGAGAGAAAGTGAGTGGCCCAAGGTTATCCAGCTGGCTTTGTGCCTAAGGTGGGACTAGAACTCATGGTTTCCCAGTTTCTAGCCTGGTGCCTTAACCACTACACCAAACTGGCTCTCCTACTATACATTAGCTTGCTTTAAATTCATTGCAGAGTCCCACTCTTTTTAGCTAATATTGAAACAAGTCATAGATGGAATTCATTAATCAGCAACAATATTGTTTTTTCAGAAAGCACTAATTCTAAATCCATATATTGTTTCTAAATGTGGGTATTAACATTTGCTATTGACCTTGGGTTGTCTAAAAATTAATAAAATTACATGCCTGGAACAGCTAGCAGGACTGTGTGTGTGTGTGTAAATAATTTTTTCTAGTGTCCATAAATACTCTATAGGAAAACATCAGCTTGCAACTGCCTGTCATCTTTTTTGAACTTGTTTATCCTCACCAATTTTCCTTTCTGTGAAATGGGTATCTGTTACAGCTGGAAAAATAGGCTTAAATGAGTGGCTTTATTTTTGAAACTCAGAACTCATTTCTGTACAATATTCAATTAATGTTTTAATTGATTTGAAGTGCTGAATAGAATAAGGTACCTTTTAATTGTTTTGGAAGAAGTTAAAGGCAATTTGGAGATATGAGGGACTTTTTGGGTATGCTGAGGTTCAAACATTGTTGAAATCAAATCAAATCAAATCAAATCAAATCGTTTATTACAGTCATAGAGCCAGGTACAGTAAAATATCCAATAATAGAACTGTTAATACATCTATATCTATAACAGGAAAACAATGAATATAATAAGATCTAAAGATAAATAAGAACATGTATAATAAAACTAAAAAATAGTATCATAAAAAGTGATGAATAAATAAGTATCCAAACTTAGTTAATAGTGCAAAGTATTGTACAGATGATGGCACAAAACTGGGCAACTTGGAGGATATTTTAGAGTCCTTGTCCAAAAGAAGTAACAGTAAATAGAAATCCCTCTCCCTGCCTGGAAATTTCTTCAAGATCGGATAAATGAGGGTCTGTCCAGCATCCTTATATAGGGAGCAGCATAGTAGCACGTGGCTTAGAGTTTCTATTGAGCCATCACCACATGGACATAACCAGAGAGACATAGGAGTAGCCTTAAAACGTCCAAAAAAGGACTACGGAGGGCAGTGCGTCCAGCCTGGCTAAAGTGAAAGCCTTAGGAAATTTCAAAATTGTGTAACTGTTGTAACTATCTTTTCAGATATGGACAAAGCTCAGTGGAGATGGGTTTGAGTCACACGATGAGCTCTTTGATTATTGAGTAGTCAGCCAATGAGTTTTATTAGTTTGGTAAATCCTGGAAATCAGAGCACTTCAGGGAGTGCTGCTTTGCCATTTATGTCTCTCACTCCTGCAATAGAATTTGTTAAAGATGGGGGGCGGGGTTTGGAGTAAGAGGGAGAACAAAAAGGAGACTCAGATTTATTGATTATCCAAATAGGTCTGAGATACCATGCTGTCTTGCATATAATACAGACTATTTCTTTATATCAGATTACATTTAATCTGCAGTAGTGATACCACACATATTTCCCTTACTTTTTAAAAGCATCACATAATGCATTATTTCCGAAAGGGGCAAACCTTGCCAATGAGCCATGCCAACAACCCCATCAACCCAGTAAAATAAATAGTCACAGGACAGTGGATTCCTTGATCTTAGTAAAGTCTACCTTTTGGGGTTGTGCTGTACTACAGCAATTGATTTTCCTTTAGCACCTAACATAAATTCCACCCTTCCAATATTATGGGTGCTGAATTGGGATTTTATCTCTACAAAGGCCACACATAAACCACCTTTAATAAATTTTACTGACAAGGACACATATATTTGGGACATTTTCCATTTTTTAAAACAAACACAGCAGGAAAATCTAATCTTTCTGATTTTGTCTGTAACTATAGGAATAGACGGATGTGTACATCCCTTTGGTTTTTTAAATACATTTCTTAATGAAAACCACACCTTACAAATGCTTTGAAGTGTTTGTCAAAATCTTATTGCAATTGAACACTTCTAACACCTCTTCCGCAGTGTTAATTAGCACATGCGAGTCCCACATGCAGTGTTTTTGGAAAGCAATATGCATATGACTTGTCTTTTAGTGGAAACTTGTTCTTTGGAACTGAATCATCAAAGTGCAGCAGAAACAGATTGGACACACATTTTAGAGCCCTTCTGAAGAATAGTGAGAACTATATTGTTGAGGGGAACTAACCAAGATGAGTCAAAGGAGTGTGCAAGCTTTCAAACTCTCCAGAAGTCTTCATCATATGAATCCCAAAATTAAGCCAACTCCAATAGAGAAGAATATATGTAGCTCATGGTTGAACTGTGGAGTCCTTGGTGCTCTCTGAGCTTAGTTGTTTGCTTGCAGATGTTTCATTACCCAACTAGGTAACATCATCAGTGCGAGAGAGTGTGGGGTTTGCTCCCTGTTTATATACAGCAGCTTGCCCTGCCAAGTGTTGGTGGGGGTGTGGCTTTCTCCTTGATAGTTCCTTGATTAGGGTATTGTTTTCTGCTTGATTGTTTGTCTGGTGTTAATCCCTGCTTATCTGAGTATAGGCTGTTGGAGAGGATGTGTTCTGGTCTTTTTGTTTCCTTCTTAGCTTTCTTGTTGTCTCTTTTGAGTGGTGTGTAAATGTGGTTTATCTCTCTGTGTCTATTGATGGCTGATCTGTCTGAATGCCAGGCTTCTAGGAATTTCCTAGCATTTTTGGATTTAGTTTGGTCTAGGATGCTCACAGTTTCCCAGGTGAAACTATGGTTGAGTCTGTCCATATGTTGTGAGATTAAGGAGTTTTCATCTTGTTTTCTGACTGCTAGTTGGTGTTTATGGATGCGTTCTGCTAGTCTTCTGCCAGTCTGTCCTACATAGCGGCTGTTCCAGTCCTTGCACTGTATGTTGTAGATGACTCCTGTTTTTTCTTCTTGAGCTACTGGGTCTTTTGGTTTACTTACGATGTTCTGAAGGGTTTTGGTTGGTTTGTGTGCTACGGTGATGCCGTGTGGTTGTAACAGTCTATTAGTAGTTTCTGAGATGTTTCTGATGTATGGTGGTGTTATCCTTTTCATAGCTTGTTGCTTGTGCTGTAGTGGGTTGAGTGGTCGGGCAGTTTTTGATAAAGTTGCGTGGGTATCCATTTTGTTGGAAGATGTTGTATAGGCAGTCTGTTTCCTTTTTTCTGGTGTTCTGGGTTGTGCAGTGTGTTTGTACTCATCTGAATACACAGTTCCTCTTGTGGGAGGTTGGCTTGTTATTTTGGTAATGGAACACTTGGTTAGTCCGAGAGCACCAAGGATTCCACCATTAAGCCAACTATTCAGGCAGGGAACTTGCAATTTAGAGTCTGTTTCAATATGGAGACTGTAGACTGAACACATTAGTCAGTGATAAGTATGTAGGTAAGGCAAGGAAAAATAACAAGGGTTCCCATTTCCCCAGTTTCTCCAGTTCTGGAACCAGAAAGGTTGCTGAGATTCCAATCTGTTTCTGTGCTTGATTGGTCCTAATAAAGTTATTACCTAATCATGGATTGGGTAACATTATTAAACCAAGTTAAATATGCACAAATATAAAGATGAAATCCATCTTTATATTTGAGATTATGAATATCACTTGTCAGAAATAACAACTTATTTCTTATTATTCTCATAGCACTCAGGACCTGGATTTGCAAACCTGTCTGATTTTTTTTCCTATTCATTAGCTAAGAACTATTTTTCATCTTTGTATTTGTGCATATTAAGCTTGTTCTCTTTGAGAAACAGTTATTAATAAATTACTGGAAGGGAAAATTGAATATATACAGTATGTACGTCAATATTTATATTTCTCTGACAGATAATATTGCCTTGCAAAGTGTATCTGCTTGTTTGCATATTGTAACAATGCTAAGACTTCAGGAAGCTGTACAGTAGGGACCTGAAGTGCTGATACCTGGGTGGGGGGCTTGTGGGATAGAAATGATAGGCATAAAAAGAAATGTAAATCAAGTTAAAGTAGTTGTTATTTACTTGTTTCACTATGCAGAAAACCAGTGGCTCCCTGATATGTCATACCTACTTTGAAACTCAGAATGGGCATCCTCCCGTCTCCCTGGAGTGTTGCAAATAGGAAATGAAGTCATCATCCCAACCCGCTTAGGCAACATTGAGTATCATCTTGCCCAGAGTTTTATTCACTTGTTCATTTCTTGTCTTCCTCCAGAAGTTAAAGGTAGTATACCAGGCTCTCTCTTCTCCAATTTTTTTTAGGTTGGGCTGAGACAGAGTGACTGCCCCAAAATCAGCCATAGCTTCCCTGGCTGAGAGAGGACATGAACCTGGAACTACCCAGTATTAATCCAACATCTTAACCATTATGCCACACTGACTCTTATTTGACATTTGATTCTCCTAGAGCAGATAGGAGATTGTATAGAACAGAGCTTTCCGAACTGTGTGTCGCGACACAAAAGTGTGTCGCCACACACAGTCTGGTGTGGCGACACACAACCCGGAAGCGCTGATCATCATCAGCGCTTCTGGGTTTTCCCGCGGCGACACACCAATCGCGGCGTGCAAAAATTTGAAAGCGGCAGCAGCGCTTCTGGGTTTTTGTGCGCTGCCGCAATGGCAGCACTTCCGGGTTTTCCCGCGGCGACACCGTGGTGTGTCGCTGCGGGAAAACTTTGGAAAGCCCTGGTGTAGAAGCTTAGCAAGGTCCTTGGAGCAAAATTATTCAGTTACAAGAATGTGGAGTATAGAAACCACCAAAATGGGTTTGTCTCGACTCTATGAAAAGCCGGTATATACCCATCACTTCATGGCTGTGGTACAATTTCCAGAGCTTCCTCCCCACACAACACCAAAATGTGGTGGAGTGGCTGCTGAATTTGGTGACAAAGTGCTCAGAAACAGTCTTTATTTACTTGGAAAACTTTGATTTATGGCGCAAAACATCAAGACAAATTTTTAAAACTTAGAATGGTTTGCAGGGTGAATCTTGCCTAAAATTAAAGCTGAGATATATAATTGTAATTGTATAACTAATTATTTTAGCTTTTAAGTTAAAACCTTTTGCCTTTTTAAAAATATCTCACAATGACAAAATGGATTGAGTGTGTTTATACATTCTGGTTTCAAACAGTTTATCTTCAATTTTTAGAAAAAGACATTGGGCAATTTAGCATGCACAAGACTATGCTAAGCTTTTCATGCTTCTCTTCTTGACTTGTTGAAAATATTTGTCTGGCTACTGCTAGCAGCAGTATAGATGCCATTTATCAATATATTTTATGTTCTACCTTTTTTATCTGCCCCCAACCATCATATCCTGCCCATACTCATATTTTAAACTAAAAAAAATGGAAAGAAGTAACAGCTGAGAAGCTGTCAAAGATATTGCTCCTCCTTTTGTGCAGCACATCTCTGATCTTGTGCTACCAGCGGGTGGGGGCATTTCCCCCAGGATAAAGGGGAAAATACCACAGTTGGAGGTGTACTGGGGCTTCAACCACTTCATGGATGCACTAACCACCTCTTGACATCAGAAATCCCCCAGCTGGGGGTAGACAATGAGTCAGCCGATCCCTAACCACATAAAGCTGCTTCTCAGTGTATTCACTTGTTTTAGCAAGATTGACAGAAATCTTGACTCAGGCTCTGAGTAAATATTAATGAGCCGCGGATTGGGGATTGCTTCGCTCAGCTTCTCAACTGAGAAGAAAATAACACTTCAAGGAAACAATGGCTCCCCTTCAATGTGGTGTCTCTCCATTCCTGGCAGAGGAAATAAATGGCACTTATGTCAATACAAAGGAAAGGAATCCCCAGCTGGTCAGCAAAATGGGTTTTCTTCAAGAGGCAACGTTCAGGACTCTGCTTGGCCAGGGAAATCCTCAGGAGCAAGTCTAAACTGGGGGGCCGCTGCTCCTCTTTCAGGCTGGAGTTTCTGGATGACTTCCTCCCAAGCCATAAATGATTGTCTTCTACTTCTGTGGGGAAGACGGCTTTCATGGCCCAATTCTTGGCAAGGGTCTTGGTCATCCTGACTCCTTTTTTAACTCTGTGTGTGTGTGTGTGTGTTAATTTGTCTGTCTGAGCAGCAGATGCAGGGGAGCAATAGGACATTTACAGCTGGATTAGAGGGCACGGTGCAAAGGCCCCCGCACAGTCTGCAGCAGTCTGTTTTTGCTTTTTAAAACAGAACGACTACTGTGGAACAATGTTACAATCAACCATGTATGAGAGAGGAGGGAGGGGGTTTGCAGTGACTTGAACCTACTCACCACTTGTATTTTCTAACAATGCCTGAATCTTCTGCCTGGGGTGTTGTGGAATTCTTGGAATTAAAGACGGTGCTCTAAGTTGGAATTTTGCTATCCATTTTGTGTTAACTGAAAGAATATTTTAAAGTATTTTTTAAAAGTCAAGTGGAGCAGCAAACCTGGGAGCTCCAAGGGAGATGTCTGCAGGCCCATTGCTGTCAATGGGCACCATGCTGGGATCTCAGAGGTGTAAAATTGCATTTTAGATCAATGGCATATTAAAATGGACCATACTGAATCATACCTCACTTCCTTTAACGATCATTTCGGCAGACAACTAATATAACACATGAAATTTAAAATAACAAAAAGCCTAATCCATCAAAATCAGCAATCCATCATAATCTCAAATATTAAAATTCCAGTACCCAGAATTGCTACCATATAAAAAATAAATCCCTTTTAAAAGTTACCAATAAAGTCTAAATAAGAAGAGCTGAAAAAGTAGAGCAGAGCTGAAGAACTAGTGACCTACTAAGGCAAACAGCCTTCCAGCTATGTATTTTGGCTGGCAGGTTTTTGTTTTTTTAATGCAGATAGCATCAGCACATTATTTGGTAACAGGTTAGGAACTCACACTTTAGAGTGGCAGAAGTTTTCAGGATCAGACTAGATAAAATAGGTATCTCAACCTTTCTTTCTTTTGTAGTCCAAACGAAAAATTCCTCCCCACTGGGGAAAAACTCCCACCCATCCACATTAGCCCTCCATTATACCACCCCACTAGCCCCAGCTCTTGCCAACCTAGCAATTCGAAAGCATGCAAATGCAAGTAGATGAATAGGTACCACTTCAGTGGGTAGGTAACAGCGTTCCGTGTGCGTCATGCCAGCCACATGACCATGGAAGAGTCTTCGGACAATGCTGGCTCTTCGTCTAACAGAGATGAGCACCGTCCCCTAGAGTCGGACACGACTGCACAAATGTGCGGGGGGAACCTTTTTCCTTTTTATACCAACCCAAGCTAGGTTTTGAAGAAGGGTTTGGAGGGAAGGTTTTCTTCAGAACCTCAACAATGGAAGAAAAGATTGAATGCCTTCTCTGCTCCTAGCAATTATCATTACTAATTGTGTTCTAAATGTTAAGTGTAGATTAGATGCAAAGACATATTTTGGCTGCATATACAACATTCTTAATTAGGTTACTTCGTGTCTTGTATAAACACTCAAATCTAGTCATCAATGGGGCAGAGGATAGTCAGTTTTCACACAACACTCTGAAGATTGCTTTGGATTAAAATACCCCACACTGGTCAGCAATGTTGTGCAGACTCCGACACCTAGTCAACGGTGGGCAGTGTCCAAACCTTGCCCAGTCAGTTCTCCAAGGGGAAAAAAAGTGTGTGTGTGTGTGTGTGTGTGTGTGTGGGAGGAATAGAGCAGATGAAACAAGCCTCTATGTTATAGAAGTCACTATCAAGTCCTGAAGAAAAGAGCGGACCTCCGAAACACTACAGCACCCAAACTACAAATCCTGCCTCTTGACTGACCAGTGAGAAAAGGGCCAGTGATGTAATGCAATCTTGCAAATATTCCCCTGCCATGAAAGGTTGATGGGATACCAGACAAGACTGGGGAAAGTGTGCAAGTGGTCTTTATACCGTTCAGTGGCAGCTCTTGACTCAATATGATTATGTAATGCCATCACCACCAGAAAGGAGATAGGGCTGAGTTGGTGGCTGACTGGGCGAAGCACCTTGTGTGAATAGGGCCTTGATGGCTGGTAGCAGTCTGGTCCTTAAACAGATCAAACTAGGGCAAACAGTCAGGGATTAATAGGGGGCTGGGCGAGAAAGTCGCTTGACAAAAGGAGGTAGAAAATATGATGATACCCAAAACTTTTGTTAAAATATCATATAGTACAGTTAAGGAATTAAGGTCCTGCATGGGAGCTTGGTGGGAAGAGATGAGGGCACCACCTGTCTGGTGTAGGGCCATTTTTGGGTTGTTAGATCTGAATTCAAGCCATGAGCAAAACAACAGAGCTTGAAAAGGGGTCTCATTTTCTTGTTTGGTTTCCCAGCTGTTCAGTCTGCCTCCTGGCATAGAGAATTGTAGATCCCAAATGAAAAATTGTCTGTACTGTATATTTCTTTTCCAACTAATTTTTGGGGGGTTATTCTTATCTGATATTTATTTCCATCCATAGGGGGAAAACCCCCCCACAGTATTTTAAATTTGCAAAATCCCCATTATGGTGGTATCATTTTGGAAAAGAGAATCTATATATTGTTTATACAAGGTGTACCAAATGCCTGGTCCCGTAAACAATTTATTATATAAATTACATTAAATGATCAAATTGGTTGCCATTTTCTCCTAAACATTCCCCTACTTCAGAGCTTTCCAAACTTTTCATGTTGGTGACACACTTTTTAGACATGCATCATTTCGCGACACACTCTTACAGCAGGGCATCATTTTGCGACACACTCTTACAGCAGGACACAAGGCAGGCACTAGGACCTGCACGGAATCACGGCAGGTTTGGAGGCAGCAAGGCACAAGGCAGGCACTAGGACCTGCGCAGAATCCTGGCAGGGCTCGGAGGCAGCAGTAGCTGCGACACACCCAGACACTGCAGCCGACACACTAACGTGTCCTGACACACAGTTTGGAAAGCTCTGCCCTACTTGTTTGACACATGACATTTCGATATTCCCAAGTACAGTAACATTTTCTCTGAAAAAATATGAATTAATAAAACATTGTGATTGGCTTATGGGACCTGACTTTTGGTACACCCTGTATAGGCCCAAGTACTGTGTCACAAACATTGTGCATGTTATCTCCCTGTGAGGTCCATTTTCATAAAGGGCTCCTACTTTACCCATGGTGCAGGGTGACAATATTTGGTATTACTACTGAATGCTTAACAAAGCAACAATAGTATCTTCTATTTAAGTGTATGTATAATATACTGACGTAATACACGGATCTTCTTCAAATGCTTTATGTGATAATGAGGTGGACATATTTATAGACATTTTCTAAACACTTTTTCTAAGTGCTCTGGGATAAGTGTGGGTGTTCTGTTTCCTGGAATGCCATGATTCTCATTTCTATTCTGTGTCTGTCCATTTCATCATTGAGAGGAGGATGACAAAAATGAGAAGTGGAATGATTTAATGACTGAGTGCCTGATGGCACTAGTTTTCCTTGTCTGACCTTTCCTTTCTTAACTGATAGCAAGGATATCTCTACCCTATTCTGAGGCAGAATGTACATACAAGAAATCTGCATGCTCCAACCATGCAGGCAATGTGAAAGCCAGACCTCTTTTTCATCTGATTTCCCCCTCCTTTATATGTCCCCTTTTCAGGGACAGATATCATGAATGCAGGCCAGTTATTAAGACGGAGGCTGTGGCTTATAATCTATCAGCTCCCTTCTCTGCAGTAAAAAGAATGGGTGCTCCATTATTTGAGGGCCTTGGGTCATGTCTGGACAGGAACTCTGTCACATTAAATATTTCTGGTACACCAACAGCTCATGCTTCACTTCTTTGTAATCCTTTCAAATGAGAAAAAAAAATGCTAGACATCAACCTGACTATGAATATTTTGTTCCACTTGAGTTGATATTTCTAATATAGAAGAGCAATTGAATAATGCTGCTAAGGGCATTGGCTGAGGAGACTTACAAATGAAAAAGAGTATGATAATGAAATGTGTGCTTTTTATTTTTTTAAAATTTCATTTCCTTGTTTGTCTGTATTACCTCTCAATGGCCTTGTTGACTTACTTAACAGGGTCATAGGGATAAATGTGTTCTAAGAACTCCAAAACTGAATTAAGTGATCCAATTAATTAGTTACTGGTCAGGCCAGCTCCCCTCACATTATACAAATAACTGTCAGACTTCTTTCAGGCAGCTAGGCAAGGAACTGCAACAATAGATTTCCAAGGACATTAAGACTCTGAGAAATAGATTTATTGTAGCAAAATTAATGAAACCGCTATGAAAGAATTCCGGCAATTGCTGTGTATAATATGCAAGCCTTATTTATATGAAATCAAGCCTATGCAATATAAAGACTAGAAGCCACTCTCTTTTGTGTGGGAGTGACAATTCCATCTGTCTCTTGTTTCGGTAACAAACTGATCTGGTATCAGGCTGTTTGTTTCTAACTGTGTGAGAACTTGATCTCACAACTTACTGGAGCACTAACTTCCTTCTGTTATCTACGATCCAGACTCAGCACTCTGGCTTTGTGGTTGTTTTGATTTTTGATTGGTGGGGGGGATGAAAAGGGGGCAGAAACAGTGAGGAGGACATATGACCAACAAACCCATCTGTAGTACTTCCAATCTCAATGACATCTCCCAGATTTTTATTTTTCATATTGGACAAATGAATGTTTTACTATAAGTTGGCTAACAAAATTCAGAAGTATGTAAAATAAGCAAAGAAAAAAATATGTGTGCCTGCTCATACAGATTAGAGCCTGACAGCTGAGAAATCAACAGGTTGAGACAATCTGGGCTAGCAGTACCATTGAACAAAGTGAATGAGTCTTCGCAGGGGGGAAAAAATTGGTGTCACAAAATGGCAGAAATAATTTACATACCGTAGTTATTTTATTCACTTACGCTGTATTTTTCTTTCCAAAGAAGGGAGAATGGGTGAAATAATTTGATTAGATACTTTGAATAGATCAATTCAAGAAAGGACTTTAAAGTAAAAGGAAAATGGCATCATGGACACACTGAGATCAGGAAGGCCGAACAGTTTTCAGCATTAGAAAAGCACTTCTAAAGACACCTGCCCTGTTTCTTCTCATCTGAGTTTTATGGCCTAAAAGCAGCATAATAATACTTCTTTCTCCCACTTTACGTGCTCTAATATGTTTCTCTACTGTTTGCAGGAGATTGATTCTCACACTGTTGAGAAGCTGACATGTTTGTTCTGAAACAGCTGGCTTATTTGTGGAAGGAAAGAGCAGAGGGAGATTTGGGTGTGCCTGTGTGTGTGTGTGTATGTGCTTGCTCAATTGACTTATTTTTAACTATGCCCTCAATTTCTTAAACGAAACGTAGAGAACATCTAGATTTCCTAGGAGGGTTGTGTTATTACGCCAATTATTGTTTCACTTACCATGAAATACTGATGTATAACAATGCCCAGCAACCAGTTTTATAGCCAGCCTGGGATAAAAGAATATGAAGACCAAGTGCTGAACTAGATTTTTATTCCCCAGGCCTTGTTGCCATAGTCCATTCTTACCTTCTTAACAGGGGCGTACAAATGACTCAAGACTGAAGAAACAGTTCCCACCTAATGTCAAACTGCCGTAGAGCACTCAAGCTCCTTTTCTCCCAAAGCTATCATACCCATAAATATTCATCATCCATTTGGGATATCCTTCATCTTCTTGTTAATTCATATTTAAAGGCAAAACACATATATTTAGTACTTAAGCCAGCCTCAGGTATGGGCAGCTCAGCTTCCTCTGCCCCCTCCCTACTTTGAAAGTCTTGTTCTCAAAGTATAACATTACCCTTTCAGGAAGAAGCCTTCAAGTCAATGGTAGCTTCACAAAATAAGACAACAAGCAAGGTGTTATTTGCTTTTAAAGAAAGTAAGAATTATGACTTCTTCAAACAGTGTTTGTTTAATGACTCCAAAACTGATTTGGAAAAGTTTTAGGCAACTACAATATAATAATTTCTTAGAGGCACATGCAGAAGATCCCATGTGCACCTGAAGTACCTGAATTTCAAAGATGCTTCTTTTACTGGAGGGAATATATGCATACATATTACTTTGTGTGTCCCCTTTCAAATTATATCAGTGGAGAAAAGACAGGTTGTTGTTGTTGTTGTTCAGTCGTTTAGTCATGTCCAACTCTTCGTGACCTCATGGACCATAGCACGTCAGGCCTTCCTGTCCTCCACTGTCTCCCGGAGTTTACTCAAATTCATGTTCATTACATCGGTGATGCTATCTAACCATCTCATCCTCTGCCGTCCCCTTCTCCTTTTGCTTTCAGTCTTTCCCACCATCAGGGCCTTTTCCAGTGAGTCCTCTCTTCGCATTAGGTGGCCAAAGTATTTGAGCTTCAGCTTCACTATCTGTCCTTCCAATGAGCAGTCAGGGTTGATTTCCTTTAGGATTGACTGGTTTGACCTCCTTGCAGTCCAAGGGACTCTTAAGAGTCTTCTCCAGCACCACAGTTTGAAAGCATCAATTCTTTGGTGCTCAGCTTTCCTTATGGTCCAACTCTCACAGCCATACATTACTACTGGGAAAACTATAGCTTTAATTATACGGACCTTTGTCGGCAAGGTGATGTCTCTGCTTTTTAATATGCTGTCTAGGTTTGCCATAGCTTTCCTCCCAAGGAGCAAGCGACTTTTAATTTCATGGCTGCAGTCACCGTCTGCGGTGATCTTGGAGCCCAAGAAAACAAAATCTGTCACTCCTTCCATTTCTTCCCCTTCTATTTGCCAGGAAGTGATGGGACCAGATGCCATGATCTGGGTTTTTTTAATGTTGAGTTTCAAGCCAGCTTTTGCACTCTCCTCTTTCACCCTCATCAAGAGGCTCTTTAGTTCCTCTTCACTTTCTGCCATTAGGGTGGTATCGTCTGCATATCTGAGGTTGTTGATATTTCTCCCGGCAATCTTAACTCCGGCTTGTGATTCATCCAGCCCGGCATTTCTCATGATGTACTCTGCATATAAGTTAAATAAGCAGGGTGATAATATACAGCCTTGTCGTACTCCTTTCCCAATTTTGAACCAATCGATTGTTCCATGTCCGGTTCTAACTGTTGCTT
The DNA here is from genome assembly GCA_023362775.1 of Charina bottae. NCBI lineage: Eukaryota > Metazoa > Chordata > Lepidosauria > Squamata > Charinaidae > Charina > Charina bottae. The sequence goes on from JALMGJ010000001.1 coordinate 16,039,749, forward strand.
CTTGACCCGCATACAGGTTTCTCAGGAGACAGGTAAGGTGGTCTGGTACTCCCATCTCTTTAAGACTTTGCCACAGTTTGTTGTGATCCACACAATCAAAGGCTTTAGCGTAGTCAATGAAGCAGAAGTAGATGTTTTTCTGGAACTCTCTTGCTTTTTCCATGATCCAGCGAATGTTGGCAATCTGATCTCTAGTTCCTCTGCCTCTTCGAAACAATTATATGAATGTACATGATGAACTGAGCAATATCTGAACTGAGTAAACCACCATCTATTAACAGTCAAGAAAAACAATTCCAGTTTGTAAGATTTTTTGTGATGGAACTTCCGAAACTTGATAAATGTTGGTTAATGTTCACCAGAAGAAAAATAGAAATTAAATTTAAAATAATAATAATTTATTTTATCAGGATTAAATAACTTAACTGAGTATCCTTCAAGAAGTGCACATTAAAAACAATTTAGTTCCCACTAAAATTGCTGTGCTCATTCAAGTCCATGTGGTTTGTTGGCTTAGTGCAGCGTTTCTCAACTTTTTGACCTTGGAGGAACCTTTGAAATATTTTTCAGGCCTCGGGGAACCCCTGTTCCGTGGTTGCACGGAACCCTGGTTGAGATACCCTGGCTTAGTGGGTGAATCCAGCCATTTTGCTTGGCAAATCATGGTTTATGGCTTAATGTGATGTGTTTACCAAGCCCATTGTGGCAAAATTCCAAACATGAACAGAATTTTGTCCTTCTTTCAGGTATTTTAGCTCATCTTAATTCTGCAAATTAAATTAAGACTTAAAGACAACAGTTTGCATAAGGCCACCTAGTGAATTTCATAGGTAAGCCAGGATTTGAAGAGAGAAGAGAGCCAGTTTGGTCTAGTGGTTAAGGTGCTGGGCTAGAAACCAGGAGTCTGTGAGTTCTAGTCCCACCTGAGGCATGAAAGCCGGCTGGGTGACCTTGGGCCAGTCACTCTCTCTCAGCCCAACTCACCTCACAGGGTTGTTGTTGTGGGGAAAATAGGAGGAGGAAGGAGCATGAGGTATGTTCCCGCCTTGAGTTATTTATAAAAATAATAAAGGCGGGATAGGAAATAAATAAATAAATAAATAAATAAATTTAAAACTGAATGTCTTAGAATCAAAGGCCGGTAAGTTAGCAAACCTACTTTATTGTTTTTAACTGTCACTACATGTATAGATATCATACACTCTATGATCCAATGAAGCATAGAAAAAGAAAAGGACAGACCTGCAACCAAAAAAGGAAAGAATTCTGTTGCACATTAAAAGAATAACAGATTTGTTCTTTGTTAAGATGCAACAGGGCTCTGTATTTTTACTGCAACAAATCAACATGTTTCTCTTGGAGAGCCTTCTGCATCAGCTGTGTGAGCTGTAGTCCCCAGCATACCAGTTCCTGGGTATAAAGGAATAAATTGGAACAGCACAGCGAGTCCTGCAGTCTACCTATGCAAAGCCCAAAGCGATGCGGAACAGGAAGAGCTGTTCATTTCGGCTCATGTTATTGGGAAGGTTCGCTAGGAAATAGGCCAGGAGCATCCGCTCTGGAAGATGGCATAAATCAGCTATTGAGGAGAGCATCTGAAATGTCACCACAACCGTATTGTTTGCAAAAGGAAGGCACTAGACTTCCCACTCATTCATTTTGACAGACGATCTGCCGGCACCTATAACAAAATGTGACTCAGGAGAAGTACTCTGGGAAATGAAAATTAAGACATTCTTTTTCTCCTCACATCACAAAGGCAATAAAGCAAGTAATTCATTATGAAGAAACGGTTTCGTAGTAATGGATTACTTTTATCCAGTAAACGCTGACTGTCAGTTCATAACTAAAAGGAAGAGATGGACAAAAAATGAAAGCCTTCTTTATCTTTTTTTTAAACTCTTTCTGGACAATATGAGACTTACAGATGTCCCCAGTGTTTATTTCTTTGGGATCAAGAAGCCTCTCTCCTGTGGTTACAAACTTTACATACTTCTTCTGAGTGTATCACTAACCCCACAACTTCCACAGAATTTAAACAATGAGATAACAGATTTTTTTACACATTTCTCCTGCAGACTTTTCATGAATTGGCTGCATAGCAGAACTCCCAGTGAATGTGACCTCGGCTCCTCCTCCTCCTCCTCCTCCTCCTCCTCCTCCTCCTCCTCCTCCTTTTTTAAGCACCTGTGTTTATACCCTGGTAGTCAACAGGTTATGGCCCCATTTTCTTGGTTCCCCCTTAGAGCTGCTCCAGCTATGATTACCAAAGACTGGTGGCAGAGTTTCCCATAATTTTGCATTGGAGGAAATATACATTGAAATGCCTAAAAAAGGTTTAGGGGAAAAAGAACCCCTAAAAAACAGCAGGGGGGAGGGGAACAGTATGTAAATCCGTATCTTACCACAAGTGTGATACAGTTACACCTACTTTGCACAATCACCCCACCTACTGCACTCCTCCTCCCCCCCCGCAAATGTTAAGTGTGATCTCTAATCACCAAAATATTGTCCACTCCTGCTTTATACAATAAGAATCTCACTTGTCCTAGGCACTGCCTGCAGCTCATCTGCACCACAGAGACTACCATTGATCTTTGCATCATCATCATCATCATCATCATCATCATCATCATCATCATCTGGTTACCCCTGATATATTTAATAACCTCTTCCCATCTGTCGCATTAAAAAAAAATCATGCTTTGATAGACATCTTTGAAGTAGGTTTGGGGGCTGCCTGCAAACCTGGGATTAAGTATGTCTAGATATGGATCACATCTGTCCCAGGTATTCTGTCTGTAATACATGGTGTACATGGTCTTATCCTGTGTTTAGTTTATCCTGAAAAGGATTTTTAAATTCAGAGATAGATAGATAGATAGATAGATAGATAGATAGATAGATAGATAGATAGATATAAGTAGAATGTTCTATTGAAATCATTTACATAAACCAATGCCCAAAGCTCAGTTCCCCAGAACTGATAAGAAGAAAGTTTAGAGCTAGGGACTCTAATCTTGATCTCAATCTCAATCTCAATCTCGATCTCAATCTCAATCTCAATCTCAATCTCAATCTCAATCTCAATCTCAATCTCAATCTCAATCTCAATCTCAATCTCAATTATGTGCAGCTCCCACCAGACTGACTTTGAATGGCATACAAATTATGCAGTCCCTATTGCCTTATAAGATTTGGTAGCATGAACTGATTGATCCAAATTAGGAAGAGGAATCTTTACCTTTTATCATCAGAATGGTATGCATATTCCAAACGGACCCAACTGGATAATCCATATGTAGGTTGTCACTCTGGATCAGGGGACCTCCGTTTGTACTGATGCCCTATATTCTATATCTCATGGCACATTGTAGTATGCAATACCTGAATTCATCCCTTTCTTTTTGTATGCCTCCTTCTATCTGTGGGTGGTAGAGATTGAATGGATGGGCGGACAGATGGATGCATTTATAACATTTATTCTACATGTTTTATAGAAAGTCTTAGTTCTAATGTAAGTTTATGGGTGGATGATCCATTGAAATAGATAAACTTACTTTTAGGTAAATGTGCTGAGAATCACTTCCTAATTATTTTCATGTGCTAGAAAATGTACAACTAGACCGTATAGCCATTCTCCAGATCGTGAAAGAGATTTGTAAGACATCAATATACTGTATGGTTTCAGTAAAGTCTCCCTGATAAACAATTCACTTTGATCTGTTTTCTCCCTGAAAAATATGGGATTTTTGGGAAAAAGACTTGTAAAGAAAAGGCCTGTGTAATTATTTGAAAAAGCATGCCATGAAAAAAAAATAGATTATTGTTTTAAAAAAATCAGTGAGAGGAAAACATTAAATCAGATTTTCTTTAAAAAATTATGCATGGCTTTTCATGAAGGTCTTTAACCTGAATAAACCTTTCTAAAGACCACTCTGAAGCTTAGTCTCCATTTTCCAATTTGCTATTTCATGTCATTTGTTTATTTATTCGGTGAAACTCTATGGCCACCATGGGGACTGAAGCCTCATAAAGAACAATCCTTAGCTCTCCCAGATGCTTCAAAATCTTTTCCTTGGAGAGAACTGAGCCATTTTGGCCTAAAAATGGCACACTGTAACTCAGGAATTGAGAATAATTTGAACATTTGAAAATGTTGCACATTTTCAGCCTCTTCAATCTGAGCTTGAGGTTCGGTTTCATTGCATGCAAATACATTTTGTTTCCTGACTCTGTGCAAAGCATCAAAAGAGATAAAGAAAGGAGGGAGGGAGAGAGAGGGAGTAAAAAAGCCATGGATATCAAGAATTTAGTTCTGTGTCCACAATAACAATATGCTGGACATATAATATCCCACAGTTGTGCAACTTTTATATTTACAGTGCAATCCTATGCATATCTGCTTGGATGTCTCATTGAATTCCATAGACATAATCACAGGTAAATGTGTGTACACTGTATTGTCCAGCTAGCAAGCAAAACAAGAAGAGAAACATGGTGCTTGTAGATAAATATGTATATAAGTTGGAATGATCCAATTTCACATGGATTCTGGATTTCAAATAAATATTTTAAAATTGCACAGCATACTGATTCCCTCATCTACTTACATAACTAGGAACTGCAGCAAGAACTGTGAGATGGACCATTTCTGAACTATAACCTGAGTGTTAATATTCTGGAAATGCATTGTATCTTGCATACAGATGTTGTGAGTTACATTTATGTACCGAAATGGAAGAGACCATGAGCAAGATGTTACTTTCTTAACTGCCTAAGGAAGGCCTTGATCCAGATGTATAAAGCTATGTGGCCATGAACTTGGATGGCTTTAAAAAGAAACTGGGCTATTTGTGGAGGTCAGATCTATCAAGGGCTATTTTTCTTGAAGACTCATTGTTGCTTCTTGGTTGGGGTCTCCAAATATCAGCTGCAAGAGAACAGGAAGTGGGGCATGGCTTCATCTCCTGCTTGTGAGCACTTAGAGGCATCCAATTGGTCCCTGGGAGAAGCATAATAGTAGCCTAAGATACATTTTTATCTGATCCAATAGGATTACTCTTCTTATGTCCCGTCTTTCAGATATAATCAGATGGTTCATTATTTTTCAGGCAGGTGAAATGAATCAATTAAAATATATTCCAAATAATTATTTTAATGCTTCATGTTTCCCTACACATGCTTGCTTGTTGAGCCATTAGCTTCTACAGACAACCCCCCCCCCAAAAAAAGGGAAATAAACTTTAGTGAAGAAGAAAGGAATGACATCTAATGGAACACTGTGCTCTCGATTCCTTCACAACTTTAGAAAGCCTCAGATAGAACCGTTTGTGCATTAAGATGACCCAATTGTATCACAGAGTGCTCCTTATAAAAGCTGAACCCTCTCTGGGGTTGAGCTGAACTCATGGTGAATACATGGAGCCAATCATCTGGGCAACAGTGCAGAAACGGTTTGCCATAGTTTACTTCAGGTAGTTTTTTTTCAACTCTCCAGGCTAGTCTGCAGCCGCAGAATTCGCAGGCCGCCTCCCATGCAAGGACTAGCCAGGTGTGACCCTGTATGAGCCCAGACAAGATCAGCCAGGTGCTGTTACCAGCTGATTTAAAAAAAAAACTGCCACAACTGCCCATTATTGTGTTGAGATCTGATTCCCACGCGGGAAAATCCCACATGGGAAAAAAGAGAGCTCCTATAAATGAGCTTCCTGGCAGATGGCCCTTCACCAAATACAGTTTGCCCTATCTTTTCTGACCAACTTTGGCCAGTGAAGCCAATCCGTGGAGGACACAAGGACCACATGATTTGAACCATTGATTGTGGGGCTTGATTCCCTTTCCTGCCAGAGGCTTCCCTAGGGAAGGCAAATAACAAAGGGAGCGTTGTGCTGTTGTAACACAAGCTCTACCCCTTTTGCATGCACATTGTAGAACACATGTACAAAAGTGGTGGGACTTGCATCACGTTGGCATGATGCTGCTTTTGTCATTTTGATGAAAGCATTAGTTCCTGTGGAAGCCTCTGCTAACCACAGTATTGAGGAACACACATTTTATACCCTAACAGACTGCAGTCAAGGTAGTTAACATTTGTTTTTGTTTAGTTAGTTGTGTTTGGTCTAACTACAGGAAATGTATGATGTTTGGCCTAGAAACATTTTGTGCATCTGAAAGATTCATTATCTTTTCACTCTATGTTTCTTGCATCTTGTCACAAGGTATTACATTATTTCATGCCAAGAGGCTTTATAGCAATGCCATACTAGAATGTGGGGTTTGTTTGTTCGTTTTTGTTTCGGGGGGGGGGTGAGGGAGGGAACAATGTACCAGATTTTACAGTCATATTTATAGCAACTGGGAAGGGCTGGGAAAATTGACACTGAAGTTTCTGACTGATCATCCCATACTAATTAAAAAAAAAACAAATCTGCACTAAACATTGCCTGTATTTTCTCCTACCCTACGCAGTTTTGTTTGCAATTTGTTTTTGCAAACCATTTTGCCTGAAAGAATGCATTTTGTACATTCTTTTGGTGAATATGTGCTTTTCCTATATGGATTGGCAAATAGTTTTGTGAAATTCAGAGAAGTATAAATGTGTAAAGTTATCCTTTTATAGAAGTTCTCATTCATTGGACTAAATGAATTTCCACGGCCTGATAACACCCATTTCATGTAGAAATATCATAAGGGCTGTGCAGATTCTTCAAAAGAGGTTCTTTGGGACATGTGAGCGTATGTAACAAGCCCAACTTTTCCAACTGTTAATGCAGCTGGGACTTTTTCCATGCACTTCTCCTAGAGAACCAAAGTGACTGCAATGAACTCAGGCAGAAAACAGTCTGGAGTCGCTTCCAAAACAGCCACATCAGCCTAAAAAAGATGCAGTTGCTTTAATGGTTTGAAAAAAAAACTCTTTACCTGCCTAGAAACTATGCAGCATGGCAGCTAAATCTTTCTTTTAGCATTGGCAGTGAGATGGCAGCCAGGTCATCGCCATTATATGTGAACATATGCTAGGTAAGAAGATGCAGTATTATTGTCCCTTAATTCTCCCTTAAATATGAGTATGTGTTAGTTAAATAGTTGTAGTATTATTTTTTCTTAATTTTTCTTTTCTTGATTGTATAATTTATTATTGTTTATTTTTTTGATGTTAGGTAAATACATTGAGAGCTCTTGCACCAAAGTCAAATTCCTTGTGTGTTTAGTCATACTTGGCCAATAAAGTATTGCATTGCATTGCATTGCATTGCATTGCATTGCATTGCATTGCATTGCATTGCATTGCATTGCATTGCATTGCATTGCATTGCATTGCATTCTATTCTATTCTATTCTATTCTATTCTATTCTATTCTATTCTATTCTATTCTATTCTATTCTATATATGGAATGTGGGGGTAGGCAGACCACTCTTTCCTCCAATTCTTTACTCAGGGATGTCCACAGAGTATGGTCAAAAATGTGAAGATGGCGACCACAACAGTAGGATTAAAGCTGTGACTCTTTTTTAAAGCTGGGGTTTTGATCACATCATCACAGGCACCATGTTGAGGACACCCCTGCCTTTCCTGCTACTTCCCAGATGCCTTTTTCTTACGCTGCTGCTTCACTTGGCCCAGATAATAGGTCTGGCCCTCGAAGAAGCCTTAGCCTTTTCCTCCCCACTCCATTTTCAGGATCACAAGAGAAGAGAGCAGTTTCAATATAACAGATAAACAGGTTAGCTCTGGGATTGCTCTAAATCTGCTCTTAAGAGGGTTGGTATTGTTCAGTCTGAGCTGAGAACTATTTTGCTTTTATGACTTAGATGAAAACCAGGAAAAGTCTTTTGATTGTTAAGCTGTTCCACAGGAGATTCTCCCTTGTTTCACATGCAGACACAAATGCTGAAAGATTAACATTTGGCTGAGTTCTCTGAGCTTCGGCATCAGTGGGTGGCTGATATTCCAGACAGGGTTTAGCTAGAGCCTCTCCTGGCTCTCCACAAATGTAGAGTTTAACAGTATTGATGTTTTAGCAGATGCAATCAGTATAGGGGTAAAATAAGAAAAGAAAAGGCAAGGAAAGGCAATACTTTGCTAAACAGATTTGCCAATTGTCTTTAAAATGAAATCTCTTTAAGTTGTAATATTTCTCTTTAGAGAACAACAGGAGTATTAGTTGATACTAATAGCCTCCCTGAACCGAAACTGATATTTGCGCAGACTATTTCTCACCTTGCTAACGCAATTAACCAAGTAATTTAAAACAAAACACAAACACTAGGTATTCATGTTTAACAAAACGACAATTCCCCAAGCAACCAAGGGAACATTTTGGCTGCAGTCTTGTACACAGTGATGGGCATCGTGACATCTGCTGTACGTCCGTAAGAGAGAGTTTGCATCATGGCATCCCAACACACATTTTGTCATTTGATCCCCTTTGTGCCCCCCCCCCCATATATGCCCCATGGATCTCTTAAGTATGGCTAATTGAAAAACCTTCTTCCCATTTTGTGGCTGTGTTTACCCAAGGTTTCCTAACTGGGGTTTGAAATGGGTCACTGAGCCAACTCTACCCGCTACAGACTGGAGGGCTTTCCTTAGAAAACAGTTTGTTTCCTTTCATACCTTCACTCTTCTTGCACTCCAAATTCTCAAAAATAGTTTGAAGCCAAACTATGGTTTCCTTCCTCACTGCCTCTCTGGGAACATGAAGCAAAAAATGTTAAGCATCCTTAACATTTTAACAGTAACATCCTTAACAGCAACAAATGTTACTGCATCCCCAGCTTCATTTGGGGATTAAAAAAAGTGGAGTCCTTGGAGCTCTCTGAGCCTTGTTGTTTTCTTGCAGACGTTTCATTGCCAAGCTAGGCAACATCTTCAGTGCGAAAAGGGAGTGGAACTTGCTCTCTGTTTATATACCCTGGCTTGTCCTGCCTGTGTTGGTGGGGGTGTTGTACTCTCCTTGGTAGTACCTTGATTGGGTTGTTGTGTGCTGCTTGGTTGATTGACTAAGTTAATAGTTCCTTGATTAGGGTCTATTGTGTTGTTTGATTGCTCCTCTGCTGCTAATCTTGCTGTTAATCTTTGCATATCTTGTTGTTGATTGCTGGCCAAGAGGTGTTCTGGTCTTCTGGCTTTTCTATTGTCTCTTATGAATGGTATGTAAATGTTGTTTACCTCTATGTGTCTGTTGATGGCTGCTTTGTCTGAGTGCCAAGCTTCCAGGAATTCTCTAGCATTTTTGGATTTGGCTTGGTTTAAGATGCTCACAATTTCCCAGTTGAAAGTATGGTTAAGTCTGTCCATGTGTTGTGAGATTAAGGAGTTTTCATCATGTCTTCTGACTGCTAGTTGGTGTTCATGGATGTGTTCTGCTAGTCTTCTGCCAGTCTGTCCTACATAGTGGCTGTTACAGTCCTTACACTGTATGTTGTAGATAACTCCTGTTTTTTCTTCTTTGGCTACTGGGTCTTTTGGTTTACTTACGATGTTCTGAAGGGTTTTGGTTGGTTTGTGTGCTACAGTGATGCCATGTGGTTGTAACAGTCTATTAGTAGTTTCTGAGATGTTTCTGATGGCAGTGTAATCCTTTTCATAGCTTCTGTTGGTTTTGCTGTGTTGGGTTGAGTGGTCAGGCACTTTTTGATAAAGTTGCGTGGATATCCATTTTGCTGGAAGATGCTATATAAGTGGTCTGTTTCCTTTTTCTGGTGTTCTGGGTTGCTCCAGTGTGTTTGTGCTCATCTGAATAGTGTTCTTACACAGCTCCTCTTGTGTGAGGTAGGGTTATTGCTTTGGTAGTCGAGCACTTGGTTAGTGTGGGTAGATTTCTGGTAGACTTGTGTTTCTAGAATGCCATCATTTCCTCTACTGATGAGGATGTCCAAGAAGGGTAGTGTGTTGTTGTTTTCTTCTTCCCTTGTGAATTTTATTCCTTTGAAGATGTTGTTGATGGCTTCATGTGTTTCCTCCAGTTGATCCTTTTTTATTATGACGAAGGTGTCATCTACATAGCGGATCCATACTTTGGGTTGTATGAGTGGGAGTGCTATCCTTTCTAGACGTTGCATTACTATCTCTGCTATGAGTCCTGAGAGTGGTGATCCCATAGGTGTTCCTTTGATTTGTTGGTATATTTGTCCATCAAACTGAAAGTAGGTGGTGAGGCAGAGGTTGATGAGGTCCATGATTCTGGGTATTTTGATCTTGGTGTATCTAGTTCGGTCAGGTGTGTTACGTAGAACTGCTGCCATGGATTCAATCGCTAGTGCTTGGTCTATGGATGTAAAGAGTGCAGTGACATCAAATGACACCATAATTTCATCTTCATCTATTTTTAGGTCTTTGATTTTCTGGAGGCACTGTAGTGTGGAGTTGATAGAGTATTTGCTCCCCTCTGTGAGATGCCCAAGTTTCCTTGTAAGTTCTTTAGCTATGTTGTACGTGGGGGTCCCTGGTAACGATACAATTGGACGGAGTGGTATGTCGGGCTTGTGTATTTTGGGGCGTCCATAGAAGCGTGGGATGATGGGTCCACTGCTTTTCATCCGCCTCTGTTCTTCTTTACTGATTTGACCTATCTTGGTTAGGTCATTGAGGATTCTTTTGACCTGGTTGTCCAGTTTCTGTATCGGATTGGTGTTTACTGGGGTGTAGGTTTCTTTGTCCTCAAGTAAATCTTTAGCTTTTTGTATATATTGTGATCTGTCCATAATGACGGTGGTGCGGCCTTTGTCTGCTGGGAGGATGATGATATTTTGGTCCATCTTTAGTTTTTTGAGGGCTGCTCTGTCTTCTGCTTTCAGTTGGTTCTGTTTCCATGTCCTTCTGGTTTGTGGTATGATTATCTGTCTTACATTCTCTTGGGTTTCTGTAGTAAGTGAGGAGGTCTCTCTCTTTCCTTTCTCCTTAGGAAGAAAACTGTTCTGGACCAAACCTGGTGCACAGTCTGAAAGCATGCTTGATGTTATTTCTTTCTTGTATGTCAACATTCTGGGTCAATGAATACACAAGGCACTGAACCACAAGTCAGCCAACCATGTTTTAACTTAGCATTGTATGTGAACCCAGCCCATTCAGTTCACTAGTCCAGAAAATTGATTGATTGAAAGAATAGTTAATTAAGCAGAAGGACACACATTGGGTGAATATGGCCTTTTGTCTTCATCCAGCTCTCAGATCATTACCTAATCATATACTCATTCCTATAGAACAGGGGTCCCCAACCTGTGGCTGCGGCCTGTTAGGAAGTGGGCTGCACTGCAGGTGAGCAGTGGTGGTGGTCTGCACGATTGGCTCCCGCCTGCAAACCCCACCCCATCCGCGCAATTGGCTCCTGCCTGCAAACCCCGCCCCCCCGGTCCGTGTGATTGGCTCCTGCCTGCAAACCCCACCCCACCGGAAGACAAAAATTGTCTTCCACGACTGGTCCCTGGTGCCAAAAAGGCTGGGTACCCCTGCTATAGAATACTGTTCGATAGCTCCTTCCAAGCTGTACTGACTAAAATGAGTACATTTATTTGGATAGAAGTAAGATCAATGTCCTTTGACTCCTGGTGACTTCATGCCCATTCCCATGCCATTTGCTCGGCAACAGTATGTAGTGGTTTGCCACTGTCTTCTTCCAGGATGTCTTTTCAACTTCCCAGGCTGACTTCTAGTTCTGTTTTTTCCTGGTGGTCTTCCATCTAAGTACTACCCAGATCCAACCCTGATGTTTCTTGAGATCAATCAAGGTCAGCCAAATGCTAGAGCTTATTTATTTCCTAATTATATGGATATAGTAAGACTAGCATGTTTGATTTTTAGTCATATGTATAGCTTCAAATGGAATTCTGGGGGTTCTGGTCTCAAATTAATCTGGAGGATATCAAGTTGGAGGAGGCTGGCTGAGGAGAAGCCATATGATTTTGTGACAAGTTCTGGAACCTGGAAGCGCTAATGGCCCGCCGCCGCCACTGCCCCTTCGAAAGGGCAGGCTTCGGGGACCCCGAAAATGCCCTTGGTTCCGCACACACGCTGCCAGGCCACTTCCCAGCGCACAGCTGATCAGTGCAGAGAATTTCCACCCTGCCCCCCCCCCGCGCCGATCAGCTGTGCAGCAGGGAAGCGGCCTGGCAGCGTGCGCGCACGATTTTCGCCTCCCTGCTGGAACCAAGGGCATTTTCATCAGCGTTTCTGGGTTGTCACGCGACACACTTGGGGCCCCCAGGTGACACAGTATTGTGTCACGACACACAGTTTGGAAAGCCCTGCCGTAAGCTATATAAAGCTTGGAGGCTCCTTGTTAAAAAGTTACACCAAAAGGTCTCACTGGTGCGTACCAAAACAGGACCTTGGGTTGCCACAAAACAATTGAAAACATATACAGTATATGCCTCTTAATTATTTAATAGCAAGGTATTTAAGGTGAAACATACAAATTACTTTCAGATTAATGCATTTACTGATTAATTATTTGTCAATTGGCTGGCTTGATCTCTCTCCTAGATTATAATATAGTATACCCTGGAAACAATACTTAAATGTAATTTCAAAATAATTTTAAGATACATTAATATATATACACAAAATGCTGACAAAATAAGTAATCAGGATCACTTTTATTAATATAAGTAATAATGAACTTGTTTTCAAAATCAGAAAAGTGATATTCTGAAATTTTGTGAGGCCGTGTGGATTGTGAGGCCCTAAGCTGTAGCTTGTTTGGTTTATGCCTAAATTGGGCACTGCCCTCTCCACTCCATATTCTTTGTTGCATTGCCTTTCTTGACCCCATTTGTATGGTGTATGTATATTCTCATGAGGGATTTTTCCTCCCTGGAATCTCATTGTGACCTTGATCTGAATTGGAAGAAATCTCATGGGCCTGCAGGCTGATGTTAATTTAGCTTATTCTGTTGAGGGCTGGGGTGGGCTGGGAATCTGTTCTGGGTCAAGCTGTTTTAGAGTTTAGAATCTGATTTGCTGGAACTTTGGTGAGCAGACTTTATGAAAGTAACTGGCTCCACCTGGGCAACCTGCCATCAGCTTTTGAAGGACAAGGTGAGAGTGCAGATTGGATTAGAGATGTGCAGGGTTTTTTTGTTTTGTTTTGTTAAACTAGAACATGAGCATTGGCTTTTGCTGCCAATAGGTACGATAAGAGATTTGGACAATGATATCATAAACAATCTGGAGGACAGCCCTACTGACAGCCCATTGACTTTACTTTGTTCAAGGATTTGTTGGAATGCTCTTTTGTTACCTTGCTCATTTCTTGTATCTTTGTCAGACTTTGTAACTGTCTCAGGCCAGTTTGTTTTGTTGGGGAAGACTGAAATTAGTCTCAATTAGTTCATTTGTTTAGGTTGCTTGTTCTGCAGGTCCTGTGATCTAGCTTCCTTGCTGAAGGATGGCCCTCCCTACCCAGCACTTTCCAATGATTTCGGCTAAAATTCCAATCTTCCCCAATGTCTTATCCAATGTCTATGGATAATGGAAATAGTAGTGCAACACATCTGGATGGCATCAGGTTGGGGAAGGCCGGAATGGATACAGTAGGCAAACTTTTGGTCTCATCTAACCTGTCATTTTCAAAGCTTGCTGCTCCTAAATCAACATTTTCCCATTTGTAGAAACAACTGTCAGTCAACAAATCTTGGTTAAATAATTATTCCAAAGAAATTTTCAGGGATATTTAAATTACTAATTTCCAATGCATTTCAACATTAAAATTATTTTTCCATGTAATGTAGTTTAGTAATCAAGTTGCAAATGAAGATATAAAACTTAATTAAAATACCCAATTTTTAAAAAAATAACATTTATTTTGCTAATCCATTTTAAAAAACTGAACTAATACCAATGTAACATAAGGTTGATTCTGAAGATATGTATAGAAGTTGTGGCATTTTACCTGTTCTCTCTATGTAAAGTTATAGTGAAACTGCTTCTTGGTTTATTTTAATAATCTAATTTAAAAGCAAGGACCTCATCTTTTTTTAAGGCTAGCATCAGAAACTATTCACACAAATGGCAATATATGAAATAACAACAACAACAATAATAATCTAATTACTATTTGATTAGATTTACTAAAAGATTAGTATGAGATAATTGGGATCAAAATTACTTTTAACAATAGAAGATTCAGTTCCAAACATAGCTATCTATATAGTCATAGCCAGGAAATATTCCTGTCCTCAGAATGATACTTTGAAGAAAAGTGAGGAAGACATTTAATGTAACAGATTGAAATTAATTGACATTTTATTATTTCTATTTTGGATGGTATTGCACTTCAGAATGTGTTTTCAAAAAGGCCACTATTCTTTACTTCTCCAACTTCTCTGAGCTTCCAAAAAGTAGAAGACAGAGCATTAATTTTACTCAAATGAGGGGGAAATATCCAGGCTTCCCTTGACAGCTTCCAGTAATCCTTTTTCTTAAAAAAGCCTGGTTTCCAAATTAATTAAGGTTTGCCCTTGACATACTGCTTTCAATGACGCCCAAATTAATGTACATATTTAGCAAGTGATGTTTGAGAATTTGAGGAGTTGGATTTGGAAAGGAACTCTAGACTGGTTCAGCAATAACATTTTCCATCTTATGTAATAAAGTTTTCAAATTTACTGAAGGAGAAATAATGGCAGGATAAGATTTTAATGGTTAATCCCATAGTTGATTGGCAGACTAAAAGAATGATTGATCCCCACAAAAGAGGCTATTTGTTTGTTTATATGGGATGGATATTCTGCATCTAATAAGATTAATAGAGATTTTACTATTATATAAATAGAATGTTATAGTTTTTTCCATTTCTGATCAAAGTTATTTAAGAATCATAGATATGTGTAATATTTTATTGTTTAAAAATTAAAGTTTAACTTAATCTAAATTAAATTAATAGTTTGAATTAAAAGTTCATCAAAACAGCCTCTGTTTTTATTTTACACATACACCATCCCCTCCCTGTTCATATTTTCTTGACTGAAATCACTTTGTGAGAGAAAATATAATATACTCTTGCTGATGAATCACAGCAGCAAGAGTACCTGTGGTGAAGTTTAACAAATTATTTGCAAGTGCTTAGATCATAGAAATGTCAGATCCTTTTATTTCTAATGCAGCAGTGCTTATCATGATATTTGGCCAAACTACTGTAAATGACTGGATTATTTATTTATTTATTTATTTTTGAGAGATTTTATCCACAGGAGGGTTTTTGCTATAATCTATTTTGTTGAGTTGTTCAAATTCTGCTATTCTGGAGAAATGTAAGTGTACTCTGAAAAGTGTACGAGTGCATGTTTTGAATGGATTGAGCCATTTCATTATAATTTATTATAATTTTGACTGTGGGAGTTTTGATTCCTCACAAATGGCTAGGAGATGCTATTAGCTTTTGCCACAAATTCTTAATGCAATTAATGCAAATGTGAAATGTAGTTGCAGAAACAGATCTACATCCAGATTTTCCCAAACTGGCACCTTCCAGGTGTTTGTTGCTTGGGGATGAGGGGAGTTAAAAACTAAAGAGCATCAGGTTAGGAAGACTGCACATCCTGTAACCATGAAGAGGCTTGGTGGACCAGGCCAAATGTGTGTCTGGTGCAGCATGCTATGGCCAAATAAACATGCCAGAAAAGCTCACAAGCAGGTGTGTGTGTGTGTGTGTACGTGTGTGTGAATGCCTTCAAATCAGGGCATGAGGGCGATTGCATTTGGATTCCTGGCAAATTGCCACTTAAGGTATGGTGTCACTAGCAGCCACTGTCTCCTCCATGAATGTCTTTGGTTCCCTTTCCACCCATCTATATATTGGTAGCTCTCACTATATCAGATGGCAATAAATTCCATAATTTAACTGTGGGTTAAATACATTTTAATCAGTCCTGAGTGTCTCTGCATTCTATTTTCAATAGATCAGCCCATGTTCTAACGTTATGAGAGATGCCTTTCTGCCCACATTTTCCACACTATATCCAATGTTATTATTTATTTATTGCTAGATGTGCATCCTGCTTTTTCATACAGGAGCTCAATGCATAGAGTACACAGTGCTCTTTCACCTGTTTTATCCCCACAACAACCCTATGAGGTGAGTTGGGCTGAGAGAGGGTGAGTGGCCCCAAAGTCTCCCGGTAGCTTTCTCATTTTCTCTTTCTTCTTTATTAGCTAAAAAAGCTCCAAACGATGTTGTTTTCCTTTGTCCTTTTTCCAGCTCTATAATATACTTTCTTAGATACAGTGATGAGAGCTGTACACAACTACACCACAGATTTATACAAGAGCATTACTACACTGGCAGCAGCTTTATTTTCAGTCTCCTGCCCTAATTATTTACAGCATGGAAGTGGCTTGTTTTACCGCAGACACACAGTGAGTTGACATTTTTATTAAGCAGTCCACCACAAGTCTAGAATCCCTTTGCTGGTCAGCCACTGCTTGTTCACAACCTATTGGTAGAGATAATTTGAATTGCTTGCTTCAATGTGCATCATTTTTAAGGTGCTTAAATTGAACTGCAAATGTGATGGGAAGGTTTGAAAGCAATATATCTACCCAATTTGGAGAGATTCTTTTGGAGCTCTTCACAACCCCTCTTGGTTTTCCTATCGTAAATCATTCTGAGGCTGTGTCGTTTGATTTATGGAACCAATATCCTTATTCCTATCTAACCTTTTTCTGGATTTTGTGATATTTTCTACAGCCAATCAGAAGCAAGGGTAGGGCAAAATAACCAATATTCTGAACAGAGAGTTTCTAGCCTTCTCTTAAACAGAGACCTTGTGGCTGTGCAGTTATAGGACTTGTTTATAAGGCTAAGACTGTTCTTTATATCCTCTCCCAGTAATGACAAGTTATTCTGAATGAATGAAGGTGATATAATCTTTTGGAGTGGAATCTATGGGGAAGTGAGGGAGTGTAGGTTTAATTCTGAGTGAAAAGGCTAAAATGTATGTCAGAAAGTTTGATCTGAGTTTGTCATCCAGCGATAGTTGCATGATACACTTCAGTAAATGGTGATAATGGAAGAATCATGATAGTGTCAGGAGGAATACTACATAACATTCTAAATCAGTGCTTCCTAGGCTGACCATATTTCCTTGAGGCAAAAACGGGACATTGGGATGGCAAAAACGGGACAGGGTCTTATGTAATATTCCCCCCGCCCTGTGCGATTGGCTCCCGCCTGCAAACCCCGCCCCTTGGTCCACGTGATTGGCTCCCACCTGCAAATCCCGCCCCCTGTTCCGCCTGATTGGCTCCCAATTGCAAACCCCGCCCCCGGTCTGTGCAATTGGCTCCCGCCTGCAAACCCCGCCCCCCAGTCCGTGGAAAAACTGTCTTCCACGAAACTGGTCCCTCGTGCCAAAAAGTTTGGGTACCCCTGCTTAAACAGATTACTGTTTATATAAAAAGACTTGCGATCACCCACAAGGTCTGGGTCAAGGTTCCCTTTGGCAATAGGGTGAGACTGGAAATATATATATTGACTGTCAAAGGGAACCTTGACCCAGACCTTGCCCTGCTGCCAATTGGTCTTATATAGGCTGACCATATTTCCTTGAGGCAAAAACGGGACATTGGGATGGCAAAACGGGACGGGGTGTTATGTAATATTCCGTATTCATGAAAAAGATGGGTCCCCAAACCCCGGTCCGTGTGATTGGCTCCCGCCTGCAAACCCCACCCCCCGGTCCACATGATTGGCTCCCGCCTAGCCAATCACCCTCCTCTCCACCTCTCCGCCCTCCTTTGCTGCGTGCTGACAGGCAGGAGGGCTTCCTCTTCCGGGCTGCCTCCAATCGGCAGCTCCGGCTTGGATCCTCCTTCCGCGCCATTCCCGCCGGGTTTAAAAAATGGGACAAAATTGAGATTTTTATCAAAACGACGGGACGGTTGAAAAATGCTAAAAAAAGCGACTGTCCCGTTCAAAATGGGACATATGGTCAGCCTACTTTGTGCCTAAGGCAGGACTAGAACTGACGGCCGCACGATTTCTAGCCCGTTGCTTTAACCACTACACCAAACTGGCTCTCAATATCCCACACACTGTATAACTAATCTATAGTTATATCTATATCTTTATAGAGAAAGGGACACCACTAGCTAAAACAGGATAAGCCAACCAGGGTTTATGGCCTTCTGTAAATCGCAGGGCCTTTTTTCAAGCCCCACCAAGGTCCCATGGCCAAAATTGCACAGCAAACGAAAGAAATTCAGGGGCACATTTGTGCAGGTGTGTGCTTGTTTTCAATGCCCTTCCTCAAAGTGGAATAGGTGCATTAAGAGACCTTATATCCCCTGGAAACTTGAAAAAAATAGAATTAAAACCATAGCAGCAAAGAGATTGTCTAGCTTTGCGAGAAGGAATTAATGAAAAAGAGGGATGTTTATTTCCCACTCTAGGGTTAAAATAGTTTTTTCCCCCTCCCTTATTAGGACAAGAGGAATATGGAACGATTGCTAGAGACAAGCGGGAAGTTTGCTCAGCTTTTTTTTTGTTTTGTGAGGCTGGCACACTTCCTACCCAGATCATTTGATGGGGCACTAGCGTTTCTCCTAATCTTTTGCACTGGGTGTCCCACCAAGGATTGCAACTGAAGGATTGCACTGACCCTCGAACTGTGTGCTGGGAGGGACACGCTCCAAAAGGAGGGGATGGGGCCTTGTGGAAAGCTCAGATTGCTTTGATGTACATTTAATGGGTGCCATAGATAATATTACTGCCCAGTCCTGAAGATAATGATTTCCCCCTTCCGTCATGTTGAAAAGGATAATTGGCTAACCCTTTCTGGAGGTCTTTGCAGGGGACCACCAAGGAGGTTGCATGTTATAAACCATGGATCAGTTGCTCTTTGGATTTAAAGGCAAAAATATACTTCTAAGAGCAGGTTTAGAAGCTTCCTCGTACCTCGTGATCCAAAGAGCTGCACAGCCATAGTGTACTGCTCTCATATCCTTCCTTCCTCCCTCCCTCCTTTCCTCCCTTCCTTCTTTCCCCTCTTCCTCCTTCCCTTCTCCCTCTTCTTCCTTCCTTCCTTCTCTCCCCTTCCTTCCTTCCTTCCTCCCGTTTCCTCCCCCTTCCTTCTGTCTGTCCTTCCTTCTCCTCTTCCTCCTTCCCTCCTCCCCCTCTTCTTCCTTCCTTCTCTCCCTTTCCTTCCTTCCTTCCTTCCTTCCTTCCTTCCTTCCTTCCTTCCTTCCTTCCTCCTTCTCCTCTTCCTCCTCCCCTCCCCCCTTCCTCCCTCCCCCCCTCCCTCCCTCCATCTACAGCACACTGTTCCTGATCTATAGCGGCTTCCCAAGCCTCCCTCCTTGGGAGTTAAAGCCAATTCTTTCTCCTCGCCTGACATTTCTGCAAGGGATTAAAGACAGGGAAGCCGGCGGAGGCTGCAAGCAGAAGGCAGCCCGAGCAGCAGTGAGAATAAGTGGGGGATAAAAGCGACGTTTGTACTCCCGCAGTTAATCTCGGCTCCTATACAACTTCCCCAGTCACGTGGTCGGATGCAAACCCCGGACGGCACCGGCATGAAAAGCCCCGCTTGGATAGGCTGACCATATTTCTTTGAGGTAAAAAACGACCCTGGAGAAAGTGGGCGCGCATTCGCGCGCGCTTCGCCGCAGGAACTTTCAATAATGGGACAAAATGGGTATTTTTATTAAAATGACGGGAAGCTCCAGAATTGTTTAAAAAATGGGACTGTCCCGTTCAAAACGGGACGTATGGTCAGCCTAGTGTGTGTGTGTGCACGATTACGCTGAGCAAGTAATCTGCGCGCATGCACACACACACACGCACCCTCTTCCCACAACCTTCCTGTGCCTGCTTTCCCTGGCCTCACCACTGCTGGGCAGACAATCTCAGGATCAGGTAAGGAGGCAGGAACCTGGACTGTGGTGCTGCTTCTGCTGCTGGGATCGCACGTGGCAACTGGGCTTCCAGTTGCCGCGCTGATAGGGCCTCTTCCGGGCTGCCTCCAATGGCAAGTCCGGCTCCAGTCCTCCTTCCTGTCTTCCTGTCCTCCTTCCCGCCGGGTTTAAAAAAGGGACAAAATGGAGATTTTGATCAAAACGACGGGACGGTTGAAAAATGCTAAAATAACGGGACTGTCCCGTTCAAAACGGGATGTATGGTCACCCTAGTGCTTCCCAAACTTTTTCCTTCATTACCCAAAGCTGCTTATCAGAAAGTCCTTTTTACCCAATGTAGGTAAAACACTTTTAAAGTCAATTTAAACATCCCTGTTGTGATTAGGTAATGGATTCGTGTGTCCTTACCCAAAGAAAAACCACTTTTACCCAATTTTGGGTAATTTACGCAGGTTTGGGAAGCACTGTTCTAAATAAATGCAATCCAGAAAGGGGCGGGAACTATTCTGTTAGACCATATGAATAGTTGGGTGTGAATGAAATGAGAGAGTACAGAAATTGGGCCATTCACGAGCCCAAGAATAAATGAGAATAATGACTACTGAGTAGAGTCAGTATAGCCTTTCCTTAATGTTTTCTTAGCTCATAACCTACATGGCCTAAGAACCCGGATATCCTTGGGACTGCCTATGCCCAGTGGCTTCTGCCGATCCAAGTCCCTCCTCTTAGAGAATGTCATCTTCAGGGATTGCAGATGAGCCAGTTGTGGTCCCCTTTATTGGAACAGCATTCCCCCCAAGATTAGACTGGATCTTACACTGTTGTCTCAGAAAGCCATTAAAACTTGGCTATTCCATAAAGTTTGGGTAGAGGCTTTACTCTAGGTGAGTATCCTCCTTAGTTTGAGAATGTGTTTTGAGTTTGGTCAAGTCCTCTGGAGTAAAGGTTTATTGTAATTGTTTATTATATTTTTCTGTTCTGTAATTTGGGTTCCTATGAATTACTGTTTTTAATTTTAATTTTCGTACTGTGGAGGGGGTATATAAGCCACTCAAGGTCTTTCCTGATTGGAGTAGTATATTTCTTAACCCCAAAAGGAGTAGTATGATGGGTCTGTTTCTCTGCCTGAATTGGGGTGGAACATCAGGCAGAGATTCCAAGTCTCACTCACTGCTACTCATCCCAAACTTGGTAGGTTTTGATCTGGTGTGCTTTCTGTACATTCATTTACCTGCATATTGAAGTAGTACAATCTATTTGATGCATCAGATGTTTTAGTATTTTAATTCAGCCTGATTTTGTAAAGTGGGTATTAGATAGGGCTACCAGATCTGGACAGAAAAACTCCAGCAAAGAACTAGGTGATTTATCAGCCATCTGGATGTTTGCAGCCCAGACCTGGAAGCCAAGGGCTGTGGATGCCTTGCATATTATTTGGAACAAGTTATTTTGATTTTGGGCAAGCATGTATCTATTCTTCATTGAAGCAGCCCCTCTTTTCAGGCTTTTGTGCAACCTGGAAAAAAAGTACAGCTGTTTTAAGAATCAGCTTGACTTTAATGACTGATTCCTTAAAGCAGCCATACCTTTTTATAGGCTCATGGGGTGATCTGAAAAAAGAGAGGCTGCAGTGCTATGCTCATTTCTTCATAAAGTCCAAGGCACCAGTCATCCTTTATTCCAGTCCATAAACTCACAATCTGTGCTACTCCATATGTGAATCCAAGGGGGGGAATAAAAGGGAGCAAGTGATATCAGGTGTCATGACCTTACTGTGTAAATGATGTAAAATATATACTTTATGTCATTTGTATCATGTTGTGATGTGACTGATGCAAATTACAATATTTGTGGCATCTGTCCATAAATAATAGCAGGTGATGTCATTGAGGCTTCTAACAGAAGCCTATACACTTGCACATGATTGGACATGATTGTCCCTGCGTTGCCACACTTTTTATAATGCTCTTAGTCTCCTTTGAGAAGGCTGGGAAGCTGTCATTTCCTACCCTATTTTTGTTTTTTCCCCTCCCAAATTGGGGAGAAAAAATATGTTGATATCTACCACCCATTTCTGCTTCTATTTCACTCCCCCAGATAGACATGGAGATGAAAACAAGATTGTCATAGAGTATCTAGAAAGGTCCCTTTCACAAGGCTTTTCTTAGATTTAATCTTAATCTCAGGACAGGTTAACTTCATGGTCAACATGTCTATGAAGGTTCTCAGTCATCCAGGTGGAATTGTCTGTAGCTTGAATCATGTCAACTGGATTTCTATTTTCTCAGTGGAAACGTTTCGCTCCTTATCCAAGGAGCTTCTTCAGTCTGAGCAAAGTTGGTAAGGGAATCCTAAATATGTTTCTAGGTAGCTACACACACATACAGATACTACACACACATAGGTAGACACAGCTACCTAGAAACATATTTAGGATTCCCTTACCAACTTTGCTCAGACTGAAGAAGCTCCTTGGATAAGGAGCGAAACGTTTCCACTGAGAAAATAGAAATCCAGTTGACACAATTCATGGTCAACAGTTCCCATTATAAGACTGATTGGCAAAATTAGTTTAGCCTTTCAAGACTGGGTTGGTTTAGAGCTATATCTAATCCCTTGAGTGTGGCTACCAGACCCAGGTTTCAAAACTCCAAATGATTAATAGACCGCAGGGTAGAGATGCAAAAACCTCTCCTTGCTGCCATATAAAGGATGCCCAGAGTTTTGCAGCTCATGTCAACAGACTGGGTCAGTTGATTCTCTTTTGATATTTCTGTGACACCCTAACACTTCACTGACTCAGTTAAACATTTTGTAGAACAGGACCATTGAGTGATTCAAGACTAATTCATGCAGTATTGTAGTACTATGGCATATTGCATTCCCAATAAAGCAGCAACATGGTAGCTCTTTAAGGACAATAGCCGGGTCAAATCATTTTTCGGAGCCAAAATGAGAGAACCATCCAGGAGTTCCTTTATTTGTTGCTTGTTACATGAGCATCTTTGCTGGGCTTGTAGCTTCACTCTCTAAGTACAATCCCAAAGGTTTTCAGCAGGAACTTCCATTGTTGAAACATAAAGGACTTGGAGGAATGCTGCCCATCAAACAACAAGTGC
Organism: Charina bottae; assembly: GCA_023362775.1. NCBI lineage: Eukaryota > Metazoa > Chordata > Lepidosauria > Squamata > Charinaidae > Charina > Charina bottae. The sequence continues at coordinate 16,062,724 of JALMGJ010000001.1, forward strand.
CAAATATCTTCAATTCTTACTTACTGTATGAGTTGCTGTCTTAATATGATGTTCAGTGGGGTCCTCTATAATGCACTCTGTTACCATAGTATCAGATCATCTCACCTTACCAGATACATTCATGAATATATATTTACAATTGCCGTATAAGGCAGGGAAGCTGATTCCTTAAAGCAGCCATACCTTTTTATAGGCTCATGGGGTGATCTGAAAAAAGAGAGGCTGCAGTGCTATGCTCATTTCTTCATCAAGTCCATAAAGTTTAAATTTGTACCTAAGGAATTAAAGAGAATGGCATAGAACAACACTGGTTAAAGGAGCTTGTGATCCTAAAGACAAGAGTAATTAAAGCCAAGAGCCCAAAGATCCTACCTCAGAACAATCATCGCGAAAAGCAAAGTGCCCCCTGCTGCAGATCAGGATGCAGTGAAATTAACATTTAAAACAATCCCGATGGCCCATACCTATCCTGTCCCTTTGGGCCAGTCACTCTCTCTCAGCCCAACCCACTTCTCAGGGTTGTTTTTGCAGAGAAAATTGGCAGCAGGAGTATTAGGTGTGTTTGCCACCTTCAGTTGACCAAATATAAATAAAAAAGGTGGGAAATAACAACAACAACAACAACAACAACAACAACAACAACATAATTATCATCATCCTAGGTCCTTGGGAAGGGCTTGCTAGGTGGATAAAAATGCCAAATCCAGTCTAAACATCTGGCTGACTGTGCGACCAACCATAATAATAATAATATACTTGAATTTCTCTTCAGGTCATATAAATATTTCACCTTATAAATATTTCTCTAGTAGCATTAATAAACTCTGCCTAATGGTTATATTTTGCCCACTAGATGGTGCTCATATGGATTTGTATGAATAACATTCAGACAAAATTAGTTTGTACAAACCAATCCAATCTCTGCCTTAGTTGCTGGGCAAAAATAAGATAGTTCTTAAATGCCTTTTTCCTAGCAAACCAAGCACTGGCAATCTAAATTTATTCAACAGCATCACTGCATGGTGATTACTATCAGGCCACTGTAGGTGCAAAAGCCAAAAAGCTGGAGGCATAGGTTCCCTGGCTCTCATTGCCATTTTGGTGCTTATGCCATGTTAGATCCCATACACACTAGACCATATGATCAATCAAGAAACAGACCACATATATTTATCTGTGCTTCTTTATTCTGTTCTCATGGCCATTAGACAATATTCACAGAGAGTAATTTATGCTACAATCAGAATTAAAATTCATTTAGGGCCAACTGTATGGCCACACCTAGCTCACTTTGGCTGATCTCAGAAAACCTGGCAGACCTGGAACTGCTTCGTTGGTTGGTTTGTGTTTGAGTAGTTCTTTGGCTGTGAGAGCTGGACCATAAGGAAGGCTGAGCGAAGGAAGATAGATGCTTTTGAACTGTGGTGTTGGAGGAAAATTCTGAGAGTGCCTTGGATTGCAAGAAGATCAAACCAGTCCATACTCCAGGAAATAAAGCCAGACTGCTCACTTGAGGGAATGATATTAAAGGCAAAACTGAAGTACTTTGGCCACATAATGAGAAGACAGGATACCCTGGAGAAGAAGCTGATGCTAGGGAAAGTGGAAGGCAAAAGGAAGAGGGGCCAACCAAGGGCAAGATGGATGGATGATATTCTGGCGGTGACGGATTCAACCATGGGGGAGCTGGGGATGGTGACGGCCGACAGGAAGCTCTGGTGTGGGCTGGTCCATGAAGTCACAAAGAGTCGGAAGCGACTGAACGAATAAACAACAAAAAGTTATTTGTAATGGCATCTGAAAGGTATGTTGTCTCTTAGGTTGGTAGGAAAGGGGAGAGATTTGGTAGTTTCAGGAAGGGAGGGCCGCAATAATGAAGACCACTGGGAAAAGTGGGGGAGGATTGAGTTCACTGAGCCATATACTGTAATGTGCCATTGAAATTCAGAGTGGTTGGAAGGCCTGGTGGCACCTTACTGTTGAAGGAGAACAAGCAGAATAAAGTGAATGAACATTGAAGAAGGGCAGAGGAGAACTGGCAGAGGTAACAGAAAGACTCAGAAGTATCGGAGAAGTCACTGAGTTGGATGGAATGGGATTTGGATTAGTGTGGCTATAGACAACGGCGGAAAGAATGGTAATGCAAAGCTGAGCAAGAAAAGAAAGAAGAGGATGCACCACCATCCAGGACAGTAACATGATGCCATAAGTAACAAAAAGTGAGGCAACAATTGCAAGAAGGGTCAGCAGAAGGAGACACAGGTGCTCCTGTGGAATGGAAGGTGCTGGATTTCCATTAGTTAACTCAGTGCTTGCTCAAGAGAAGGCTGTGCAGAGGTGGGCAGATTGGGTAGCCAGGAACTGCCTGAGAAGGTTGAACTACTGGGCCTGGGCTACCAGCAGTTGGTGAAAGTGGCCAAGACAACATGGGATTACATGTTCCAACAGCAATCACTGGTCCTGCTGGGAAGACCAGGTGACTGCTAAGGCCTGGGGCTACAAGTATATTATCAGGAATTTCCTCTGTTGGAAGGGCACCACTCATCATATTGGGAGAACTGGGTGAGAGGTGGACTGAGTTTGTTGGCCCCACCTGGAGTGAGAAAATTGGGGGAGGGGGAATTCATCCACCCTAGGTTGGTTAGAGCAGGAAGTAGAATCCAGCAGTGTATCTGTTCCTAACCTGCTTTTCCTATAGCTTTGTATTGGCCAATGTGGCGTTAGTGGCTAGAGGAGTGCCTAGTAGCCAGGAAAGACATTATTTTTTAAGGAAAAAAGGGGGGTTGGGTGGCCAAGGGTTAGAGTATATGGGGTGATAATGCAATAGTATCATTTATTTTTAAGATTTATAAAACCACCAACTCAAACAATGTGGCTCTAGATGGTGTACAGCATAAAAAGCAAACAATAAATCAAAATAAGAAAAAAACACAATATAACAATAGGCAAACACAACTCATAAATGCAAAATATAAAATGGTGGCCAAGCAGATAACAAGACAACCAAATGGGGGCTCTCACGCAGATGGCCCCCAATGCCTGGGGGAAGAGCCAGGTCAGAGCCAGGTCTTAATGGATTTCTGAAAGGAGGGAAGAGCTGGGGACTTGTCGTATATTGGGGGGGATCGTTCCAGAGAACAGGGGCAAGCACAGAAAAGTTACGCTTCCTAGGTCTCATAAGGTGATAAGATTTAAAAGGAGACTGGAGTATACCCTCCGTGTGGGAATGTGTAGGGAAGTAGGGCTGGGATTACCAGATATGTGTGTGAGGACTTGAAGGCTTTTAAAAAGTTATTGCTATTAAGTTGTGATAAGGGTGATGCACTATTCTGTATTGTTCTGATTATTCTGAAATCATTTGGAAATCAAACCCATCTTTCTTCCTCAGTTTGCCCCAGAATTCAGTGGAATGGTTTCTGGAAATAGCGAGGGCCTTAAACATGAATTTCGGGGTACATATCTCACCGAGGACATGGGCTGGGCAGCCTAGGCCACTGGGTCAGCTTTATTCTGGGAGACCCGGGTTCAGATCCTCAGTTATGAATTTTGCAGGGTGAAAATTGGGGCTTGTTGCCCTGTCTCAGTCTATCTGTTAGCTGCAGGCACAGCGCTTGAATGAACATTGATAGGTAAGTAGTGGGGAGAAGGGAAACAGGTACCTCCCCTAACCTGTGTGCATGTATAGAGACTTGAGGAACCATGTTACTACAGCTAGGAGTGCAAAAACTCTTCTGACAAATTACAAAGGTTCTGGGTATTTCAGGGGAGGATACTTTCCCTTTCCATGTGGTATCCCTTTCTTCCCCTTTGTACTCTTAAGTGACCTACAAGCATACAGTGAGCCCATGCTTGGGAAAAAAAGAGGAAGAAAATCACATTAACTATACTGTTGCTTTTGCATTTTATTTATAACTCAAAGCCAAAATGACATCACCCATTCTGTAAAGCCCTGCAGAAAGCGTAAGGATTGCTTTTGCTCTGATTAATTTCACACCAAAAGAAACCAAGGAGGCAATTTCCCAAAACAAAGGCTTCTGAAGGTGCCTGAAGGATTGCCAAACAAAGCTGAAAAGCACAGCTGAGCAACTTGCAAGTTTCAAACCAGGTGGAACGATACCTTGAATAATGCTCTGTTGCAACAGCAATTACGAAGAAAGAGACAAATGGTGCCTCTTGGAATCCTGGCGCTCTTTGTTCACAGGGCACTGTGTATTCCTAGTGCCCTAATAGCTGGCAGCCCATTGATTTCTGTCTCCACAGAATTAACAAGGCCCCAGAGTAAGTGAAAACCTGGCTTTTGGTTAACCTTCCTGTTGCTCTTCTCTCTTTCTCCCAAATGTTGCTTTCAGGGTCCTCAGCTAACAACAGAAAGCTAGCCTCTCCTGTCAAGTATGCTGGAAATTCCAGAGTCTCCGACTAAGTAAAAACAAAGCAACTGCAGTCCCCCATTGGGGGAGATGGGCGGTCATATAAATAAAATAAAATAAAATAAATAAATAAACAAACAAACAAACCGGGGGGGGGGAGCCTTCTTCCTCATGTTTTCCTCCCTTGCTTCCCAATCATTGCCCTTACAGTGGGTGAAATAATTTGAGTAATAGGGCCTCTGTGATCCATCTGAGATGGAAACTGATAGTGTCTGGCCAAGAAGATGTAGACTAGAAAGTGGCACTCTCCTAGGTCACAAATAACCAATATTGAGTGAGTTATTTGGGGGACTTAATTGTTTTAATCAGCTAAGATTTATGCAATGGGTGGAGCTGACACGTTCTGAGTTATTTTGAAGCCTCTCAGGTGCTCCTGGCGCCCCTTGGAAATAATAGTGACAACCCGTTTCCCTTTTATTTAGGAAACTATGGAGAGAGTGGCATGGAAGCGTTCAAGGAACTGGCTGCTCAGGAAGGCCTTTGTATTGCTCATTCAGACAAGATCTACAGCAATGCAGGAGAAAAAAGCTTTGAGAAGCTGTTACAGAAGCTCCGGGACAGGTTGCCGAAGGCCAAAGTTGTGGTTTGTTTCTGCGAAGGGATGACTGTCAGGGGAATCCTCATGGCTATGAGACGCTTGGGAGTACTTAGAGAGCTTCTACTGATTGGGAGGTAAGTCATGTTCCTTTGCTTGCTGTCATATCAGGAGGAGGAGGAGGAAATGTCTGTCTTGGGTCAAACCACTGTGCTTGTTACTGCTATAAATACAGGGCTCAGAATTGAGAACTCTGAAAATTGAGAACAAAAATCACAACTAGGCTTTTTTTCCATTTATCGTATCACAAACACTTCACATTATTTTTTAAAGACAATTTCCATTTCACTTCCCTCCTAAAACAGCAGAGCAAATTTTAAAACCAGCCAATGTTCTCTGGACAGGTTGTATAAATGAAAAAAATGTGCCAAGTTGAGCACTAAAGATGGATTATATAAATGCCTCCTGGTAAAAGGAAGCATCATGTGCTACTTAATATGGTCTTACTTTATATAAGACCTTTTTTTTTAATTAGTCTATGATATGTTGCGGATTTATAGAGGAGTACAGAGTTGACCTTGGAGAGAATATGTGGCAACTATTGATACAACATGAGCTTAATCTGGAAAAACAAAGTGGGAGAAAGAAACCAAAGATTGCCCCACCTTGATTCTCTTTGGCATAAGAGGGAGAGAAGGCAAAACACTTTCAGGCTTTCAAGAATCTGTTATTTTACCCTATATTAATAAAGTAGAGTTTTAGTATTTCTTGTGGTGTCCGCTTCCTGACTTGGCCTAGCTTGAAGGGCTGACAGGTTTTGAGTACCAGTTCTTCCTGCTTTACATATCTCCCTGCCAGAAAGATGTCCAAATGTTTCATTTTCAATGCCTTATTGTGCTTCATTTCTCACTTTTATGGAGACTTAGAGCCTTTTTGTGGGAAACACAAAAGCACAAAAATCAAAGATCTCCCCTCTCCACTAGAAATTTCCAGCTCTGCACCCTTGATGTTATCCTATCCACTTTGCATCATTGTCCATGCATTGTGGATCTCATCTTTCCCAACATTACTACCTCCCACTGGAAGGAAGGAAGGAAGGAAGGAAGGAAGGAAGGAAGGAAGGAAGGAAGGGGAGGGGAGGGGAGGGGAGGGGAGGGGAGGGGAGGGGAGGAGGGAGGGAGGGAGGGAGGGGAGGAAGGAAGGAAGGAAGGAAGGAAGGAAGGAAGGAAGGAAGGAAGGAAGGAAGGAAGGAAGGAGACTTGTGATAGCTGACTATCAAAAGGTTAGTCATGCTTGATGTAAAATAATTGCCAAGGACCTTGCTGGGGAGGAGAAAGAAGCTTGACCTTGTAAGAGACAGTGATGAGGCTGGGAAAGGAATGGGAGAGGGGGCAGATATAAACAGTCAAGAGAGAGGGCCAAGTCAGTTGATACCTTACCTCATAAATGGCAACTTAGTGCAGGTGTAAAATTATGCAACGATATCACCTTACGTCAACTCTCTATACATGAGGCTGCCTTTTGCAGTGTCCAAAATTTGGTATTCACCCCAGGCTAGCATTACAGATGCCTTACTGAAATCTGGCCAGTTCTTGCTTCATTGAATTTGCCAGCTGTGTGGGGCTTGGTAACCCCATTGGATTATACAATATTTCTCTGTTCCCTCCAAAATAAATAACACTAATATTTTCAGTTGAAAATGCAGCCCTTTCATTACTTCATCCAATAACACTGAAAAAGTGTGTCATAATTAGAGATCCATCTATATGAAAATATAACGAGAGCAAAAAAGTTTCCCAGAGAATGGAAAATTATGTACATACAAAATGAAAACTTTTTGATAATATTTCCAGCATGCAGTTAATCTTGAAAATTGTGAGTAATTTTATTTGAATGAAACTGGCAACTTGAAAACGCTTTGAATAATATTTATACAGAAAAACTCAAAATATGTATGAGAAAAGTCATACATATTGTTTAGTACATGGAAAGCTCCATTTTTGCATTTCTCCTTTTTGGCTAAGTTAGAGTTGAGAAAGGCTTTCAGTCAAGTACATGGAAGTTTCTTGTTTTCAGGTAAAGGGTAGAAACCAGGAGACTGTGAGTTCTAGTCCCGCCTTAGGCATGAAAGCCGGCTGGGTGACCTTGGGCCAGTCACTCTCTCTCAGCCCAACTCACCTCACAGGGTTGGTGTTGTGGGGAAAATAGGAGGAGGAAGGTGTATTAGATATGTTCGCTGCCTTGAGTTATTTATAAAATAATAAAGGTGGGATATAAAAAATAATAAATAAATAAATTATCAGTAGTTGTTTTAGATTATTCCACAGGTGATAGTCTGTAGCTTGAATCATGTCAACTGGATTTCTATTTTCTCAGTGGAAACGTTTCGCTCCTTATCCAAGGAGCTTCTTCAGTCTGAGCAAAGTTGGTAAGGGAATCCTAAATATGTTTCTAGGTAACTTTGCTCAGACTGAAGAAGCTCCTTGGATAAGGAGCGAAACGTTTCCACTGAGAAAATAAAAATCCAGTTGACATGATTCAAGCTACAGACAATTCCACCTGGATGACTGAGAACCTTCATAGCCACAGGTGATAGGTTCAGGCGAGACAATCATATTGCTAGTGATCAAAAATATCATGAATCTGACAATCTGTCCCAGTGGTAGAACTTGTTAAACTTATGTCTTTTAAACATCATCAACAGATACCTGTTCCTTCTTCTCTGGCTGCCTGAGGGATTCAACTTGTCACTGTTTCAATTTACCATTTCTTATGGACCCAGATGAGGAACACTGTAGTCAGGAGTTATAGACTGAGCTGTCAAAAAGGGACTGGTAGCGAGAGGAAGCTTATTATATTTCTGATTCAGCAGGTACAAATACCATGAAGCCTGTCAAAATTAAGGGAAGAAATGTTGAGTAAATACTTTCTTCCTCCAGGACATTTAATTCATAAACCTAGTGACAGATGCCATGAGGATAATTCTCCCCTTCCCTAAACAAATGCAAACACTGCTGAATTATGTAAATCTATTTGTCTATCCCTCCTTCCTCCTTTCCTTCCTATCTATGAAAGGTTCAGATATCTGTATGGGCACCCAATGTGCCTTCAAAAAATTATCCTCCCCCCACCCCCAGATTGGGAACTATGGACAGAAAGGAAGTGTGTAGTGTTGTGACTGTTATGGCTCTCCAATGACTGCTTTGGGGGAGGGAAGTTAAATAATTGCTGAAGAATTCTTCTACAGTTCAGTGATTTTTATAAGCTTTCTCTTCCTTGTATATTAAAAACATGCTGCTGGATATTATGGGACCAGGGAGGGTGCATGATTGTTCACTTTAAAAAACTACCCATATAAATTTCGGTTTCTGCCTCTGTTTTTCCTCACATCTTTCATCTACCCCTGTCCTATGCCACCTCGTGTCACTTTATGTGACATAGGTGTCAACAGAGGAGAGCATTAAAAGAGGAGGCTTCATCTGTTTTTAATTCCACATAAATCTCCATCTCACCTTTTGAAGTTTACAGATCCATGCCTACAGATATAGCTGTAACAATCTCATTTTCACAACTATAGTAAGATGATAAAAAAAAAAACTCAAAACAAAAACATATACAGCTTGAAAGAAAGGAATGCAAATTTCTCTCACCCACCCGCCCACCCAATATCCTTCTGAAATTTTACAAGTTTCTTAGTGTCACCTCTATGCTGCAGGCTCAGGCAGGAGCTGTCATGTAAAGCTTAAGCTGCTTTTCTGTTTGACAAACAGAAAGAAGTCACAAAATCTGAGAAATAAACATATTAAAAAGTCAAATTATGATGTCATTTTTCACACCAGCAAAATCTGTTTTTTAAATAACTGAAAAAGAGACCATTTGGGCTGATCCTAATAAAACCCCTTCCTTGTTTTTCTAAAAAAGAAACTGAATTGATATGAAGACAGATAATAATGGCATTTCTGATGTCCTTGAACTGCAGGGATGCACTGAGGTCCTTCATAGAAGAACCAGTTAAATATCTAGTGACAGCCTCTCTCTCTCTCATATTTATTTATTTGACAATATTAATTGCCTCCCCCAATCCTGACAGACTCTTGGAGAACAACAAGGCCAATATAGTATTATCTAAAAAGTATGAATAGAATGACAATAAAAAGAACCATATAATTACTAAAGCCCCAAATCAACTGAGACCTGAAGTCACGTTAGAGCAGAGCTTTCCAAACTGTGTGTCGTGACACGTTAGTGTGTCGGCTGCAGCGTCTGGGTGTGTCGCGGCTGCTGCTGCCTCCGAGCCCTGCCAGAATTCCGTGCAGGTTCTAGTGCCTGCCTTGTGCCTTGCTGCCTCCAAACCTGCCCTGCCAGGATTCCACGCAGGTCCTAGTGCCTGCCTTGTGCCCTGCTGCCTCCAAACCTGCTGTGATTCCGCTCAGGTCCTAGTGCCTGCCTTGTGCCTTGCTGCCTCCAAACCTGCCCTGCCAGGATTCCACGCAGGTCCTAGTGCCTGCCTTGTGCCCTGCTGTAAGAGTGTGTCGCGAAATGATGCATGTCTAAAAAGTGTGTCACCAACAGGAAAAGTTTGGAAAGCTCTGCGTTAGAGTGATATGGATGATTAGTTTACCACCTATGAACCTCATGAAGAAGGAAGTCCTTCAACAAGTACATACAAAAACAACTATACAAAAGTTCAGTCTAACAATACCAAGAGCTGTGAGGAAATATTCATACCGCTATAGGAAATTAATTTAAGCAGTTTTTCTACTAATCACCCACCAACTAAAATATTCAGGCAGAGCTTCCCACTTCAGGATTTAGGTGCGAGTGCTATCGACCTTTGTTGGCTATCAATTAATCCAGTTCTACACACAGGAACAATGCAAATCAGTTTTATTAGGGCTGTATTGATTACCAAAAAGGATTAGGCTATGCTTTTATGTTCAGTGCAGGATAACACTTGCATTTATTTCAGACAGTCAAAGACTGAAGATGCATAGACAAGACACCTTCAGCCACAGTCTGTAGACCAAAGGAGACAAAACTCCTTTGATGCGAGATGTGAACCTAAGTTTTGCACCTTCTTAATCATATCATAACCTCATCCCAAAAAGATCTCATGATTGTGCAGGGATAGCAGAAAAAGTTATAAAAGTAGAAAATAACAACCCTCAACATATTCAGAGTTACAGTATGTCAGTTGGAATGATTTACCAAGAAGTTGAACAAAGAAGAAATAAAAAATGGCACAAACAGATAAGATGTGGGACCGCTTGATCCCAGATGTCACTTGATTTGGAAATGATGGCTGTGCCAGAAAGTCTGTTTGTATAATTACAGTAGTGCACCAACTACAACTCTTCCTGAGCTGACTGAACATACTGTAGCAACAATCATCCATATCTTGGTTGCAACCCATCTTGACTCCTGTGCTGCACTGTTATCCTTAAAAAGTGTCCAGAAATTGCCATTGGTGTAAAATGGGTGGCTAGGCTGGTGCCAGGTACAGGGATCATATAATTCCTATTATGAAGTCCTCCCTTGACTACCAATTTATTTATTTATTTATTATTTAAATTTGTATCACTGCCCATCTCCCCCAACCGGGGGACTCTGGGCGGTTCACAATAAAAGCAAAGTTAAAAATATAAATATAAAATTACAATATCAATAAAATAAATATAAAATCCAAGTGCAATAGATGTTAATAATAGGAGGGGCTTCATGGCACCAGCCACCCCCAGGAGGAACTGTTGGCATTCCCATCCCAAGCAAGGCAGCAGAACCAGGTCTTCAAGTTTTTCCAGAAGGTCGGGAGCAAGGAAACTCGCCCCAGCTCCGGGGGCAGGATATTCCAAAGGGCAGGTGCTACTGCAGAGAAGCCTTACCTCCTGGACCCCGCTAGATGGAATTCTTTTGTCGATGGGGTCCGTAGCATGCCCTCTCTGCATGACTGGGTGGGGCGGGTTGATGTTCTGGGGATGAGACGGTCCCTCAGGTAACCTGGTCCCATGCCATGTAGGGCTTTAAAGGTGATAACCAACACCTTGAATTGGACCTGGAAACAGACTGGTACCCAATGCAGCTCGTGCAGCAGAGGTGTCAGATGTGCCGATTTTACGGCACCAATAACTGCCCGCGTGGCTGCATTCTGGATCAGTTGTAGTTTCTGGATACTCTTCAGGGGTAGCCCCATGTAGAGCGCATTGCAATAGTCTGTATGGGAGATGACAAGGGCATGAGTGGCTGTTCGGAGGGCATCCTGAACAATTGCCTTCCGGGTACAATACAGAATGCAGTTATTGATCTTTAAAGTCCTTCAACATTTTTCCTGGTAAACTGAACCACAGTAAGCTTGTGCTTCTTCAGTAGGTTGCTTGTAACATAATAGAATGCTTATCTTTACTACAGTTTGTATTCTTATTTTTCCCTGTTGTTCTTATATTGATTTTCTGTCTTCTCTATGTAAATCCATGTCTTATTTGTCCATCTTCTTAGTTCTATATCTATTACTAATTCTTAACTTACACTTCTACTTATTGCTCTAGCTTGACGTAACTTATGCTATATTCTTGTTTTTCTGTATTCTTCTGCTGGTGCTTTGAATTCCCTTCCTCTCCACCCTCCGCCAGTCCTCACAAAGGCCCTTGTTAATTGCTTGCAGGTGCTGTGCTTTTCTTTGGCTTTCTGTTGCTGGGTGCAGGGGGTGGGTTAGCAGCCTCCATTTCTGGTCTGCTGCTCTGCTGCCTTGCTTCTTCAGGCCTCATGTGGGATCTTTAGTCTTCGCAGTAGTCCCTGCCAGCTCCCTGTCCCTGCATTCCACGTTTTGCCTCTTCTTCTGGCTTATGGAACACTTGCCAGCACTGTGGACTTCCCTTTTCTAGATGTTGCTGTGGCAGCTTCTGAGGTCCTCAAGGCCTCTGCCTTCTCCCACTGGGGAGCTGTCCCACTGGCCCTCCTCCTCCAGTGACTCTCCGGCCAATGGCATCCTCATCCAGCCATGCCACCGAGAAATCAGTTGCTGTTGGCCGTCTCCGGGCTTCTCCTAGCCCTTAGCAGAGATCTCCAACCACCTCCTGTCCTTCATATGCTCCACCTTCTTCACCCTCGTGCCCATGCCACAGGGCTCTTCACACTGCAGGTTTACCCTCAGCTGTGCACTTCACACTTTACATGTGGCTACCCCTTAATAAGCAAGGGGCGTGGTGGCTCAGCGGGTAAGACGCCAGGATTGTCGATCGGAAGATCGCAAGTTCGGAGGTTCGAGACCGGAGCGCTGCATGACAGAGTGAGCTCCCACACTCGCCCCAGCTCTTGCCAACCTAGCAATTCGAAAGCATGCAAATGTGAGTAGATAAATAGGTACCACTTCGGTGGGATGGTAACAGCGTTCCGCATGTGTCATGCCGGCCACATGACTGCGGAAGCGTCTTCGGACAATGCTGGCTCTTCGGCTAACAAACGGAGATGAGCGCCGCCCCTTAGAGTCGGACACGACTGCACAAATGTGCAGGGGGAATCTTTACCTTTTTACCCCTTAATAAAGGGTCAGATTTAGGGCTGGCGTTAAGCAGGAAGGAGGAGACACAGATGTTGTTATTGTATTGAAGTTGCTGTATAATGCAACTGCTCCAAGCAAAGAGAGAAGGGCAGGATATAGATCCAATAGTTACAATTAATTAATTAATTAATTAATTGAAGCATGTATGGAATAGGACAACAACAACAACAACAAAAACATACAGCTGGAACAAGAGCAGTAAAGTTAAAATACCAGTCAATGGCCTAAGCACTTAAAATCAAATAGCAGACCCTGAACCAATGAAAGAAATGGATTTTCAGAAACCATGTGATTCTCCAAATGCCTAGTTTGTAGGCTGTTTCCCACAGTCTGAATATGCCTCGCGTATTGTTTACTGAAGACATGACCTTAGAACAGAGGCTCCATCTTCTAGACCACCGATTCCTGAAGGAAGCCGAAGCTGATACAAACGTTCCAGCAGGAAAGCAGCATTTTCCCTGGGAAAACAGAAAAAGACCTATCTGGACAAGTGATGGCACATGGAGGAGAGGCAGGAGTTGATACCGTCCGAGGTGGTGATTTGTTCAGCTACAGTTAGTTTGGCATATCTGTTGTCCCTTCAGTCTGGCCTTTGGGCTTAGTGCCTGTTCTGCAGTGCTGTTTTGGCTGCACGGAAGAGCAGAACCCCAGTTTCTACAGCCAGGTTCTTCATTCTCTTTTTTAAATGGGTTGATTTATCAGTGGACCTAGAGCATGCAATGCCCTGAAATTGACTAGTCTCTCCATGGCTTAATGCATGTATTATTTGTTTGTTTGCTTGATGGCTGCCCATCTCTGGGCAGCCATAACACTAGTTGAAGTGACTCTGGGCAGCTCACAACAGTAGTTGAAATGTAACTGGAAGGATTCAGCTCCTGTGCTTCTCTAGCCTGTATCATGGAGGACTCCCTTCCCAGGGGTCCCTCTTCTCAGGGAAGCCCTGGGTCTTCGATTCCTTTCTTCACCAAATGTTCTTTTAAGAAGTTCGCTCCATTGTAGAATGCAACCTGGTACAGATATGTCTTCAACACATAGCCACATTCCCCCCACCACCAAGCTTTTGGTTGATCAGAGCTCAAATACTTTGGCCACCTAATGCGAAGAGACGACTCACTGGAAAAGACCCTGATGCTGGGAAAGACTGAAGGCAAAAGGAGAAGGGGACGGCAGAGGATGAGATGGTTAGATAGCATCACCGATGTAATGAACATGAATTTGAGTAAACTCCGGGAGACGGTGGAGGACAGGAAGGCCTGGCGTGCTATGGTCCATGAGGTCACGAAGAGTCGGACACGACTAAACGACTGAACAACAAACAAAAATACTAATGCTGTGAGGGGACACAGTTGGTGTAAGGATTTCACAAACTCCAGCTCTTCAACGATACTGACCTAGTGTCTGCATATTGGTTGCAGAAATTCAGATGACTACTACATGGCTGACAACCTTGATGAAGGAATGCAAGAACTTTTAAGAGAAAGTAAACAACAACTTAGTCCTGGGAAAGGCGGAAGCATGAGAAAGAAACTCAAAATAACCCTGCCTTGACTCTGTTTAATATAGGAGGGCACAGAGGGATACTCTGGCAGACTTTCAAGATTCTGTTATTATACCTACAACAGTAAAGTGGCATTCATGAAGTCCTTGCTTGTTGACCAGACCTACCTGGAAGGGCTAACAATGGCAGCCAAGAGAGACAACAATTCTAACTCTTTGCTGCCACCTAGAGGTCATCCAGTTGACAAATCAACAATTGATTTGGAAAAATGATATGGATATGTGCGCCACTCGTAGATGTATGTCAATTGGTGGTGGCTTTTTCTGCAGTTGGTGTCATTCAAATTTCGGCCAAGAAAAACTGTCAATCACTGCCCTTACAGTGCCGTGCAAAGGAGCTGTTATGAACAGCATGGCCTGTTCCAGATGCATTTAACAGGCATGCTGTTGGGGCAGCACTACTTATGCTAACGTGATTTCCTCCTGGCTCCAGAGCAGGAGGAAATCATGGCAAAATGGCTGAATACATGAGCTTTATGACCATTACAGGTTTGTAAATAGAGTTAATAGGGGCCATTGGCATAGAAAGGACAACCTCCCAAGTAGCACTTAAAATTCAATAGAGAAAGATCCCCAGATTTGCTATAACTTCATAAAGCGATCGTATAAAGGTCCTATCATGGTCATGCATACAACTTTGATATAACTGTCAAAAGTATACAACGCTGTTTTTTAGAACTGTACTCAGTGGCCCATATTTTCATGATGAAAACAAAGAGATGGTTCAAGCTTTTGCCAGAGCAGAGGCACATTCAGAGCTATTTGTTTCAGTCTCTTGGGCAACACAATGCAGTTGTGCAGGGGCTTAAGGAAACACATTGCTGGTGGGGGTGGGGGTGGCCTTGGCATTCACTTCACTGAAATGTTTATCATTCATGACCACAGTGACCAGAGTGCCGCTCCTGAATTTTTAATTCAGAACTGTGACATATATAAGATTGGTGGCAATACAGGAAACAGTACATTATAATGGGATGCAGGTACTCTTCATCTGGGAATGGATTTTGTGCCTCTCGGCCAGAAATGGCAGCAAGGTCCATCATAACTGTATTTGATTTGTGGTGATATAAGTATGCAAACTGCTGCATTAGCCCAGGAGTTGACAGGGTGTTTCTCTGCCTCTCTCTGGACTATGTGAAGCCTTTGGAAGGGCACATTGCTGAGATAGCAACTCTTCTCCAAGACCCAGCATGGTTACTTTGAGGCTCCTTCCTTCCTTCCTTCCTTCCTTCCTTCCTTCCTTCCTTCCTTCCTTCCTTCCTTCCTTCCTTCCTTCCTTCTGCCTCCAATGTGTGCATTTGTTTGTTACCTGGAAAGCAAATGATTAATTAAAACCTGTGGGGCATTCATGTGGGTAATACTGTGTGGTTTCTTTATTTCAGTTTGGTAGCTGAGCTTTCACCGTATACCCTGCACTGCAATCCTGGGTGCAACAAGGAGAAAGGGAGACTAATTTAGGCTGGTAATTGCATGGTCCAGTAGCATTTCTTATTGGTCGGGTGATACTTACAACTTTTAGTTCCCAGTCAGTGCCGGGTCTCCCCATTGTGGTGGTTCTGCAGTGTGTTTGTATGTGTGGAGTCCAGGGGTGGGGGAGAGAATGTTATATTTTTTCTGTATTTATAGAGCTTCAGAATCATAAAAACATAGAATGGAAAGGACCCTAGAGGTAATCTAGCCCAACCTCCTGCCCAGTGCAGGATTCTACTACTATAGCATCTCTGACAAATGGCCATCCAGTCTCTGTTTACACCCCTCCAATGAAAGAAGTCTACCATCTCTGGAGAAAATCTAATCCACGGTTGAGCTACTGTTTTTCCTGACCTCCAGCTGAAATCTACTTATAATTTAAACCCATTGTTTCTTGTCCTATTTTCTGAAAAATTTCTGCCCTTTTACATGGCATCCCTTCAGATACTTCAAGACACCTATCGTGTGTCTCTACAAAATCTGACACTCAGAAATGCACCTAGATTCTTGTGTTTGTTCTGACTGGTCCCTACCTGAAGAATCTTAGATGCAGATGATCATTGAATTCACCAGTGTTTATACATATATATATACACACACACACATGAAAAAAATGTGTGTGTGTATGTATGTATGTGTATATGTATATGTGTATGTATCTGTGTGTGTACACACACACACACACACACACACACACACACCTATTGAGGATACAAGTTCATCCAAACTCCATAAATCTACCTATAGTATTCCTATTTCACATCCAGTGCTGATGTTAATTTAAAACAGAACACCTATAGTTCAAAAATAAATGTGTTGAGATGAACAAATATCAAATGAATTCTACTCATTAGTGCAATTACAATGAATATAAAATGAGCTCAAAATGTCTTGAAGGGTTCAAACTGAATTCACAAAAATCTTGCCACCTTAAATTGCAGTGTCTTTGGTTAACTGCTGTGAATAGCAATAGTTGAGATAGACTCTTGTGAGTGGCTTTTTGCTCACATGAATCCTTGAGCTATCAGAAGACAGACCTGGTGGGCCTTGTATGTACACTCAGGCAACCTCAGGTAATCTCCCAATCTTATTTGTTAAAATATCTGAAACGGCTGGACTAAAAAACAAATTGGGAAGAAAAAAATATTCAGGTAAGCGATTAGTAAATGTAGAAACTGGGAATGAAGGAAAAACATTTCATTAATATGATTTCCTCCTTCTCCAACCAATTAGAAATACCAGGACTTTGTCCTGAGTTCTTAGAATTCATCAGGCAGACACTGCACACACAGACCTTCTTGTGAATGCTTGTTTATACGTAGCCTGTCAAGGATAGAAACTAAGCAAATGGCATTCAGCTAATGCATAAAAAACAAAGTTTAAACTTCCCCATCTTTTTCTGGCTTCAAAGGAATGTAGTAAATTTCTTTATGGCCTAATTGATTTACCATTCCAAAATTAACTACCTCCCTGCCTGCAATAATATTGCTTCTGCTAAGGTAGTATGCCTATCGTAAACTAAAGCTACATGTGTAGCTATTTCTAAATTCCCCAAATAATTAATCAAGGGTTTCAATTAAAACATTGCTGGCAATCTCTTGGCTAGCACAACCTTGATCTACTTTTTTAGTAACCTTGGATCACTTTCTCCCTTTAAAAATCTGCACCAGATCCCATGCCATGCTGTCCTTCTCTTTGCATAATGATTTCTATGCCAACTCCTCTTCGGTAATCTTAAATCACCCTGGAACCTGATTTCTTCTTAATTCCATCTTTGTTCACTAGCTATGTTTCCTCTCCTGCTCTGAGTCCATCTCCAACACTCCAAAACTTCCTGCAAGCTTCTTAGTCCATCTCAGCTTCCCCTCCCTATGAGAGACTGTATGTGTGTGAAAACCTCATCTGTTTTTCTGTCAGCCCTTTGCCACCCTCAGGTTTTCACCACAGGGATAGTTTACATGTTTGGGAGATAACCGGACAGGATATTAGATGATTCCTCTCCATTCTGTTCCAGACAGTTTTAGTTTCACTTGGGCTGTATATGTAATATGTAATATTTTTTCTACAAATAGACAATCAAAGAATGTGAGGCAAAGATCCATCTAGACAAAGCTGTAATTTCAACCTTTGCTCCCACCTGCTTTCCTCCTGTGTTTGTCCATAATGACCATGCAAAAAAAAAGAGACAGGCCTTTGTCTCTTGCACCACCTGCTATGTCACATTCCCATCAACTCCACATTTTCTCACTAGAAGAGAGAAGGTTCAAAGGAGAGTTCTGTTTTAACAGAGTAGCCTGACTTACTGAATCTGGATTCCTGATTCAGCAGGATTTTATATTTTGTCTGGAGCTCATGTGTGTAGACCTCATTGGATCTCCTTCAACCAATCCAAAAGAAGCATCCAGAAAAAGTGCTTTTAAAAAGATAGCAAATTATTTAATGAATCACATAACAATGATTCAGTTATAACATCATTGGGTTTTTTGTCTTATGACCCAAGCCTAGGAACTACTGTCCTAGCAAATAAATGCACAATGTCGTGCACCTCAATATTCATGATTCCACAATATCACCATTGTAATTCAACAAAATTCAAACTACAATAAAGCAAAGAAAGCAGCCATGCAAGAGAACAAACAAAATGCTCCAATGTTGAGGTGATACTGAAACAATTGTACATCAGTTACAGCTGCACTTTCAGGGAAAGTTTCCATTGACAGAGTGACCCAACCATAAAGAACATGACAAAGATGTCACTATAAAGGCTCTTTGGAAGCCACAAAGCCAGATCACAATGCTGAAATAATATAGGAATATTGGAACAATTGTAATGAGCTCCTGACTGACACATGCAGAGAGTATGTAACTTTGGAATCTAGTCTGGCTACTTCTGTGTAATACTCTGTCTATGGTTTCTCAGACACACGAATCCTATATTGGCCAGATGATAAAGAATGCCAATATTTATAAGAGCAGTAGAAAAAAGACTCCACAAAGAAGGAAAAGAGCAGGCTACTATTCTTACTTCTTTCAATATGCTTGGTTGCTCTTTTTATATAATTTCAATAAAATGATTAATAAGAATCTATTACCCAGAAGTGTAGATGGTGTGTGGGATGTTCTGTAATGTATCTTTGAATTCAGTGGTAATGAGCATTGTTTACATGAAAACTTTGAAAGCACCTTCTGTCTCCCTCTATTTAAAAAATGCAAAGGAAGAGTTTTTGCATTTAATTGTGAAAAAGTTGATTCTCTGTATAATTACTGACTTTGCAATAAGCCTGTTTACCTCCTTCATCAAAAGGACATTTTCAGATGTTAAAGAACTTTTATATTCATCCAATTAATCAAAGATTGTACTAGTTCTAGGATGTAAAGCCAAGCAACTGCCTTTATTTCAAAGTTTTTTATAGGAAAGGTTTCATCTCTAAAAGCCAAGATGCCAAAGCCCCTCCACACTGAATTTCTGGAAACAGGAGTGGTGGGAACGGGAGAATTATTGCTCTCTGCTGCAGGTTCATTCTACTTCTTGCTAGGCAACAACTCAACTTGGGGATTTATTCTGAAAGGTAAGGTGAATTATCATGAACCAACTGGTGGGAAGCTAGGAGATATGAGAGGGAGGCTTTCTGGCATGAGCTGAAGTCAAGGCTAATGAGTTAAGTGGATCTGGGAAGAGAAAGTTGGAATAAGGGAGAACTCAATACAGCCCTATAACAGAATGAGAGGAAAACCATATTGTTAAGATTGCACTTGAAAGCCACACATCAGTATTTTATAAGAAATGTTGCAGTTTGCCCTCAATCCCTATCAGGACAGTCTTAATCAGCACTTGGGTCAAGCTGGGATCAGAGCAGCTCATAGAGGACAACTTTGCCCCTCCTTTTCCTCTCCTTTTCTTATTTTTTTTAGCAACTTATTTAGCAAATGTATATGCTGCCCATTCCCTTAATGCTCTGGTTGGCTTGCAAGGTCCAGTATAAACTTCACCACAGCAACAACCATAATAATAAAACAAAAAAGTAAAACAGTATCATTAAACGTTTTGTGCTTCTTCCTGAACTATATTTCTTTCTTTCTTTCTTTCTATCTATCTATCTATCTATCTATCTATCTATCTATCTATCTATCTATCTATCTATCTATCATATTTATATCCCGCCCATCTCCCCCACAAGGAGGGACCCTTTATTATATGCACCCTTTACTATATGCAGATTCAGTTCTAGAAGACAACCATAGAAGACCCCCCTGGCCAAAGTGAAGTGGCAGCCTTGTCATTGGTGTCCAAACTTCAAAGCCACTCAGCAACCTCACAAACAGAAAAGATGGGGGGAAAATAAGGGATTGTGCATGCATCTATGTGCAGCTTTGGTTTGCAGTGAAGTTAACTACATAAAGCAAAATTGAAAGCTGATTCAAAGGCAGTTTCAGGGGAGATACATGTAATTGGAGCGTGCAAAGTGTGTGTGTGTGTGTGTGTGCGCGCGCATGTGTGCTTCTTTGCCTCAGACAGCAAAACATGATGCACCATCTCTGTGGCACAAGCCCCCTGAAACTGCCTTTGAACCAACTTGTTCAAGTTGACTGAACTGGAAATTGAGCTTGCTTCATTGCGCACAAGAGAGTAGCCATCTTTCCTGCATCTGAAGGCAAAACAATAGTTTGGTGTTGAAGGACAGGCTGTGCAGTCCACAGCAAGCTTTTACGATCTTCCAATAAATGTCTTGCAAGATATTGTTTTACTTTTCCAAATAGTAAGGCATTTACTGTACCTGTTATACTTTCATTTCTAGATTGCATTTCTATGAGCAAAGGAACAACACTCCTGCAGCTCTCTTATTTTTTTTTGTGTAATAATTTTATTGAAGTTTTTAATAGACATAGTAAAAACAAGTACAAACTAAACTAAAAGATTAAAGAGAAGTAAGAAAAAGTTTAAAGAGTGCAAGAGAAAGAAAGGAAAAAGAAGAGAGAAAAGGAAAGGGGAAAAAAACAAAGACAACAAAGAAGTGGCTTTCAACCTTCATCACACCGAGCACAAGCTCACATAACAACTCTTCACTCTCTTTTAAAATTACAAACAAAAAACTCTTCTTCCCATAACCTAACTCATATCTATATGCAATCCAGAAATCTTCATCTTTTCAGTCCTGGTTCAGCAAAAAGTGCATTAGAAGCTACCAGAAATATCAAACAGATAATTTATCCCTGATGAAACAGTCCAACTTTATACTCCTTCCTTTTGCGTTTCACAATCTTGGCCTTTAATTCGTTTCGGTGGTGTCGCAGGATTTGATCTTTCATCAACCTTTGGCATTGCAAAAGATTCTTCAGATCCTTTACCAAGCTACTTTGTAAATCCAATAAAGAGGCACTGTCCAAGATTTCTTGCTGCAACTGCTCCTTGTCCGAGTCCTTTTCTTGATTTGTCTTTTGTCTTTCCATTTTAGTAATCTTTTCAGTTTTATTATATTTCATATTTACAGGTTCCATTATGTGTCAGGTATAAGTTGCTTTTTAAAATCTCCCTTAACATCTTCTAAAGGTTTAACCATTGGAACCTGTATGCTTTCTAAGATATTAGTTATTAATATCTCAGTCCATTTTTTGAAGAACTCTTTAAGTAACTCAAATGTTATACCAGGGTTGGCCATTTTAAAACCTCAGTTTAAAGGATAGATGCACTGCCCCTCCTTTTTTTTTTTGGTCTGGTCCCTCTAGTGTCCATTTGCAACATTCAAAGAATCTCAGTTCCTAATATGGATTTAGTTCTGTTTCAGTCATTTCCCATAGGTGTATTATTTAATTATACACTTGTTTTTCAAATCTTACAGCAAAAGTACAAACATTCCAAATGCCTCTGGTCTTCTAGTCCGTTTATAACTTTCTTAAATCAAAATCTTTTCTTTTCTTTTCTTTTTTTTGCTTTTTGCCAAAGATATATTGTTTTTAAACTCTTAAGTCTCTCCTTAAAATTCCTTGCATCAAAGAAAGACGGTAAAACTCACCAGGTGTCAAATTAAACTCGACATTTTGAAGGTCTCTAATATCCATGAGATAGTTAAATAGATCATTTCCAAAGGTGTTTAGAAAGTGAGCATAGCTAGCTTAGTGTCCTTTTTAAAGGTTCCGCCATGGCTGAGAGCAAGATGTTGTCTCCCTTGCCTTCTGGCGCTCAATCCCACATAGGACCACTGTTCTATGATCCCCTTACAAGGAGCTGCCGTTTGGAGCGCTTCTGGGCAGTCTCCCATCCTCTCCTTCTCTGGAGAGGTTCTGAAGGACTGGTCTACTTGCCAGTCCCTCTTTCTTCACCACAGTCATCATCTCCATTGTTTGTGGAGATATCTTCAGTCAGCCATGACTCATCCAGAAGCTACTCCTGCAATTCTCTAGAGTAGTGATGGTGATCCTTTTGGACTCAGCGTGTCAAAAATTCAGAAAATGCTTAACTTGACTCTGCTGGCATGTCACCCCCCGCCCCCCAAACAAAAGAGAGAGAAACAATTCTTTACATATTGGGGGAGATGGGCGGTTATATAAATTAAATAAATAAATAAATAAATAAATAAATAAATAAATAAATAAATAAATAAATAAATAATAATAATAATATTGATTTATCTTAAAAAATAGGATCCAATTTTGGGCAGCTAACAGGGAGAATAGTTGTTGTCGGGTGTTGGTGAATGCTGGCGTGTCACCCAAAATGTCATGGCATGTCACCTTTGACACGGGTGTTATAGGTTCGCCATCTCTGCTCTAGAGGCTATTTAAAGAGTTCTGTGATTTATTTACAACTTATATTTGTAGGCCACTCATAGTCAAAATGACTTGATCTGAAGTTGATGGCCAATGAGCTCAGGTCATTGGCGGTTTTGTGTTTCAGCTTATTTTGTCATATATTTTTAGACAGCATGACTTTACACATTATCTTGCATTAATGTAAACAATTTAATTGTGAAACAAATTAGGCTTTTCAGCTATTCACATATTAGGCAGCAGATGGAAAGTTGTGTTCATCCCTCAGATTAAATGCATATCCCATTAAGTTCTGTTGAAAGTAGATGGCATATATTATAGTAGGTTAAAACATAACAGACATTTCACAAATGAATTATTGTTGTTGTTGTTGTTATTTTCTCCCAAAGACCATGCTACTTTACAGGCTAATATAAATAAAATTGTATGTATGTATGTATGTATGAGAGGCCATTCTCCAAGGAACATCTAAATTAAATTTTTTACAATGGTGAAGGCAACAGAAAATGAGAAGTAAAGAGACTGAGGCAACAAGAATAAAACAAAACGGGAGGAACAGGAGAAGGGAAAGCATCATGGCATATATTCAGTTGGATTTTATTTAGATTGAGATCTGCTACTAAAGGCTAAGCAGAGGATAAATATTTCACTGGACTTCAGTCAGGCACTTCTGCTCCTATATTTGTCATCATCATTTAAGCAGAGAATGCATGGAATGTTTTATTGACTATCATCCATCAGCGTGTTATCTTCTGGATAGGCAGAGTTTACACAGAATGGCACCTTGGGTGTGATGAAGGCTTAAAAGAGATTGCCTACTACAGTGATGGAGTCTTTTGGTCACTTTCTTCCGTATCTCTCCCAAATAAACGATTGACATTGCTGTGATCCTTCCCAAATAAAAGACAGTATCTAAAGGACAGTAGGACTCCTTCAGAAATAGTCCAGACTTGTCAGTTGCTCGTCAGTGATGCCATAATGAAAAGAAAAAGGAAAAGAAAACGTCCGGTGGACTGGAAATCCATCTTGTTTTGATGGTATCAGCTTTTTAATCGAAGCTAATGGTCTGTTATTATAATAAAAGGTAAAGATTTTCCCCTGCACAGTCGTGTCCGACTCTAGGGGGTGGTGCTCATCTCTGTTTCTTAGCCGAAGAGCCAGCGCTGTCTGAAGACACATATTTATATTTATATTTATATTTATATTTATATTTATATTTATATTTATATTTATATTTATATTTATATTTATATTTATATTTATAATAGTATCCATTAAATGGGATTCACAAGAACGTGCAATACTATTTCTACCTAAACATAACAACAGAGCACACCTTTACCATTCTCCAGCTTTAAGCCTCAACAAATTCCAGACTAATTCAGTAAGCTGTGCTTAGTATTTGTGGCCTCACAAGTTGGTTTCTGAAATAGAACGTAAGATTTTTTGGCACGTTTTATACTTTGCCTTTCAAGATACCCAAGTGGTTTACAAGCAATGCCAACAATCAAAAGCATAATAAACTTCTTGTAAGTAACCAGGAAACTTCCTAGAGAGCATGTGGTGGCTGATAGCCCTAAAGTGTAGGAGACAATCCAACTGGAGCTGGCATTGAAGTGGCTACCTGTGAAGACAATAGTGAGTTGCAGCAAGCTCTTCAGTGGCTTTTGCTGCCTGAATTTTATAACACAGGTACAAAAAGTCCAACTCTGGAGTCACGTGAAGCAGGGTAGCATTCATTTTCAAGCCCCAGGGTTCCTCTCCCAGAGTGGGTAGGGTCAAAAACATCATTCTTTTTTGCATTGTGGAGGATTGGGGGGATTTAAGAAGCAAAACGGATTTCTTAAGGTTTGCAGATGTTTAAAGCACTTATTTCCCTCAACATCTGTTAAAAGGAGAGAGAGCACCAAGGTGGCGTAGTGGTTAAGGTGTTGGACTGGCAGTGGTCCGCTCTCAGGTCCAAAAGCTCACTGGGTAACTCTGGGCCAGCCCCGCTCCCAGAGCTGTTGAAATGGGGCAAAACAGGAGTTGGGGGATACTGCCTTGAGCTCCTCTACAAAAGGTGAGATATACTGTACTTCTAATAAATAATAAGTAAATAAATAAAAGTATCAAGTCCAATCCACTTTTGTAGTGTGGTCTTCACCTTGCTTCACAAAGCAAATGAAAGCTGTGCACCCCTGTCTTCTCATCTTATTATTTCTAACTGTAAACAGGTTAACAAGAGCTTATTTTATAGGGAAGTATCTTGGTGCCAACAGTTTTGCATTTTGATTTTTCAGCAGTCACCCTGACACTGTAACACAACTTTATTTATTTGTTGTTAAATGCTAAAACCATGAATCTGAATTATAATTCCCATCAGCTCAGCCTGCAGTGTCAGGCTTCATACCAGGGCTCAGCAGTAAATCACAGCTCTCCAGACACTTAACTCCTTTTCTGTCCTTGCCTTGACAGAACACTCTCGGACACAGCTCAGCTAGATTAGAAATTTTAGTTCAGACGAGTAGGAGGCCTTAAACGCACAGCTGGTTCCCCATTGAGTGCAAAGAAGGCAGAGGCTAAACTTGCTTCAGAGTTTCAACTCATGGCTGATGTCCTGATGCCCTTGGGAGGCAGCTTAGCTGATGGTTCTCTCTAACCTGGTTCCCACCTCACCAGTCTCAGCCCTTACATGCACAGCCAGTGCCCATTTTGGCCATGTGGGCTGATGAAAATGCTTGGTACAGCCTAAGTGGAGATGACCAGATATGGGAAAATTAAGGAATTTAGTTGAACCCTCTTCAGGCAGATTTTACTCACTTTTCTATTTCTTGTGCTCTCCTACGTTGGAGTCTCTTGTGTACAAGAACACACAGTCCTTTACCGATGGACTGATTTTTCTCTTTTGGTTTTTTAAAAAATTCTTCAGGTATCACTCCAACATTTTTTTTCTCCTGATAAAGAGAAAACGCATTTAACACTTAGCCAACTGATTTGAATGAATTGTAGTCCTTGAAGGAAGAACCGGAAAGGATCTCTCCTGAATGGAGTGAAATGGTGACACTGATTATATGTTTTCTTGGCTATAAACATCAGCCCTTGTTCCTCACAACACCAGTGTGCCATTTATTGGATGTTATATAAACCCAATGCTTTTCTCTTCAAAGAGAAGCATATGAGGGGGGTGGGGGGAGAGGTGTCCATGCTATTTTTGCTGCTCCTGTACTCCTGGTTCAGTAACCTTCATTTTTCTGTGATCGGACAGCAGGATGATTGGCAGTTTGGAGATCAAACCATACCCATCTGTAATGTCATGTTTCGTTGCAGAAGGTACAAGAGAAGAGAGCAGAAGTGTATCTTTTTCCATTTCCAAACAGCTTCTCTTGTCCCCTTCCTTTGTTCCAAGCCGTGCAGTACTATGTGGACTAGAATACACTTACGCTTTGGTTGAAATACTTGGGAACAGCCTCTTATTTGCTTTCAGGCAATAGAAAGAAGCATATTATATCACACAGTCAGACTTGGGTATTTGCTTAATATCACCCAATCCCCCAAATGTTTATTTTTTAAAAACATAAAAAAATAAATAGCCTTAAAAAAATCTTTAAGATTCCACCAGTTTTATTTTTCCTAGCCCTTTCTTCATTTTGAAATCAAAGGTGGTTGATTACATTGCATGTAGGCTTTCAAACATGTATCACACAAAGACTTTCTCTAGAAGCCATGAATTGGCTACAACTTTCCTAATTGCACATTCAATTGGGAGTGTGTCTGTGCAATGTATGAAACAGCCTTAAATACAGTAGTTGCAGAAATATTAGTTGATAAACTTGGAGGGAGAGGCTTATCATAGCAACTTCAAATCAAATCATCTTTACTATGGTGACTGACCAGAATTCTGTGAGTTAATAAATAATTTAAAATAATTAAACAGTTTCTATTTTAAATAGAATAAAATCATAACTAGGCCATCAAGGAGATCAGGGCATATCTAGTTTAATAGACAGAATAACAAAATGTAGCCACATTCAAAGAAACAAAATCATATGGTCTGATAAAAGTAATGGTACATAAAATAAATCAGAATTGTTTGTGTATTTTGCCAGATAGGGAGTTATAGAAGGCTGAATATAACTGGACATGAACTATAGACTCAGTGGATCTTTTTCTACAAGGGCACAATCTTATCTCATAAGGGATCTTTTTTTTGTTTATTTTTTTCTGTCATTAAGAATAGTGGTTGGGAGGACATTGAAATTTATTATTATTATTATTATTATTATTATTATTATTATTATTGGGCAATAGTTCCTCCTGGGAGTGGCTGGTGCCACAGATATTGAATGAGATCACATCGCCACATGGATTTTATATTTATTACTCTCTATTTATATTTGTTCTCTGAGTGTAATTTTATATTTGAATGGTTTTTAATTCTTGTTTTTATTGTAAACTGCCCAGAGTCCCCCTTTTGGGGGAGATGGGCGGCGATAGAAATATGAAAAATAAATAAATAAATAAATAAATAAATATAATAATAATAATAATAATAATAATAATAATTATTATTATTATTATTATATGTTTTGACTGGATTTGGCATTTTTGTCCACCTATCAAGTCCTTCTCAAGCATCTGGGATAGGCAGATGATATTGTCAGAGAAACTGGTGAAAGACCATGCTGAGGCGGAACTGCAGCTCTAGTTTACTTTATTGTTCCTACCATATACAGAATCTTGCCAGACTAAAGGTGCCCTAACTGATCTAAGGGAAAAATACTGGGACTCTAAGGCGGGGGCAGCCTAACTTTCTTAGCCGGCCCCCTAAGGCTTTCCACACTGTGAGAACGCTTATCGGTCTGGAATGCGCCTCCTCCTCCTCCTCCAGCTCCAAGATCCATCACATCACACACACCCCTTCAGGGATACATTCCATCACAGATATTATTTAAATTTATATGCCGCCCGTCTCCTAGCTAATGTGCTAATGTTAGTGCTCTTCAGAGTTTAGGGACATTTATTTGGTTTAAGTATTGTGCCATTCTAAAAGCAGAACTGAAGTACTTTGGCCACATAATGAGAAGACAGGATACCCTGGAGAAGAAGCTGATGCTCGGGAAAGTGGAAGGCAAAAGGAAGAGGGGCCGACCAAGGCAAGATGGATGGATGATATTCTGGAGGTGACGGACTCAACCATGGGGGAGCTGGGGATGGTGACGGCCAACAGGAAGCTCTGGCGTGGGCTGGTCCATGAAGTCACGAAGAGTTGGAAGCGACTGAACAAATAAATAACATCGTGCCATTCTAAACTACGGGCTTGACTATTCAGGAAGATAGTCCTGGGTAGAGCAGGATTATCAGAATTCTATTTAGTATGTTCAGATACTCCTACTTGTCCCTTTTCTCCGTTGTTTTTTGGCCAGAAGATTGCAAAACGTATAGGAAGGACATTATTTATTTATTTTTTATTTTCTTCTATTTTCAAAGCCAGCTATGACTTGCCAGTTGACTCTGCATGACTTCTGAAGCATTAAAAACACCACAATACAAAATAATATATTGATAAAAATGCACCATGCCAAGGGCCACTAACTCCCATAACAACTAAGATGGATCCTTGCAACATCCTGGCCCAATGCTTGGGGGAAGAGCCAAGCCTTCAAGGCCTTCCTAAAGGCCAGCAGGGGTGGGGGGTGAGGATCTGTTCCACAGGGCAGGTACTGTGACAACAACTCCTGATCCCTTGATCTTGCATGGAGTTAACAAAGC
Source organism: Charina bottae (assembly GCA_023362775.1). Classification (NCBI taxonomy): domain Eukaryota; kingdom Metazoa; phylum Chordata; class Lepidosauria; order Squamata; family Charinaidae; genus Charina; species Charina bottae. The sequence goes on from JALMGJ010000001.1 coordinate 16,090,784, forward strand.
TGATATAAAGCACTCCTTGTTTTATGGGCCAGAACAAGGAAGTCTGGCAGGTAGGGTGAGAGAGATGAAGCAATGCTCTCCAACCCCATGGCTACAGTGTATATGAGATATTTACCAGGTGTTAATTGCATGCAATTACAGGATTTATTTATTTTTCTAAAGTGTTATCAGCCAATGTCAACACAATAAAAAGGCAGGCAATTCTCTAGCTTTGTGTGTGCGTGCTAATTTATAAAGTGAATTAGTGTTGCTTTTTCATTTTTATCTCTTGCTTGGGAATGCATCTAAAAAAAGAAATCCTAGATATGAAGATACCAATTTAAATGGTACCTAAAAACAAAAGCAGCATGACCGTTTCACTCATTTCCTTACATTTGAAGCTGCTCTACATAAACCAGTTTATGCTGATTGTACTGTGGTGTTATAGAAGATACGGGAGTTTTTCACAGTGTGAATATTACTGTTAAATATGAATAATGATGCTCCTAAGAGTCTCATAGAACACATGGGAAATATAACCTAGGAAAAAAGGGACAGCATTTCTTGTTTGAAGAACACATCTGGTCATTTCAGCCATGGACATTGTCTCACACCGTGTGCTCATGGGAGATGAAATGATTCAGTGGGGGTTTCATTAGTAATTAGTGGTGCATCCAAGAGCCACTCAATATTTGTAATGGAAATGAAAATTACAAACTCTAAAGGAGCCAGTGTGCATAGTGGGGAGGGTGTTAGAATGGCACCAGGGAAATCCATATTCAAGGCCACAGCCAGGTAAGATAACTCACTGGATGACGTTGGGCCAGTCATGTTCTCTCTCAGCCCAACCTACCACAGAATTGTTCTGGAGAAAAATGGGAAAAGGGATTGCTATATAGGTCATACTGACCTTCTAGAATAGTATTTCTCAACCTTGGCAACTTTAAGAAGTGTGGACATCAACTCCCAGAATTCATGCTGGCTGGGGAATTCTGGGAGTTGAAGTCCACACATCTTAAAGTTGCCAAGGTTGAGAAACACTGTTCTAGAACAAAAGCAGAATATAAATCTAATGAATACAGTTTTTAAAAATATAGACAGCTAAAGCAGACAATACATGAAACATGTTATTATATTTTGCATACTTTTTAAATGGAAAAATAGTAGCCATAGCAGGATCTAACTAGGTACAAGATCTGGGCCCCTGATAGGTGTATTGAGAAGCATTAAACCCATACTACTTTACTGGCAAAACGTGCCCCCAATCATTCTTCTTGCAAAGCAAGCATTGGACAAGAGCAGCATCCTTCCTGGGGCAAATTGTATCTTTAAGATTATGTTCTTCCAATTGCAGTATTGGAGAATATATTAGAGAATTCTGCCCACATGCCAAGTTCCATCTCCCAATGTTAATCTTTTTAAAGTACATTTGTGCAGCAGACACAGAGTTGTGTGTTCATTCTTTCTCTCTCTGTGTCATTTAAGATATAGAAGTAGACAAAGACACACATTTCCTAAGCTACACTTTTGCCATAAAAGCATGTAAAAATTAGAAATGTCTTTCATTTCTGTGTATGTTTTATTTGTTTAATATCATTTTCTAAATGCATTACTATTTCTGCTATCCCTAGGGTTCCAGGATAGAAATCAAGAAGTATAATCTTTTGAATATCATTAACATGCTTTTATATTTGCATAGCTTAATAACTAAATAATTGATTGAAAAGATTTAGTCATCATTTCATAACAATAGTTACTAACACTTCTTTCGTTTATTATTTTTCCTTTTAGTTATGATTTTAATAATGTTTTACATGCTATACCATTGTTGTTGTTTATTCGTTCAGTCGTTTCCGACTCTTCGTGACTTCATGGACCAGTCCACGCCAGAGCCCTCTGTTGGCCGTCACCATCCTCAGCTCCCCAATGGTTGAGTCCGTCACCTCCAGAATATCATCCATCCATCTTGCCCTTGGTCGGCCCCTCTTCCTTTTGCCTTCCACTTTCCCTAGCATCAGCTTCTTCTCCAGGGTATCCTGTCTTCTCATTATGTGGCCAAAGTACTTCAGTTTTGCTTTTAATATCATTCCCTCAAGTGAGCAGTCTGGCTTGATTTCCTGGAGTATGGACTGGTTTGATCTTCTTGCAGTCCAAGGCACTCTCAGAATTTTCCTCCAACACCACAGTTCAAAAGCATCTATCTTCCTTTGCTCAGCCTTCCTTATGGTCCAGCTCTCGCAGCCATAGGTTACTACAGGGAATACCATTGCTTTAACTATGCGGACCTTTGTTGTCAGTGTGATGTCTCTGCTCTTAACTATTTTATCAAGATTTGCCATTGCTCTCCTCCCAAATACCATTATTACCATTAATACCATTAATACCATTATTGGGTGTCATATCAATTAATCAAGTACTTTTATGACTGGCAAGAGGACCCCTTGTATAGATTAAACTAGTGTTTTTCAAACTTGGTAACTTTAAGATGTGTGGACTTCAACTCCCAGCATGCTGGCTGGGGAATTCTGGGAGTTGAAAAACACTGGAAAAAATATCTTAAAACAAATCTTATACCACCCCTAGAGAGTTAGTTTATCAATGAGTACCAGTCTTGAAAGCTGTTCACAAGTAAAAAAAAAAAAAAAGGTTTTCCCCTGCACAGTCGTGTCCAACTCTAGGGGGCGGTGCTCATCTCCGTTTCTTAGCCGAAGAGCCAGCGCTGTCTGAAGATGCTTCTGCAGTCAGGTGGCCGGCATGACGTGCATGGAACGCTGTTACCATCCCACCAAAGTGGTACCTATTTATCTACTTGCATTTCCATGCTTTCGAATTGCTAGGTTGGCAAGAGTTGGGGCTAGTGCGGGAGCTCACTCCGTCACGTGGCACTTGGGTCTCAAACCGCCGACCTTCCGATCGACAAGCCTGGCATCTTAACCACTGAGCCATCGCGCCCCTCCTTCACAGGTAGCATCGTTTAAAAACCAGCTGCTAGAAAGCAGCAGCAGAAGACGACCGTCATGCAGAATGCTGGATTAGATGGACCTAGAAGTCTGTTCTTACAATGTTATCTCTATGCCACCAAGAAAATATGCCCTGCAAGGTGTTGTTATATCCAACAGAACACTTTGTACTATTATTTTCAAGTATTCCTTCTTTTATGCCCTGAGGTTATACCCAATGTCATAGGAGCAGACTTGCTTTTCAACTTTCCATACCTCTCCTTCCACATTCCCAGTCCTCAGATAATTATATCAGCAATTACAAACATATCAGTGGGCATCAGCTTGGGGAAGCTTCTCTAGATAGAAGCAAATGAACAAATATTCATGATTTAAGAAATTAAGATTTGGTGTGTAGTAAATACATGTTGAAACAAGGCAAAGTTAAACATTTACCATTTTGGTAACACTGTCAGAGATAAGAAGAGAAAAATCTCCTGCCTGAGTCTACTTTGCCCTAGAAAACATAAAGTAGTCTCTGTGAGCTCTGGTTTTTAATCTGGGGCATATCATTAGATGAAATACATCTGTAGGTTTGTCAGTGTTTTCACTTTTTTTGTTTGCAACACTCCTGCACAAGTTTTTGATACAGCTGCTTTTTGCAACACAACAAAATATCAGAAAAAGGAAGTTGGTGAATTCTAACAAATGAATAATAGACTGACAAATGCTGCTCCCTTTCTCTTCTCAAAATTGCTCTGACTCACTTCATTCAATACACACTCAGGGTGTGCACATCTCTCGAATGCTGTGATTCCCAACAAGAGTTGTCACAGTAATAGAGCATAAGCAAGGAGCAAGAAACTGGTATAGCCATCCCTGGAAAGATTAAGCCCCTTCCCATCAGAGGGAGGGGGTTTGTGACATGGCCACTCTGCTGGAAGAAGGCTTAAGACAACCAGGAATAGCCCAGGAATCACTTTTCCAAGTCAAGCTTCCTGCCCTCTTGTATGCAACAATTTTTTTTTGCGTGTCAGAACCACTGAGGTGCTTTTGTAGTGAAAGGATTTGCCAGTGACATCACCGTTGCCCGGGGGACGCCCAAGGAGGCTCCTTTCATGTCCCTGTAATTTTTCCCACTGGAGTGGTACCTTATTTATCTACTTGCATTTGCATGCTTTTGAACTGCTAGGTTGGCAGGAGCTGGGACTAATTGCTGGTAGCTCACTCCGGCACGCGGCTCACGCTCTTGGGATTCGAACTGCCGAGCTGTCAGCCTTAATGGCTTCTGACTCAGCATCCTAACCACTGAGCCACCGTGGTCCCCTTATGCAACAATGATCATTGTAGAGTGTATGTGAAGATATAAATTGTTGTGATAAATAATGTTGTTCTCCCACTTGACTAAATGATAGACTCATCATGATACTTCAACATACTACATTGACATCTTCTGTGTCCCCCAAGGTTCCTCTGAGTGGAACGGGGTTCTTCCACTTAGTTATGAGGTGAGCTGGGGGATTGTCTGAAGGGACACTTTTTTAATATAACTGCCCAGGCTTCCCAAGAAAAGCCATCAGGAAGGAATGTTTTCCATTAGTGTTTGCTTGTTTCTTAAAGTAATGATGCCCTTGAGAAATTTCTGGAAAATTTCTCCTTCCCTTGGAGAAGTTTGGAGAACTTGGGTCCTCTGTTTCTCTGCCCCCAAACCCCTGACCATTTATGCCCAGCTGTGGTTACTGTGGTCACGTCTCTTTATTCATTGTGTATAATGGTCTAGATTTTCTGCTCTTATAACTAAGAACTGTATATTCTTAATAAGCCATTTCTGTCTCCTTGCTGTTTCAGTATCGGTGTTATTTGAATGACCTCGCTGTCTGTGGGAGGCATGTTGGCTAAGAGAGAGAAGATAATATTCATGCTTGCTTTACAGGCACATACCAACAGTGTTATTAGGGCAAAAAGCTGTTAGAAATTATTTTTAAATTATTGAAAGGAAAGAATGAGAGGCATTATAGCTACTGGGCACTCTTTTTTGGAATAGCTTCAAGTGAGGCAATTGGTTAAAGAATTATATACGCAAGGCCTTTTAAAACAAACCAAACAATAGCATTTCTTCAAATATACAGGAGTGGGGGTTTTTTTCTGTTGCTTATCCCACATTGCTTTTACTGCCTTCTAACAGTAAATGCTTTCTGTTGCCATGCCAACAGTTTGTTTGAAAGTTCAGATGTGCTATGCTTAATTATCTGGAATGCGAAGGACTTTCTCTGGTGAATGTTGTTGGGTTTCTGTTCAAGTTTTACAGGAATATCTAATGGGGACAATGTTCCTTAACTAGGTTGAAGAAGATAGACAGCTATCAAAAGTGCTGAAAAAGAACCAATTGGTTCAGTGTAAAATATATTTTCTGGGATTATTGTTAGGAACAGTCTTTCTCTCTCATATTGGAGCCTATATCTTCTTCAGTTTGCCTCCTTAACAAAAATTCAGGACTATAATTTTTTTTAAGATGCATATTTTATATATAATTTATTATTTGTTACATCCCACCTATCCTTAGGAGCTCAAGATGGCTTACTCCCTTCCATTTGCTTCCACAACAGTCCTTTGAGGTAGACCAATACTGATACCTTGAAGGAGGAAATTAAGAGAACAACAAGATATTATATGATAGCGATCTTTAAATATCTGAACCCTTGTTTCATATCACAGAACATATTGGTTTCTACCGCTTGAAAAGATAAATAATTACAAGAAAATTATTCAGACTAAATATTTAGGAAGAAATTTCCTATGTTAAAACATAGCTCTGTTGAGGGCATTAGGCTGCCTATAACTGTTCCAAGAAAACTTTTCATTCAAGAGGTTCAAGTTACAATGAAACTGGGGTCTAGATCATAAATAACCAGAGTTTCTTCATATTTATTAGATATTCTGTGGCTAGTTGTTCAGACTGAGGCCCATTTTGCTGAGACTTAGTTATGTAGCTAAGTAAAATGTTTACAGTTTATATCTTCTTATTTTATTAATTTGGAATAATATAAATTTGGACTCACACTGCATTCCATCAGAAGCTTTGCTATCAAGAATTGCTAAATGGGAAGATCCAGGAAGGGGTGTGAATATGATCCTGTTAGTTACATAGCAGATATCAATCTTGCCTTCCTCCAAAATTCATGTCCCACCATTAAAGATTAACAATCCTATTTAAAGCTTGCCACAGTAAATCACTTTCTCTTTATGTTTATCCATTTCTCTAATGTCAGTTAAAGATGAACAATTACATTTGTCTTTTTACTATGTGAATTCTCCATCCACTTTTACAATTATTTCTAAGATAATGTATTCAAATATGATTGTAGCAATTCTAATTCTAGACATTTTCTCTTGCTCTTGTTTTCAAAAACATATTTCTTAAAAAGTAGGGTTTTCAAAAAATATTAGATAATCAGTTTCTTGACCTTGTAAAGAATGAAGAACTCTCTAAGTAATCTTTTAGCCAATCTCAAAGAAATGGCATTAAGAATTTGATTGAATTTGAGAAGTAATCAATGATATATAACTTGATAATACAGATAAGATATTGTGATAAAGCAAATGAATATCAATAGGATAGACAGAAATAAAAGATTCAAACAATGAATTATAATATAGATAGACTTTAAGAAATAACATGACACATTGGTAAAAGGATTTAAAAAGGAAAGAAATTGTAAGGCTTAATTCCTGGACTAATAAAGATTGAAGAGATTGTTATGGAAACAACCAGCTGCAAACTTTCCTGTTAACAGTGAAGATACCCACCTCCTTGCCAGTTCATAGCAGAAAAAAAAAAAGAATCATAAAATGTACACAGAGTTGTATAGGTTCTAAATTGGATGTAGTTCATTTGCTGATATTCTTGTACCTCTTCCTCTTCCATCTCAATAAATCTTGTTAAAGAGAACTCTGTGAGAACTGCACTTGGAAACGAATCTCTTTTAGTTCAGGCAGCTGCCAGAGAGTCAGACAGAAATGGTATATTTCATCTAAAATGTATTTGTAATATAGTACTGTGGTGCCTTTTCTACTGATCAAACAAAAGAACTTGAGTCAAGAATTGCTTGCTATATTGAAACTTTTGGAAGAACTAACTCCAGTGAGTCTGCAAGAATTACAACATATACTAGCAGCCCAAGCAAGCAATGAGTTCATAGGCATCCTTAATCAGTTAATAATAATGATAATTCAAAACAGTACAAGCACCAGTTGAAGATTATTTTTTTTTGAAAAACTGAGCTTGGGAACTGCATGTGAAAATTGAATACTGAATGCTTGTCATTTGTCCAATTCAGTCATGGCTGAATAATTCTATTTACAATATTTATAGCCCACCCTAATCCAGAGAGACTCTGGGCAAGATACAACAAGGTGAAAAACAACAGTGCAGCATAAAAAAACAGCTTGGGTAATAAAATAACCTTTTAGTTTTTCTCTTTTAACTTTATGATTTTTTATTTGTAAACCACCCAGAGTGACTTCCATAGTGAGATGGCCAGTGTATAAATTTGATAGATCAATAGATCAATAAATAAAATATCACCCATGGCAGACTAAAGCAGGCAATGCCTTGCTGAAGTTGAACCTGCCTGTCTGGTCCAGCCATATCAACGTAAACTAACCCGAGGGTCAGACACCTGAGGCATTGGAACAGCACTGCTTTGGCCGGAAATAGAATAAGGGCCTTTCATACCTGGGGGGGGGGAGAGAATGTTCCACAAAGTGGGGATCACCACTGAGAAGGCTTTTCACCAGGCCCAAATACCATGGTTTTTTAATGACTGGACCAGACAGGCAGGTTCAACTTCAGCAAGGCATTGCCTGCTTTATTCCAGTGCTGTGACTTCAATATAGGTGTTATTCTGGACTGGTAGGATTGACCTGTCAGGAATCTAGTTGTTGCATTTTTCGGGGATATTGTCAGCCCCACTAGGTAGACCAGACCAGGAAATCAACTCCACAGGAAGACTAGAACTATCTTTATTGAGACTGGCTATAATAACAGAATCTTGCAAGTCTGATGTGTTCATTTCTCATATCACAGTGAATCAGGGTGGTGTCTGCCTGAGAACTTTCAAACATTATCTAGTTTCCCAGGGGTTAGAAAATGTTTCAGCCTCCTTTGCATAGGTAATGGTTCTTGCGTATTTCCATCAAGGACATCTTTACTCTCTTCTTGTAGATGACCCTTTGTAAGGCAACCTTACATGCACCATTGCAGTAGTACAAATCGGTGGTTATAAAGGCATGAGTTACCGTCACTAGGGCATATTCATCCAGCTAGAATCATAAGTATCATCACAAGAATCACCAGTTGCAGCTCAGCCAGGACTTGACTGCAACTCCTGCTGGTTGTTTGACCAGCAACTCTATCTTGTTAAGATTTAAATCTGAACTTTTTTTCCCCCAGACATCTCTGACTCTGCCCAGGATGCCAATGTATATTTGGGTGTCAGCAGCATATCGATGACACCTCACCCTGAATGACCTGGTTTTATATAAATGTTAAATAACATGTGGAAAATCAGAAAACCCAAGGAACCCCTCAAATGAGTTAACAAAGACTCAAAGACCCTCCATCATCAGCTACTCTCCGAGATAGGACAGGAAATATTATAAAATGGTTCTCCCAACTCTCAACCTCTGCAGGCAGTCCAGAATGATACCATAATTGATGGTATCAAATGCCACTGAGAAATAAGAGCAAGAGAGGTGCACTCCCCATCAAGGTCCCACCAAAGGTAATTAACCAAATCAACCAATGCTCTACTTGTCCCGTAACCAGGGCTGAATCCTATGTGAAAAGATCCAGATAATCCAGAATCTAATGTGATTATTCTTGAAATCAGTGACCCTATGAAAACTTTAATACTACGCCCCCATCTTCTAGTTGCTTAATATCTTTTCACAACGCTATACATTGGCACCATATTTTTTTCATTATTCAATGACAAATTGTCATTTTTAAAACAATATATTTTTTTGCATTTTTAGATGCTAAAATAGGTGTGTTGAATCTCTGTTTTGGTTAATATATCTTTTTTTATATACCTGTGCACAGAAAACACAGAAAAGGGGCTTATTCCTTCCAGTAATTTTACTACTTAAAATCATGCTCCCTTAGGTAACTGAAGGCTGATTTTTTTTTAAAAAAATGCAACACTGGACCACAAAAAGTTTTGTCCCCTATTTTACTGTATGCACAATTATGCAACCCTCCTTTCTAACAATTTACTTTAGGGTTAGGGTTGCCCTTCTCTTTCTCTACACCTCCAATCTGGGAATTGGAGGGTTCTTTGGAATAGTTGGAGATAGGGTTCAGAGGAGCTGCAGTTTATGAGAACTGATAGAAGTCCTAAGGTAAAGGTAAAGGTTTCCCCTGCACAGTCGTGTCCGACTCTAGGGGGCAGTGCTCATCTCCATTTCTTAGCTGAAGAGCCAGCGCTGTCCGAAGACGCTTCCATGGTCATGTGGCCGGCATGACGCACGCGGAACGCTGTTACCATCCCACCAAAGTGGTACCTATTTATCTACTTGCATTTGCATGCTTTCGAATTGCTAGGTTGGCAAGAGCTGGGGTGAGTGCGGGAGCTCAGTCCGTCACGCGGCGCTCGGGTCTCGAACCGCCGACCTTCCGATCAACAAGCCTGGCATCTTAATCACTGAGCCATCGCGCCCCCTTGATAGAAGCCCTACCCTTCCATAAATGGAGAAGCACCTTGGGACCCAAGGTGTTATTCTAGCAAATCCCATTCATTTCTCAACCTAATCTGTGCTTGCTTGCTGAGTAAGAGAAACCACCTATGTTTAAAAATTAAATATGGGTAACCCTCTGATATACAGAAATACCATTCAGAACAATTTTGCTTTGCTTCAGTAGAAGAAAAAGAAAAAAAAACAAATGCTTCCGGTATGTTCTTTCTAGAATTAGCAGTAACAGATTATCTGAGTCTTTAAAACTTTTGGTTGTGTGAAATTCAGAGACATTTCTATAGCAACAGGACTGGGCCACTACCAGTGTTATTAGTTAGAAAGAGACAAAACGCTGAGTATTCCTCACCTCTCTTGCAGTGCTGGATATATACAAATAAACATTGCATTCATCTAATTGCTAGTTATAAAAATGTCACTTTCTAATCCTACTTAATACTTTAGTTCTGAGCAACGAAGCCTTAAATGTTACTTGTCAAAATATAAGCTACACTGAGTTCAATGGGAAGAAAAAAATGTCTGTCATGCTTTTTCAAATGAAACTGTGTTCAGTGGAAACAATTGCTGCTGTTATCTATAATAGACATCAGTTGGAATAGATTTACCTAAAATTGTTGACAGTTAATGTGAATGAATTATGTTTCATATTATAATGGGTGGGGATGGAGACAGTATAACTACAAAATAAATTTGCAATTAAATATTTACAGTGAAATGCTCATATAAAATTATGTTTTAAAATGTAGGGCAAGAAGATAATTTATAGGTTTGGAGATTATATAGTCATCATATTCCAAAAAGCCAGTAAGACCAATGTAACATGCAGTACAGTTATCTATTAATTCATTCATGCATGCATGCATTCAATTTATATGGTCACCCATCTCAAACAAATGATTCTGGATGGCTAACAACAATTTTAAAAAAACAGCAAAAATAACAACAACAAGCAAAATAAATTGACAGCTGAGAAAAACAACAATAACAAAAACAAGCATCAATACAAATATTTCAATAAAACTAATTCACAGGCTCCAAAAAATCCAACCTAAGCCCAGGAACACCGCCATGTCTTTGGGGCCATGTGAAAGGCCAACAGGGTTGGGGCCAATCTGATCTCTGGGCAGGAGGGGAAGAGAGATGATGTTCCACACTATGGTAGAAGAAGCTTACTTCCTGGGTCCTGCCAGGTGACATTCTTTAATGGACGGGACCCATAACATGACTCTCTTGCCAGATCTGATGGGACTGGTAGACATGATTGGGGAGAATACAAATAACCTTGCTCCATGCTATGAAGAGCTTTATAGATAACCATCAACACCTTGAATTGAACCCAGAAGCATACTGGTAACCAATGCAGCTCATGGAGCAGAGGTGTAACATGTGCAGATCAAGAAGCACCCAGAACTGTCCATGCTGCTGCATTTTGTACCAACTGCAACTTTTGAATGCTCTTCAAGGGCAGCTCCATGTAGACCACATTGCAATAGTCCAACCAGAAGATGACTAAGGCGTGAATGACCATGAGCAGAATATCTTGATCCAGGAAAGGGTGCAATTGGCGCACAACATGAAGCTGTGCAAAGGTTCTTCTGGTCATAGTTGCTACTTGCTCCTCAAAGAGGAGACACGAATCGAGGAGTACCCCCAAATTGCACACTAGTTCTAATTGGGTCAGTGCAATCCCATTTAGAACAAGAGATGGAGAATCCCCATAATACAATATTCTACATCATATTCAGGTAATGCACCTTTAACTGGACATATCCAACCAAGTGAGGAAAGGGATCTGGTGTGAAAGAAAGCCTTTCTTGTAAACCATTTCTGCATGCTATAATATTGTTGCCTTTGTGAGGCAGAAGAGAGTTGGAAAAAGGCTACAGACAAACAGAATCTCGGAGAAGGAATGCCAAAGGCTTCTCTGTGAGAATGAGTAATGAAATCAATTCTGAGGTTTGAGTCCCATCCTGGAGGAAAGTACAAATAGCTTGATGGAGCGCAGCAAGTTTGGGGCATCATTCTGCAATAACAGCTTCTTGTGGAAAATGCAAGAAGTATCAAGACCACAACCAGACTTCCTCAATACAGAGGGACACTAATCTAACCTTCCCCAGCCTGGTGCCCTCCAAATGTGTCAGGACGGCAAATGCCAGAATTCATCACTAGCAAGGTCAATCGAATTATGCAGGAAGAACAAGGAGGAGGAGGGAGATCAAGGAGGGAGTTTCCAGCCATGGAGTGCCACAGAAAAGTAAAAGCTTAGCATATAAGGAATCTATCTGTAATCCCTGGCTATTAACTTTCAACAAAAGCATTTGGAAGTGTGAAGCAAGCACTTTGGATAGTCAGTCAGAGTGATTGGCGTATGGACTGACAGTATGAATGAGATGCCTGACCTTTTCATGCCCCAATTTGCTTTCCATTTTGCTATGCCCCTTTCATCTTACTTAGCCATTTACATGGATTGGGATATGCTGAAGCTTAATGCTGCAGGACAACTCATCATCAGCCTCTGCCATCCACACTATGCATCTAGATTCTGGATTTGTATTTCAAGTACCATGTTTTTGTGAAGCACAATGTTTTCCTGAGCCTCAAATTTAATCTTCTCACTGAGGAATTAGAATTCAGAAGATAATTGCTTAAGGCCCACTGCTTCTCTGTAAGCAGTTGGAAGACACCAAGTTTTTTTTATGGTTCTAGGCTGCAAGTTGGAGTGCTGTATTTCTATTTTCCCCCTAAATACACAACTCTTGCTCCTCAGGCTTTACCGAACCAACTTCAGTTCCATTTGTCCTGGGAGCTGTCCAAAGTTCTACTCTACCTGGTCTCCTTTGTTAGCTGGAGCTTTCAAATATGCTGCTGGACTCCTGTTGCAGCTTACATTCCTGTACACTTTGCAATGCCTGCAGGTTCACAGGCTTGTTGAAAAGGACATTAAAGGTAGTCCTCAAGTTATGACCACTCGTTCAATAGCTGTTCAAAGTTACGACACCACTGAACAAATGGTACTTATGACCGATCCTTGGAGTTCTGGCCATCACAGCACCCCCTGCAGTCACATGATCGTGATCCGGGCGCTCAGTGGCCAATATGTGATTATGACGTCACAAGCCGTGATCATGCGATTGTGATTTCTGACATTCTCTGCTGGCTTCCCACTAGCAAAGTCAATGGGGAAGCCAGCAGGAAGTCGGAAGTTGCAGTCACGTAAGGTCCTCGCTTAATGACCCGTACAGTCCTTGCTTAATCATGGCAACTGGGACTGCTGGAATTGCCATCACTAACCAACACAGTCATGTGAAGTTGCACTTTACAACCACATCACTTAGTGATGAAAATTCTGGTCCCAATTGCCATAGTGACCTAAGGATTACCTGTATGTAAAAAAAAAAAATCCAACCTAAGAAATTGCCCACTATTCTTGATGCTACTTTCTTAGCTGAACTCCAGTCGTATCCTTTTCCCAGCCGTTCCTTTTAATAATAATTCTTTTTCTCCTGAATGTGATCTTCAATGCAGATTATGTGGATAGAACACCCATTTAGAACCACATTCATTATAACAATGTAACACTATTTTTCTTTGAATATAATATAATTCAAAGATACTTGACATATAATGTTACTATACAATTGTGTTATTAAAAATAGGCACCCATTTTCATCTAGTTAATAAATCTGTTTTTTTCCCTTACTGCTTTTTTTTCTGAGCCCTTCACCACCCTGAAGTCCTCCTCTCTTTCTCCTTGGAAATGTTTAAAATATGCTGAAAATTATCTTTTCCAGAGTCTTTAACCTCTAATTTCTACCTTAAACTGATTTCCTTTTCTTAATTGTCCTGTCTCAATTTAAACTGTAAGCTTTCAGGCACAATTTGTTATTTTTAACATAATTATTGTATAGTATCCAGTGCTTCAAGAGTCTTATAAATATTAATAACATTGTTAGTGTAATATTATTAGTATTTGTATTATTAACCTTGAAAATTATCCACTTCATCTAAGGACATTCTTGAAATTGCATGATAAAACTGTCAAGAAGAGTGAATTTCATCTCTCCTCTCTCTCCCAACCATATTCTGTTTCAGATTCTCAGATTAAAGCTTATACAAAAACAGTATTTCAGAATATGAACAATCTGTTTTTGATTCTATTGTAAGTGGATAGAATGAAATAGACTGACTCCCTGTCAGGCACATTTCTTTTGAAAGGATGTAAGGATTAATCCTTTCTTTTGAAAGGATTAAATATTTACAACATTTAATAACATTATGAAGTATTGTTGGCATCTCTATGGTGATGTAATTTTGGCCCAACAGGTTACATCCCCAATGACATTAAGAGGGAAACGCGGTATTGCATTGCTTCCACAAAAGGCTGTTCAAGAAAAATTATAATTATGGAAGTTCTCTGATATTAGCGAGGCTTCATTGTAGCAACAATAAATCTATTACTGTAAAATGGATTTAGTTCATTAGCAACACACATACATACAGTGCATGTTTTATAACTGTAACATTACTAGATTCTGTTCTTTTCTTGATTCCTGGCTACTAGAGTTCATATGAGACTGTATTAAAAGAAGAGATGAGCAATTATACAGCATTTTGAGCTTTTTCTGAAACGGCATCACTTGTGAATAGGGTGGCCATTACTGTGAATAGTTCTCTGCTAGTAGATTTCCAAGTGATATTTAAAGGGAACTTCTCTGCAGGGCTGTCTGATCTATTTCTAGCTAAAAGATAAAAAGTCATAAGAATGCAGAACAGAATCCTTAAAATTATCCAGCCACAATTAGCTCCTAAACAGCTGCACAGGTCACCTAAACACAGTCTTTCCCACTAAGCTGAGAAAAATTTTATTTCTAGTTGAGAAATAATTATTATTCCCAAGTTATTAGTGTCTTTCTCTAGAAATTACAATTGTTAAGTAACTTTCCTCCTCCTCCTCCTCCTCCTCCTCCTCCTCCTCCTCCTCCTCCTCCTCCTCCTCCTCCTCCTCCTCCTCCTCCTCCTCCAGATGCAATGGGTCAATCATTCATCAGTAAAAGATTCCTATATATTGTCTATTGTAAGTCAAGCAAATAACCTGAAACACCTGTTTTCATGCACGCACAATATCATTTCTGATGTTACTCTATTTTGATAGTGAAAGTGCTGCCATAGGAACTGGTGGCTGAAGAGGTAGAGATCACTTTATTGTGTGTGCAAACAAAAATTGCTAAGCCATTTATGGTTTGTCTAAAAGGCAAAAAAGAGAGAGCCTGCATGATCATAATCTGCTTCCATATGAATTAGGCAGAATTGCCACACTCCCATTTTCTTCTCACAATAGTGAATGCAAATTGAAATCAACATTCTTCATAAACAGACACATTGAAAGAATAGGATAAAAGCTGCTCATTTCCCACTCCTTTAACCACTTTGTGCGGACAAAAGGGCAGTTAACTGCTCCAGATCAAGTGAATCTAAGACTTTACAATTTTATAAGGAAGCATTGCCGATTCTTTTATCAGAGAAAAAAATAATACTGCTTCCAATTTTCCATGCTGCTTTTTCCCTTTTTTTCTCACACTTTGCTGCTTCCCTACTTTGGAGATGCCATTGCAACTACTGTACATACTGTACATCAAGGTCCAAAGCGAGTAATAATTGGAGAAAGTTTTGAAAACTATAAAATCATCACCGCGGAATTTGGGTTGAAAAGCCATCACAGTGTGCCATTCAACCTCTTTGTTCCATCTTTGTTAATAGGAAGATGGAAAGTCATCTCATGGTGAGAAAGTTATCAGATCAATCCTCCACATCTCCATGATAGTTCAATCTTTCAATGGTGTTACAAAAATCAGAGACATTTCCAGAAGATTTTTTCTTCTGGGCTTCTAGGATCATCATTACATACTTTCATTAACTCTACTGGATTCAGGACTGATTTATTGGGGAAGGACAGCTCCAGTGATTTATCTAGATCAGAGCTTTCCAAACTGTGTGTCGTGACACAAAAGTGTGTCGCCACACACAGTCTGGCGTGTCGCCACACAACCCGGAAGCGCTGATCATTATCAGCGCTTCCGGGTTTTCCTGTGGCGACACACCAACTGCAGAGCGCAAAACCCGAAAGCGCAGCAGCGCTTCCGGGTTTTTGCGCGCTGCCGCACTTCCGGGTTTTCCCGCGGCGACACACCAACGCCGGTTGGTGTGTCGCCGTGGGAAAAACTTTGGAAAGCCCTGATCTAGATTCTATTCTCCATGGAATAAAGCATGCTATCTGAGGCTAGTTTGGTTTATTCAGTGAAACTAGGCCTTGTTCCTGTTAGCTCCAGTGATTTAGAGTTGCCCTTTCCCCTATAAGCCCTGCAATGGCAACCTGGAACAGAACGTACTGTATGCCACTGCACTGTTTATATAAATGGGACCATTTACACTATTTGGTGCAGTAAGCACTTGATTCTCCTCTGCGGGGACTACTCTTTCTTTATATTTTTGAGAAAGAGAGAAAGAATAGCTTGTTGCTTGCTGAGCAAATAAAACTCTTTAAAGCTGTTACTAGGCAACCTTTCAGCTTGGGTGGGATACTACACTTGAACTCATAGTTGCGCAAAAACAAACCCTGAATTCATTCTTGAGCTAAAGGCATCATCAGATAAAGAAGATTTTGCACTATATAGATGAGGAAACTGCATACTGTAAGAAAGCTAGGTGAAGGCAAATTGGATTGGCCAACATTTTTTGCTATATATCTTCTTTGGCCAAGGTGAAAGAGAGGAGAAGCTAATGAATTATTGGGTAGAATACTTAAGAAAATTCTCTATGGTAAAGCAAATGGGTTCAATTGGAGTGGATTTATTAAACATCTAAAATAAATACCAATGCAATTGCACCAGTGACAACTACCGATAACCTTGAGGCATAACAATATTAAGCTGCAGATGGCAATCAGGAACGCCATGGAGGGTTATCACAAGTGCATCTATTCAGGTATTTCTAATGACGGTATATGTATAAATGTGTGGTTAAAATTGCATATATCTGTGTGAATGCCTTATTCTTAAAAGAAAGTAGAGGGCCATGGAAAATCCCAGAATCCTCTGGGGATTCTGTATTGTCTTAACATCCATTCCATTCTTTGCAGCATGAACTTTAAATTAGGATACTTGTTTTGGGATGGATTGGTTATGGAAGGAGGAAACAAGGATTACCCAGTCTGTGATGGAAAGCAAAGTACTTCTTGATGGACTAGACTAGTGTTTCTCAACCTCGGCTGGTTTAAGATGTGCAGACTTCAACTTCCAGAATTTGGCTGAGGAATTCTGGGAGTTGAAATCCACGCATCTTAAACCTGCTGAGGTTGAGAAACACTGGACTAGACAAATACAAAACAAGGAATCTATAGTATATGTGCTAGCTGCTAAGTGATTCTTTCAATATGAAATAGATGCAGACACCCCAAAAACAGTGCCTGGTAAGTGCACATACTTTGAGTATTTACTATGTGATCATGTAAAATTGAACTGTGGCCTCCAGAGCAGATAAGCAATAAATGGTAGAGTGTAAAATATTATGAGTTGCCTATATTTCACTCTGCAATAGTGAAATATAGGCAACTCATAATATTTATTATGATAAATAATAAATATTAGCGAATCTGCAATAGTGAAATATAGGCAACTCATAAGAGGCTCATAACCCTTCTGCATGATACAACAAAATGTTGTAGCACCCAGGCATAGAATTACTAACAGCAGCTACTTAGAGATCTGGCATATGAGACTGAGAGGGTGTAGTTCTCAACCTGGCATGGAGGTGAACAAATGGTCAACATTTTAAGCTGGATTTCCTCAGTTGGAGAGACCAAACATATTGATACAGTATGTTACTGAGTCTTTCTTTAGTAAGATAAGACAGACTCAAGGAGTCATGACAGAATCGGAGTTGAAAGAAATATTTTTAATACTTTATTGGTTTTCCACAGCAACAAGAAATCTTATAAAATTGATAGTTTCCTTCCCAGTGTTTCTCTAGGTCAGTGTCAAAACACAGCAGCTAAGAGGCAACATTACAATTTTACTTCTATCACATTGAAAAGACACATTATTCTATAATAATCAAATGTTTCTCATTAGTATTTCTCTTTCAGCTTTTAATATAAAAGATAAGGGCACTTTGCTTTTTCTAATCCAAGGACCGTGTTGCATATATAAAGCTATTAAAAAGTGAGGTGTACTGTTCATTGGAAACTTGACCCAAATATGACAGGCTCCTGTGGCATCTTTAGCAATCGGGGGGGGGAAATAGATCTTCTCACTCAAATAGATTTTATGTCTATAAAGGAGAACGGTGCCATAACTGCCAGTCATGACTGCCAACTAGAGACTGCCAACTGTACATCTGGCTGAAGTTTGGGTGGGCCTTCTTAAGAGCAATTTAATTGCTGATTATTCAGCTTGATGGCTGAGGAGAACATGCACATAAAAGCCTATTATTTTCTATGGTCTATGTTAGATTTAGATATGAAAAATTGAGGGCCATGAGGGCTTCTCTCCTACTAAGTCCCAAACTCAAGCCTCTCTATTTTCCATAGTCCACAGGAAGCAGGTAATCAACATGTTATGAAAAAGATTTCAAAATCCTTTTTTTCCCCATATGCGCTGCCTTCTTAAATTAATGCTGCATTCGCTTATGAAAATTGCTAAGTGCTAGCCTTTTGAACAATTGTTTTCTGCAAGGACAATGAATGGTAGATGTGAAAATTAAACACAAAGAAAATCTCTCACGTGATGTCCCATAAAGAAAACAGCTGGAGTCAAAAGAATCTCATTGGTTCCGTGTACTAAAAGAATCATGCATTTTAAAATTCTTATGTCAAGCATTAACAAGAGAGCAGAAACTATATTACAGCAACTGGATCATTCTGGTCTGTGCCATTTGCTCCAGCACCACTGTGTAGTTTCGTCTTAAAACACAAGAGTCTTTGAAGTGAGTGGTATACAAATGTTTGTATAAACAGACAAGCAAATCTATATTGGAGGCATGGTTCCAAAGAACACTGCAAAAAGTTTCTTCTAAAGATGCTATTGTCTTTACCACCTCAGAACTGAAATAACATAAGCAAAGTAATATCTTATTAATATAGTGCATATATGTTCAGTTAAAATTATGACATATTTATGGTTTTATCTGTCTAAATGCATTTTCTGTGGCACAGTCAGTATAAATATTGTTAAACAAATGTGATTTCCATTCCATAAGATATGCTCTTAAAGTGTGAAAATGAATGAGACTGTTGTAGAGCCTAACCAGCTTATTACAATAAATCAACTATCTTTACTTTTTGTGGAACAATCCTCCGTTTGATCAAACTAATGTATTGACTTGGGCACAGAGAGAATCTTCTAGCTGTGCTCCTGTCCTCTGAAGATGCCAGCCACAGCTACTGGCGAAACGTTAGGAACCAAAACTGCCAGAACACGGCCACACAGCCTGGAAAACCCACAACAGCCATCTAATGTATTTTTTTCAGTTGCACTTCATAGCAACTGTCCCAATCCAATGTGCTCCAAATGTGCTGGACTTCTGCTCTGATTAGCCAGACTATTAAAACAATATATCTGGAGTCCAGAGACTGGGGATGACTGCCTTGCTATTTGTGAGGCAACCTGTGAAAATACTGTGAGTGATGGAAAATATGGATCTATAAATGTATAGTGTTATTTTCAGTAGGGATTAGCCATCACAGTAGGGTGGCTACTTGCCTGAAATCCCAGGGTTAGGGATTACAGTGACCACAGTGGGATTATAGTTTAGCTATATGAATAAATATACATTGAACTGTGCACCAAACCAGTTGGTTATCTTGATGAGGTTCATTGAGAAATCTCATAATGATTTTCATGAATCTGAAGGATGAATGTTCAAGGAGTTGCTGAAGACTTTTTGCTTAAAATATACATTAAAGTAGATGTCAATAATTGTCCCTTTTTTAGGTTTTAGTAAACATTTGCTGAATGATAGCTTGCATACACTCCAGCAAACGAGATCGTTACCTTGTCGTGGTGCTGGAGCTTGAGCACCTCAATGACGCCATGAGCTAAACTGTGAAGGGACACCCAAGACGGGAAGGTCATGGCAGAGAGGTCAGACTAAATACAATCCCTGGGGAAGGTAACGGCAACCCACCCCAGTATTCTTGCCATGAAAACTAAATGGATCAGTACAACCAGAGATATGTCGGTATACCATCGGAAGATGGGACTCCCAGGTCCGAAGATGGTCAAAATGCTACTGGGGAGGAACAGAGGCTAGTTCAACTAGCCCCAGATGTGATGACGCTGCTAGCTCAAAACTGAAAGGACAGCTAGCGACCAACAGTGCTGGTGGTGAACGACGAATCCAGCGTTCTAAAGAACAACACACCATAGGAACCTGGAATGTAAGATCTATGAGCCAGGGCAAATTGGATGTGGTTATTGGTGAGATGTCAAGATTAAATATAGACATTTTAGGTGTCAGTGAACTGGAATGGACTGGAATGGGCCACTTCACATCAGATGACCACCAGATCTACTACTGTGGACAAGAGGACCACATAAGAAATGGAGTAGCCTTCATAATTAATAATAAAGTGGCTAAAGCAGTGCTTGGATACAAACACTCTCTTCCAACAACCTAAAAGATGACTTTATACATGGACTTCACCAGATGGTCGACACCAAAATCAGATTGACTACATCCTTTGCAGCCAAAGGTGGCGGACATCTATACAGTCAGTAAAAACAAGACCTGGAGCTGACTGTAGTTCAGATCACGAACTTCTTATTGCACAATTTAGAATCAGTCTAAAGAGAATAGGGAAGACCCACAGATCAGTTAGATATAAGCTCACTAATATTCCTAATGAATATGCAGTGGAGGTGAAGAATAGATTTAAGGGACTAGATTTAGTAGATAGGATCCCAGAAGAGCTATGGACAGAAGTTCGCAACATTGTTTAGGAGGCGGCAACAAAAAACGTCCCAAAGAAAAAGAAAACCAAGAAGGCAAGATGGCTGTCTGCTGAGACACTGGAAGTAGCCCAAGAAAGAAGGAAAGCAAAAGGCAACAGTGATAGGGGGAGATATGCCCAATTAAATGCAAAATTCCAGAGGTTAGCCAGAAGAGATAAGGAATTATTTTTAAACAAGCAATGCATGGAAGTGGAAGAAGACAATAGAATAGGAACGACAAGAGACCTCTTCCAGAAAATTAGAAACATTGGAGGTAAATTCCAGGCAAAAATGGGTATGATCAAAAACAAAGATGATAAGGACCTAACAGAAGCAGAAGAGATCAAGAAAAGGTGGCAAGAATATACAGAATCTGTATAAGAAGGATAATAATATCGGGGATAGCTTTGATGGTGTGGTCAGTGAGTTAGAGCCAGACATCCTGAAGAGTGAGGTTGAATGGGCCTTAAGAAGCATTGCTAATAACAAGGCAGCAGGAGACGACGGTATCCCAGCTGAACTGTTTAAAATCTTGCAAGATGATGCTGTCAAGGTGATGCATGCCATATGCCAGCAAATTTGGAAAACACAAGAATGACCATCAGATTGGAAAAAATAATCTTATATCCCCATACCAAACAAGGGAAACACTAAAGAATGTTCAAGCTATCGAACAGTGGCACTTATTTCACATGCCAGTAAGGCAATGCTCAAGATCCTGCAAGGTAGACTCCAGCAATTCATGGAGCGAGAATTGCCAGATGTACAAGCTGGGTTTAGAAAAGGCAGAGGAACTAGAGACCAAATTGCCAATATCCGCTGGATAATGGAGAAAGCCAGGGAGTTTCAGAAAAACATCTATTTCTTCTATTTATTTATTCTAAAGCCTTTGACTGTGTGGATCATAACAAATTGTGGCAAGTTCTTGGTGGTATGGGGATACCAAATCATCTTGTCTGCCTCCTAAGGAATCTGTATAATGACCAAGTAGCAATGTTAAGAACAGACCATGGAACAACGGACTGGTTTAAGATTGTGAAAGGAGTACGGCAGGGTTGTATACTCTCACCCTACCTTTTACGGAGAACACATCATGCGACGTGCTGGGCTTGATGAATCCAAGGCTGGAGTTAAAATCGCTGGAAGAAACATTAACAATCTCAGATATGCAGATGATACCACTTTGATGGCTGAGAGCGAGGAGGAGCTGCGGAACCTTATGACGAAGGTGAAAGAAGAAAGTGCAAAAGCTGGGTTGCAGTTAAACCTCAAAAAAACCAAGATGATGGCAACCAGCTTGATTGATAACTGGCAAATAGAGGGAGAAAAAGTGGAGGCAGTGACAGACTTTGTATTTCTAGGCACAAAGATTACTGCAGATGCTGACTGCAGCCAGGAAATCAGAAGACGTTTACTTCTTGGGAGGAGAGCAATGACAAACCTCGATAAAATAGTTAAGAGCAGAGACATCACACTGACAACAAAGGTCCACATAGTTAAAGCAATGGTATTCCCCGTAGTAACCTATGGCTGCGAGAGCTGGACCATAAGGAAGGTTGAGCGAAGGAAGATAGATGCTTTTGAACTGTGGTGTTGGAGGAAAATTCTGAGAGTGCCTTGGACTGCAAGAAGATCAAACCAGTCCATACTCCAGGAAATAAAGCCAGACTGCTCACTTGAGGGAATGATATTAAAGGCAAAACTGAAGTACTTTGGCCACATAATGAGAATACAGGATACCCTGGAGAAGAAGCTGATGCTAGGGAAAGTGGAAGGCAAAAGGAAGAGGGGCCGACCAAGGGCAAGATGGATGGATGATATTCTGGAGGTGATGGACTCGACCTTGGGGGAGCTGGGGGTGGCGACGGCTGACAGGAAGCTATGGCGTGGGCTGGTCCATGAAGTCACAAAGAGTCGGAAGCAACTGAACGAATAAACAAGAACAGCTTGCATACAGCTTGATATATATATGTGCTACTAAATTCCTATTGCTGACAATATGTCATCCAGACAGCAAGTGATTCTTGTTCCATTTACTGCATTTTATAGCAGATGTAAATGCTACATTTGATTCACTTTGCAGTGACCTTAGGGAGAAAATAGAGATTTCTTGATAGAAAATTCGGGAGGGGGGGCATAAATTTAAGAAATATTGGTAATATAGGGAAGGTTGAGAAAGTTATAACTTCAGAGCAAGAGTACGCTACACAATAGAACAAAACAGATTGCAATAGTGCAAAATATATAGTAGATGAGGAAAGATACAAGATAAACAGGAACTGCTAATGATGTGCAAAGAAAACAAATTTAGACCTTGTATGTAAATATGAGTGTATTTATACTACTGAAAATACTTTATACACTGGGCAAACTGCATATTTTGAAGCTCATACTCAATTCAGAATGGCTCGAAATCCTTCCAGCTACCACTGTTACCACCACTTTCTTTTCCTCTCCCAAACTTACATGCAAGTAGTAAGGAGAGCTTACAGTAGGGCCTTTGTGTTAGAATCACCATGGACCCAATGGCCCTGATGTTAAGGCTCAAATAAAGAACATTTTTAAAGTAAAATTTGGAGAAGGAAGGCAGATTGAAGTTTAGGTTCATGGCGATCGCTGGAGTGAGAAAATTTGAAAGCCTTATGATTTCTCACCTATAGAGGTTGGTTCTATATTGCAGGCTACCAGTGTTGAATACCTGATTGTACAGTGGCCCTATTCAAGTGACCTCCTCTAGCTTCTTTAAAGAGAATCCATAGAGATATGTCCTCTAAACAATCGACTCTTAAAACAGAAGGCATGTTTTCTGAATGGTGAGCAGTAGGAGCTTCTACTGATACACATTCATCAGTTGTAAGTGTAGACCAGGCTGTAATTTCTGGTATATTAGATAATACTAAATCAATTTATATACACTATGGTGAGGACTTCTGGGTGTGTGTGGAAATAGCGAGCTGACCCATTTGAAAAAAGAGCAGAGATGCCACCGAGATGAAGACTGGTGACCAGGTGGTGAGCCTGGACCAGCGGAGCTTCCCTGGACAAGGAAGAGCCAAGAAATTGCTCACATGTGCTCTGGAAGGCTGTGCCTTGCAAGGAAACCCACAGGATTCAGACAGAACCTGTGGGCAAACAATGAATAGAATGCCAGGAGCCAAGGAAGAAACATCAAGCTTTCAGCCTCAGGCAGAGCCTGACTTAAGGACATTGGGCTCGACCCAAACCCACATTCTAACACACATTAGGAATATAATTAATTTGCCAGCTACAGAGACCTTCTAAACAGCAGAGCAAGTAAACCACCTGGTGAGTTTCCTTCAACTGGGACAAGATCAAAGTGAAACGTAAATAAATAATTATAAGGATTTAAAATTAATTGAAGCAAAAAGCTTATTAAGAGTTTGAATTATGAAAATTTATAATGGATTAAGGGAGCAGTTAAATTTGGAATATTGTTTATTTTAAAGTACTTTGGACTTAATTAAACAAATTAAATATCTTTGTGGGAAAGAGGACTGTTTAACGCACTTAAGAGGACTGATTGATGGATTTCCTTAAACAAAGAGATAAGGGAAAGTTGTGAAAGATCATGTGACTATAAAACCATATAGAGGTGGATGGGTCTAAAGAGTTAAGTGTATATATAGAGATGGAGGGAGGGAGGGAGAGAGGGAGAGAGAGAGAAAGGCTCTCTTATTTTTGTTGCTTTACCTTTCTGGCAGTGGCAGTGGCAGTATCATTGATTGAATCTGCTAAGAGAGATTTGATCACATTTGAAGGGAGAATGGAAGAAATGCAAATATAGAAGAAAAGATGAATAAAAAATTTGAAGCATCTGTAATACAAATGAGTGAGACAGAAACAATAAGCCAAGAGATTAAAAAAAGATTTAGACAATGTGGCAGCACTAGATTTAAAAGAGAAAGGATTTTGCCTGAGACTAAGAGTAGCTACAGAACAACCTGGTGAAGATAGTAAGGAGAGGGTTGTTGAAGCCCTAACAATTTTTTTAGAATGGGATGAAGAAGACGTGGATGTAGAAGTGGACAAAGTGTACAGAATTAACACAAGAAATAAAAAGTTAAGAAATGTACTTTCTCCTCTTTCTGAGTTTAGTTTGTATTCTCTTACTACTGTTATTAAAACTTTCAATAAAAAAAATTTAAAAAAGAAAAGGGAAAAAGCTCCATAACAGTTTCCTAGTCATCTTTCTGTGCTATATAGTTCTAGAAAAATCAGGTTGGAATTGACTGCACCTCTCTTTTCTATTTATAATCCACTGAATTATTAACCTCATGAAGCACATAGTCCAACAACCCTCTCTCTCTTTAATCATCCCATAAAGCTATGGTTTTCCCAGTAGTAATGTATGGCTGTGAGAGTTGGACCATAAGGAAGGCTGAGCGCCAAGGAATTGATGCTTTCGAACTGTGGTGCTGGAGAAGACTCTTGAGAGTCCCTTGGACTGCAAGGAGGTCAAATCAGTCAATCCTAAAGGAAATCAACCCTGACTGCTCATTGGAAGGACAGATACTGAAGCTGAAGCAAAAATACTTTGGCCACCTAATGCGAAGAGAGGACTCACTGGAAAATACCCTGATGCTGGGAAAGACTGAAGGCAAAAGGAGAAGGGGACAGCAGAGGATGAGATGGTTGGATAGCATCATTGATGTAATGAACATGAATTTGAGTAAACTTTGGGAGACAGTGGAGGACAGGAAGGCCTGGCGTGCTATGGTCCATGAGGTCATGAAGAGTCGGACATGACTAAACGACTGAACAACAACAACAAACAGTTCGGAGGTTAAGCAAACTTGCCCTTACCCATCTTGCTTGCTGTTACTTTCTTCTGCTTTCCACTTTCCCCCCCCAACTAATGTCCAAGTTGATTATTTGGAGGAAGATGTAAAGGTACAAAAAGACTTTCCAGAAATAATGATGGAGCAGAATAAAAAACAGAAGTTGATAGATTAGAAGTTCCTTAAATGAATGTGATTAAATATTGTACAAATCTATTGGTTTATGGTATTGGACCCAATTAGCTGTATTATAGATACCATCTCTGTGTTAGATCCAGTTTATGTTTTTCCAACATTTGGGCATCAGTGGACCAATACTGATTTCCAAATCAATGTTCTTCTTCCATCTCTCAAATGTGCTCATGGAGGTACTGTACATCATTTAACAACCTGAGAGCAGAAGGATAAGTGGCTTTGCATGTTAGGCCAGAGGCAGGCCATTATATGAAATGCTACATGTGGTTGCATCTCTGTTTTCATATCATTTAGTTCCAAGAATAGAACATTTGGAATCTGAAAGGACACCAAACACCTAACCCCCCCCCTAAATTCACATTTTTGCTAGAAAAACTAATTATAGAAAATACCCAGGGAAGACTATAGTAATGAAGAAAAAGTCAATATTAACCTTCCTTTGGAGAACAATAATGTGTTTATCATTGGACTGGAAATCAGTAGTGAGTTTTTTGTACCTGTTAAGTTGACAGTACATAAGGGAGACAAGGAAATGCCAGCTAGCAAGATCTGGATTAACTGCTATGTATAATATGCCCAAATGTTCACAATATGTTAACAACATACTTCAGCAGGCATTTCACTGATGCAAGAAATTGAACATGGACCCAAAGATTATCATAAAACCCACTAGGCATTTGCTACAGCAGAATGATTTTCCATTATAATTCTCTTGACTGATGAAATTCAGTCTGCTCAAACAACATCATTCATATATATATATATATATATATATATATATATATATATATATGTGTGTGTGTGTGTGTGTGTGTATGTATGTATGTGTGTGTGTATATATATATATATGTATGTATGTGTATGTATGTGTATATATATATATATATATATATATATATATATATATGTGTGTGTGTGTGTGTGTATGTATGTATGTGTATGTATGTATGTATGTGTGTATATATATATATACACACACACATACACACACACACACATGCGTGTACACACACACACATGCACATACACGCACGCACACACGCACATATGAATGATATGGATGGTTTTTAAATAAGAATTTGATAGTTGGTGATATATGTTTTCTACTTCTCCTCTGAAACTACTGTAAAATTTGATCTATTTCCCCCCCTAAATTCCTACTTTATGTGTGTGGGGGGGTTGGTTTTGAACTATAGGACACAAAGATTATGGCACCAAAGTAAAAAGATGTTATGAAAATATATAAGGTGCCTGGAAGATAGGAAGACAGCAAGTATTCAAGGCGGTGTATACATACAGTACATTCCTGCATTTATATGTAGTGACCATCACTGAAAGTCAACATGATTCTTTTTACAACCCCTTCCTTTCCACCCAAAGCTGATCTTTACAACAAATCCATGATGCCCATATCTATGTTGATGGTACGTCCTGTCCATCAAGAGAAACACTATAACTTGGCTCTCAGAGACAACAAAGAGAAAGTTACAAAAGGAGAATTAACCAATGTAAAAAAAACACTGTCTGCACAGAGGATATACTCCATATTATTGCCGTGGCCACCGTGCATTCATCATATTTACAGAAGCTGCTCCAAGTGAGGAGGTAGTCAACAAACAGCAAAATATTCTGTCTGTATCAAAAAAATTTTCACACATTCCAGCCATCAGAGAAAGCTATTCATTGGTAGCCAGCTCTTCAGTTGCACTGAAATCTTCAGTTGCACTATTCCATCAGATTCAAACCTCTGCAGTTTAGTGGAGGCTCTATTGATTAGCAGGACTGGATCACATATTTATTAATCCAAATGTTGTGTCACCTCTGTATATCTAATAGAGACACTTTATTTCAGGAGTCCTATGAGCAGCAGAAAATATGCTATCCAAAAACAAAACAAAACAAAAGGTTTAGACCTTGAATACAATTTGCATAAATGTATTATACATCACCTTGCCGACAAAGGTCCGTATAGTTAAAGCTATGGTTTTCCCAGTAGTAACGTATGGCTGTGAGAGTTGGACCATAAGGAAGGCTGAGCGTTGAAGAATTGATGCATTCGAACTGTGGTGCTGGAGAAGACTCTTGAGAGTCCCTTGGACTGCAAGGAGGTCAAATCAGTCAACCCTAAAGGAAATCAACATTGACTGCTCATTGGAAGGACAGATACGAAAGCTGAAGCTCAAATACTTTGGCCACCTAATGCGAAGAGAGGACTCGCTGGAAAAGACCCTGATGCTGGGAAAGACTGAAGGCAAAAGGAGAAGAGGACGGCAGAGGATGAGATGGTTAGATAGCATCACCGATGTAATGAACATGAATTTGAGTAAACTCCGGGAAACAGTGGAGGACAGGAAGGCCTGGTGTGCTATGGTCCACGAGGTCACGAAGAGTCGGACACGACTAAACGATTGAACAACAACAAAATTATACTTATATTTACGAGTATACTTGTATTATATTTATATTTATATAAATGTATTATATAAAACAACAACTGATATATGTATGTGATGAAGGAACCATAAAAGTAAGATTCAGACTGCAGTGTTTAATTGATACACTCATGTATATATATGTTTTTAGTGAAGCTGCACAATCTTGCTACAGTCATAATACATAATTAAGATGGAGAGAGAGAGAGAAAGAGAGAGAACATGATGGACAGGCAACCATTTGCAGAGAGCATGGAGTTGACACCATTGAAGTGGGGAGGAAGCTGAAACTTTTAGCATGTTTTTGAAAGATTGGAGAAGTTGAGTTACTCAGAATAAGCACGTGATGGCTATTTGAGAAAATTCTCCTTTGTTAGGACTTATTGCATGAAAAATAAGAGTGGAAAATCACACCACCAAGACTTGCTGCTTTTCTCTTGAATTCTGCCAAGACGATCTTGAGGGTTCCAGGGGACTGCAGAAATGAGGTTGGGGGTTATAGGTTGCTGATCTCTACCTTAAATGGTTTGAAAGAGCTGAAACCTGCAGGACATGGACATGCCCAGAACTGGTTTAAAATTCAGAAGTAAAAAGAAACAGGACAATAGAGGATTCTGAATGCCTTACTTCTACTCTGAAAATGGCAGATAATTCAAGATCGGGAGGGATACATAGATGACAAGAACTTTTTTTTCTAGGTAATAAGAATCTAGCTTTTCAATGGTAGTTTATTCTCAAGTAAGTGGCCATTTGCTGCTTTAGACCGACTTGTTGTGACTCAATGGTATAGACTGAAGTTACAGGGTTGGTCTTTGCATCCTTACAGAGAAGGAATTAACGTGAAGTAAGATATAGGAATGTTGAATACTTTTGTTTATATTCCACCACTTTTCTGAAATGGGGTTTCTACAAATACATAAACAAATTCCAATGAATCAGTAATTACACGGTACTCGGTCACCTTTGTGTGGGTGCCCTGAACAGAAATAAGCAGTTCTGATTTAGTTTAGGCAAGCTTAGCTTACATGTTTAGGCACATGTCCACATTCATTCTTCAATCTATTTTCATGTTCCTGTCAGGAATATAATCTTTCCATCAGGTTCTATTACACATAATTCAATATGTCCATGATGAAATAGCCAAAGGTTGAGCTTCTTAAAACTGAAAAACAGTAAATCAGTTATTGATACCCAATAATTTTTCTCTCAGCGTGCATATTTTTGGCATCCTTCCTCAGCATTCCTGCTGTGCATCTACACAGATTTGCTAATGACTCAAGATCTTTAATTCAGGCTTCCCCCTCCAGATGTGCTTGGATTCTTTTCTGCTTCTTTTCTGGGGGAAAATACAGAAGTGCGTTTTCTTGGCACTATAATTGGGATTACTGGTTTTTGTGGCAACCTCCTATCAACCTTTGGAGAAACTTCTTGAGATGATTGTGGGGTGCACTTTGTGGCATTTTGTTTGTAGGATTAATAACAGACCTCAGGCTCATTCCTGAAAGGAAGGAGTGAGTTAAACAGGCCTCACAGTAGGGAAAAGATGCTTAGAAGAAAGCAATTCATTGTGCCATGCTATTTCAATGTTTCTGCCAGGAATATATTTTGCAACAGGTTTCCTAGTTTAAGTAGTTTGACATTTAATGATATTCAATGGGGCTTGCAGGAAGCCAGGAACAAAGAGTGAAAGGAAACGGACAACTAATCCCAGATTTTTTAAAATGCTGATTTCCACTTCTACCCTTTCTAAGGTCTGTGATACTTTACTGCTGCTATTTGTAGGCCAAACTGTACACCATCTATAGGGGGAAAACACCTGAAGGTAAAATATCTACACTTTAGAGAAAGGAACGTGACAGACAGGATGCTCAAAAATTAGGATTTGGGTATGTCGCAAAACTTTCATATCAGGCAAAATTTCAGGTCTCCTCTCAAATAGAAAGTCTGTCTGTGTGTGTGTGTGTGTGTGTGTGTGTGCAGATGTTCTTGTAACGCTTGTCTTAAGTTCATTTTTATTTCTAGTGTCCAACATTATTTTCTGCTTGCTAGTTCTTTTAAGTACTATAGCAGGGAATTTGTGGACAGTAGAAGCAAAACCCATCTGGATTTGCCAGATTTTTGCAAACATCTTTAAAGGCTGCATTGAAAGGATAAATTGCAGCTGGCAAAATTCTCTCTACTGTTCAACTTCGAAAGGATTATGAGCTCTTCATGCCAATTTAATAGAATCCAACTTTCAAAGTTTGGTTAACAGGAACAGCTGACAATCACAGATCAGTAGTAAAATGGCTAGCATGAGGGACATTGATTGCAGAGCTCTGGATTCACATCCCTGATTAGCCACACTAATTTATAAGATTGCTTTTGATTAGTATGGTATTAGTATTAACCATAGCTGTTATGGTTTTTAAACCATAATTCATGGTTTAATGTGACTGGTGATCCCAATCATTTGTGCCAATGGTTTGTACAATGTGTGAAACAGCCTATTATAATTTTTCTAGCATCAGAGTTCTTCACCATTCATAAGCTATTGTCTTCACAAACCTCTCTGTATACTCTCACAAACATACATACATACTTTTCTGGAACTGTTACTGCTTCTGTATCTTTAATTTGGAGATCTGACAGTGAAATTCTAAATGTCTATCCAGAAATAATTTAATTTAATTTAATTTAATTTAATTTAATTTAATTTAATTTAATTTAATTTAATTTAATTTAATTTAATTTAATTTAATTTAATTTAATTTAATTTAATTTAATAATTTAACTAAAGGATTGATTATCAAAGAGATCAAGATGGTATGCCTGTAACAACTTTAAGAGTAAGGGAATAATTTGTATTATTGAGTGGGGAAATTCAGCCAGTTATGATTTATTCCATCAGTTAGGGCAGCCTTTAAGTCTTGTAAACAAACAAACAAACAAACAAACCCTTATCCCATATTTATCACATTTAACGAAGTAGAAAATATATATTTTATACAGGAATAGAGAGATGAAAACACAAAGAAATGTTCCCTTATCTGCCTCTCTTCTGTATGTTGGAATACAGTTCCCAACATCCCAGCTAGCATAGTAATACTGATAAGGGATAATGGAAATTATATATATCCTTAATCTCACAACACATGGACAGACTTAACCATACTTTCAACTGGGAAACTGTGAGCATCTTAAACCAAGCCAAATCGAAAAATGCTAGAGAATTCCTGGAAGCTTGGCACTCAGACAAAGCAGCCATCAACAGACACATAGAGGTAAACAACATTTACATACCATTCATAAGAGACAATAGAAAAGCCAAAAGACCAGAACACCTCCTTACCAGCAATCAACAACAAGATAGGCAAAGATTAACAGCAGGATTAGCACCAGAGGAGCAATCAAACAGCACAATATACCCTAATCAAGGAACTATTTACTCAGTCAATCAACCAAGCAGCAAACAACAACCCAATCAAGGTACTACCAAGGAGAGTACAACACCCCCACCAACACAGGCAGGACAAGCCAGGGTATATAAACAGAGAGCAAGTTCCACTCCCTTTATGCACTGAAGATGTTGCCTAGCCTGGCAATGAAATGTCTGCAAGAAAACAACAAGGCTCAGAGAGCACCATGGACTCCACAGGAAATTAAATATATTTGGAAGACCTCACATTGAGAAAGGTGAATGGAAAAGTGCATTATGTCAGCTATTACATTATACACACACACACACACACACACACACACACACACACACACACACAGTCTATCTAGGACCTTGAATGCTTTCCAATGCATCTTCCATTCCAAAGTTTAATGTGGATTTGCTGATTTCTTCACAATCTTGTACATATTTTTAATGTGCATTATCATATCTTCTGTTGCATTTCTACACTTGACATTTATCTCTTCTATTTCTTGGTTTATTCAAAGCAAAGAGTGAAATCCAGTGAAAAGCACCCACTGATGCTGTGATTCACACTAATATTTCATGCTAAGACATGGCTATTGTAAAATGTCATGAGAAATTGTTCAGTGAATGATCCGTTTGGTGAATTCTTGTTTTCTATGGCCATTAGTGTGATTTGAAAGAGTACTTTTATATGAGATGTGTGAATCAGCCATGATTCAGTTTGAATTCAAGATTCAAATGCAGTACTATTCTGTTTCAACCAATTTGAGATTCAGTTGAGTAAATAAAAGATTTAAACAAGGACTATAATGAGGAAGTATCAAAGTATTTGTAGCTTGAATCATGTCAACTGGATTTCTATTTTCTCAGTGGAAACGTTTCGCTCCTTATCCAAGGAGCTTCTTCAGTCTGAGCAAAGTTGGTAAGGGAATCCTAAATTACCAACTTTGCTCAGACTGAAGAAGCTCCTTGGATAAGGAGCGAAACGTTTCCACTGAGAAAATAGAAACCCAGTTGACATGATTCAAGCTACAGACAATTCCACCTGGATGACTGAGAACCTTCATAGACAAGTATCAAAGTACTTGTAGCTATTTCACTTGTAGCAAAATGGGATGAAAATTACAGGGAAGGTAGACTCTTTAGTGGAAGTTCAGCTGGGTACCTTCAATCATTTATTTGCAATAAATGATTAAAATACTTCTCCTGCGACTCTTTTAAAGGCAGAGATAGCAAGAAGTAGTAAAAAACAACATAAGGTAAAGGTAAAGGTTCCCCCCGCACATTTGTGCAGTCGTGTCCGACTCTAGGGGCCGGTGCTCATCTCCGTTTGTTAGCTGAAGAGCCAGCGTTGTCCGAAGACGCTTCCGCAGTCAGGTGGCCAGCATGACACACGCGGAACGCTGTTACCTACCCACCAAAGTGGTACCTATTTATCTACTTGCATTTGCATGCTTTCGAATTGCTAGGTTGGCAAGAGCTGGGGCGAGTGCGGAAGTTCACTCCGTCACACGGGACTAGGATTTCAAACCTCCAGACTTGCGATCTTCCAATCAACAAGCCTGGCGTCTTAACCGCTGAGCCACCACGCCCCACAGAACAACATAGCAGCCTTCAAATTATCCAGCAAAGAACCTATTGTGTTGAACTAATGCAGAAAGGTCCTACAATTAGCAAACTGTTTTAAAACTAAATAGTTACTGAAGACTGAACTGTCTACCACCTTCTCACCACTGGCTTTTCTTGACTGGCAGGCTTGTTGGCATAGATCATTGGCTTCAACAAATAATATGTTATATCCTGCTTGTGCATTTCTTAAAAAAACAGGGCTGAAAAGCATGGGTATGTGTTTATTATCATTACTGCATATATAAGACACTATGTTGTAAAGAAATATTCTGGATAATATACATAATAATCTAACAGTAAACACACTATCTTAAATCCCCTTGTGTAGTGAAGGAGAATCCCTTACTCAGTACAAGAGGTACAAAACTGGTGGAAAATAAAAAGAGGCCTCACTAGTTATATCACTTCTGTGTAATCAGGGAGAAGCATGATAGCCAGACTAGTCCCATCCATTAGTCATTCTAATTAAGCTAACTGTGGTTAAAGGTTTATGCTTCCCAGTTTTCTACTCATTTAGTATTGGCTGTAGCAGCATATTCTTCAACCAGATGAGTGAAGGCTACAGACTGCTACAGCAAGATACATATGTAATTTGGCATTGCTGGTCTGAGGCTGTGTTCACATATTGTATTTTAATGTTTGTTTAATGCTTGTTTTCACTAAGATAAGCCACAGTAACTGGGTTTGTATTTCATGCTCTACTATCAATGATGGTTTACAAAGTGCAATAGTTCTGTTCACTCATGGCAGAACGTTGGGGAGCAGGGTCTGCTGTTGTTATTGGTTTTGAAGAGCCACAAGGGGTGTGGTTGCTGATGTTCTGCTCTCCCCAAACCAGGCTGGGTAAGTTTTTTAGAGTTTTTAAAAAATTTCTGGAAGGTTGTTGGAATTTTCTAGAAAGTTGAAGAGCCTAATTGGTGCCTTGCAGCATCTTCCAATTAGTGAAGGCTGGGGAGGAGACCTCAGTCCCTCTGCGTCATTTTTAGAAGTCATGTTGCTTCACAAAGCATCTTTCAAGAGGATTTCCCAAGAAACGTTGACGAAGGAAAGGGCCTCTTCAAAGCTTTGCATTTTTTGCTTGTCTAATATACCTTCTACGTAACCAATACATGCAGTCAGTGTGCCATAAAATTAGCAGACCTCCACCAGCATACTTTCTGTTCCATCTCTTTTGTCTTTAGCACCATGCCAGACAATGATTAAACTATATGGTTTATTCTACCATACAGTATGTGCTCTACTGTCCTCTGGAGGACTTGGGAAAGGGTACTTGACTTCTTCCCTGCCAGAAATATTTTCTCTAGCTGCTTTTCCAGTCAGAAGAAATTTGATAAAGATACTTATCCCTATCCATCTTCCCTTGAAGAAGCAGTAATATGCTAAGGAGGACAATCCCTAGTGCAATCATCATAAGGGGAATAGAGGATTCTCAGTGGAAGCAGCCGCAGAAATGATATCTCATTATTTTTGAATGAGCTTGTGGGCCATAAATGTGTTCTTTGTTTCATTACAATAACATTGCACTAGTTAATTAGATTGGGTGATTCCAGGCAAAATAGAAAGACCTTCAATTAATTGACCCATTCTCTGGTGCCCACAGTTATTCTTATTTCCACATTGTAAATTAAGGACTCACTGCAGTATTATCATGGGACAGCTGGACTAATCTTCTGTTCCCGTTATTGTATTGAAGAAATGTTTCTGCCTTCATCTCAGCCCAGCTAAATCATCTTCATTCATTCCAGTACTTAATTAGGCTGATTCAGAAGAAAGGGAAGCATCTATTCTATTGCTACTATTTACCCTTAACATTCTTTCATTGTCTTCCCAATAATGAGCAAAAGCCCATCACTATGAAACTTTATATTGGAGCAACTGAATAAACATTGAGGTAGGTATTTTCAGTATCCAACAACAACAAAACACATACACATTCATCCTAACCATCCATAAAATTATCTAAAGCACAGGTTGGTAGGAGAGGAGGTTTGCTGATTGGGAATAACCAGCACATAAAACGGCACTTAGGAAGCTGCGGGTATGAGCTGTCAGGAAAGAAATGTATCTTCAGGCTACACCTGGAATAATTCCCTGTAGCCACCTCATGTTCATGTACTTAAGGGAGTTGCAGGTGAAAAAGCTGCAGCGTTTTCATCAGAATACCTATATAATTCAATTATTGTCCGGCACATTCGTAAACCCACGTAGGAAGGAAAACAAAGTATGCTGGTGGAAGTTTGCCAATTTTATGGTGCACTATTTTCATATTAGAGAGCCAGTTTGGTGTAGTGGTTAAAACATCAGGCTAGAAACCGGGAGACCGTGAGTTCTTGTCCCGCCTTAGTCACAAAGCCAGCTGGGTGACCTTGGGCCAGTCACTTTCTCTCAGCCCTAGGAAGGAGGCAATGGCAAACCACTTCTGAAAAACCTTGCCTAGAAAACTGCAGGGACTTGTCCAGGCAGTTGCTGAGAATTGGACATGATTGAACGGATAAAAAAAAAATTGTATTACCAGTTAAGTGACACCAGTGGAAACTATATTAGGCAGAAAAGAAACTCACTGGTGGATTCACACTTTACGCTAAACCGTGGTTTAACTATGATTTATTATATAAAACATTTATTGGCTGGTCTCACAAAACCCCTTAACCCAGAGACAAGAAAACCAAAGTATTAGTATTAGTATTAGTATTAGTATTAGTATTAGTATTAGTATTAGTATTAGTATTAGTATTAGTATTAGTATTAGTATTAGACTCTTTGTCCTTTAGAAGTTTAGCACCATCTACTGAGCGTAAGGGATTTGTACCATGGTTTGTTGGTCCATAGATGGCCTTTATGGCATCATGACCGTCTCCCACCCGGAAACCTATGCCCTCATTGTGGGAGGTTGTGCGGATCCAGAATTGGCCTTTATAGCCACTTACGGATCCACCGTTAAAATTTTACCTTTGGAAGACAATCTTACTCGGCTACGAATGATCGCCAATGAATGATAGTATTAGTATTAGTATTAGTATTAGTATTAGTATTAGTATTAGTATTAGTATTAGTATTAGTATTAGTAATTTGATTTGTATGGCCACCATCTCATCTAAGTGACTCTGGACTTAATGCAGTGTCTGGCTGCAGGAATGTCCTCATTCCTCAACTCTTAAGTCCTCGTTAAAGTGAAAATAGAACCACTGCAGTGACCTGGTTCAAGATGACATCTCAAACTGCTCCACCTTGATGCTCAAATCAAACTCTTGAAGTAGGCTAGTTTAATTTGACCAGTCTGTTCACTCCAGTGGAAAGGGGCCCAAGTCCCTTTCCTTTTAGCACCCAACTGGAGGTGTAGCTGATGCAGTCCACACTTTGAGGGAAGGGCTGATTTAATCCAGAGCGCCACTTCAAAGCTTCATCACAATAAAGCATCCTTTCAAAGATTTGCATAACCATAAGGTGAATATACAAATGAAGGTGAAGCACTATATACCACAACACTATTATATGCAGTATATATTCCACACAATTCAGAGGAAATTACATTTATTAGAATTTTAGTATATTTTCTTATGGACCAACATGGCCTGTTTGTATATACATTTCTTATGTCCAAAAATGAACTACAATTTATATTAAAACTTTCCTTTGTGGGTTTCTAAGTCTTAACACAGGTAGATGTAATTGATGCATGCACACCATTGTGGTGCTGTGCTGTGGGGTGTTTGTTTGTTTTGTGCCAAGTTGCAATGAGATAACTGATGTCTTCCACATTTGATGGTTCCTTGGTTCAGATGGTTTGCTATACAAAGTGAGAGGGACGCTGCTTTCACTCAGTGTTAATTGGGCTTGAAGTCTGAATTTTTTGCACTCTTTCGAGCTCATCAAAAACAAATACCCAGTCTCAGATAAGAAATACTTTCTGAACAAATGTTGAAGTGTTAGCTACAATTTTTCACAGGCACAGTGTGCACATAATTTATTGTAAAAACAATTATACCTCAGCACTTACATAGTCTCTTCTCTCTAATCTTCTCAGAAATTGTTCACACCCTGTATGATGTGACCTCAAATGCAGTGTGAAGATATCGCAATTCACAGTTTAACCCCCACCCCACCCCCCGCCAGGCTTCTTCCACTTAATAATTTCCTGATTGTTACAAATTAATAGCACACTCTGCAGCTCAATAGATGTAACTTCAGACCTGACTTATAAAACAATATGCAGTTTATAAAATTAACCAAATAACGATGTTGATCTAAGGGGGAAAGAAGTCCTTAAGTGATGGGGTTCCCTTTCATGATATCCTGGAAAACATCCCATCCCTTTTCATTTGCATGAAAGAAAGCAAAGCAGTGCACATCCCAGGGACCATTTCACTGGGGTTTCCAAACCTGTCCATCAACATCTGATACTGGTGTCCAAGTGTCAGGAGAAAGGGAAGATTTAGCATTCATTATTGCAGTTTGTTCTTATTTTTCAGGAAGTGAATACATCTCACTTTTCTGCATAAGGGAAATAATAGAGGCATAAACATGTGTACTGAATGAGGTAGGCTTATCACTTCCCCATCCAGATACTAATGAAGCAAAATACTGACACATCTAAACATGTTCGGAGAGAAAGATCTGCAACGAATGGGCATGAAAAAGACATGGGTAGGATACGCTTATTTTAATGCCAATGTTAGAGCAAAGAAGGGGATCTTCTGCCAGGCCAAGACCCGC
Source organism: Charina bottae (assembly GCA_023362775.1). Lineage (NCBI taxonomy): Eukaryota > Metazoa > Chordata > Lepidosauria > Squamata > Charinaidae > Charina > Charina bottae. Next base: position 16,128,614 of record JALMGJ010000001.1, read on the forward strand.
ATTTTAATTGGAGAGCAAAACGGGCATGGCCCAAGAGTAAGACAAGAGCAAAAAGGAGACTTGTACAGAATTTCAGAGGGTGCTTTGATCTAATCAAGCTTCAACTGGAGTGCCCCTTCAAAGCCGGACCCTTTATTGAAGCAGAACTTTGGCTGGAAGCCCCTTTCTATGGAAGTGTAGTAAAAGAAGTTGGCCTGCTTTGATTCAAAGTGCCATGGCCGAGTGACTCAGCTTTCTGAGTTGAGGTGCACTTTGAATCAGAGGGCAGTGATGGTCCTGACGGAATCAACCCCTCTAGGAATAGTACCATTTTGCCGAGACTGGTGAAAACAGCAGATTAATAAGTGAACATTTAACTCAAACAAAGGAATAAACTAATACATATTCTGAATGATAATTTGGAAATTATAATTGAAAATGTCTAATTCTTTCCCCCCAGATCTAGGAATCAGCCTTTCTCCATCTACAGTAATTGCAAAGAAAAAGAAAAAAATCTCACTGTTCTCAGCAGGATTTGATTTTGATCAAACACACATAGGCTATACTGTATTATTGTACTATACTGAATTATACTGGACTGTATTGTTGTAGTATACTAATATAACTTACATTATGCTATATTTCTTTATTGAACCTGCCTTGCTAGTGTTTGCAAGGTAATTTCAGCTTCTCAACCAAAAATTTGGCTGTTTAATAGCACGCATGTGCTAAAAAATCTGAGCAACATATATGGTAGATTAAACAAATAGCATGCCATGGAGGCAGTGACTAGTTCAGCAAGTCTGCCTAAAGGAATAATGACTGTTAGACAGAAGAAGTTGAGAAGGTTGCTCTAAGGGACAGGGAAGACTGGAACTATGGCTTATATACTACTAAGAGACCTCAGAAATTTAGTCTCAGCAGTTAGGTAGACAGGCAAGAAACGGGAGGTTTAACAGTTGTAATATTGAGAGCTTTATGTCAGGTAGCCAAAGAGTTGTGAGGTTACTAAACTCTAACTCACAAATCCTAGGGCTTTAACTGATAGTTTTATAAGTTGACACCACTGTAGCCTAGCAACCATGAATCAAGGAAGCCAAATAGTTTGCTGAAGGGCTAGAATTTCATATACTTATTTGCACAACAATTTACACTATTTTGGTCTTTTACACCTAGATCATCAATGCAAAGGCTATCACCTCTTAGTGATAACAACAACAACAGCTAATGTCCATTTATTTCTATTTTCAAAGCAAAATAATAGCAACAGGTTGAATTAAAATTAGCCAAAATCTCATGAGATAGCCAAATTCTATATGATTTATGATTTCTCACATAACATCTCATGAGATTTTGTTAATTTTACATGTTCTTTTTAGTTTTATTTTAAAAATTGTGGGAGTCACATGAATTGGACCCAATTCCTGAACAGACAGGCGATCCCAGTAACTATTTATGTTTCAAAGGACAGATTTTAATTCCCTTAGACACATTTTTAGATCCTTTGATACATAGCACTGAAGTACCAGAATGTCAATTCCCCCTGCCCTCCCCCTTTCATTAGATGTACCATTGATCTTAAACAATAATGGGTGGCTATTACATTTTTCTTACATTGCCTCATATTTCTCATTGTTGCTGGTTTTATTCTGCTTTGCTTTACACTGGCAAGCATTTCAGTGCATTGGAGTAGTTTACAAATATTGTAATAAATAAAATAATTCCGAGTTTCTATGATATCAGTATGCTAAAGTTCAACATTTTTAGATGTAAGCTGCCCACTACCAGTGTATGTCTCAAATATACAAATGGATATTTGAAAATTATTTCATAATAAAACTTTGCTTGTGCTTATTCATCACCCCAATGTTAATATATATTCCAAATTATAATTAATCAACTTTGAACAAGCATGGCTGTGTTGTCATCTTATACAGAATTCCATTATCAAGTACTTTGTCTGAGGAGTATCTCACAGCTTGTAGCTCTGCTATTGAGGAGATCTTATTTTGAGGCAGCCTAAAATTGCAATCCTGGATGTTGGAGAAGGAGCAAATTAAATTAAATCTTCGGTTCAAAATTTAAAATAAAACACAGATATTTTAACTACAGGAACTCTCACTAATACTAAGTACTTTATCCTGTGGCCTTTTTTTTCTGGATTAGTTGGCACTCTGGACGTGATTTACAGTGATAATTGCTATCTCTGGCTATGCCTGGCCAATAGAATCTCTCTAGGATCATATATAATGTCCTATCTTTGCCTAAGTGTCCTGACCAGGGATTCTCATGAGCTACTTGGAGAATTTGCCTTCTGTATTCTTGAGGCACCACTATTTGTTCAAGTTTTTCTTTAGTTAATGGATGTGCTCTAACCTGATAGAATATTTTAAAAATGTAGTTTTTAGAACCATTTGGGAGACTTTCCTCTTCAGTTCCTGCCTTTTAATTTTTTTCCCCTTCCCTTCTCTGAATGGATAAAAAAAAAATCCACAGCAGTAGAATGAGAGCTTGGCTACAGGGGTTGAAACCCAGAATGGCTACAGAGAAAAAGGGCAACTCTCAGTTGCATCCAAAAGCCTCATGTTTCATTGATTTATATACAGTCTGGCTGCATATTTAAAATGCCTTGCACCACTCAATCAAATGAATGAACAAACATATGAATTTATTATGTGGATAAGACCAAAGATAGAACAACAATGCTTGTCCTTGATTTTTTTTTTTTAATTTCCTCAGACATTAATTTGGAATATGCATAAATACCACTATGGGCATCTACAGAGGGGGTGGGTGGCGTGGGAATGACAAAATATGTATTGTGATGTTGCAATGCAAACTCTACATCTGAGTTGCAACGTTGCATACAAGTACATAAGGAGCAGAGTTTGTGTCATGAAGCTGGTTTCATTCTTTTAATGAAATCTTGGTGTGCTGTGGACATCTTGACATTTGATGTAGACAGCAAAGATAAAATGCAACATTTCCTTGCAGAGTTCCCACTTGCCTGCATTAATAAAAAATTAATTGTCAAAATGTCTTTCTTACATAATCCACACAACACCAACTACATGTAAGAGAACAGTACAGGTATTTTTGGAGAAACTCCCAAACTTGCAGAAGTACAAAGAAAGTAATGCTTCTAAAAAGAAAGGGAGTCCTGACTCAGGATTCTCAAGGAAGGGGCGTGTGTAAACTGACAGGGCAGTATGAGTAGGAAGATAAGAACCATTTATTCTTCAGTGGTGCTGTGTTCTTTCCAAAGTGGTGTCTATGATTCAAGAGGCAGTGACCTGATTTACACACTGGACGGAGGTTTGTTTGGTTTTGGCTTAGCATATTGCATGAACCCAGCCAACAGTAGTTTATAAACCATGATTTATGACATATCTTGTTGTGTGAACTCAACAAGTTTTGGTTTATTCAATACTCCATGGTAAACAAGCCATGGCTTAGTGCAATAAATGAACCCATTCAGTACAGCACTAAGGGTGTTATCAAATAAGTAAATTTATATATGAGTTTCTATGTTTATTTTATGGGCATATATTCAACATATTTAAACTTGTGTCTCTTTATGAGCTTTGTTGGCAGAGAAGAAGGAAGGAAGGGAGGGAGGGAGGGAGTTAGAGTGGCTATAAGATATTATTAACATATGCAAAAAAACTTTCAGAGATATTCATCTCAAGAACTCAAGTGGACATGATGCTCAGTGTATGTACCTGTTATCAAATGTGCAAGGAACTGCCCTTTCTATTTATTCAGACTCCTCTTCATGTACCCATAAAAAATATAAATGATTAAAGAAATTACATTCATTAACATTCTATTACATGTTGTAGCAGTACTGCCTGTATAGAGATGGAGACTTATGTGGCTTGGGCTAATTTGCCTACAGTTTGGGTTGGAAAAAAAGTACTGTCATAGCACAGGCACACCAAAGTTCCTTGCCACGCACCCTGGAGAACTGCTAATATGCAAGCAAAACAGCCACTTTTACCAAGTGCGGAAGATGCTAGCAGAGCTAGAGATTCTCATGGTAACAACTCCAAGTGACACTAGTCTGATAGGCTGATAAAAATGCATTATGCAAATATATGCAGTACATATGGTACTTAACAATTCCTCAATTGATATTTACAAAACAGACTATCTATCATAGTCTGTAAGACTGCATCCGGTGTTTTAATGGTTTGAGGAAAAATCTGTAGGAACGAAGGAAGGACTAATGCTCTGAAATGCCAATCTTTGAAGTCATATTTCTCATCCCCCTGTTTAATTCCATTAATTACAAAATATGTAAGGCCGTGTTTTCAAGGCAAGATTATGGAACATTAGGAATTAACACAGAACCTTTTATCAAACAGCATGATGAAGCATATTATGCATATCTATACAAGAGTAAATTACTCAAATCAGAAGCATATTTATTTCATGCTTCATTTATTTTAATGTTCTATGGCTTACAATAATTGTGCTAAGACTATACCTCAGTATTTGCATTGTAAACAATACCACAGAGGGGGGGGGGGAGAGCGCATGTTTCATTTTCTTCAGTGATTCTCCACCTATTACAGTAGTTGGTTATACAAAAAGTTACTATTACAGTATTATTCCTATTTCCTAAAAAGCAAATTGGGTTTCATATGGCACTCACAACTAAACAATAATGAAACTCTCAGTTAAACAGACAATCTTATCCCTTCCCCAAATCTCTCTCCATTTATTTATATCTTTTTAAAAAATAGAAAAGGCTAGTTTGTTTCTCACTGAGCCTGATTTTCCTCACTGGTCACTTCTTTAGACCAAAACCATATTTAGCCTCATGGACGGAGAATACTAATTTCACAATGACTTTTTCAGAGCATGCCTTACATCTACAGATTCAGGCATCCCATAGGTTTAACTGACCTACTGTATATTCACTCTCTCACTGCAATAAATGAAACCTGGTTTGAAGGCTTATCAACGTGACAGAAATATAAGGGTTGCCTTTTTGCAGCATTATGTGGTGAAACAGACTGGCTCCAGGTTGGCAAAGGAATGAGACAAGGCTGTATACTCTTCCCTTATTAATTCAACCTATGTGGTGAATATATATTAAGGGAAGCTGGATTGGAAGAAGATGAACATAGTTTTAAAATTGGAGGAAGAAATATCAATAACCTGTACTATGCTAGTTGACACCACTCTGATAGCTGAAAATGTAAAGGATCTGCAAGCTCTACCATAAAAGTCAAGGAGCACAGTGAGAAAATGGGACTAAAATTAAATATAATTGGCAATGACAACAAACTAATGACAACAGATATAACAACCAGCCTCAGAGTTGAAAATTAAGATACTGAAGTGGTAGATGGCTTCTGCCTTTTAGGATCAACCACCAACAGTAAAGGAACAAGTACTCAAGAAATATGCCACAGTCTAGCATGTGGTAGAGCAGCCATGATGTACGAAAAAAAGACAAAATAGGAATGATATACAAAATAAAACACAAAGATTGTGAACATTAGTTTATAGGATAAACAGGCAGAAGACTAAAAGAATGCATCCATAAGCACCAACTAGTAATCCAAATATATGATGCTACATCACTAATCTCCCTCCATACAATAATCTAGGACATCACTTCAACAGGGAAACAGTAGAAATTTTACAAGAAGCCAGATTGAAAAATGCAAAGGAATTGTTGGGAAAATGGCATGATAACCTGACATATGCATATCACCCTTACCTATGGATCTATCAAAAGATATAACCAAATACTTCATTGACATGGAAATTAATGGCTATCCATGGAACTCTCCCACCCAAACATGTGCATAATTAATATAATAAAAAAATATACACAATCTTTGTCAACCAATGAACTGCACTTCCCCACATCTCCTGCGTCAATGTCAGTCTAGCTATGTAGACCAGATCAGAAAATCAACTCCACAGGAAGACTAGAACTATACTTTATTGAGATAGGCTATAATAACAGAATCTTGCAAGTCTGATTGTACTTTACCTCTCGTCCTTATACTCCAGTGAATCAGGAAGGCGTTTGCCTGAACCGTTTCTGAATATTATTCTTGCTTTCGAGGGCTTAAAGAACGTTTCAGTGCTCTTTGCCTAGATAATGGTTCTTGCATATTTCAGTCAAGGTCATCTCACTTACTCTCTACAATTGATCACATAACCTAATACAATAATGAAAAGTTTGTAACCCCAAAATCCAAAGAACTCTAACAACCCAAAGAACTCTAACAACACGATACACCAACCCTGAGCTATGTATATTGTCTACTATCAAAACTACTTATTTTAAAGCCCTGACCCTGACAGCTTAAAGAGGCAGGTGTGCATACATTAATCTATTTTCCAACTCATTAGGTGTATTCAGCATTTAGTCTCTGATCCTTGCAACTACTTGTCTGTTTCCCACCTCTCTACATAAAAGTATCACTGCCATAGATGTAGGTGGTATGCTTATGTTTAACTAGGTCTGAAAATATTGCTCCTATATACAGGGATGGACACTTTTCTAAGAGCTATACACACTTGATTCCTGTTAGTGTAACTATTTAATAATCCTCTTCACTTTTATGTTTGAATTCTATGGTGATTGGACATTATTAATCTGCCTTGTGTCACAATTTCCCGTTTCTGTGCATGGCAATCTTTTAGCCAAAACTGTGCATGGTTGTTACATGAACAGTTGATCAATTTAAGACTTGGCATTAAGTCAAGGATCCATAAATGTTAATAGCAATTAGCAAAATGTAACTATATTGCCCTTTCCCTATGAAGAAAGAACAGACATAATGAATAGGGAATTAGTTCAAATGCAACATCAAATCCTTACTTGATAATATAATAGTAGCAGATTGTGCAAAAACTTTGCATAGGTAATTTATCTGCTGTAGTGGTTGATAATCTCATAGGAACCATTACATTTGATGAATTCTCTTCTAATCAAGGCAAGGGCAAGGAATCTTTGGTCCTCCATGCATGTAGTTTTGTTGGCAACAATAAAACCCTGAATTGTCTCCTTCTGGAATAATTTTTTCTACTTCCCAGTTCAGCCTACAGTTCTAGAATTCTCAGGTTGTCTCTCATCCAGATAATAACCAGATATATCCCTGCTTAGCTTTCTAAAATCAGCCACTGCCTGCTAGGTACTGCCAGCTAGCTGGGTAGTATTTTGTCTATCATGACCCAACTCTCACATTGACTCTTCCACTAAGTTATGGGCAGTTCAGTAAAGAATTAGGACAATATGCTAAGCCATCAATTACGTTTTGTGACACAGTTTACACAACAAACACTAAGCCAAGACCTCAAATATGATATGGAGCTCTGCCTTTAGCATTTGAAGCTAAAGAAGGAAGCCCCTTTGGGATGCCTTTTAACTAAATGGAATGATGTCAGTTGGTAGTTAAGGTAAATCCCAAGGAAGAGAAAACTCTTCTCTTTTTGGACTGCTTCTCCTTGTGCAACTTGTTCCAGTAAAAGCATATAGCTGTTGCTGTAGTTGTGCAACATTAAGCAACCAAATTAGGGCTGCTTGTAGAAAACTGGCAGCCATCCCGATTGTTGCAAGCACATCCTGAAGTCACAGTGAGAACAGTTGTTTGTCTCTTTTTTTTCCTGACACTTAGGAATACTATTGCTGATTTTGCACACACACGCGCACACACACCTTTCAAGCAAGTGCTTTGCCTTTACATTTTCAGTGCCCTTATAAAGCATCAGACTTTTCATTGTTGCATGCAAGTTACCCAAGTCAGAGCGAAACTATAAAATGAACAGTGCATCACTGTTAAAAGGGGATTAATGAGTTCTGTGAGGGGCGTGGTGGCTCAGCGGGTAACACGCCAGGCTTGTCGATCAGAAGATCGCAAGTTTGGAGGTTCGAATCCCTAGCCCCGCATGACGGAGTGAGCTCCCGCACTAGCCCCAGCTCTTGCCAACCTAGCAATTCGAAAGCATGCAAATGCAAGTAGATTAATAGGTACCACTTTGGTGGGTAGGTAACAGTGTTCCACGCGCATCATGCCGGCCACATGACCATGGAAGCGTCTTTGGACACGCTGGCTCTTCGGCTAACAAACGGAGATGAGCACCGGCCCCTAGAATCAGACACGACTCCACAAATGTGCGGGGGGAACCTTTACCTTTTTAATGAGTTCTGTATGACTATTTCTATTGGGCATGTTTAAGGCAAATATTTAGAATTTTGTGGTGAGCTGACATATTAATGATGAATAACATAGTCTATAATGTTACTTGCAGTTTTGGGAATCATTCAGAAACTTGCACCTGATCATTAGAAATCCCTTCAGGGATGGATATCCCTTTTTAAAATATGGGTCCATTATGTGTCTAAAGTGTAGTAAGCTGCTTCTCATAAATGAAAGCTGGCTACTTGAAACGAAGACTACTTGAACAAAAAACTATGCACCTATTTTGTGTAAAATTTGGCAGATTTATTTTACTGATAAATGATCCTATGCCTGCAGATTTCATCCAGATTTTTTCAGAACATAAACAAGTTAGCTATTTGTTGATTTCCCCATTGGGAAGATAGGTTTCAATTTTTGGAAGCAAATTTCTAAGTCCTAAAGCAAAGCAGATGCCCAGCAAAGTAGTCCAAAATGAATTGAACTTAACTTGAACTTGGAAGACCTTGATTCAGATCCATGCCTTAATGTCATTACATTATCTTGAACACCAATCACTGTTTGGATTCAGTTTAGCATGGTATGGGAAATCAGGAAGATATTTCTTTCTTGATGCTTATGTTTTGATTATTGTATCTTGAGGCCCTTAATTTTATACTATTTTACTATACTTTAATTTTAATAGTATATTATTTTAATAGTGTTTAACCATACAGATTAGAATTTAGGCCTATGGTGTATGCCAGTGTTTCTCAACCTCTGGAACTATAAGTTGAGCCAACTCAACACCCAGAATTCTCCCAGCCAGCAGGGAATTCTGGGAGATGGAGTTGGCACAGCTTAAAGTTGCAGAGGTTGAGAAACATTGGTATATGCTGTAAGTCTGCAAGAAAAGACCATAGATTTGCTAGGAAATTTCAGTTTCCCAGAATGGTTTAAACAACTCTGTTCTTTGGCTATAGCAGAGCTTTCCAAACTGTGTGTCGGGACATGTTAGTGTGTCTGTCGGCTGCAGTGTCTGGGTGTGTCGCGGCTGCTGCTGCCTCCGAGCCCTGCCAGGATTCCGTGCAGGTCCTAGTGCCTGCCTTGTGCCTTGCTGCCTCCAAACCTGCTGTGATTCCACGCAGGTCCTAGTGCCTGCCTTGTGCCCTGCTGCAAGAGCGTGTCGCGAAATGATGCATGTCTAAAAAGTGTGTCACCAACATGAAAAGTTTGGAAAGCTTGGGCTATAGTTTTCTAGCAATGCAAAAGCAAAGGGCTGGAGTGACAGAATCTCCACAGCCTTCTCTGTGATTTAAGGGAACAGTTAAAAATCTTTCTGAGGTTCTGCCTGCATAAGTTTATTTTTATGCTATAAAGTTAATAAGTACTCCTTCCAAGGAATCCACGTACTTTTTCTTTCTTGAATATCTTGAACCTTTGGAAGTGGCTTCAGGTCTGATGTAAATTCTTTATGGAAAGTCTCGTTGGTTTTTGTATCCCCCTTTGCTGCTATGAGAAGCCAGCAAATTAAGCTCTTTTTATGACAAAAAGAGTTGCTTGTATTATTCCAGATGGAAGCAGCCACATTTAGATGCCAACTTAGTCTTTCTGGTGACATGACCATGCATATTAAAAATTAAATACAGACCGATTTACATTTGCACTTAAACTCCAAGCTACGAATCTTTGTAGGCAGAAAAAGAGAAAGCACTAAACTGTGATCTTAAAAGTTTGCGAGCCAAGATTTAAAAAGCCAGAAATGCCTCACCCAAGTGATCCATTTTTTCCATTTTTAGCACAGCCAGCTTGCGTCTGCAGTATCAAATGAGCAAGAATTTATTTGTTTGTAAGACAAACTAGTACCAGTGTTCATGAACAGCAGGCGGATTTTCTTTCAGTGGACTCAAATTTGTTACGTTTTTTCCCCAATTCTATCATATTAGGCTATACTTTTCAGTCCTCTGGTTTAAACAGGGCAAAAAGTGGATTAGGCCAAGAATAACACCTAAATTTGATTTAACATAAATGTAAATGTAAGTAAAATTACATTAAATTGATAACTATGTATAGTACTACGTAGTCCCCATGTATTAATTTTTCCCCCTTCTACCAAAAGAATCTTATTAACTTCAGGAGCTGTGCTAGCTAAGCATAAATACTGTACATTACTAGTACCTTTTTAGTGATTATGTGCCATCAAGTCAGTGTTGACTCTTAGTGACCACATAGATTTTTTCCATGATGATTTGTTCCTAACCTGGTGCTTCAAGTCTTTCAGTAATGCAGTCATCACCACTGTAACTGAGTGCATCCACCTTGCTGCTGGTCATCCTCTTCTTCTCTTACCCTTCACCTTTCCCAGCATTAGAACCTTCTCCAGAGAGCTAGGCCTTCACATACTGTGTTCAAAGTATGATAATTTGGACCTGGTCATTTGTGTCTTGAGTGAGAGCTCTGGGTTGATTGTTTGATGAGCCACTGCTTGCTTGCTTGTTTGTTTGTTTTTGACTCTCCATGATATTCTCAGGAATCTTCTCCCACACCAAAGTTCAAAAGCATCAATACTGTTCCTATCCTCCGCTTTCAAAATCCAACTTTCACTTCTATAGAGTGTCATAGAGAATACTATTGCTTGCAGGAGTCTGATCTTTGTAGGTATAGACACATTCCAGCATCTGAATACCCTTCCCAAGATCTTCATGTGTAGAGAGTAAGGAAAATGACCTTGACAGAGATATGCAGGAACCATTACCTAGACAAAATGGGATGAAACATTTTAAAAGTCCCGAACGAGGTAACATTCAGAAACAGATCAGGCACATGCCTCCCTAATTCACTGAACTATAAGAAGGAGGAGGAGATATAGCACAATCAAACTTGCAAGATTGATGTCAGCCCTGTAAGGTAAACCAGACCAGGAAAACAACTCCACAGGAAGGCTAAAACTACTTTTATTGAAATTGGCAATCATCATCATCATCATCATCATCATCAATAGCAACAGAACCTTGCAATTCTCCTTTTTATAGTTCAGTGAATTAGGGAGGTAAGATTGCAAGATTCTGTTAGGGAGGCAGTGTCTTTTCACATTCCTCCTTAAAATTTCTTTAAGTTAATTTCACAGCTCTAGTTTTCTATCAATGGACTTGAAAGTGATTCCTGATGTTCTCCTTGAAAATGGTGGGTATATGATTGAGATCTCATTGTGGAAACTGGTTGGCTTAACTTGCAGCTTGCACATGAGCAGTATATGATTTGATCCACAGTCAGCACCTGGCCATGTCTTTGATGCTGTAACTGAGCTCCTCCACTTCCTTTTAGCAATAATATAGTCAATTCAGTTTCTACATACTCCATCTGGTGATGTCCATATATACTGTACAGGCATCATTTTGGTTGTTTGAAGACAGTGTTTTGTTGTTGTTCAGTCGTTTAGTTGTGTCCGACTCTTCGTGACCTCGTGGACCATAGCACGCCAGGCCTTCCTGTCCTCCACTGTCTCCCAGAGTTTACTCAAATTCATGTTCATTACATCAGTGATGCTATCTAACCATCTCATCCTCTGCCGTCCCCTTCTCCTTTTGCCTTCAGTCTTTCCCAGCATCAGGATCTTTTCCAGTGAGTCCTCTCTTCGCATTAGGTGGCCAAAGTATTTGAGCTTCAGCTTCAGTATTGTTAGCTATAAAGAAATCGTTGGAGTGGCAGAAAAGGATAAATCGTTCTCTTGCTTCATTTCAGTTTCCTAAGCCATACAATCCAACTACATTTTCCTCTTTCATGTTTCCAACTTTGGCATTCCAGTCTCCAATCACAAGCAGCACATCTTGCTTGCATGTTCTGTCGATTTCAAACTGAACATAAAAATCATCAATCTTCTCTTCTTCTGCATCAATGATTGGAACATAAACTTGGATGATGTCATATTAAAGGAATTGTCCTTGAAGTCTAAATGATATTATTCAGCCATTGATTGCATTGTGGCCAGGTACTGTTCTTGCTATACCCTTCCTAACTATAAAAGCAATCCCGTTCCTTCTTTGTTTTTCATGTCCTGAATAATAAACTGTGTGATCTTCTGACTGATGCCTAAGATGTCAATTTGTAGTCATTTCATCTCATCTTTCATTGTGTTGAGCTTTCCTGTGTTCATGCTTCTTACGTTCCATGTTCCCATTGTAATTCTATCTTTGCAGCTTTGGATTTTCTTTTCATGTATGGCAACATCAGCAACTAGACATCCTGAACTAGACATCATGGCTTTGATCTAACCATGTCCTAAGCACCATTATTACTCCAAAAGGTCCTCAGCTCTTCTTCAGAAGCATGTTGAGTGCCATCCATTCCAGCGCTATATCATTAATAATTTTATATTTTCTATCCATGTGGTTTTCTTGGTAAAAATACAGGAGTGGTTTACCATTGCCTTCTCCCACGCAGTATGAACTGATGCCTCTGGCATTGTCACTGCCTCTGGCATCTTCCTATATGTCACTGCTGCCCAATATAGGTGCCTGCTTGCTTTAGCTGGGCAGCTGGGATAACCTTCATGCCTTGGGCAACCCTGCTGGGAATATGTACCCTTGGCATACACTCTCAGCATTCTTCACTCATCCCTCCTCCTGCCATGATGAATCAGCACAGCAGGACTTGGGAGGGGGTTACTCCTACAACAACAACAACAACAACTACTAATATTATTAATAATAATAATAGCCACCATATTGATAATTTGGGGAAACAGGAAAAGTTTATAGAAATGAATGGGCACTGTGACTTTTGCTATTTTTTCCCTCTCTTGTGGGGCACTGTAATAAGTTTTTAAATTACTTATAATTCTCCCCACAAAGACAGTTCAGCAGCATTCTGTGGTCATTGAGTGATTGGAATACTATTTCCCAGTATATGTTTTTGCTACTGTTGTAAAAAGAGTATTTTGGAATGTTGATTTTTGGATTCCTCACACTGATAGACTTCTGTTAGCTCCCTCCCCCCCTTTTTTTTTAATTTGGATGGTGCTGTTTTTCTAGGGCACTGAAGAATTGGAGGGGGGCAGGAACAAATGTGAAGATATAGTAGCTCTACTCTCTGAAGAGGTACAATACTTAAGATATTATTGGAGGAAGAAATAAATGTTAAATAATGCTATGATGAGAAGGGGGTGCTAAAGTATAATCATGTTTTTCCTTATATTGCAATGGCCTTTTGATACATTAAAGAGCTTCTACTTAAACACTATATAGATATGTGCTTTGACCTAACTGCAGCTTTTTTTCTTCCAGTGATGGATGGGCAGATAGAGATGAAGTCATCGAAGGGTATGAAGCTGAAGCAAGTGGGGGCATCACAATTAAGCTACAGTCTCCAGAAGTCTTATCATTTGATGACTACTTTTTGAAAATAAGACTGGATACCAACACAAGAAATCCTTGGTTCCCCGAGTTTTGGCAACATCGTTTCCAATGCCGCTTGCCAGGTCATCCTCTAGAGAACCCCAACTTTCAAAAGAATTGCACTGGTAAATATTTACATATGTTTCTTGTCTGAACAAGTCTGAGCAACTTTTTGTAACTTTCATCAATTTAAAGTCTTTTTCTTGCTTTTCCAACTGGATTGAATAAAAATATTGATAGAGGTATAGAATTAGCCCCACAGTCCAATATTCTTGTAGCTGTCAGCATGGTGCTATGTCATTGGACAGCCTCCAGTTTGCCACTGGTTCTTTGATGAATGAATGAATGAATGAGCTCAGATCCTTGCATTCGAGGAGTGAATGTTAAAAGATGGTGTGTAATAATACCTGGTGTATATAGATGTCCTCTGGCTCTGCTTAAGCAATTCTTAATTGCTTTTTTCCTTCTGCTGTGCTGAAGGAGAAGTTTTTGATTGATTCTGAATTGAATTTGTAGGTGGTAAAAAATAAAATAAAAGCTTGGCTTGATTGCTAACAAAGCTTCAGGCATTTTTTTTTCCTTCCAGAGTTTCATGTATGATGCTAAAATGCTTTTGAGCATCTTATATGCGGTTTGTGTTAACATTGTTAGATAGCATTGAAAGCAGATAGGAGCTGTTCAAAAAATAACTGTATAGTGTGGCTGAGACTTTACTGGTACATCACAGACATAGGGAAAGCAAAAAATACCGATATGCCAACAATGTGATGAGATTTTAGAGACTACTAAAGCTTTGTAGCTGGTAGTGAAATAACTGATTATTAACATTATTGTTCTTTAGAAGTAATTTATATGAAATGCCAAAACCTTCTTCTTACACTGAACTTAGAAAGTTTAATCTCTATTGGCAACAAATTGAAATGTATACCTTCATGCTAGACAACAAAACAGAATTGTTTGGAATTCTGGCTTATCATGAATGAACTAATAAGTTGATCAGGTCCTGCAAAAGATTTAACATGCTTATTCTTGGATTACAATAATTGATTTTTGGGTGGGTGGGTAGAGAGTGATGAAAATTGTGTTTTAATCAGCATGTAAATAAGGATTAGGCAGGTTTAGTCAGCATGCAAGGTATAGCCCAAACATTTTAATGGCCTAAGTTGCCATTCCTGCCCTAAACAAACTCTTAATGGTTTGTTTAACAGTCAGTGTAGCAGAAAAAGCAAAGTGGAAATAAATGGGATGTGTGCCCAGGAATATAAGAATATAAAAGACTTAGATATGAGCCAAGGGCACTCTGTTTCCCCATTTACCAACCACATGCTTCTGGGATGTGTTCAGATAGAACATGAGGGCAACAGCATCGTCCTGATTTTGATAGTATGCTGCTTCCAGTTGTGATAGTAATATATATCCATTATACTGTATATTCAAGCATTGGGGAAGAATGAGGCTGGAGCCCAGCAAAGAAGTGTGGAAATTCCCAGGGCACAGGGAGTTTCTATTGTGGCTGTCTTTTTTTTTAAATGTTTTTATTATTTTGTGAGCTGCCCAGGGTTGTGTTTCATAATATTTATTTATTTAATTTTTATCCCACCTTCATTATTTTTATAAATAACTCAAGGCAGCGAACTGCTATATAAATATTTTCAATAAATAAATAACCAACCAATCAACTAAGATATACCGATAAATGTATCTTCTATGGATTTATCTTGTTACCCTTTAAAGTTGACCATGATAATAACTCTCACTAGCTGAGAAGTACTTCCTTTATCTGTCTCAAACATTCTACAATTCAACTCCATAGAATGAGTTTTCCCTATCTAAAATCTCTCATGCATACATTTATACGCCTGTGTCATGTTCTTCTCCCACAGCATTTTTCTATGTTAAAAAGCCTCAAACCTTTCCTCCAAAGGAAGTTAACCCACCTGCTCTAATGTTGATGGGATATACGCTGGCTTAAAGGGAAAAAAACTCGAGGCCTGAGAATAAACAGACAAGAATGCAGCTTGTAGGGCTAACAGTGTTTACTGGTAGCATAAGGCAATAATGTATATACAATCACATTATCGCAAAAATGTTAGTTGAATATACATGGTACAGCATTGTAAAAGGAAAAACAAAAACAAACTTATAAGCAGAGTTCCATGTATTGATCCCAGGGCCAGAGTTCCTGCCACGGCCTATACCCAAAGCCAGGCATAGCTCACTCTACTCAGTCCACAGGAAGTGAACACGTGAAGAACTACATGGCTAAAAAACACTAGAAATCAAGAAGTATAGAACACCATTTTGCATGGTTAGATATGCAGTTCTTTCAGCATTCTGATAGGCTGACAGTTAGGTGTGACACACACCAGGCCCAAAGCACACAGCATTGGGTGGCAGTGGCTTGCATCTCAGCAAGCACATGAGTTCCCCCCCTCCTTGCTCAGGGGGCCTGGGCAAGGCTTCCCACAGAAGGAAATCAGGAGGATTTGTTCTCATGGGAAGATTTCCATTGCTAGCCATAACATGGTACCTTCTCACTCCCTATCTCATGAAGATGTAAACAACGCCATTCAAAATTATGGGAATGCTTGTTATCTAGCCACCTGGCGTTCACGTCATCATGAGAACGCTTTGCTGGTAAAGGATGCAATTTGCCAAAACACTTCTCATATGGGTAATCTGACACCCCTCCCAAATTGGACCTGACACCAGCAATGGGATTGTCAAAGCTATAAAATACATTTTTACAGAAACAAGAAAAACATGGTTAGTACATGTATTCCTTTACAAGCTTCATTTTTTCAGTTTTTACAACCAATAGTCATCAACACTAGAAAATGGTTTAAAAACACTTGTTACACATATGTATAATGCACAATATACACTTTATGCAATGTTTATTCAGATACATACAAATACATCAAATACAACTTATGCAGTAATATAAAACACAGTCAAAGAGAAACAGAAAAACATTGCCCTCATTGCCCCCTCCTTTGCAAAAAAAAAATGCAGCTGGTAAGCAGGAATTCCAATCCTGTTGCATGCTGTTAGCTGATTTTTTGAGGCAAAGGTTTGTTTTGATTTGAAGAAAAACTGCAGGACTTTTTTCACCCCTTTGCAAGCTTGCAGGCTTGGTACCCTACCTGGGCAAAACTAATTCAGGGCATGTCCACTGCGTTACTGCAGAGTGATATACAACAAAGTAAGGATAAGCTTCCTTTACACAAATGACACTCTGTAACACTCTGTCATTTGACACTCTCAAGAACCATAGGATTCTCTGTTCTGAGCTTTTGTAACTTCATCACCAAGATAAATGTTTGAATTTGTGCTGAACTTCCTCAGCTGGCAATTCTATTTCAGCTGACTGACAAATTCTTATTCAAGGTGGAAAACTTCAGTTTCTAAGCAGAAAACCAACTACATAAGTAAGATGTACTACACAAACTTCTACACTTTCTTATGTACACACAGAAAACAGCACGTGACTGTTCTACACATCCCAGTTAGCATCTGCACCATGCTATCAATGACTGGCCTGCTTTAAAATCCATAAAGCACCCTGTTAAGTCAATGGATTGTTTGGGACTTGTCACACATGTAGAGCCACACACTTGCCTTACACACACTGTTTCAGGGAGATCTATATTCAAATATGCTGTGTCAACATCACAATATGTAAATGGACACCTGTTTCCACGCTACGCAACCAGAAAACGCACCACACGTCAACATTCTGGCCTAGCTGTGGGTGCATACATTAGATTCACAGTTCACAAACTCCTCTTCGGCAACAAAGCTGGCTTTACACTGCAGAGTATTATCAGGAAGAAATGTCTTTCTGAACACTCATCTGGAACCTACAGCTTACTAAAACAAAGGACAGGTTGGTTACTTTTAACACTTCACCAAAACTAAAACAGACTATCCTCAGCTGTGTTCCAATGTTCTTCTTGCCTCTCAAAAGGCAGGAGCAACACGTCTTGAAAAGACTGGGTTTTTCTCAGGTAACTTGGCACTCTGTCACCTGCTAACTCACAAATCTGTCAGGCTTCACACCCTTGTGGAATAAGAGGACCCATGAGGAATGACCACTGTACTTCCTCCATCACTGTCTCTTTTCCCTAATACCTGACTCCCCCTCCAGGCCCTACACTTGCTCAGGTGAAATTTCCACTTCCTTCACCTGAGGGGCCCTTTTCACACTCGGAGACTGGGGAACAGAATAAACCTAAACTGGTGTTTGCCCATCTACTGAACTATGGACAGTGGGTTTTACACTAGCAATGCAGCAACACTTCTGCAACCTTAGCATGTAACCTTTCCCAACCAGTAGGCTGCTTAAAAACAAAGCACTTCTGGAGATTTGGATTTGACCATGGCTTAATGAAACACCGATAAGCCTTGGATTTTAATCAACAACCAACAACCAACAACCAACAACCTGAAGCACACTGCTTCCTTGGTTCTTCCTTCTCTGTGACCTGGGGTTGTGAACACACGCAAATGTTTCACAGATATGCAGGTACTTCAGTGAAGGGCGCTTGCCATACCAAAGAAAAATAATGAACTTCTTTTTACAGTTGAATTCTACAATCTGTTAGTTAGAAACACATTGCAATCACGGTAGCCTCTCCCCAGACATGGGATGGCACCTGAGCAACTAACATCAGGCTATTGTTTAATGGTATTCACAACACCAACACTCAGCTAGAATTCCAACATTGGCAAGTCTTTGGGAGAATACTTTCCTACAAAGCCAATTCTGGAACACATGGCTCAGGAACTCTCCACTACAATCAGACTGGAACTGACCTACTAGATAACCATATTTTCTTCCTACTATTGCTACATACACTTCAAAGCGAGCACAGACCTTCGCTTTAGACTTCAACAAGTAGCAACAACACAAGCAGGTATGATCATCAACCAGAAGGAACATGAAACTCGCACCCCACCATTACTTGGGACATGGGGGCTAACTAGGTCTCTATGAACCAACTGAAATGGTCTAGTTAACACTCTGTCACTTTGCCTAGCAACAGATACAGTCCTGATATGGTAAAGGATGCAATTTGCCAAAACACTTCTCATATGGGTAATCTGACAAATGTTTCTGTTGCTTTTTTCTGCATTTTGCTATTCCTACAATATTCTGTCTGGTGCACAACTTATATCACGAGTACAAATCAGATTGATTAATGATAAAAATACACATAAAGAAAGGATACAGAATTTGTTTACTTCAGTTTGCATGCTAATCAGGTATTACAGTGTTACTGATTCAATCCTTTCACTAAGAGAAGTTGAAGAAATATGTAGGCCTGAATAAAATGGCATTTTTCATTCCCCCCCCCCCCCCCACTACTGAGTGTACTCTTACATTGATTTTTGGTTATGAGGTGATAGTTTTCATCCCTTGAGAAAGAATTCATTGCTTCCTGAAGTTTGCTTGATTTCACTGAGATCAACATGTAGACACAGTTGACTGGATAAGTGTCATTGGGACCTAATCATTTACTGTATATAATTTCTGCATATTGTTCCTGGTTTTAACTACTCAGATGATTGTTGCAGTGAAAAAAATGGGGGGCACTTAGAAAAAATCATTGACACAACAAAATACTGGATGAAAATGTCTTTGAAGAAGATTTTTTTTAAAAAACTAACACTTTGGGAAAAACATTTTACCTCCAATATTTGGCAGAGGAGACAGTACAGATATTTAATATTGAAAAATAATATATTATTTTAAAATTGGATGATAAATAAATAAATAAATGGAGAGCACTGTAAGTCAGGTTAACTTATGAGAATAGCTCCAGCTCTCTTGGGCAAGTACAGACCAGATCAATTTCTTGGACGTGAGGCCACTAAAAGTCCAATACAAGACCACTAATAAATTATATAAACAGACAGAGAGATGGATACACATACACAAACCCCTTTATTAGAGCAGGCAAGAGAAAGAGAAGTAGGATGGCTGATGAAGGAACCTGAGATGCCCAGTATTAGGATCTTGAACAGTAACTATGAGTTGTTACACAGGCAGGATTTCAAGGTCAGGACCAAGGAGAGATCCAGTAGTGTTTTCATCCAGTCGTTCCATTGGTCCTGATTGATTGTTGTATGTTATTTCATAGTACTGGTTTTAATTTCTTTTTATCTTATATTTTTGTATGGTCTCGTATACAATTCAAATAATAGTTCTGTAATGATGGTAAAGACAAATTACCCTACTACTGACTACTACCCTTTCTTTATAGAATGTAATTACACAGCTGAGTGCCCCAAATAGGCAATTTACTGAAGATCTGGCAGCTTGGTGGGGGATATTCAGGATTACACTCTCTGCAGTCCCTTCCTGTGATTCAGATGGCAGTGGCAGCTTCCTGGGATGTATGCGATGAACACGAAGCTCCAGCATGGATGGTCTCATCTGGCAGGGAGCAGGGATCACCTTTTCACCTTTTTCTCAAGGCTGTTGCCACCAGTTTTGCAAGATGTTGTCTCTGATTTTGAGAAAAACTGACAGAATATTGTAATCAGCTTGCCTTTATATCTATTCAAGACCTTCACAAAACATTTGCATGGAAACAAGATGCTAGAACAAATGGACCCTGTGGCTCTTCCCCGCGAAGGCTATTTGTAGTTATGCATACTTAAGTTGTCTCAGATCTCCTGCTACTTTCCTCTTGTGCATAGTTGATGCCATGCTGACTACATAAGCGGTGGCATTTCTCTTTGAAGACTCAAGTAGAGGAAAAGAATATTTTCTCCATAATGTCATTCTAAGGCTTTAACAAAGTTACCTAACTGCTGTTTTGTACATTGGGAGGAAAGGGGGATTGTTCATAACTTAGTGAGAAGCAGGAAATGAAATGTAAATGTATGGGGGAGGGGTTCCCTTGAAAGTAATTGCATGAACATGCTGTGCTTGTACTTTTCTCCCATGAAAAGGCCTACTGTGGCACACAATTGTTCTAAATAAATGTTTAAAAAAAATCAGAAAAGATAGTGTGCATTTCTGTTTCACTGTGGCTCTACACACTAGAATGGCCGTTGCAGCAGTGAAGAACAGGAATAAAATTTTATTTCTTTCCCAGGTTTAACCTGCCAAGAAATCTGGCTGTGTTTGGAGAAGGCAGTACCTGTGGCCTGTGCAGCACGGTTTTCATACTCTTGAGGTTTAGGCCAACAGCTTCAAATGCAAACTTCATTTGACACTCCTCGCTGATACAGGGGCCTCTTCATTAAACAGGGTTTTATTTTTGGATAAAGGGCATTGTGCCATAGTGGGATATCTGTGTTTCAGGTACCGGCTACTTTAGAGGCACATTTCAAGAACCTGTAATTGTATTTTTAGTATGCCCCAGAGAAATCTCTTTATCTACTGTGCAATTTCATAAAACTAATTCAAAGTTACAACTGACCTGCCTTTGCAGAGCACCCCTTATGTACTACTACGAAGTGACCATTTGGTGACCAAGGCAAAGGACAAAAGAGCAGCATGGGATTGCTTGCATCTCAACGGCTGCATTCACAGCGTCTAAGAACATTCACAGTGTTTTGGGATTTGAACCAACTCATAAGAGTGAGCGATATGAGCACTCACCTCTAAGAAAGGTGGTGAGGTTTTAGGAGCAGAAAATAACAGGCTATTATACAGTATATAGTACAGGAGCAGAAACAGCTATCCTCCAGAAGAGAATAATAGAGAAACTGAAGAATCAAATTAAACCTGAGGCTGAGCATATAACTGGAATAGTTACACTGCCTCTTGATAAAACTAATACTCCATTAGGTAGCTCAGAACAGGGAGGTAGTCTGGTTGTTTAATTGGGATGCGAGTTATTTGCTGTTAATCCAGCTGAAGTTTACCTTTCAATAAAAGAGAATATATGTAGCTCAGGGTTGAACTGTGGAGTCCTTGGTGCTCTCTGAGCTTGGTTGTTGGCTTGCAGATGTTTCATTACCCAACTAGGTAATATCATCAGTGCTAGTGAGTGTGGGTTTACTCCCTGTTTATATACAGTAGCTTGCCCTGCCATGTTGGTGCCCCCCCCCACCAACATGGCAGGGTCCATGTGTTGTGAAATTAAGGAGTTTTCAGGCACTTTTTGATAAAGTTGAGTGGGTATCCATTTTGTTGGAAGATGTTATATAGGCGGTCTGTTTCCTTTTTCTGGTGTTCTGGGTTGCTGCAGTGCGTTTGTGCTCATTTGAATAATGTTCTTACACAGCTCCTCTTGTGGGAGGTTGGGTTGTTACTTTGCTAATGGAGCACTTGGTTAGTGTGGGTAGATTTCCGGTAGACTTGTGTTTCTAGAATACCATTATTTCCTCTCCTGATGAGGATGTCCAAGAAGGGTAGTGTGTTTTTGTTTTCTTCTTCCCTTGTGAATTTTATTCCTTTGAAGATGTTGATTGTTTCATGTGTCTTCTCTAGTTGTTCCTTTTTTATTATGACGAAGGTGTCATCTACATACCAGATCCATACTTTGGGTTGTATGTATGGGGTTGCTGTAGTTTCTAGACACTGCCTTACAGTCTCTGCTATGAGTCCTGAGAGTGGTGATCCCATGGGTGTTCCTCTGATTTGTTGGTATATGTGTCCATCAAACTGAAAGTAGGTAGTGAGGCAGAGGTGGATGAGGTCCATGATTCTGGGTATTTTGATCTTAGTGTATTTGGTTAGGTCAGGTGTGTTCTGTAGTGCTGCTACCATGGATTCTTTCACTAGTTCTAGGTCTATGGATGTGAAGAGTGCTGTGACATTGAATGAAACCATAATTTACTCTTCTTGTATTTTTAGGTCTCTGATTGTCTGAAGGCACTGTAATGGGGAGTTGATAGAATATTTGCTTCCCTCTGTGAGATGTCCAAGATGCTTTTTAAGTTTTGTAAGAAGCTTACCTTTCTAAGTAGGTGGCTCCCCTAGTTAGCCAGTGGTGTTTTGTAATAATAGGACTAGGTTGATAGCTTTAGCAGGTGGTAAGGCTTCTTATTTAGGAACACTTTGCAACAAAAAGAAATAATGAATACAATGAGTTAAATCAGATTTCCCCACCCTGGTGACCTCCAGATGCGTTGGATTTCAGCTCCCATAACTCTTACTATGACTGGTGATTGTGCCTAAATCTGAACTCCAGAACATCTGGGAAGGCTACATTCAGAGTTCCGGCCATGAACCTGTTACTCCATTTTATTGTGCGAGTATCAGCAATGTGGATATCCAATACTTTTGGCTAAATACTTTTACAGGAGACAAACATTCTGAGATACCTGCCTATGTAAGGGGGAATTAATCTTTATCTTCTCAGCTCTGGGTAGATTGTTAATTTTTTTGACTGATTATGAATATGCCAGTGAATTAAATGTTCATCTCTTATATAATAATTTCTCAAAAGGAAGCAGAAGGGTTTACTGCAGCTCCTATGTAGGCTTTAGGACCTGACACTCAATCTGTTCAGATACTGGCTCCTGATCTTCTTTTCTTATCCTTCCCTGGTTAGTTCCAAAGTGTGGATTGGCTCCCTTGTCTAAACACACATCCCTTAAAACTTGGCTAGTATCTGGGAATGAATTATTACAAAAACACTACACTGATATTACAGTGATCTTGTTATTGCTGTTCTTATTCCTTCTTCTTAAAAATTTGGTCTTTTCCCCCCTTAAATAGAGGAACTGATCCTGATGGTTAGAAAGCATAGCTATGAGTGCATGTGTTACTAATTGGAGTGGAAATAAGAATGACAGTATGTAACAATGGAGTGTCAGGGAAGCATTTATGGGGAGAAATGATGGCCATAGGACCACAAGAAAATTGAGATTTTTTTTCCTCATTAACATTTTGCTTTGTCACCATGAAGTGACATTCTGAGGAACATTCTGGGCTCTTTGACATTGACCTAAGTATCCAGCCAGTGAGTTTTATCATCTCATTAAACTCTCTGCCTATCAAAGCTTTTGGGAGTGTTAAGTATTGTATCTTCAAAGTGAATCTGGATAAATTAACTTTTTTTTTTAGAAGAGGTAAGAAAGGTGTTTGACGTGCAATCCCAGTATTCTATAAGTTTGCACTAGAAAGTCAGCTAATTCTGACTGTAGTATCTGGATGACAGAATCCTTCTCTTATTTAATGAGATCTGTTTCTTGATGCAGTCAAAGGAATCTGATTCATACTTTGGGATTGTATATATTAAGGAGTTGAATGTTCAGGAATCTTTTGAAAACAGCTTGTTGTTTCACAAGAAAGATACTTATTCTATTGATTCTTAGCCCACAATATATTAATAAATAATAAAGAACTGAGGTTAGTAATAAAAGTCCAGTCCTAGGACAGATACAGGGGCATGATGGCTCAGCGGGTAAGATGCCAGGCTTGTCGATCGGAAGATCGCAAGTTTGGAGGTTTGAATCCTTAGTCCCGTGTGATGGAGTGAGCTCCTGCACTTGCCCCAGCTCTTGCCAACCTAGCAATTCGAAAGCATGCAAATGCAAGTAGATGAATAGGTACCACTTCGGTGGGAAAGTAACAGCATTCCACGCGTGTCATGCCGGCCACATGACTGTGGAAGTGTCTTCGGACAACGCTGGCTCTTCGGCTAACAAAGGGAGATGAGCACCGGCCCCTAGAGTTGGACACGACTGCACAAATGTGTGGGGGGAACCTTTACCTTTTTACCTTTAGGACAGATATATCTTTGATAGGCCTGATAAATATGATGAAACCAAATGGTTCTGCTACAGCTGAGCATCTTTGCTGTGACTCTTGTTGGCTGGCAGGATTGGGCTGTTACTCATGTGAATTCAGTTTCCAGTGCTAAGGATACTTTTTGCATTTTTTCCCTTAAAAAGTCTTTCATATACAGCCACTGTATGTGATACAGTGATATGTTCTTCTATGAAGCGATCATATGGTGGCACATTCATTACACTTGACATGCAAATTCAACATTCATGAGCAATGCCACCATTTAGATATAATTTCCTACTTAAGCAGCCATCTGATAGGAACAAATATGCCACTTGCATGGGAAATGGCCAACCAATGCTGCTCAGACTTGGCAGCATCTTATTTCACCTTTCCAGCACCATATAAGGAAGTCAGTACTATTCTAGAATCAATTTGGGGCACTGGAGAACCACTGGTCTCCGAATTTCAAATAGGACAAATGAACCTCGTTGCAAGCTGGTTTCTCAGAGAAAGGTCAGATCAAGGTAACTCAGTCAAACCATCAACCTCCAAAATATAGCCACGGTTTTCTTAAGGCAAGTTTTAAGATTTGGAAAGCTATTCCGTCTTTGAACCATAGATGCAGGGAGTTTGCCAAGAACTCTGGGTCTCATCTAGTGTAGACAGGAAACAGGCCTTCTCCTTCAGTAGTGCCAGTAATGCAGTATAGGATATACGTATACTCATCTGGGACATTTGGTTCATGGTGAAAGGAAATCCAGAAATATATAGAACCATCAGGCCCTGCCCAAAATTTAGCCAATTGATGACAAATTTCAGGAGCATGGGCTTGCCCACTCATTTTTTAATCCAAATTACCATATGGAGGTGAAATAGCCTGGGAGATATAAGCAAATAAAATAGAGTGATGATGAAGGGAAGGCTAGTCATAAGCCCATCTTATCTGAGGAAATAGCCTCCCATTTCTATTAATTCGACCTTTTAGACCATCTTCACCTGGGCTAGCCTGCCCACATTTTGAGATTATCATCAGAGGCCCTTCACACTTACCAGCTGCCAAAGGATGTTAGCTGGTCCATTCAAAACGAGCACATTTTGTTAATAGCTCGTCACCTCTGAAATTAGCTTCCCTTGCTGATTGTTCAGGCTCTTGGAATAGGGATGCCATAACTGTGTTTCAAAAATCCAGATGTCCACTAGATGACAGTAAAAGATACAGAAAATGCTGGTGCTTTATTGCCATCTACTGGTCATTTGGTTTTTTGCATCCCAGATATACTGTAGCAGTCCTATCTTGAACCTTTGATATTCCCTCTGTTTTTGTGGGCTTTCCATTAAATTGTATGAGTAGATGAGCTCTTTTTCTAACAGCAGCAGACTGAATGTTGGTTGTTTATGTTTTGACTGCATTTTAATGTTTGACTGTTTCTTTTGTTATGGTGCCTTCAAGCAGCTCAGAGACAAGAGTCCTTGTTTGTCAAGATCATTCCATTGTTTGCAATACCACTTCTCCAGTTGTTGCTTTTATTTTCTAGCCTGAATTACTTTGTGAAAAAATCATTAAAGATTGTGCTGCAGTCAATAAAACCACCACTTTCATCACTTCAAGTTACAGTGTGCAGGATTTTAGAATAATTTAATCTCTACAACTGTTAGGAAGACATTGACTAATGCTCTCAAGGTTGAGAATGTAAAATAAATAAATATCTAATTTTTACTTGTGCATCGCTCCTATAAATTTTGATACTATGCAACAGCCTCCAGAACTGTTTTGGAAAATGCATTGTCCCACATTGTTTTAGAGCAGAGGAGGGAAACTTGTCATATTCAGATGTTGCTGAACAATAGGATGGCCAGTGGAGAGAATGTTGAAAGTCACCATTCAGTGACAAGTTGAAGACCAAAACTTGGTGGTTTGGGGGCAGGGGAATTTGAAGCAACGGTGGGATTTATTTAATTTACTTAAGCTACTGGTGTCTAAAATATTGATTCTACTGCAGAAGAACATTCTGAAAACAGTTTCTTTCATTTTCATTTTAGGGATAATACTCTTGTCTTCTGATTACAGGCAATGAAAGCTTAGAAGAAAACTATGTCCAAGACAGTAAAATGGGATTTGTTATCAATGCAATCTATGCTATGGCCCATGGCTTACAAAGTATGCATCATGCCCTTTGCCCAGGACATGTTGGACTGTGTGATGCTATGAAACCAATTGATGGAAGCAAACTTTTGGAGTTTCTCCTAAATTCATCATTCACTGGAGTTTCAGGAGAAGAAGTGCGGATTGATGAAAATGGAGATGCTCCTGGAAGGTGAGACACTATGTGATAATTATCACTGTTTATACACCTTAAGTCCAAACATAAAAGTTTATGTTTCTACTACCATATACTATTTATATAGTGTGCCAACCAGCCACACAAGAACATTCCATGAAGATAATTAGAATTAGTAAAGAAGATCTGACACAAGCATGCTGTGTGGACAATAAGGGTTTATTCTCTGCTTGTCTCACAACTAATACAAGATGGCCTTATAAGGCCCTGAGCTGTTCTTTGAGAAAAGAAATAGGGTAGTGGAGATATACTAGTTCACCAATATCAGTGATGTGCAGAAGTGGATTGGCCTGGTTCTGTGTTGCAAAGTAATTTGCTTCATTCGTTCGTTCGTTCGTTCGTTCGTTCGTTCGTTCGTTCATTCATTCATTTCTTTCAAACTTATAAAAACAAGCCATATGCAGCCTTCAAATTAAAGGGGGGGACTCACAAAGAGCATAGCAGAGTTATCTTCTTTTACCCCTGTTCCCCAAATCTGAGTTTACTATAAAATAGCAAAAGGAGCCTACAGTTATCTTTTACATATCATTAATAAAATCCCAGATGATAAATGGAAATAGTGCATACAGTATTGCTTTCTATTGAAAGCATGATCAAAAAGATCTGGTTTAAGTTGATGACTAAACCTGGTAAAGCTGTCATCTAATAAACATATTTTTGTCCCTGATAACAGCCTGCTTTCACTTCAGGGAACATTCAGAGAAAGTCTTCTGAAGATATGTCTATGAAGGTTCTCAGTCATCCAGGTGGAATTGTCTGTAGCTTGAATCATGTCAACTGGATTTCTATTTTCTCAGTGGAAACGTTTTGCTCCTTATCCAAGGAGCTTCTTCAGTCTGAGCAAAGTTGGTAAGGGAATCCTAAATATGTTTCTAGGTAGCTGTGTGACCTTAGACCTGGGGGCATGGTTATATAGCTGCATGGTGATCTTAACGATCCTCCTTTGGATAATAAAAGGACTTAAAATAACATCTCAATATAACCATGCCCCCAGGTGTAAGGTCACACAGCTACCTAGAAACATATTTAGGATTCCCTTATCAACTTTGCTCAGACTGAAGAAGCTCCTTGGATAAGGAGCGAAACGTTTCCACTGAGAAAATAGAAATCTTCTGAAGATGTTATCACCTGCTAGATTCATACAGGAGTAATCAGTTTTTTAGGTATCCAGGTCCCCAATCTATAAAGAAAAGTCAGTGCTGTGTATTTTGGCCTGGAAGAAATAAGCTCAGCCAGCAGCTATTATTGTTGAGATTCCTAGACATTTGAGATATTTATATCCCCCATGAACCTGCTTGCTGCCCCTGTCACTAATATTGAACCCAAATTAAGTTGGCAGGCCAGTTTACTTCTGTCCATGGAATGATTGGGGCACTCTCTTGCCTCCTCTCTCAGATAGGGAAAATTTGGATATTTTGGTCTGTCCCATTTTCCACAGTGAAAACAAGGTAGGATGCAAAGAGTTTTAGGGGGGGGGGGAATAAGCCTTTTTCCAAATTCCTTTTAAAGGAATGCTTTGAATTATTTAATTACATACAATGAAAAGTTGAGACTCAATTGATGATATAGGTTGAAAGTATTGTGGGCCTAGTGGCTTTTAGTACACACATTTTGTTTAAACACTCCTGGTTTAAAAAAAGAAAACTCAAAAAGGTGACTGGAGGGGATGGGATGAGTTGTAATGCTTTCTATATTTCACTTTCCTTGAAATAACAGGTCCACAGGCTAAAGTTGTTTCTTGATCCAGCATTGTCACTTATAGGAATCCTAGATGGTCTCAATGAGCTTGAATACCTTTTACCACTTTGGGCTGATTCCCCAGTTGCAGCCATATGCAGATAGGAAGGATCACTGTTGTGTGCTGTATGCTAGACTGTTGTTAAATATGACCCTGAATATTCATTTAATGAAGAATTCAGTTGCCGGAATCTTCACTAGTTGAGTTGTTCACCTTTCACTAATTCTGAAATAATGAGACTGGATGCCTGTTTGCTTCTTGCCTCCATTTAGGGGTGCTTGTTTTGACCTTGAAATAACCTGCAGCCCAGATCCCTACAGGAATGCACCCTCTTCTACTTGGCTGCTCATAGCTTAACAACTTCTGTCAAGATTCTTCTCCGAGTGTCCATTAATATACTCCAGAATGCCCTCCCTATAGATACTTTTATTAGTGGAAGGTTCAGAACTTCTGATTTGCTACATCATTTTGTACTGTTTTTATGCTTTCACTCTTTTATTCTGCCTAATTATTATACTCCATGTTTTTGTTATCTGCTCTTTTCACTATCTAGTGTTCAATGTGAGTGAATACTTTTAGTCCCACTGGGGTATACTTTACAGTTAAGAAATATTTCAAACATACACTCTTTGTGCAGAAGATCTGCAGGTAGAATCAAAGACTTAATTCATGGGTGCCATTTTTTTTCCTGAAGGAGAAAGATGAGGCGTGGGTGAAGCTCTGCCAATTCTGCTGGTGTTTTTGCAGGAACGTCAGCAGAATTAATTGTCCTGGATTACACGTGGAGCATTTATTCTGTTGAGGTGGATCAATATTAGACTACTGAACTAGGGAGTCTGCAGTACTCTGCCTAGTACATCAGGACTAACATACTAAGATTTGAACTTTTCACTGCATTTTTTAATTTGGGATGTGTGTGTGTGTATGTGTGTGTGTGTGTTGTGTTATTAATGGCTCTTGATAAAAATATGTACACCTGCTTATTAAATAAAGCATTTGAGAGGCCACATACAGAATTTGGAATAGTTGCATAAGTACAGTGGCTTGGCAGTATTAGAAATTAACTCTAGTTGCACTAATCGTGGAGGAAAAATGTTTGATACTATCAGCAGTATTCAGAACTATCAACCATGGCATCCTTCTAGGCCATCTATGGGTTCTGGGAGTTTGGGGCACCATTTTATGATGTTTCCACTTTTACCTAAGTGAGTGGTTCCAGTCAACCCTCAGGGAGGTGGGTAAGCATTCAAGTCCTTGGGAACTCCAATGTGCAGTGCCTCTGGTTTCAGTCCTTTCCCAAATGTAATTAAACATCTTTGTAAAACTGGTGGAGAAGGTCACCTGTTGGTTTGGGATGAGGTATAATCAATATGTTGATGATTCCCAGTTATATACCACCTCCCAGATTGTGTCATGGGGGGCTCGGTCTCAGAGTCCATGGGGTGTTCGGGCTCGGAGTCAGACAATGAGGACGGGCGGCCAGCCTCTGACGCAGAGATGGAGGGCGAGCAGACAGCACTAGATAAACGGCTGCCTGAGCAGTCAGAGGAGGCGGGGCTGGTCAGCGAGCAGCAGGCACAGGCGCCACTGATTAGTGAGGATGAGGACTCAGAGATGCCGCCCCCTCCCAGTGCTCGAGAAAGGAGAGAGGAAAGGAGAGAGGAACAGTGGAGGTCAGCAAGGCTACGCGCGAGAAAGTAGCCCTGCCCTCCTAAATAAGCTCCACCCGGGTCTGCCTCTATAAAAAGGGAGCCGCAAGCCGAGACTGTTTGTTGGGGACAACCGTCTGCTTACCAGATGCCATGTGCCTGGATTCCTGATCAGAAAACCTCGTGACCTGACTCTTGACTCTTGGACTCACTTGACTAATCGTGTTTTGAACGTGAAACTCCCTTAAGGCAAGCTCGTGGGACTTTTGGGGCTTGTTTTTATAGAGTGTGTGTGTTTGAGCTCACACTCTCTTGCTGCCTGTTTGTTACCTCACAAGTTTACCTCACAAGTTTCTCAGCAAAGTTTACCTCACAAGTTTACCTCACAAGTTTTCCAGCACAGTTTACCTCACAAGTTTCTCAGTAAAGTTTTACAACTGCCTCCCTGTTGTATTGTGTGTGATTGGGCTGGGACAGGACAGATTGAGCAAGAGAGGCTGAAAAATTCCTGAACTACTGTTTGGAGGTTGTGAATATCTGGATGGGGTGAAACAAATTCAGGCTCAATCCTACCATGATAGAGTTGCTATGTGTCAATAAACATCTGGACCAGAGCTTTCCAAACTGTGTGTTGCAACACAAAAGTGTGTCGCCTGCGGGGGCCCAGATGTGTCGCGTCAAAACCCGGAAGTGCTGATGGTGCGCCATCAGCGCTTCTGGGTTTTCCCGCGGCGACACACCAATGGCGGCACACAAAAACTGAAAGCGGCAGCAGTGCTTCCGGGTTTTTGTGCGCTGCCACAATGGCGGCACTTCCGGGTTTTCCTGCGGCGACACAGCAACGGCGGTTGGTGTGTCGCCGTGGGAAAACTTTGGAAAGCCTGATCTGGACAATCCAATATAATTGATTCTGATAGGGTCTCTCAAAGGAGTTGCACTCCCCCAAAAAGAGTTGGTTTGTGATTTGGGAGTTATCCTGAACTTGCAGGATAACTCCTGCTCAAGCATCAAGTAGAAGTTGTGGTCAGGAGGACTTTTGCCCAGCTTTGGCTGGTGTACCAGTTACAAACTTACCAGGGCCAGGATACCCTAGTGACAATAACTAATGCCTTGACCATCACTCCTTTAGACTACTATAATGTACTTTATGTGCAGCTGCCTTTGGAGATGACCTGGAAGCTGCAGCTGGTACAAAATCTGATGGTGAAATTACTGCCAGGACTATCTAGTCAATCTAGAATAACACCAATTTTGAAGTGGCTATATAGGTTAACAGTAAGGTTCTGGGCCCAATTTACCATGCTGATTATGATCTTTAAAACCCTATATGGCACAGCACTAGGTTATATCAGAATAAAATCTGTCCATCAACTCCAGTAATCCATGGAGGGCCTGCTGTGGATCACATCCTTGTGAGGTGCATAGGGTATGGACCAGATTGCAGGCCTTCTCAGTGGTGGCCTGATCCTTCGGGCCATCCTTCACTGGGAGGTATGGGTGGCCCCAACCCTTCATATATAGAGTCATATATATGAGATGGGCAGCTATATAAATTTGATAGAGATAGATAGATAGATAGATAGATAGATAGATAGATAGATAGATAGATAGATAGATTCCATAAGCAAGTGAAATCCATACTATTCCAAGCACTTTTAGCTTTTAAATGACTTGGTACCTTAATAAATGATTATGTGATGCTTTTTTTAAGCATGATGTTTTTTATATTATTATTCATTTTATTCTTTCCCATCCAGGGTCTGATTGGATGGAGGAATAGTTATAAATGTAAATTTATTTATTTATTTATTTATTTATTTATTCAATTTATTCCCCGCCCATCTCCCACACAAGGGACTCTGGGCGGGTCACAACAATCAAAGTTAAAAACAATACAATAATTTTAAAAAATACAATATAAATAGATAAAATACAAGATGGGGGACGTAGGGAACGTAGCATAGTGTTGCTACGGGGCTAGCCAACCCCAGGAGGCACTCCCGCCTCTGTTGTCCCAGGCCAGGTGGCAGAGCCAGGTCTTAAGGGCCTTCCGAAAGGTCAGGAGGGAGGGGGCCAGTCTCACCTCCGGGGGCAAGATATTCCATAGGGCGGGCGCTATCGCAGAGAAGGCACGCCTCCTGGACCCCGCTAGATGGAATTCTCTTGTTGAGGGGGTGAATAATCAAGGGTGCTGATTTTTCCAATCCCTCTTATCCATTCAGTCTCTTCCACATCCTTCTCTGAAAAGCTACCTTATTACCATAAGGTGATATCATGAGTTCCTCCAGAAGAGATAGGGATATGGCACAGAGCACATTATGGCACATTAAATATGAGAAATCAGCAAAAATCAGTTGTCTTGGATGTGAACAGAAATATGTGCAGCTAAGAACTATGCAACCTATTAAATCTGTCCCTGAACAAGATATCAAAGTATTAGGAGTATATGAATCATTTGTGATCTGATCTGAATCATTGATTTTATGAGTTGTGTGAATTTGATTCAAATATTGATTAGCTTCCACAAATTAAGTTGATTTGCTATGTTGAAGAGAATCAGCAGATTGAACTGATTCAATTCAAAGGCTTGATTCAGTTCAAAATCACCTGAGTTGGGAAGCAGTGATTTAATTTGATGCATTAAATTGAATTTGGAAAAATTCAATTTGAGGGATAATTCAATCAAATCATCTTTGAATTTAAAAAATCTCTGAATCAGATCTCCACACAGCTCTGCAAAATGTTGGTTGTCATTAATAATCCACTGGAATCTGGTGAGAATTAGAGATGTAATGCTCAGGTGTGCAAACTACTGGAACCTCTGAGTGGCTACTCCATGGAACAGATCCAGAGGGGCGCTTTGCTCATGAGGGAAGCACATCATGAAATGATTTTCATGGCCCTAAAAGTAAAGTCTCCTTGAGCTGAACTTGACTACTGGTGACTTCATGTCCACGTCCAGCTTGTTTTCTTGGCCACAATGCAGAAGAGCTTGCCATGGCCTTCTTCCAAGATGCTTTTTTGACAACTACCTATAGTTTGCACAATGCATAAAAAAATAAATAGCAGCAGCTGGTACACAACAGAAAGGAACAACAATCAACTTATTGACAAGTATCAAAATATTTTCAAAGACTATTCCAATAATTAAACTTTTGTTTACATTTTTGGCACATGTTTGTCCTAGTGCCTTTGGGGGGAGGGGTTGTTGCGGTGGGACTTGTTTTCTCTCTCTTTGCCTTCAAGGTACAATTTCTCACAATCAGTAGCAGAAGAATATATACTATAAATATTGTAGTTGGAAAAACTGAGTTAATAATTTATAATATTTATAATTGCTTTGTAAATGTATTAAACAGTAGTTTCTTTGCTAAGGGCACTGTTTTGCTTTTCAAAATTAGTTTGACAGAATTTTACCTGCTCTTCCTCAATACTGTTGGAGGCTCAGCTACCTGCCTGGCTTTTCTTAGTCTCACTTTATCATGGTGTCAAAGAAAAAAAAACCCTCTCCTTAGTCTATATCCCTTAAGCTGATAGACAAAGCGGCTGCCCAGAAGAAAGCATGACTTTTGCAGAAAACATGCCTCCCGCTTAAGACTACAGGTAGTCCTCGCTTAGCAACCACAATTGGGACTGGCAACTCAGTCACTAAGTGCCGCAGTTGCTAAGCAGAAAATCATGTGACAGTGATGGGCTTACGACCTCACTTCCCCTTCAATTGTTAAGCGAAGCGGTGTGGTTGCTAAGCAAAACATCATGTGACCGTGACTTACAATTTTACTTCCACCTTCTCCATTAACTCTGCTTGTCACAAGCTGGTTGCAAAGTGCGCAAATGGTGATCATGTGACCACAGGATGCTGTGATGACCATAAATGTGATGATAGGTTGCAAAGTAGGTTTTTTTCACTGTCGTAACTTTGAACAGTCGCTGCACGAGGCAGTTGGTAAGCGAGGACTACCTGTACTGGCTCTGGACTGCTACAGTCCACATGACCAGTAGATGGCAGCCAAGAAGTAGGCTTTTACTTATCTCTTTGCTGCCATCTGGAGTGCTGCAGCCCAAATCTGTCCCTCTACTCTCACAATTTCTAGACCCAAAAAAGTAGAAAATAAAAATCACAGCTTCTGGTTGCAGTTTTCTCCTCATTCTGAATTTCAATCAAAACACTTCTCCGTCTGCCACCCACAACATACTTTTTTCCATCTCTATCTCTCAACTGCCTGCTTGTCTGTCTAGACTTGCGGGTGATTCCTCCTCCTTTTTTCTACTCTGCCCCATTAGCTTCAACGTCTTGTCACTCCTTCCTTTTGCATGGGTCTTGTTCCCTCTGAGAAGCAACAGAAGAGCAAGTTAGCTCCAAAAGCCTTTTGTGAGGCGGTGCTGTGAGCAGGGAATGCTTCCTGACAGCCTACAAAAGCAGGAGTGTGACTAGGTTGCTCTTGTGTAAGCACATCCAGGGCAGTGGGAGCCAAGAGACGAGAGGGCTGTTTGGCCCAGGCCTCAAGCTCCTTTGTGGTCCTTTGCTTTTGAAATGTAATTTAGCAAAGTCATGCCCCAGTTATGGGTGCTCTTTAGATGTTTGTTTGTTTGTTTAGCCCCGGTATTCTCAGCTGCACAAATATGCGGGGGGAACCTTTACCTTTTTATTCTCAGTGTGCATTGTAAGAAATCTACTTAAATCAGGGAGAATACTGTTTAGACTTCCATCGGTTTAACAAAGACAGGTTGGGGGCAGTTCAAGTTGGATGGATTAGCTTTCTGTTTCTGGAAGGTGGGACCCTCGTAGATTAAAACAAAGAATGGGCTTCTCCTACATGTCAGTGGCAAAAAGGAGTAGCATCTGCTCCAGTCATATGGAAACTGAGCAGACAGATGCAGATGAAAAGATTAAAGTTTTAGCTGTGGGAGTAAATGTGCTTCCTCACTCCAAATCCATTTTGAACTGCACTGCAAGTCTTTTACTCAGTTCTTGTATTACAGTCAGCAGCTTGAAAATAGGAGTATCTAGATGATGATGATGATGATGATGATGATGATGATGAATCCATGGCTTGTTTGTAAACCATCATGGTTCCTTGGATCAGCCATAATATGAAGGCCCTTTTAAACGCAGCTTTCTTGCCAATATTATCTCATATTATAATCATCTAATTTTCCTATAAATTAGATGTACAGTTCTAAACTACCTTTCCTAGGAAATTCAATGTAATTTGACCTGGTTAGGATGAAGTGGGAGTTCCTTGCCAAAAACAAAGTTCACAGTCTATCCCTCAGGAGTCCCACAGATTAATAGATAACTAATAGAGTCACTTTCTTGTGAGATGGGCGGCTATACAAATATGATCAATCAATCAATAAATAAACTGGTTGGACAAGGCCAATGCAAACAGAGTTGGGAAAGAGACCTGGGACAGCAACTAGCACTTTGGAACTGAAGGGTCTAAAGTTGGAGCTCAGTTGGAAGCAGAAGCTGGGTTTGTTTAGCTTTGTTGGAGCGTCATGTGAAAATCTAGACATTACATCTGTAAACCAGAGTTATATTCTATGATGTGCAAATTAGGTGAGTATGGTTTGTTCAATAAATAAAAAAAACCCACAATCAATGAGTAGAAGTTGGTCTTTGCAGAATTCTTATTCATGAGGAGGCCCTTATTGATCAATACATCTACATTTTTTTGTACTGAAATGGCACTATTTGATGTCAGCACTGTCTAGGCTGGGTTTAGAAAAGGCAGAGGAACTAGAGACCAAATTGCCAATATCCGCTGGATAATGGAGAAAGCCAGGGAGTTTCAGAAAAACATCTATTTCTGTTTTATTGACTATTCTAAAGCCTTTGACTGTGTGGATCATAACAAATTGTGGCAAGTTCTTGGTGGTATGGGGATACCAAGTCATCTTGTCTGCCTCCTGAGGAATCTGTATAACGACCAAGTAGCAACGGTAAGAACAGAGCACGGAACAACGGACTGGTTTAAGATTGGGAAAGGAGTACAGCAGGGCTGTATACTCTCACCCTACCTATTCAACCTGTATGCAGAACACATCATGCGACGTGCTGGGCTTGAGGAATCCAAGGCTGGAGTTAAAATCGCTGGAAGAAACATTAACAATCTCAGATATGCAGATGATACCACTTTGATGGCTGAAAGCGAGGAGGAGCTGAGAAGCCTTATGACGAAGGTGAAAGAAGAAAGTGCAAAAGCTGGGTTGCAGTTAAACCTCAAAAAAACCAAGATGATGGCAACCAGCTTGATTGATAACTGGCAAATAGAGGGAGAAAACCTGGAGGCAGTGACAGACTTTTGTATTTCTAGGTGCAAAGATTACTGCAGATGCTGACTGCAGCCAGGAAATCAGAAGACATTTACTTCTGGGGAGGAGAGCAATGACAAATCTCGATAAAATAGTTAAGAGCAGAGACATCACACTGACAACAAAGGTCCACATAGTTAAAGCAATGGTATTCCCCGTAGTAACCTATGGCTGTGAGAGCTGGACCATAAGGAAGGCTGAGCGAAGGAAGATAGATGCTTTTGAATTGTGGTGTTGGAGGAAAATTCTGAGAGTGCCTTGGACTGCAAGAAGATCAAACCAGTCCATACTCCAGGAAATAAAGCCAGACTGCTCACTTGAGGGAATGATATTAAAAGCAAAACTGAAGTACTTTGGCCACATAATGAGAATACAGGATACCCTGGAGAAGATGCTGATGCTAGGGAAAGTGGAAGGCAAAAGGAAGAGGGTCCGACCAAGGGCAAGATGGATGGATGATATTCTGGAGGTGACAGATTCAACCTTGAGGGAGCTGGGGGTGGCGACAGCTGACAGGAAGCTCTGGCGTGGGCTGGTCCATGAAGTCACAAAGAGTCGGAAGTGACTGAATAAATAAACAACAACTGTCTAGGAATATGGAAAGGCTCAACTTCCTTTTCAGAATCAGAGGATCTCAAGGGAGCAAGGGTCCCTTAAGGGATCATAATCCCCTGGTTAGCCCCAAGGTTTTCAAAAGCAAGGTGCTACTTTGAAGAGGAGTTCCCAACAAGGATTTCACTGTGGGGTCCTTGGAGCTCTCTGAGCTTGGTTGTTTCCTTGCAGATGTTTCATTACCTGACTAGGTGACATCATCAGGTCTAGTGAGTGTGGGGTTTGCTCTTTGTTTATATACAGTAGCTTGCCTTGCCAGTATTGTTCTCCTTGGTAGAGTCGTTACATATGAGATGGGCGGTAAAGAAATATGACAAATAAATAAATAAATAAATAGTTCCTTGATTAGGGCGTTGTTTTCTGCTTGATTGTTTGTCTGGTGTTAATCCCTGCTTATCTGGGTGTAGGCTGCTGGAGAGGATGTGTTCTGGTCTTTTTGTTTCCTTCCTAGCTTTCTTATTGTCTCTTTTGGATGGTTTGTAAATGTGGTTTATCTGTATGTGTCTATTGATGGCTGATGTGTCTGAGTGCCAAGCTTCCAGGAATTCCCTAGCATTTTGGATTTAGCTTGGTCTAGGATGCTCATGGTTTCCCAGTTGAAAGTATGGTTGAGTCTGTCCACGTGTTGTGAGATTAAGGAGTTTTCATCGTGTCTTCTGACTGCTAGTTGGTGTTCATGGATGCGCTCTCCTGGTCTTCTGCCTGTCTGTCCTACATAGTGGCTGTTCCAGTCCTTACACTGTATGTTGTAGATAACTCCTGTTTTTGTTTCTTGGGCTACTGGGTCTTTTGGTTTACTTAAGATGTTTTGGAGGGCTTTCGTTGGTTTGTGTGCTATAGTGATGACGTGTGGTTGTAATAGTCTGTTGGCTGTTTCTGAGATGTTTTTGATGTATGGCAGTGCTATCCTTTTCATAGCTTGTGTTGGTTGTGCTGTAGTGGGTTGAGTGGTCAGGCACTTTTCGATAAAGTTGTGTGGGTATCCATTTTTTTGGAAGATGTTCTATAGGCAGTCTGTTTCCTTTTTCTGGTGTTCTGGGTTGCTGCAGTGCATTTGTGCTTGTCTGAATAATGTTCAGTTGTTACTTTGCTAATGGAGCACTTGGCTAGTGTGGGCTGTTTTTCGATAGACTTGTGTTTCTAAATGACTTTCCATCATTTCCTCTTCTTCTTCTGAGGATATCCAGGAAGGGTAGTGTGTTGTTTTCTTCTTCCCTTGTGAATTTTATTCCTTTGAAGATGTTGATTGTTTCATGTGTCTTCTCTAGTTGTTCCTTTTTTATTATTATGGTTGTATGTATGGGGTTGCTGTAGTTTCTAGATGCTGCATTACAGTCTCTGCTATGAGTCCATAGAGTGGTGATCCCATGGGTGTTCCTCTGATTTGTTGGTATATTTGTCCATTAAACTGAAAGTAGGTAGTGAGGCAGAGGTGGATGAGGTCCATGATTCTGGGTATTTCAATCTTAGTGTATTTTGTTAGGTCAGGTGTGTTCTGTAGTACTGCTGCCACGGATTATTTTGCTAGTTCTGGGTCTATGAACGTGAAGAGTGCTGTGACATCGAATGAAACCATAATTACATCCGTCTATTTTTAGGTCTTTGATTTTTCTGGAAGCACCTTAATGGGGAGTTGATAGAATATTTGCTCCCCTCTGTGAGATGTCCAAGCTTTTTTTTTATGTATGTCTTATTTAAATGAGTATCATTGCAAATCTGGTATTTTTTTTACAAGTACACAACAACTTATACTGCTATCTGATTGACATCTCTAAACAGGTCATTAATCAAGTGTATAGTATTTTTATTTCCCTAGTTACAAAATGTATTTTGAATATTTACCATTGACATTAACTGATTAGTACAATATTAACCACACTTTTGAAGTTGAGCTATAAGCTATTGAACAAAATTTGGGGAGAAAAATCTGAATTGGAACCTTAAAAATTATAGTTTAAATTTTTAAATATCCATTTAACCATGAGTGATGGAGGTTTTGCCTCACTATTATTTTCTTGCTTATGGAAATCAATTTGTCTGTATAATTTATATAGGTTACCCAAAAGACAACGTGCACTTACTTTGCATTTTTTACTCTTTTTAATACATCACCATGTTTTATTTATTCACATCTCCAGATTGTTAATTATTTCTCATAAAGCATTTTTTTCACTTGCTTTTCACTTGGCATTTTATAACAAGAAATCTTTGATTGCCTTGAGATGAGTGAATTAGATCTGGCAGAGAAGGCATGTTGCGGATACCATCTGCCAGGGACTTACATTTGGTGGGACCCAGGAGGCGGGCCTTCTCTGCCATGGCCCCCGCCTTATGGAACATTCTCCCCCTCCCCCTGAAGTCAGGTTAGCTCCATCCCTGTTAATATTCTGGAAGTCCCTCAAGACCTGGTTATGTCACCAGACCCGGGTGTGAGG
The DNA here is from genome assembly GCA_023362775.1 of Charina bottae. Classification (NCBI taxonomy): domain Eukaryota; kingdom Metazoa; phylum Chordata; class Lepidosauria; order Squamata; family Charinaidae; genus Charina; species Charina bottae. The sequence goes on from JALMGJ010000001.1 coordinate 16,167,926, forward strand.
TTCGTAGTCTTTAGTATATCCCAAAAGCAGAAGTCATTCAGTATATGGAAAGTTCTTTATTAGGAATTTCAGTAGCTAGATCCAGATCGAAGCCACAAATGGCTTTTCCCACTCAAAACAATCTGTAAAAGCATCTACTCCCCCCCTTGTGCCAGCCCCTTACTTTTCCCAGGCAAAGCATTTGAAATATAGCAATTAAAACAATTCACATTCCCTTCTATTCCCTCCAGTGCCTTTCCTTATCTCTCTCTGGTACCATTCTCATATGGTTTCAATGTGTCTGACCTTGGCTGTAAGTTATCCAAACAACTTCTAACACTCTCTCTGGAATGCGGGTGCTCTCTTCCTCCCTCCTACCGACAGCCCTGCATTTCTCCATGCCTGACACTCATCTTTCTAGAACAAATTCCCATGGCAGGATTTTACCTTTTACCACACTTAACTATTGTGGTTAAAGGCTTATTCCTGACACTGGGGGTCCCAGGGAACCAGAGACATTCTACGATGGCTCCATTATTGTGGTTGATATATTTACTCTCTCTGTGCCTTGTGCTTTGTATATTTTTAATTTTTATAATTTTTATAATGATTTTTATATTTTTATAATGATAGTTTTTATATATTGTTGTTTTATTTAATTGTTGTACGCCGCCCAGAGTCACTCCCTGTGAGGTGGGCTGCCATATAAATTTGATCAATCAATAAAAATTAGCACATTTCTCAGTATGCATTCCCAATAAATCCACAAAAGCTAAATGTGTTCTCAAAATCCAGAAGAATATCTCTGATATAGAACAGAATTCTCACTTCAGCACTGATAAAGGGGATAAATTGTTACATACAAGCCCACAATTATTATGTGTAAGCCCTACCAGGTAAATCTGACCAGGAATCAACTCCACAGGATGGCTGAAACTACTTTTATTGAAACTGGTTATAATAACAGAATCTTGCAAGGCTAATTGTGCTGTACCTCCACCCCTTCTTATACGTATGTGAATTGGGAGGTACAGTATCTGAATCTCTTCTGCATATTTTCTGCTTGTTGTGGACTTAAGATATGTTTTTCCCCGATCACTTTGGTAACGGATCTCACATATATCTGTCAAGGTCATCTTCCTTACTCTCTACATCATGTTTTCAGGATAATAATAAAGCAATAGCCAACTGTCCCAGGAAATGTGGAAGTTCACATTTATATCCTATTGCAATCGTAAGACTCTTGGCAGCTCACAAAAATAAGCAAACACAATAATAGTACATAAGAACATAAATACAATTTAAACCTCCGAACAATACATGGCATCAGTCCTCAACAGCTCTCTAGAAAAGCTCTGTCTTCAACTTTTTCCAGACAGCAGATAACATTGGAGACCAATGAACCTCCAATGGGAGGCCATTCCAGAGGGCCTGTCTGATCACCAAAAAACAAGCCCTCCAGGCTTTGGCCCTCCTGATCTCCTGAAAATGGGGAACAACCAGCTGCTTCTCTTGGCATGATTAAAGTGCCCAGCTGACTCTAGTGATCCCCTGGGCCGCTCCATTTTGCATCAACTGAAGCTTCTGGGTGGTCTTTAAAGGCAGCCCCACCTAGAATGCATTACAGTTGTCTAATTAGTTGGTGATGAGGGCATGAGCCACTGTAGTCAGGACATCCCATCTCAAGTAAGGCCACAAAGCTGGGCAAAGACACCCTTCCCCCCGGTCACAGTCTCCACCTGCTGATTCTTCAGGAGCTGCAATTCCAGGAGGATCCCCAAGTCACAGACCTGCTCCTTCAGGAGATGTAAAAGAACCCTGATGTACAGTAGCTCAGTCTTGCTAGGATTCAATTTAAACCTGTTCTCTCCCATCCAGACCCACACAGCTTTCAGGCATTGGGACAAAACTTGGACAGCATCTCCGGCCCAGGGCCATGATGTACAGTTGGGTATCATAAGCATATTGATAACACCAGACCCTGAAACACTGGATGATCTCCCTCAATGGCTTCATGTAGATGAGTTTCCCTTTATGCCCCATCTGGCCCATCCCAAGGACTTCATTTCCCTAAATTGACTATAGTAGACTGAAGGGACATGGTGGCCAGAACATTTTTCTCTAAGTACTGCATTTACATGAAAAGGAGGATGGATGGATGTTACCTAGTTGGGTAAAAAAATGCCTGCAAGCAAACAACCAAGCTTAGAGAACACCAAGAACTCCACAGTTCAACCCTGAGCTACATAAATTCTCTTCTATTGGAAGAATGGATGAAGTTAAATTGTGTATTGGCAGGAAAGGGCTTACTACATTTTGTCTGAGAGGGGGGGAGAAGAGAAGGAGTTGTTAATGCTTTGGGCAGTTTTTTAATTAGACATTTTTCTTTCTGTTCTCTAGATATGACATCATGAACCTGCAACATATAGAATCTAACCATTATGATTATGTCCACATTGGGACCTGGCACGAAGGAGTCTTGAATATTGATGATAACCGAATTCAAATGAACAAAACTGAAATGGTCCGGTCTGTGTGTAGTGATCCCTGTTTGAAAGGTCAAATTAAGGTAATTGCTCCTATGGAGGTACTTATGTTGAAAAACTAGATGTAATCATGGAAGATTAAATGACATGAATACTTAACCTCTATTAATCTGTGTTAGATTAAGGCAAAATTGTTAATCAAAGCAAGAAACCAATTCTGTGCTTAGAATAAAATGTACAAAGTAAACACATTTGTATTGCAAATTTCCTCTACCAGGAATCACACAGTCCACCTTTTGGGGGAGAGATTGGTAGTGAATTATGACTTGATATCTCATGTTCAGTGGCTATTCAGGACACCTCCAGGTAGGATTTAGGAATACCGAGTTAGATAGATAGATAGATGAATGATCTGACTCCAATTAAAGCAGCTTACAAGACAGATAGAACAGAGTAAGGACAGAAAATAGAAATTGTTACTTTTTTTCACTTGTTAAATTGAAGTTATTCTACTTGAAAGGCTCGGAACAGGTGGATTTTAGTTTAAAACAAGGGTGCCAATTGATTTTTTTTTAAGTAGCTCTCAGATCTAAAATTTTATATGCTGCACTGATGAGGAAGAGACAGCACAGAGCATGGATGGGCAGCAGGAAGGTAAAATGTAGAGTTTAGCAGGCCTTGAGCAAAAAATAGGGAATTATGTTTGGTTGGTAATGGGTTAACAGATTATTTTGACTACAACAAGTGGGAATATTCATTACACAAACAACAGTACTTTGATACCATAAAATGTTAAAAGAATGGCATAACAATATTTAGAATGTTTGAGGACTTTTTTAAATTAAAGTTTTAATCTGTAAAGTGACTAAAATTATTTCTAAGGTATCTCATGGTTTTCTTTGTACCATCCTTCCTTCCTGCAGCCCCTTTTACCAGTTTGCTGGGAGCTGCACAAGGGGTGACTGAGTTAAGATCTGAATTCTGGATTCTAGTTTTCTATGTGCACATCCCACCTATTTTAAATGAATAGGATATGATGATACTGCTTTCATAAAAAGTATGCAGTTAATTTAAGGAGTGTGTCAGAACAGAAGCAAAATGTAGATGTTTTACTTGACCGAACCAGGTTTGGACTTTATAACCAAATACCTGGAAAGAAATTTGTAGTTTGGAAGACAGAAGAATGGTTTGGAGAGCCCCCCCCCCCGCCCCCATTGCAATAGCTGTGTATCCATTTGAAGCATCCTTCAAATTTATGAGGTTTAAAAGCATTTTTTTCAATAAAAATAATAGTTCAGAGATGCACATTTGAAAGGAGAAATGTGATTTAGAACATACATTGGTGCCTTCATAGCGCTGCCAGGAATGCCTTAAATCAGCTGCATCTTTTTCTGGGCTCCTGCCTTGGCCCTCCGTGGCTGACGCTTGATCCTGGGAAAAGACACACTGGTTTAAGGTATTCCCAGTAGGTGCTGTGAGCTAGCCCAGGTGCTCTCACATTTTCCCCTTCAAATCTGGAATATCACACAGCCCTAAAAAATAATAAACATTTTACTCCAGGAGTCTTGTTTGCAGGACAATTTTTTGTTGGGGAAAACAATAATGATAAATGTGGAATCTCCATTGTGTTTTATCCCAGATTTTGCAGTATATATGGCCTCATTTTTCTTCCTACTAGATTTCCTAACCCTTACCTTAAGAAATGCAGCATATCATGGCAATTTGTTTAGCTGTCCTTCTTCTGTTTAAATCACATCATGTCACCAGCAGGGACGTTTAGTCTCAGAGATCTTGGACACAATTGCAGTATTCAAGTCTTTCCTTCAGGGTGTTTTCAAACACTGATTCTGTCATGTTTTCATTCAGGAGGATTATCTCCCCTAAGGACACTACCAGAGGAAATATTTTTGTCTCATAGCTACATTTTGGGCTACCATCTATTCCTGCATTTTTAATGGCACCTAGATTTCTTGATGATAATATTTATATCCCCAGCTTGAAAAGTTTCTCCTGCTGGTCTGATGGTCCTTGAGGAGGGGGGAGTGGCAGGGGAGGGGAGGGGTGTCTTCACTGAATGGCAAATGTGGATTTCTTTATTTACTTCAAAAAGTGTTAGTTGGGACCTTCATGCTCATTCTGTTGTTGTTGTTGTTGTTGTTGTTCAGTCGTTTAGTCGTGTCCGACTCTTCGTGACTAATTCTCCACCTCCAGTCCTATCTTGATGGCATTACTAGGGGTAGTGGTGCTGCCACAACTACTCTTTTACAAAGCCTGTTTAGTCATAGTTACAAGTTAGTTTGGAAATGAGATATTCTCCTTAAAATATACTGTCATCCAGTTTCACTATGTCTCGTATCACATTCCGCTTCTGCAATCCTATTTGTTTCACAAACATTATCTCTTTCGTCTTCTAACAAGTGGTTGGCTCTCTGTTTTTGAATAAAGGAATATAGCCAGAGTCTTCTGCTTTATTAAGCAGACTTTCCATAGGCTTTTCTGAATGAACAGACCATATCATATGTCTATAATATAAAATTTACTGAACAACACGGTGGCTAATTATGTTATATAACTCCAATCCCCTTACATGGAGACTGAAACATACACTACATACTACATTTCCTCTGTGTTCCCACATCACAGGCAGCTTTGAGCTGCAAACAAAATCTCTTTGCAAACAAAATCCCTACCTGCTGACTCCATTTGTATCTAGCTAAAAGCAATTTGCCACCCACCATGATCCTGTGGCATGAAGAGAAGAAAAAAAGTCATGAGAATCAAAGAATGTGTAGAAAGTTAGCCTGTCAGAACAACTGTTCCACAGAGGTGGCAGAGGATGGCTGATAAAAAAGCTGCAGTGTTAAAGAATTGGGGGGGGGGTTGCCCCCCAAAGTGAAATATCTATTAGTAACACTTTATTTGCTCTTTCCTATAACATTGGATTCTTCTTTTTAGTTCAGTGAGAAAAAGAAAGGGCCTGCACTATTAGATTTCCAGAAATGGATGATTCTAATCTTTGCAGCAGAGACCAAAATAAACCCACCTGACCCGTGTCTCTCAATCAAAATCTTATTGCCTCCTCTTGAATTTATTAGTCTGTCTTCTATTTGAGAGGAGGGGACAAGTAAACAGGTTGCAATTGAGGATACTGACCTTGCTAAAGGTGCTGGACAGGTCTCAACCAGAGCTTCTTTACGCCAATAGATGGACTCTAATGAGGATTCAAGTGCAAAATCTTTTTCATGCTTTAGAAACTACCTAATACCCAGGTAGGATGCAATGATGTTTAAATCATGATAGATTGTTGGGGGTTGTATCAATTCTTTTACTTTCCAACTGCACTGGACTTACTAAGTGGTCCTATATTGCAACAGACAATTAGTCTCTTTAGCTTTGCTTGTTTCTGACTATGTATTATACGAGTGTACTTATTATGGATGAGTGTTATGGACAAACTTGACTGCCAATAGTGTTAGGATGGGGTCTCTTCTGACTCTGCTACCTTGGCTCCTTTTTCGGGTGACGCCAGGTAGGTAGGCCTGGGACCATTGGAACGAAAGCCTTGGGATCTGTCACTGAGCTACAGCTCCTTCAAAGCCTGAAGCACTCAGTTTTTATTTGCAAAAGGAGCCCAGACAAATTGAGACATGAATACAAGTTTTAAAATTTACCCATTGCTATTACCTTCTGGGACTGTATTCATAATGTCATACACTATATTGCCAGAGAGATACCATATTCAGATGCCATATTAAAAGGTTTCCACCTAAACAAATTCTCTAATTTTGTTGTAGGTTATAAGGAAGGGAGAAGTGAGTTGCTGCTGGATTTGTACCCCTTGCAAGGAGAATGAATTTGTGCAAGATGAGTTCACATGCAAAGCCTGTGAACTAGGATGGTGGCCTAATGATGAGCTGACAGGTATGAGCAACTCTTTACAGTAACAGTCTATCACTACTTCCAAAATAAGAATGTTTATTTTACTTATTTACTTATAAAACTTTTATCCTCTTAAATTTTCCTTCTTAAATACAATTTCAAAGCAAGGTTGGCTATGGATACGCTGCAAAAGCAGAATGCCTGGACAGTCACAAAGGTATGTGTCTGATTACACATACAACAAAAATCCATACAGATGGTCCTCATTTAGCAACTGCCTTGTTCAGCGACTGTTCAGAGTTATAACAGTGATGAAAAAGTAACTTTGCCACCAATCCTCACATTTACGACATTCATAGGTCTGTAAAGCAAAGGAAAGCTGAAGTAAGACCGCAAGCACAGTTGCAGTTCCACTTAGCAACCGCTTTGCTTAACAACTGAGTTACCAGCCCCAATTGTGGTCACTAAATGACAACTACCTGTCTATGCACACTTCTATATGGGGATATATCCTTCAGGCATTTTCCTCTGGGCAATTGTGACCCTATGAGGAGAGAGAAGGGGGGGGCACATTCCTCCTGTTGCATGTTTCCTGACTATATAACGTTCATAGCCACTGGGAATTAGGAACAGTCAGCCCTTCAAGGTAGTCCAGACAAGAAACACAAACCATGAGTATTAACACTTCCTTTATTGTAAGGTTATAGTAACAGAATTTTGCAAGCCTAAAAGTACCTCTCACCTCCTTACTTTTACTCTCCCGAAAACTAGAGACGCTTTCTCTACCCTCACCCCTCCTTCGGTCTCAGATTTCATTTATCAGATGTTGTCTAGGCTGCGGCTCTTCCTCCTATCTCCCAAGGTCATTCCCACATACCATTACAGGAACATATCTTACCAGTCCTTAAAAAACTCCATGGCTTTCCAATTCATTTCTGAACACAGATGAAAATGGAAGTTAGGTTAAACAGCTCAGAGTTTGGCATGATATGAAACACTGAGCACTCTATAACCCAACGGATTTGCAACACATACCCAAGCTGCTAAAAATCCAGGTCATGCTTACCTCTGATCGATCACATTTACATTCACACTGTACTTCCTAGGGAGAGAAAGGATGAGAGAGAGAGAGTTTTGCGTTTGTTCTTCCTTGCTTCCAGTTGCTGTTCACATCTCCTCCCCACCCCACCCCAAGAATGACACAGAAGAGAGCTGTGTGTTCTTTCTGCCTGCTGCTCAGGCCCCCTCGCTTTATGGTTCTGGAGCCAATATGGCATAGTGGTTAAAATGCTACACTACAACTACAAGTGGGGAGACACCGGTTCCCTCAGCCATGAAAGTTCACTGGATGGCTTTGGGTCAGTCGCTATCTCTCAACCCAATCAACCTCACAAGATTCTTGTAGGGAAAAATATGAACAGAGACTGCTATTCCTGCTAGTTCCTGGAGGAAAGGTGGGAATCTAGGAATGTTTGTAGCAATACCTTTGCTAGGGATTTTGTGTGTGTGTTCACACTGCTGTTAGTTACACCACCCTGGAAACTATAAATAATTTGACTTGATAATTTTCTTTTAAAAAAGAAAGAACAACTGGCAATTATTTATGATAGCCAGATCATTATCTTCAGGTTATACAATTGCTATGCTCCAAAACTTGAAGTTGCTGTGTATTCTTAAGAGTTTAAAATTTACAGTTATTTTTCACCACATGTATCATTATGCTTGCAAAGAGTAGCATTGAGATTATCGGAACATTGTGAGGGAGTAAAACTGTAGGTGGCAATAACTGCTTAAATCATCCAACTCCTATATTCCTTGGAACTTCATTTGGCTTTTTCTTCTGCTCAGCAGGCACTTATAATGTCAGAAGTATACATTTAATACTTTACATACTCATGACTACACTATGAAACTCATGACTGTTGACCAAATAAATTAGCACCTCAACTGAGCAATCAACATAAATGGGATGCTGTATCCCACTCATGTACCCTTAACCTAGTAGATCTTTTGTCCCTATTATCTCTAGAAAGTGGATATAGGGTTTCATTTAGATAAACCGAAAATCAAATGATATTACCTTGACAGTTAATGAAACTGAAGCTGATGGATTTCTGACTGTCCAGATTACAAGCTATGTGCACAAATAATTATATTGGTAATGCTGTCAGGCAGAATAAGGACAAAAATGCACCATGTCTATTTAAAAGAAAAAAAATGTCCATACTTAATGTTGTTTTTAATAGTCAGGAATGTTGTCTAGTAATAGTCAAAATGTCCAAGCACTTGAAAAATTAGATGCCTGTGCTAGCTAATGGTCTTGTATACTGTAAATGTCTCAGAAGCTGAATAAATATGTTGGCTTTTACCCTACAGGACAATTAATTTCTGTCTATGTATTACTAAATAGAAACAGTAACTAACATTTATTTGGTTTGAATGCTGTCCTGAGGATGTCCCTTGGCCTTTAAGTTGTAAGTATAAAGTTTAGAAATAAATAGACCTTTGAGAACTAAACTCTACTGCAAATTGCCTTGGAAAAGTAAGAAGAGTCCATCCTTTTTATATGTAAACTAAGAGATTACAACAAAGATACATGAAAGGACTTGCACTCATGCAGTAGGATTTCCCTTGTGTTTCTTCTGTCCAAACTGGTGGAGCAGATTTGGCAAAGACACAGGGGGCCAGGGGGAGGAAGAATAATCCATTCCATCGGCAGATTTTGTTCTACCAGTGGAACGACATAATTGGATGAAACTCTTTACTGGCCAGTAAATGCAGGATCACTTCTTTTATGCAACTGCTCTTTAAGGATTCCAAGGGAGCCTTTTAGTTTGCTATATTTGTTTGCTTATCCAATCACTGCTTTTTCTTTTTTGTATCCTGCAGGCTGCAAACCTATCACTGTAAAGTATCTGCAGTGGAGTGACATAGAGTCCATTGTGGCCGTGGTCTTCTCTTGCCTGGGCATCCTCGTCACCATGTTTGTCACCCTTATCTTTGCACTCTACAGGGATACCCCTGTCGTCAAATCCTCTAGCCGGGAGCTCTGCTACATAATACTTGCAGGGATCTTCCTTGGTTATATCTGCCCTTTCACCCTCATTGCTAAGCCCACGGTCACTTCATGCTACCTCCAGCGTCTCCTGGTGGGGCTTTCCTCTGCCATGTGCTATTCTGCCCTTGTCACGAAAACCAACCGCATTGCACGCATTCTGGCAGGCAGCAAGAAAAAGATTTGTACCCGCAAACCACGCTTCATGAGTGCTTGGGCCCAAGTAGTTATTGCCTCCATTTTGATCAGTGTGCAGCTGACATTGGTGATTACTCTGATCATCATGGAGCCCCCTTTCCCCATCCTTTCCTACCCCAGTATCAAGGAAGTCTTTCTGATCTGCAACACCAGCAACTTAGGTGTGGTTGCCCCAGTGGGCTACAATGGACTCCTTATCATGAGTTGCACTTACTATGCTTTCAAAACTCGCAACGTGCCCGCCAATTTCAATGAAGCCAAGTACATTGCCTTCACTATGTACACAACTTGCATCATCTGGCTTGCCTTTGTACCTATATACTTTGGGAGCAACTACAAGATCATCACAACTTGCTTTGCCGTGAGCCTGAGTGTGACAGTGGCCTTGGGGTGCATGTTCACTCCCAAGATGTACATCATCATTGCAAAGCCTGAAAGGAATGTCCGCAGTGCCTTCACCACTTCAGACGTGGTGCGTATGCATGTCGGGGATGGCAAGACACCTTGTAGGTCCAACACTTTCCTCAGCATATTCCGGAGAAAGAAGCCAGGCGCTGGAAACCCAAAGTAAGTACTCTGACAGTGCACCTCTAGCATACTCTCTTTTTCCCTTCCTTGTTCTTCAGAAACCTGCTATGTGTTCAAAAAATCAACATTTGCATTAAAGAAGCAAAGCAAGGCAAAATCTGAAATAGGGATCTGTTCTTCCTCTCTGCTGCTTTGAATCCGTGAATCCTGTCTAATATTTTGACATGCCCTTATCATCTCCAATCTTATAAACTTTTCTGATTTCCTTTCATTTTTGCTTCCTGATCCCTAATGTTATGCATATAAAATAATGGACCGCATGGTGAACTATCAACAAATCTTGGAAAGGGTATTTTTTACATTTGCAATAATGTTTCATTCTGTGCCAGTACTGCCACATAATAAACAATTTACTAACTCTTTACTAACCTATGTATTAGGCTTCTCACAGACACAACTGAAAATCTCAGGTCTCCAGGTACTCAGCCTTTATTCCTGAACTGGCTTACTCAGTAGAAAACTCACATACATCACTCAATGAGATTAGTTTCTTTATTGTAGATAGGAAAGAAGCTATATACACAAAGAAGATGTGCCTGCTGCAATACACAGTGGTCAAAGCCTTTAGATAGGCTTATGCTTAGGCTGACCATATTTCCTTGAGGCGAAAATGGGACCCTAACCTACCCACGGCTCGCCGGACAAACAGCCTCGCCGGCAGCGCTTTCCCTGCGGCGCCCCGGCAAACGGGGCAGGTGGGCGCTCTCTCATTGAGAACGGGACAAAATGGACATTTTTATTAAAACAATGGGACAGTCGGGAACTGTTTAAAAAATGGGACTGTCCCGTTCAAAACGGGACGTATGGTCAGCCTACTTATGCTCCAGCATTTAAATTCTAAGGTTTTTGCTCCTGCTTTTCTGAATCAACAGATATTTGATTGCTCTCTTGGCCTTGAGAGGCAATTGCTCTATGTTGATGGAACAGTTCTCTCTGTGAATTACTGGTTCTTGCCTCACCAGCTTCATTTCTTACATTATGGGTCTTTCTAATGAAGTGAGATTCCATTATGCTCAGTTGTTGACTAAGACTGAATTGAACAGTCTTAATCTCCTAAGAGCCATTCTGCCTCAATAAGCTTTTTTCATAGTCCAATGTATGACAGGTAAGTGAACTGGAAGTGTTTTTTAAAGCCACTTCAAATTCAGTATTTTTCTGACTCTTGCTCTGTTTAACAAAAATACTCACGCTGACTAGCTATGCTTACCCAAACCACCCTGCAAATCTGGGTAAGTTGTTGGAAGGCTGTGCACTGAACAACACTTTAACCATCAGTGGTTGACAAATCAGTTAAACCAAAGTATTGTATTTCAGCAGCTTTCAGCTGACTGGATCTTTTCCCTAGAAATGATAGGCCTCACATTGTTTATGAATTATAGTACAATACTCTCTAAGAAAATCTCTTTGATCTATGTGTGAATATGGCAGAGCCTTATAATTCATTCACTCCATCATTTTTTTCGCTGCCTGATGAGAAATTTCGGTATTTTTTTCTATTCTTGTAGTCTCCATTGAAATAAGAAATTAATAGAGCCTTTTCTGTCGTTTTCCCTTTATTTAAACAGAAGAAAGGAATGTTGTGGGATGATAATTATATGCATAAGTAACTGTAGGGCAATTAGATGGATTTCTTACCTCACAAAACAAGTGTACACACACACTTCTATAAAATATAGAAATGATCTCTGAGACTATCATTAACATCTTTATCATCATCCAACTAATTTACTCTTATATTCATACTTGACTAATTTCATAGCATTCTATGCAGTGTTATTTCAAGATTGGAACGATTAAACAAAGGTAGTTCCCTCTTAAGGGGCGTGGTGGCTCAGCGGGTAAGGCGCCAGGCTTGTCGATCAGAAGATCGCAAGTTCAGAGGTTCGAATCCCTAGCCCTGCTAGCTCCTGCACTAGCTCCAGCTCTTGCCAACCTAGCAATTCGAAAGCATGCAAATGCAAGTAGATGAATAGGTACCACTTCTGGTGGGTAGGTAACAGCGTTCCGCGCTCGTCATGAGGCCACATGACTGTGGAAGCGTGGACAACGCTGGCTCTTCGGCTAACAAATGGAGATGAGCACCGGCCCCTAGAGTCGAACACAACTGCACAAATGTGCGGAGGGAACCTTTACCTTTACTTTAGTTCCCTCTTAGAGTAGAAGGTAATGTTAAGCTAAGCTATTTTATTAATTTTGGATAAAATTTAGTGGATGCTTGATGTTCACCAAAGCTTCAGAATTTGGAGGACTCAGTTCAGGAATATCTGGAAATGTAATTGAAGTAGATCTTCTCAGGATGGCAGGTATGCAACTACCAACTCTGAATGATTAACAAGATAGAAAATGCCCTGAAATAATACCCTAAACAAATTTTTAAAATTTATTTTTTGGTCACAATAGTGGTGCAGAAGAATCATTAGAACTATGAGTTTTGGAAGATTACATTTACAAGAATAGGTACATCTAATGCTTAATTATGTATTGCCTTTCATAGCAGGAAATTCAGTTCAATCTGTCTGTTATGAAGAATATAATTGTAAGTTATAGAGTCCCCCGTTGGGGGAGTTGGGTGGTCATATAAATTTAAATAATAAATAAATAAATAAAGTTTCTGACAGGTTTTTATGAAACATTTTTATTCTTTTTCAAGAACCAATATAAAATATTAAAATAATTACTCTGATAAATTTTATAATAATTCTTGTATTTTTGATTTATTAAGTTTTAAAAACAAAGGAACAGCATTAAAATGCCCAAATGTAAATTTTAATACTTTTTTAAAAATATGAAATAATATCAATAAATATTGCTGAATTATAGGCAGGGGGAGTATACTGTAGATAACAGGCAATACTGAACATTTTCTAATCTGCAATGAAGTCCTGACCATTTGCCTTTGGAAAAAAACTACACCATAGGCTCAGCTGAGAATTTGGTCTAGAAAAAAATGGAAGTAGGTAAAAGAACTGGAAGAATTGAAAACCATTCCCCTGGTTTTTGGTTTATAATATCTCCCAAAATGCACTAAAATGCAATTTATTTTAGGATTTAAATTTATATACCATTTGTATGCTTTGAGGAAAAAATATTTATAAATGTTTACTTTGTGTAAAATACATTTAAAACTAAGTGCTTTTGGGAAAAATTATTTTTTAAAAATTAGATTATTGCAGAAACAGAACAGAATTTATTAATGAACTGTCATGAGTCCAATTGGGGGGTGCTAACAAAATTAGTCAAGAGGGCAAACAATTCCCTTCAAAAAGGATTTTATTATAAAAACATATCTTAAAATAAAGATGTCATTATAATTCCTTATTCCCAGGAATTATTCTTATTTCTTCTCTGTGTTGTTCTATCTTGCTCTCTGTTCAGTTCTACTGTATTTATAATTCTATAATCAATTCATTGACACTTATAGTTCTGTATTCTAGTATTGCTTGCATTTTATGGTTCTGGACTCTAATATTCACACACACACATACAGTACACACACACACACACACACACACACACACACACACACATATGTGTGTGTTTTCCTATTAATCCTCCCCCCCACCCCCCAATTTGGGCTAGTACACTTCTTTGTGGGCCCTCCGTAGTCCAGGTCAGTGTTGCTCAACCTTGGCCACTTTAAAACGCGTGGACAGAAAATTCTGGGACAGAATGCTGGCTGGGGAATTCTGGGACTTGAAGTCCACCCATCTTAAAGTGGCCAAGGTTAAGAAACACTGGTCCAGGTACTGGCTGAAGATTGGTATTGCTGCCTGCTTTTTTCTTGGTTCTTGAAGGCTGATGTCATGTATTTAGCTTCCCCACAGTTGGTGACTGTGGCTTCGCTCAGGACTCCCTCCTGTCAAATTCTTCAGCTTGCCATCTTGACCCCTGGAGCTGCAAATTTCCTGAACTTTCCAGCACCTTCCTGCTTTCTATCACCCACTACTGGGCTATGGGACTGCTGAGGCCAGTTACAGCACCACTGGAGTTATTGTGGCTCTTGATGACACCACACCTACTAGTTTCACTTGGCTCAGCTCCAGTGTCTTCAGGTCTTTTCTGGATTGCTGGCTCCTCCTTCCCTTCCTCCCTTCCTTTTATTGCTTCCAATCATGCCATCATCTTTTGTTCCCTTCCTTTGTCTTCCATGGCTGCACTTCCTCTTCAGTGAGATCCTACGCCAAATAAGGGAAGAGCAGCCTCTTACAGGATCATGGGAAAGGAGTGTGAGTGATTTAGTTGTGCAACATGGACATGGACCAGAAATAGGCTATTTATCTGTAACGTAGAGATGCTAGAGAACCCAAATGGAAGTAAGTAACTGGATAAGAAAGAATGAGGCGATTTTACAGACTCAGGTATTGGAAGAAACAAAATACCATCTATTCTTGGCTAAAGGAAATATCATCCAGTCTTTATCCACAGTAGAAAATCAAAATAGTTATATTAAATTGATGTCCACCTTTGTAAATGTCCAGATGATGATCTGTCTGAATTAAAGTTCATAGTACTAATAGAAGAGAATATTTGTAGCTCAGGATTGAACTGTGGAGTCCTTGGTGCTCTCTGAGCTTGGTTGTTTGCTTGCCCGACTAGGCAACATTTTCAGTGCAATGAAGATGTTGCCTAGTCAGGCAATGAAACGTCTGCAAGAAAACAACCAAGTTCAGAGGGCACCAAAGGCTCTAAATTTCATAGTGCCTGGTTCACATATAATGTTAAGCCATAATATGGTTTGGGTTTTTGGGGGCTCAGTATAATTTAGCATTATTTGGAAGCAGGAACTATGGGTAGTTAAACATGGTTTAAAAATCCTGGCTTAGGGTGTTGTCTGAATTCACCCAGTATGAAACACCGAACTGCCCACTGTGACATTCTGCTACAACATAGACATAACTACATTCTAATCAGTATCCAGCTCTAGTTTAACTCTGGAGTTCTATTTGTTCAAATACTGTATATTCTCACTTCCATCTACAAGAAAGGGGGGGGGAATCTAGGAGTAGGCCTTGGCTTGTAGTAAAATATATATTCCTAGTACATTGGCTTTATGCAATTTTGACACTTCTCTTTGTAAATGTGAAATTGTGGGTACTGTTCAGATCTTTCTGTTACTCTGGGCTTTCAGACTCTAACTGAAAATTTCATCATACCAGGTAGGAGGCTGGATGCCTACCCTTTTGTCTCCCATAATCATCCTCCTGTCCTGACTTCTTTCTCTGTAATCTCTTCTGCCCCTCCCCTTCCCCCCTTCCAATTCATTAGTCCAGGTTTTTCTTCTTTATCCCAATTAGTAGCAAGAGTAATACCTGGTAAATCTAGCCTTTCCTTTTGTTCTGTCCATGTCAGCCTCCCACCCTTCCCCACCCTTCCAGAAGAGCAAGGCCATGACAAAGCCACTACAGCCTCCAAGATTTATTTATTTATATTTATATTTCAAATTTCGTCACCGCCCATCTCACTCAAAGATCCCCACCAGAGGCAACCTTTATCACAGACAAGGAAGGCATGTCCCTCTTGTACCCTATCCTTTCCTTTGCATTGGTCCACAAAGCTATTTGCACAAGATGGCAGCGGAGTTTCCCATCTTCCTTACTGATTTTCTCTGAATTTAATAATGCCAAAATAGAACAGGGGAATGCATTAATGCAGACATAACATTTTCCAGGAGAAATAAACACAACCTCATTTTCGCAACTGCCTCTAGAGCACATTCCCCAGCTTAGTGTAGTCCAGATGTGTAAGACTACAAATCCATTGAGCTGTCTGAGATGAAAGAAGTTGTTGGCTACTACATCTCAAAATTGCAAAGATGGGTGGCGGGAAGGGGGGGTTGCTCTTAGATTTTTTTCCCTTTTCATTGTTTTAATTTGTTGCTTGACTTTTTACCTTCCTTGCAGACACAGGATTCAAAACAGAGTCTCAACTAGACCTTTCAAATAACATTTTTAATAATAGCAAAAGGAATTACATGAGGAAAAATATTTATCTTTTATGCAATATGTACATAATGTGTAATGAACTCTCTGTATTAAGTATGCATTATAAGAACATATTTTTCTATAATTTACAATAGTCCAGTGTCTCAAAACTGGCATTAAATACATTTTGAGAGATTCTTTTTCTTCTGACATTTTTAATATTTTAGCTTTTCCCTTTGATTTTTCTCTGCTCAGGCTGTATGAAATTATAAACTAATATTATCATACTGTACTTCATTAATACTTCAAACTATAAGTGCCAACTAACTTATTACTATATCCTCTACGTGGATGTATATTGCATAAAAAATAAAAGCCCTGTCATGACATATAGTATAGTTGCAAGCCTGAACCTTAACCCAAGCTTGTTTGCAGAAGAAAAAAATGCTGCTGCTGCAAATCTGTTGTTCAATGGAGACGCACATCTTATTACGCTGCATAAACATCAACATGCTGATGGGTGTCCAGGAAGATAACACTGGCTTTAAAGAACTGTCTCAACAAGCCAAGTAGCTATAAATGCATTTGAGAGATAATCACAGAGTTGGGAGAATTCAATCATCATCTGTAACAAAGAGACAAGATTGACTTTACCTAAACCAGTTCCAAATTATGTTTAGCTTAGTTCTAGAGAGAAAAATCCCTTCTCTATCTATCTCATTGTCAGTTGATACCCAATAAAAAGGTAAAGGTTCCCCCCGCACATTTGTGCAGTCGTGTCCGACTCTAGGGGCCGGCGCTCATCTCCGTTTGTTAGCCGAAGAGCCAGCGTTGTCCGAAGACACTTCCACGGTCATGTGGCCGCATGACGCACGCGGAACGCTGTTACCTACCCACCGAAGTGGTACCTATTAATCTACTTGCATTTGCATGCTTTCAAATTGCTAGGTTGGCAAGAGCTGGGGCTAGTGCGGGAGCTCACTCCGTCACGCGGGGCTAGGGATTTGAACTTCCGAACTTGCGATCTTCAGATCGACAAGCCTGGCATCTTACGAGCACCCAATACCTATTGGGTATTGATACCCAATACCTAACATTAACTTCTTATCATGTCCAGCTATTGCTTCTTTTGAAAAAAAAGATGCTCAGCCCATCACTGATTCCTCAGGAATAACAAAAAGAAATAGGAATTCTTCTGAAGGGGTCTTCTCCTGAGAAACCAGCTCCATCAGAATTTCCTTTCATTCTGCTCAACAGTCATTCCACTGGGCTTTGGCAGAGGGAGATTAAGACGCTAATAACACCGAACATTAACTTTCAAATATTTTTGTTTGACTTCCCCTTTCTACCTTCTTTATTCTTTTTAATCCAATGGAATGTTGGAAAGAAATAATGTAAAGGGGCTCAGGACATTGTCTGTCCATCCATCCATCTATCAGCAGGATAACTCTCCAAGAACAAACAGAATGGGAACAAATTTAATGTGGGAGAAGAAGCCAGTAAAAGTGGTCAGGTTGGAAATTGGTCCAGATCCAGTGGCGGGGGGCTATGGAGAAAATATCCCCAATACAACCCTAGGGGCAGCTGGACAATGGTTCAGAACGCTGCTGACTCCACCATTCTAAGCCCCCCTTCCTCCCATTCATGAGACTCAAAATTCTTATTTGCTTTTAAGTTTTATGTGGACTACCAACTCACAAAAATGCAACTCCAAATGACGTACAATCATTAAAACAGATCACCCCTGCAAAAAGTCAGAGCTAAACAAACAAATAACTGTTTCCACAGATATCAATATGCTTCCCCAATATCACATCACCACCACAACCAGTATGAAAGAATATGAATAGATAATAGGCCTATGTATGCTCCATGTCTGAAAAGAATATCCTGCTGCATTAAGAGTTGTTTTAACTTGCCCCCTAACCTGTTGAAATTTGAAAAAGATCAGATTCCTTTAATGAATAGCAAAAAAATGCTTGGTTTGTGGTAGGTCTGAAAACACTTCTTCCAAATCATTTTGGACTCATAGATAAGTCACTTCTGTCCTACACTCTTTGGTAAGAAACGATAAACAATAATTATTTAAAGGTAGAAAAATGAGCATTGTCATATTACAAGGACATTCTGGGTAATAAATCCGTATGCAAACCCTCCGGGAATATAAGCGTTCCTTACTTTAACTTGTCCATTTATTTACTTCTCTTCTCTCAAAATGCCATGAGATTTAAAAAAAAAAGAAGTTAAGGGGTTATAAATGTTTATAATTATTTATGTTTATAACAGTCAAACATAAAATCTGATTGAAATTGGGTCAGTCTGAAACATTAAACTTATTTTACAGACTCTGGCAAGATCCATTAATTATTTCAAACAGCTACTCGTTTTTCCTATTTTCATTTATATGTGTTTTGATGCCAAATGAAAAGGCTATTTGGAGAGTAAACTTAACCCATTTAGTTGAAAGTAAATTCCATTGAAATTAATTGGCTTTACTTCCTAATGACTGTGTCTGATTATATTATGAACATTGAGGAGTTAATAAAGACAGAAAAATATATTCTTTAAGAAAGGGAAATGATGCCAAGTAGGCTGGACATAGGATGTGAGGGAGAGGAAGAAGGAAAGTCATTCATGCATTTTATTTATGGAATGAATTTTCCTTGGCAATGAACATTGCCTTTTAAAAATTTTTTTAAAAACAATGCTTTTTAATGCTTTCTTCTTAGCTTCTTATTTCAACATGTGACTTTGCCTAATAACTTCACTGAAAACTCTCCAGAGTCTGCATGAAATAAAAAAAAATCATTACACAAAAAGTTTCTAAATTTGTATTTAGAAAGATTGGAAAATCTACAAACTTTGAAAATCACATATGTTGAAAAGCAAAGTCATTGCTTACTCATTTTAATGCCCACCTCAGCAATTAAGCACAAGGTTCATGCTTCCCCTTTTATGTCTCCATTTATTATAAACTGTTCACCACTGCATCATTCAATTTTCCATTCTGTGCTCAAACAAAAGCAAAAATCCTGTGGACTAAATGACAAGGGATCAAATAATGAAACACCTAAGGCAAATGCTTCTAAAAAGACTTTATCAATAAAGCCGCCCGGAGTCACCGTGTGTGAGTTGGGCAGCCTTATAAATCTGTTTAATAAATAAATAAAGCAAGAACAATTCACAAATGCCCTCAGAATTCCTGGGGATATTTCTGTATACTCTTGAAGTTTTCAAATGAAACAAAGGCCACCATGTATTAGTAACTTTCTCCTCTGTTCATACTGCGTGGGGGGCACACAATCCCAGCAAGACTATCTTAAGTCTTACCAACATTGCAAAGATCTCTTCGCTGTTGGCAGAGAAATATCTTAAAGATAGGCATGCAATCTAGATACCATTGGAATGATTAATATTGTATTTGTATCAATGTTTTCTGTTCTGTTAACATTATTTCCCCTTTTTTCATCCTAAATTTAGGTGAGCTGTGTTAAATTTTAATGGAGAAGAATGCTAAATTTTGAATGCTTGACTCTCAATGTTCTCTCTCTTGCATATTCTACTTAATAAAAATTAATTACAATGTACTTCCCAAACTTTTGCCTTGGCTCAGAAACCTACACAAGACACACTGGCAGATACCTTGAACTCACTCATCACTCTGTGCCTATCAGTCTGACGGAGCCTTCTCCCCACCTACCCCACTTTCAATGATCTCTGCCAGGATAGTACAACAGCCATGCATGGCATCCATATATGAAAATTGTTGAGAATCTAAGAAACAAGTGAACCTAAGTAGATAAATAGCTAGCAGAAGATGCTTTCTCTCCCTCTCTTTGCTCTTTGTATTTCTCCATGATACCATTAGATAGAACTGGGTTCCCTAATGTGTCATGTTCCTTCGTGCCTGGTAGGTCTGCTACCCCAGTTTATCTTTTAATTTTTTAAACATCATTCTAACTTCCAGATCTGGGCTTCAGAAATCCAGATGACCACTTGATGGCAGCATTAGTTTCGGTAATCTCTTTGCTGATGGTCATCTGGATTTTTGCAGCCTAGATTTGATAGTCCTATTTTAAAGAAAATAAGTTGCTTGCTACATACAAAGCACCATCATCATGGTCAAATGGGAGACCATCAGGGAAGACCACAGATGTAAGCTAGACTGAGAAATTTAATTTAATGAGAAATTCTGGAAGAGGGAAATGCGAGGGATTTCAAAAAGCTTCTGAAAAAGCCTTCTGAAAAGGTTGTCAAAAATCAGAGGCAATGCTCTCTTCTGGGATAGTAAAGGAGAGGAAAAAGGGAACAGGAATAAATGGACAGTTCTTACAGCTGGAGATGTAAAATGTGACGTTATCTAATGACCTACATGTGATCAACTCATCTAGAATTACAGATGAGCAGTTATCTAGTCAGGTTGGCAAGGGCACAAAATGGTTTGTTTTTCAGTAGAAAGAGGAGTGGGATGATTTTGATGACTCAAAAGGATCCCTTCAAAACTGGTGAGGAGACAATAAAATGGCAAATGCAATTCTGTCTAAATGTAATGTAATGTAATGCATATTGGGGCAAGAAACACAAATACATTGATGTGTTCTGAATGAGCTGGCAGTGACTGACCAGGAAAAGATACTGTTGCTGTCATAGATCATTCAGTGAAAATGTTAACCCAGGACATGGTGGCCGTTAAAAAAACAAAAACATTTCATTTTGTGAATCATTCGGAAAGAGATCAGAACTAAAATTTCCATTAACAATGATGTCATCGCATTTGATGTATATATTTCCCACTGCATTTGAAAAATAATTTTTTGTACGCCACCCAGAGTCACTTTTCTGTGAGACGGGCGGCTATACAAATTTGATAAATAAAAGTAAATTTTAAATAAATTTTAAAAATTGGGATAAAAAATGCAGAAAAAGACAACCAAAATCACAAGGGGAGAAGAGCATTCCGCCTAACATTTTCTATTTTTAAAATAGAAGAAAAGAAGAAAATGGGAGCTATGATAGAGTTTGATACAATTCTGCACAGGGCAAAGAAGGGGGCTGCAGGGAAGCTTTTCTCGCCCTACATGAGAACCTCCATGGGTCTTGCAATGAAACTTAACAATAAGATTAGATGAAGCTTTGAATGGGAGATTCAATTCAAAGAAGATCCTATTGAATCGTCCATTTCAATCAAGTGTTTGTATTATACCTTCATATCAGTTTGAAGCGTCCCATTGAGTCAGGTGCATCTGAAGCACGTGAAAGACATTTGAAGGCAATTCAGATGTTTAGTGAACTTTCTGGCTTTACAGAGTCTAATATTCTTACAGCCTTCATACTATATGTGAAAAAAGCTAGTGTATGTGTGGGAAATGGTGGGATGAGTTGCCTGATACTAACACCAATCACTGAATTTTATCATCTCTGCAAACCCTGTAACATGGAGACATGCTGTTTTCCTGTTTGGGTTGGGCAGGTTTTCTTGAAGGGATGGGGAGCAAGAAAGAGATTCAGATGTATTCATTGCATGAGTGAATCTGTGATAGAATACTTGGCTGTTAAACTTTTGCCTATAATACAACTGTATAGTATATCACAATGTATTCTATTTAACATAGTGATAACACACACTTTTCTTAGACTTTTCTTTTTAAAAAGAGATTGTACAAGCAGTATATAATGCATTATTCCCTGAAGAAGCTAAATTTTCCAGTGAGCCATGAAAACAAATACATTTTGCATTGGTTTGGTACAACTAAACTATATGCTTTTTGCTTAACAGTTTGGAGGTTGCAGTGTTTTTCTTCCTCCTTGCTATTTCTTGCCTTAAAAAGGTGCCAGGGGGATATTTAAAACATGTACCACAGTGAAACACTTGAAACTACTCAGCTGAAACTTTGCAGACTTAATGTCCTTAATATGCTTGGTAATTTGTCCTTAATAAAGCTTTCCATGTATCTACAGGAACTGTCATTAAGCTAACTGACCTATAATTTCCTAAATCCCCAGATCCTTTTTAAAAGTTAGTGTTCCATTTGCTTGTTTTCAGTCACTGGGTACAGAGGCCAATCTTAGACAGAAATAAGGTGGGGTTTTTTTGTTAGAAGGCCAATTTTGAATTTGAATATTCCCTAACTAGTTACATATTTTTATCATTCATCTTATTTCTGAAAAATGATATGACTGCACATTCTTTTCTTCTTTCTCTCCCTCTTATTTGCATTTTACTTTCCATTTGTTTGGTCTGTGAGCAAGTTTGTATTCTCTTTTTATTCTCCACACTTGAGCAAGGTGTCCACTTTCCAAAGGAATTTTTTTGCTTCTCATGACTTCCTTGACTCTTTTTGTTAACAATGCATACTTCTTCTGAATGTGATTACGTCTTTCTTGACTGGTTTGGCACCATCTAAAGGCTTTTTGTTATTATTTTACTATTATGTTGAAATGTAACATAATTTACTCTTATCATTAAAATTATCCTTAAGTGGTACGCAATATAAAATATAATGAATTGAATATATAAAAACCAATAGAACATATGTGCAATAAATATTACTAATATTAATACAGCATCAAATATCAAGAAGAACAGAGATGTTACTTGGTGCATAGCAACTGAAGAATATTCCAGGGGATAGAAGCAGTAGTGGAAAACATCCAATTCTGGGTGACTGCCATATCACAGTGTGCAGAATGTCACATCATCAATAAAATCTCCCTTGGCAACTATAGTAATCCAACAGGCTCTAGACAGGAAGAGATCTTTCAGTTCCTGAACTTTTAAAAAGGTTTTTATATCTTAACCACAAAATATGGAAGACGATCTGGTAGAAAATAGACACCTAATGCAGTATCCTGTATGTGGTACATTGAACCAGTCCATCCCTTTTCCACTACATTCTGCATCAGTTTTTGTACACTGAGCGTGATGGCTCAGCGGTTAAGATGCCAGGCTTGTCGATTGGAAGGTCACAAGTTCGGCGGTTCGAGACCCTAGCCCCGTGTGACAGAGTGAGCTCCCGCACTCGCCCCAGCTCTTGCCATCCTAGCAATTCGAAAGCATGCAAATGCAAGTAGATAAATAGGTACCACTTCCGTGGGATGGTAACAGCGTTCCGCGCGCGTCATGCTGGCCACATGACCGTGCAAGCGTCTTCGGACAGCACTGGCTCTTTGGCTAAGAAACAGAGATGAGCACCGGCCCCTAGAGTCGGACACGACTGTGCAGGGGAAACCTTTACCTTTTTTCAAAGACAGATCCAGATGGAGAGCCACACAGCAGTCCACAAGTGTGAAGTTAATAATCCATGCATTACTGTAGCAAAAATATTTCTGTCCAGGTTAGGACATAGCTGATACACCAGCCAAAAGTGATAGTACAGTATATTTTCCTGCCATAGAAGGTACCTAAATAGTAGTGGATCTAGAAGTACTCCTATATATCTCTTTCTTCTGGGGTCTGTAAACTCCCCAGGTCTTTTACCTATAAACAATTCATCCACTGAATCTGTATCTCATCAGGATTCAGTCTCTGACAGTTTGTTGTGATCCAATCCATCAATATGTGCAAACAGTGATCAAGAGCAGGTATGATCCCTCCGCTTTAAATGTTTTAGAGAAAAGTCGGCTATCATTTACTGTATATCTCAGTGACGACATGCCTCAAATTTCTAATGGCATTCTAATGCCATTGCATGCATGTTAAATAGCATTTGGGGCAGAATTCCATCCAATGACACCCCAGGAATAACTGCAAAGGTATCAACATACAGTTATCCAGAGCTACTCTCTGGAACTGGCTACACAAATTGCAATAGAATCATTGTAAAATACTTTCTCCAATCCCCAATTTATTGAGACTGGCCAGAAGAATCTTAACAGCAAGCTTAAGGTGGTTATATTTCCTTTCTGTCTTCCTCCCTCTCTCCCATAGAAATAATCTATAACATCCTTTCTCAATCTTTTGACCCTAAAGAAACCCTTGAAATATTTTTCAGGCCTCGGGGAACCCCTGCACATTCAGGCTCAAATACTGTATAGGTCAGAAGTTACAAAATTATTATATTCGTTTCATGTGTAGGCCTACGTATGCAATAACAGTGTTCTTAAACTAAAAATAAAGAATGAAACTTACCTCTTTAATGTGAAGTTGCCCGAATTTGAAATAATTTTTTAAATAAATCGTGATCTCCCAGGGAACTCCTAGTGACCTTTCGCAGAACCCTGGGGTTCCACAGAAACCTGGTTGAGAAACCCTGATCTATAAGAATATATAAGAGCAATTTTGTCCCCAAACTGGGTCACCTGAACATAGGCTTAAAAAGGTAATCAGTATCTTCCAATAATGCTTGCAATTTAATTGCTGACAATTTCTTGAATATCTTGCCCCCAAAGGGACGTTAATGACAAAGTAGGTATTTGTCAAATCCAACTTCAAGGAAGACTTTTTTTTTTTTTTTGAGGTGACAGGCATCACTCCATTATTCAGTAATAGATTAACAGTTGCTTTGACTCAACTGATCAGTTCTCTGTGGTTAAAAGAAATAAGCTGAGATGGGCTAACATTTGCCCACATTCTCAGACTCGATAAATGCAATGAAAAGGCTTTTTGTGAAATTTCGTATATGCTTCAGAACTTATTTTATACTTCAGAAACTCTCTATGGTACAATTTCCTTCTAGGTTTATACTTAGTAATTAATGTTCATTTCAGTAACATAATTGCTTGACAACTGTAATGTGCCACATACCATTTTAAATTGTACAGAAAACTGTGGCCCATCTTGTGAGTGGGTAGACAATTGTTCTGACATGCAATGCCTGTAGAGGTTTACAGGAGCCTGCTAGTGCCAAGTTTGAAAAGAACTAGGACCTGGGACTTGCCTAGAAAAGGGCTTGAAAAGTCACATTGATGGCCTCACGGAGGAGCAAAAAGTATTTCTCTTGGGGCAAAGACTTATTTTAGACATGTTGGAAACATTTGTTTGGAACGGGAGGAAACAATTGAGACTTTCTGTGTGTGTGAGCATGTGTGTCTGTGTGTGTTTGTCTTGGAAAGGGCAAGAACCAGCACTCTTTACAGAGAAGCCAAGTCCCATTGGCCTTGGGTTGCAAAAGGACGGATGCCATAACTCGACAGCCAGGACTTGCAGCTTTGCCTCCGAGTGACATGGAGCACGGCTGCCAGTAAGAGCTACTGTCTAGCTAGCACATGGTCCGTGTATATGGACAGGAAAAGAAATCACAGCTTTATTTTCACCTATATTATTTTAAATAATTTGATAATTGTATTTCAGTAAAAAAAATTTCCTTTGTAACGCAATCTATAACTTTGTGTTTCATTTTATGCATTTTAATACATTTTTCTGCAAAGGGGTCTGTAGGTTTCACCAGACTCTCAAAGGGATCTATGGCACAAAAAGGTTAAGAACCCTTGGTCTAGTACATGCATGATAAGTGAAAAGAGAGCTTTTCTTAGCAAAGACTGCACTAACCCATACTGTACATTCCTTGGGAACATTTATTTCTATAAACATATTACTACATCAATTGAAGTAGGTAAGCTAAGCTCATTCAATTTAAACCTGCCTGGGTACTTCTCAGTGCATCTGATACTTGCTAACAGTCATCTCGTATATTATAGGCTCTTTAAAAATGCCACTTGTTCTCACTCAAAGCAATTAGAGTTCTGCAATAAATAAACATATTAGTTTTATGTTAATAATTAACACTTTTATCTGATAACTTAATTTTTCAGTAGCAAAAGTATCTCAGCTTTTTCAGTTTACTGCAACTGTGTCCTATGTCAAAACGGGATTCTTTTGCTCCTAATTTCCAAAGCATTAGAATGAAATCATTTTTTCTAATATTTTCTAACATTTAGACAATCATGTGCTTCATGTTACCTGCCTCTTAGTTTTAATAAATACTGTATGTTTTTATCCAAGTACTATAATATTCCATACTCTGACATATAAATATTGTGCTAAATATTTACATATCAGACTCTCTCTGACAAATCATACCTCTCCTGGTTTTACTTGCTGAATTTCCATCTTTTTCATAGATCTCAGAGAACTGTAACAAAAAATAACTGCCTTATCTCTATCTATCAATCTATCAATCTATCTATCTATCAATCTATCTATCAATCTATCTATCAATCTATCAATCTATCAATCTATCAATCTATCAATCTATCTATCTATCTATCTATCTATCTATCTATCATCTATCTATCTATCTATCTATCTATCTATCTATCTATCTATCTATCTATCTAATTTGTATGTCACTTGACTCCCAATGACTCTGGGCAGCTCACAACAACTAAAACAAGCAAAATACAATAAAACCAATTTAAAAAAAGAAGAAAAATGGGAAGAACGAGAGACCAGATGTCATTTTAGAATTCCCCCTTTGGTGTGTTACCAATATCAGATAATTCAACAAGCCATGGCACATTTTATATTGTACTTTTGTAAGAAAATATGAAAAGAGGACAGGCCAATACAATTTTGCACCTCAGCCTGCAGGGATGTCCGCAGGATATTGTCACAAAAGTCAAGATGGTGGCTGCAACAGTGCAATCAAGAGAGCCAGTTTGGTCTAGTGGTTAAGGTGCTGGGCTAGAAACCAGGAATCTGTGAGTTCTAGTCCTGCCTTAGGCATGAAAGCCGGCTGTGTGACCTTGGGCCAGTCACTCTCTCTCAGCCCAACTCACCTCACAGGGTTGTTGTTGTGGGGAAAATAGGAGGAGGAAGGAGTATTAGGTTTGTTCGCCGCCTTGAGTTATTTGTAAAAATAATAAAGGCGGGATAGAAAATAATAAAATAAAATAAAAAATAAATCAAAGCTCCACCTGGTTTTTATGTGCTTTTTTTTACCACACCCTACAGAACCCCTGTCAGCCTGAGACAAATGCCACCTCCCTGCATGCCCCCAATTCTTCGTTCTCCCCAATCGGTTTCTCCATTTCTGCCCCTCTGCGGCACCTGGAGCAGAAAGCAACCCAGCTACTGATCTGTTGCTGCTCACTGCTTCCGGTCTTCCTCAAATAGTCACAGGAACACCACTTGAGGAACATCCTTTTTCCCTCTTCAGGTGATGGACTCTACTTTTGAGACTGGCAAGCCAATTGGATCTCGTATCTCATTCCCAAATGACTTGGTCTGCGAAGAGCATCCATGTCCTCAAAGAGTGAAGGTCAGGGAAGGAGGAAGCAAGATCTGTGATGGCGCCAGGCTCAGCTACAGAATGGCTGGTTGCCCTGCTGTAGGGGGAATTGTTCTTTTTTAAAATATCCACCCTTTTTTTAATCTCAGGAGAGCAAAACAGTGGTCCTATTCTCAGGTCCTTTCTCAGAGAAGGAGGCAATTAAAGGCAAGGTCAGAGAAGGTGTGCTGTTGTGGCCATCATTTTCCCTCTGCAGGAAAGGAATGGCCATCTGCTTTGCTGGGCTGTAGTAAAGTAATAATGATAGTGTTGCTATGCAGGAGAGGAGCAGAGGCCCGGGCTGCAACATGGGCAACAATGGTGGAGAAGAAGGAAGCTGCCACTAGCAGGGGAAGCAGGTCACCCAGAGGCCACTGGGAACAGTTTCTGAGTGTGTTCGTGGGGAAGGGTTAACATGCCACTTTAAAACCAGAGTCTCACCATGCCTCGTGATAAGAGATATTTCTGGCCTGGAACTGAGAGATCATGACTGGAGAAATTTGTTGCACTTAAGGTCTGTCCATACCATCTAGCTTTGGCTTTTGGTATTCCGTATGCATATTGGTTTTTTTTAATTACTATAATTAAATCCTGAAACTAGACAGATTGTTTTCCCTGAGGAACAGTTCAGCATCCAGACCTCAGGAAATGAAGTATGGGAGGCCCATATGAAGGCTTTTTAAAAATTAAAATGTGGCTCCATTGTGGACATTACTAAACCAACGGACAGATTGTATAGTAATCCACAACAAGCAGTCAGAAGAGACCGTTGAAGAGAACCTGCTTTGCTTCGAAATAGGGGTTATGTGAAGTAGGTCTCTCAAACATTACGCCGCTGTGCTTATACCTTAATTTAACCATACAAGTTATTGTTATTCCCTGCTCAGACCATTGATGTAATGTCTGCTTTGTCATAACTCTGAGCAGCAATGTTTTCCTCTGTAGTGCAACTCATAGCACAGATAGCACAGAGTGAAATGGGGGAGAAGGCTGAGTTTACCTAATCTCTGATGTTTTTTGCTTTTTGCATAAGGAACAGCCTGCCGTTATCTTCAGGAGTAACCATAAAACAAACTAAAACAAGGATATGTATAAATAAGGTATGTTGAGCAAGGCCTTCCAGGAAGTTCCTGACTTGGATGAAGTTTTCAGTGATTACTATTCACATGATGACTAGTTATATTTAGGCCATCGGGTCCAACCTCCTGCTCAGTGGAGGAATGCAAATTAAAGCACCTCTGACAGATGACTGCCTAGCCTCAACTTGAACACCTCCAGTGAAGCACCAGCCCCCTTTTTGGGAAATTGGTTCCAATATCAAACTGATCTGTTAAGAAGTTTTTCCTAACACTCTATTGGCTGGGGAATTCTGGGAGTTGAAGTCTACACATCTTAAAGTTGCCAAGCTTGAAAAACACTGCTCTAGAATGAGAGAGAGAAAGTCTAGGAGGCGTGAAGACAGCCATATGCTCCATGTTTTTTTCCTTGTTCCTTGAAGCAATATTTTGTTGCTGAAGCATCTGATTTATTTTATAAATCTGTACCATGAGACAAAATTGCATTATGAAGTTCAGCATTTAGGAGAGAGTAAAGATGTACCAGGGCTCATGAATGATGCTAATAACTATACAGCATTTCTGTGTTTCCCAAGGTAGAGGATGCAAATGCATTACTGTGGAAAATTAGGATGGAAAGTTCTCTTCATTGTTGTTTTGTGCATGAGTGTGTGTAGGTGCACGTAATTTAATTTCTTGCTTGACTGGATGTCATACCATTTACCCTTGTAATGGCGAACTTGTAAATATTTATATGGCAAGCAAAGGGAAGAAAGTAAGATATGCAGAAGTGTATCTCTTTAATAGTGAATTACACACAGCATTTTTTTCACCTGCACCTAGTATTCAGATTATTTCTGTGGAGACCAAACCTTTATTCATAATTTGTAATCCAATTTAGAATGATATATGCATATCAAAACTAATTTATCTTTTTACCATATCTTTCAAGAGCCTAGTTTTGAAGCTAAATATCTGGTGATAATAGCAGTACCATGATTAAATAAATGTAGCAATCTTTGTTCATGATTTTTTAAAAAACATGTGTTGGGAAGTATCATAAAAGAAGCTTGTTTGCATTATGTTTTTTAAATATACTGTATATTATTGAATAATAAGCAAAGTCATGTTTGTATTTAAGATAAAAGTAAGCAATTTTGTGGAGTTGAGTCATATCTGAAATTTTGAGAGAATGCGGTCAGTGATTCACAAAATGGTTGCCTTTGGAGATTTGCCTGTTCACCAAATGTTTGTGCAATGCTTATCATGACCGGTAACAGAACACTGATGATCTAGCTTCCAGAATGTCCTCTGCCATTTCCATGGGATCTTTCTGAGGTCCAAAGATATTGCTGCAGATAACTACAATACTTAGAGGCTGGAGCTCTGCCTTGCATTTGCTGGCTTCCTATATAGCTTTTATTAAAAACAAACAAACAAACTGTCAGATAAAGCAGAGAGCCTGGACGGCAGCAAGGGAAGTGTCTGAGGGCACATTGATGTCTGTGGACATCACTTTATCAATCCCTGATATAAAGACATGATATGCAGTCTTTTCTGGAGAAGGGCAAAAGTCTCCCAGTTCATGAATATGGAGGCTTGCTGCAGTAAATAACAAAAAGAAGATTAATCTTTGCTTGAATTATCAATACTTCAAAATAAGTAATGAGTAATCACTTAGACTTCTGATGTACAGTATGTTTTCCTCAGATCCAATCTTATCCCAGGTTTTCCCTGCAGATGGACCCCTATCCTATGCAAAAATGTTGCTTAAGCAGCAGAATTCTTATTTGCAACACACAAGGGGCTTTCCAAGCCAAGGATTTATGCAGCTGTAAGGTTTTCACATTTCAGTTCTGTGGTAGTCAATGAGACTTGTAATATTTCATCACATGCCCACTGGCATACGGCAACTGTCTCTTTCCAGACAGGCAGGAGATCATCTCTTAACTGCTACAGAATTAGCAAGAAAGAAAGGGACTTAAGGAAGAAGTTTGGCAGACAAACTGAGGAGAACCTTCTCTGATCACATTCAGCCCACCAGCAGGAGTTTTCTTATGTGTGCCCTATAGAACTGGGCTCTGGGTCATTCATCTGTTCATCAGTGCAGGGAAACTTTTTCAACCCAAGGGCTACATTAGGAAAACTACAGAGCAAATCCACATGTCCTGCTTGTTGTGGCACCAAGGCACCCCACCTGTCCTGGGGAAATGTCCCCACAACTTAGCCCCCAACCTATCAGCAACTCTCTACTGAGGCAGACTGAAGTAAGTCTAAGGTCTAATGGCATAGAAGGAGTATTTTCCCCACTATTGCAGCAGAAGACTCCCTAGCATCAGCATTCATGTGACAAGATAACCTTGACTAGTTTGAATCTTGATTTGAGTTTTTTGTGTCATTTGGTTAGCTTATAAGTCAGTATATTACCCCTGGGAAATTTGTTACTTCGGTGAACAGGCTTAGCGTATTGTGTGAACACAGCCAGTTTATTTCTCTCCACCTCTTTGCCTTTCATACCACAGCATGTACTATCTATCATAGAGTTTCATTATTCAATTCAAGGTGTTGGTTATCACCTTTAAAGCCCTACATGGCTTGGGACCAGCATACCTAAGGGACCGTCTCATCCCCATTGCTTCATCCCGTCCCACCCGGGCATGCAGAGAGGGCATGCTACGGACCCCATCGGTTAAGGAGTTCCATCTAACAGGGTCACGTAAGCATGCTTTCTCTGCTGTGACCCCTGCCCTTTGGAACATTCTCCCCCCAGAGATTAGACAGTCCCCCTCATTCCTGGACTTCCGGAAAAAAACTCAAAACCTGGTTTTGTCAGTATGCTTGGGATGGGAAGGAGAATGTGCATACCTGGAGATGGCTAGCACCTTAGATTATCCCTGGAGTGCCCTTTTTACTTAAGAAGAACTTAAGAAGATTCCGTCATTGGATTTTATTATATTCTTTATATTTTAAATTGTTATTTAATTTGTATTTTAATCTATTTATAATTGTATATTAATGATTATATTTTGTTGTAAACCGCCCAGAGTCCCCCTTGGGGGAGTTGGGTGGGGATAAATTTGATTAAATAAATAAATTAAATAAATAAATAGAGTTTCATTATAGCAGAATAGTAAAAATAGAGGAACTATGTGTGTTAATTGATGAAGCGGTAATCAAACTACCATTTGAATAAAGACCAGTGGTTTCTCTCTGGAAGCTTTACATATGGAGCATAGAATATTTATGAGCATTTCATAATATCACACACATATTTAATATGTTGTCAGGGTGGGAAGTTACAAACTGACAGGTAAGTGACAGTTTCTGTTTACTTCATCTGTTTTTGTCATGTTCATATGACACTTCTGACAGTGGTATAACTATTTTTTCTAGTAAATCATTGATCAGCATATTCATTAATGTGGGCTAAAATAAGGTATTTGGCAAGAGCAAATTATGAAAATGTGACAAAGGAATGGTGGATCCAGTGCACTGTATAAAGCTATCAACTCTTCAAAAAAGAAATAAACATCATACTGTATGTGCATTCTTTTGAAACATTCCGTCAATAGGCAAGGAAGCATTCATATATTATACCAATCCCTAAATAAATTTGACACATTATAAAGTCACCTTGCAGATAAATCCACAAAAGTTACTAACCCAACTTTCCTCTCCTTGATTTAGCCATCCACATAATTCCTTCTGCCCAATCAATAGTCACAGGGAAGAAAAAAATTTATTGCTTGTTTCCCTGGAATTAATTCTTCCTCACCACGGAACCAGACAAACTGTTTAAGGGGGTCTGTAATGCATTCTGATCTGCCCACCACATTTGCTAGAGTTGTATTTGATTAATGAAATCTCTGAATTTTCACAGGAAGCTTGGATAAGTTAAGTGATACTTTTCTCTCATTTTAGCACTGTAAGAGAACACAAGGTCATTCCAACGGTGCTACTGGAGGCAGTGTCGTAGGAGAGGATAGATTTCAACCTATCCAAAGATGATTGCATTTCCCCATTGGCTTTTAAACACATAACAAAGGTGATCAAGAAAGGAATGCTGTGCAAAGAACATCAGAACTCTATAAGTGTAGAACCAAGGAGGCAGTTCAGCCATTAATGGTGCAATTCCTGCACAAATCTCTTGGAAGTCAGTCCCTTTGAGTTCAGTAGGGCTTTCTCCCAGGTAAACAAGCATAGGATTGTAACCTGAGTAATGCAGACAGGGTGGAGAAATGGGAAGGTGTCCAAGGAAGGTGGAACATAGTACCCTACTGAGTGGTACAACTGCCCTGAATGTGGATGTGGATAACCAATCACTAGGTATCTTTTTCTTTTCAATCCTCAGGAAGAGGCAGCCAGAATTCTCGCCCACCAGCCAGTGTCCGTCGGCACATGTGCAGCTTTGAAAACCCCCAAACTGCAGTGAATGTGTAAGAAAAGCTGCATGACAAACAGTGGTGTATTTTTTTTAACCCATTGCTTTCTCTTTCTCATGACTTTCTCATTTCTAATAATGGTGCATGCCATTAATGATAGAAAAGTCGTGTATGTGTCCCATTTTTCACACTGCCTTGACTTGCTTGTCCATATATTCTTTAAGGGACACTGTCAAATAATTTTTGAAAGAATTTTTTTTTCTGTTTTTCATGGTTGTCACTTCAACATCTGCTGGCTGAATTGCAAAAGGAAAAAAAATAGTTTACCTGTTCATTTTATCTTTCCCACATTTAGCCCACAGTTTTTCTTGTTCACGGTTTTGTATAGAGCTGAACTGGTCTTCTTTCTATGACAGCTTTCCATTTTCTCCAGCAGCTTCAGCTGCATCCTGGCTGTGTCCAGTTCTTCCTGCATACTGAGGGCTTCAAAAATATTCAGTTGGTAGGCCAAACACAAAAATTCTCACTGATGAACATGACTGCATTTAGTTGGCCACACTGGAATTTTGGAAGAAGGAAAAAGAGACCAATGAGATAGAAGATATTAATCATTACTTATTATATATTTCTTCTTTCTTTCTTATCACATTAAAGGTTTTGCAGCTAAGCGAGATTTAAAAGTCACAGATTTGAGCTGAGTGAAATCTGTTTAGTAAGTAGAACGATGATATAGCAAGAAAAACTATTATTTTTTTTAAAAAAATAGTTGCATGGTAGAAAGGGGAGCCCACATAGATTATTAAGGATAAATTTCAAATGATGTTGATAGAATTGAATCTGCTTTCCCCAGAATGTTTGAAAGTCTAGGTGGGCAAAAGGGCAATAAATTGAACACAGAGAAGAAAGTAATGCAGGATAAAAGAAGAAAAAAATGCTGCTGAAAAAATAAGATACAGTTATCAATATAATGCAAGAGTGATGAAGGGGCTTTTTAGCCAAAATGAAGAGACTCCACAAGAATAACCTTTGTTTCAACATTTTAATACAGGTGCCATCAATTTAACTCAAAATGAATTTTCCAAGCAAATTTTGAGTTTCTTATTTGCCAAACATCCAGTCTAAGAAATGTCAACGGAAATTTTAGAAATAATTATCAAGCATTCTCAGCATTATATGACAACGGGAAGTTGCCAGTCCATACAAAATAGAATCCAATGAAATAGGTGCATTATTAGTCATCAACGTTGTGGACAAGATTGAAGTCATCACTGAAACTTTTGTTGGGATGTAATACTCGTGGAGAAAAAAACTTCTTCAGGAACTGGAATTGCTGCCAACATTGATTTAAAATAAAATTCAGAATGTGTTGCCAGGAGAAACAGTCCAGATATTTCCAGAAGTCAATAAGTGTTTCGATAAAACTAGTACAGTAAATGTAAAATAAATTTAAGATGATTTTCTAGAATATAGTACTTGCATTCCTTAGTATAGGAAATGGGTATAAATGAATACGAAGTTACCCTAAATGGCAAGTGTAAGCAACTTTCTCATGGCTCGGATTGTCATCTTCTCTCTGATCAGCTGAAGAACCACATGGAACTTCCCTGAAAGGGTGTCGAGCTGTTCTCTTCAGCCCGTTTTTTTCTAAAGGGGGAGCAGGGTTCAGGATGGGAACAGGAGTGGGAAGCCTCTTGCCCCCACTGACCAAAAATCACAGTGCTGAAGTCAGTGGCAAAATTACTGAATTTCAGTGGAGTGATTTTAGGGCATATTTATTAGTTCTGTTGGGTCAGAATGGAAATTGGAGTGGTTTGTATCCAGAGACTTCCTGCTCCTATTTCTAACCTTATTTTGGAGAAAAGGAACAAAAAAAAAATCACCCACCCCAAATCATTTTGCTGTAAAATTTAAGTGTCATGATCTCAGGCAGCTAGCAAAGGATAAATGGGTTGCTAGATTGCCAAACCCTGCTGCTTGGTTTTAAATATATAAATATGAAAGGTCTGTTAAAATATTCAGAATGCAGTATATATTGGAAAGTTTAGGGCAATTTATAGATTCTTAGCCTATAAACATGCTGATCTTAATATCTGAAACACCACTGAAGATTAACAACTTAGCTGCGACTATAATCCAACATTTTAGCTATACAGGTAGTCCCTGTTTAGTGACCACAATTGGGACCAGCAACTTGGTCGTTAAGCAAAGCATTCACTAAGTGAAACCGTGACTGTGCTTATGATCTTACTTCAGCTTTCCTTTGCTTTTTAGACCTGCAAAGGTCGTAAATGTGAGGATTGGTTCTAAAGTTACTTTTTCATCACTATTGTAACTGCAAACAGTCACTAAATGAGGCAGTTGCTAAACAAGGACTACCAGTATAAGGTATAATCCAGCAGGTATTACTTCTGCACAATAAAAAATGAAATATTCTGGTAAACAGATTTGGGTGCATTTCATTTCAAGGAACGGATGTTTTTTGAGATATTATTATTATTGTTGCCAGCCTTTAATCCATAAAGCTTTCTCAGCATAAAGAATGGTGTGTTACAAACAAAATCAACTCTCAAAGCAACCTCACTGAAATGGAGCAGTATAAGTCTGTGATTCTATATCTTCTTGCCTCAGAGTCAGCCCCACTGAGCTGAAAGGCACTTGTGTGTTTGTGTGTGTGTGTGTGTGTGTGTGTGTGTGTGTGTTTACATATGTGGGCGTACACCAATATATATGAGTTGTGCTTTAACTGTGTCATTTTTATATGCATTAATCAGTATAATTGTTCAATATATTCTGTACTGCAGTGTGTTTTACATTCTATACCTATATAAAAGTATAAAATCCAATTCCACACATCTTACAGAGCATCTTCGGCCTGTTTTCTGATAATCAAATACATTGTTTGAACTAACTCCTTGCCCATCTAAATTTGGAGTTTGCTTCATTGTCTCCTACAGAAAAATTTCCAATACCACTAATTTATAAATTCTGTACAAGAAAGGTAAGGCTTTTCACCAAGCTTTCCCAACTAAATAACCTGAGTGGCACCCATTAAAAAGACTTTAGCTTTTTACATGTAAGCAGCTGGAGGAAATTTCCATCTAAAATGTATTCTGTGCCTTGATTTATTCCTATC
Source organism: Charina bottae (assembly GCA_023362775.1). Lineage (NCBI taxonomy): Eukaryota > Metazoa > Chordata > Lepidosauria > Squamata > Charinaidae > Charina > Charina bottae. The sequence continues at coordinate 16,203,809 of JALMGJ010000001.1, forward strand.
TGAGGGTGTCTACATAGACCTTCATTTGAGAAGTAACTGGGCTTCAATCTATAGAATTACAGGACTGGATAAAATGTCGATTTATCTAGATCAGCATTTACATTGTCACACAGTACATCCATCAACTTCAGACCATAGTGCATTGTGAAGCAAGTGATTTGCATCAGAAGGTGCTAACTAGGTACATCCACATAAAGCTAACTTATATAGAATTAGATCATTGCCGTCTCTGCTCTGAGCAGCACAGAGCCTGCAGCAGAATGTTTCCACATGCCATACACACACACACTCACACTCAACACTCACACTCACACTATTATGCTCTAACCCAGCTAACCTGACCCTTCCATAATTTCCATCATAAACTCTTCTTTAACTGAAAAGTGTTTCACTTCACATTTAATCCATTCTTCAGAATGAAATACTTCCTTACTTCCACGTTACATAGAACAAATCACAAGAAATACCAGCCTTTAAAGCTATTTTACAGGACCGTTTTGTTATGCTACACTCCTACAGTGTCTAACAACATAACATACCTACAAAAAAAATCCAATAACCATCTAAAGCTGCCACTGCAATTAATACGGATGGTAAGCCGTCATCACCCCAAAGAATTCTCAGAGTAACAGTCTTGCTTAACGTCATGTGTACCTACGCTGTTGTTGTGATTCTCATTCATTAAAGTACTTTCTTGGTGCTTCCATATCATAAATGTAACCTGTTTCTAAATAGTGGGATTGTCCTAGAGCAAATAGACATAAATATTGTCTACTTTTTGTCATCCTTTTAATTTCTTTCCCCCAAGTATTTAAGGTCATTTATACTTACTAAATGTATAATATATTTACTGGTATTAGTTATGTCTGCATTTGTGTTTTAAGACATCTGTCATCATAGAGATTGTAAGACTGATTTTTTTTGCAGTATATACACAAGTGCAACAGTACAATGTATGTGCCATGAGAAAGGTAATCCTCAAACTTCCATGATTTTAATGGAGAAAATGCAATAGATGAATGAGAATATTTCTGATGTAATTCCACCCATCCACAAATTGGACCTAAGGAGTTTTGCATTACTGTTTTCACCACATCCAGACAAATATCTATGTGTTGTGAACATTGTTGCAAGTGAAATGCAAATCAGATGATACAGACTGAAGATTATATACATTTTAGTGCTCTTTAAATATTGAAGTTGAGTTTCTGCACTGAATAACCTCCTCTATGTGTGGAAATTCTGTGTCTGATGTGCATGCATTTATTTTATGTTTGTTAAGAATAATAGGCTGACAACAGAGCAGGAGATGGACCTTTCCATTTCCCATTCCACACCCTTTCTCCTCCTTAAATATAGAGGCTGCTTACTTTTCAAAGAGAAGCTGAACCTGAAGAAAGCTGCTGTTATAATTAATAGTAACAACATTTTACCCCATTCACCCTAACAATATTTAATAAAGAAAATATATGCTTGTCACGGTCATTGCTGTTGACGTTTCTCTGCATCTCCTCCCATGCTAGTTTATAATTGGGGATGGAGAATCTTGGAATCAGTTCATCTGCTATTCCTTACAAACATTTCAGGGAGAGGGAATGAAGATCCATTACCTTCTGTTTTTGTGGCAGCCATGCATATTCTGCAACATGTTGCTCTGTCCACAGCTTCTGAAACTAACAGAGAATAATTTGCCTTCATTTGCAGACAGCAAGAACTTCTAGATTTAAGAACAGTTGTAGTTGCTTCTCAGAGGAACTAATACTACAAAGCACACAGGGATTTTATAGGATAACACTGTGGTGGTTGCCTGTGTCTGCCTATGCAAATGTAAATAAACCCATCTTTATTTTATTTCTAGTTCTAATGGCAAGTCTGTGTCATGGTCTGAACCAGGTGGAAGAGAAATTCCCAAGGGACAACATATGTGGCACAGGCTCTCAGTGCATGTGAAGAGTAAGGAGCTAGGATGCAATCAGACAGCAGTGATCAAGCCCCTAACCAAAAGTTATCCAGGTCCAAGCAAGAGCCTCACTTTTTCAGACATCAGCAGTAAGACTTTGTACAACGTTGTGGAGGAGGAAGGAAGTGAGTCAGTGCACTTCAGCCAAATGAGTAGTCCTCCCATGGTTGTACACAGGAGAGTGGTGGTGATGCCTCCACCACAGGCAACAGCAGAAGACATACAGAGTCCCAAAGTCCTGCCACCCCCACCACCGCCCCCACCACCCCGATCCATTATGGAGCAGCTGCATGGTGTGGTCAACAAATTTGCCACTGGCATTCCTGATTTCAACGCTGTAATGCCCGTGTCTGGCGCAGGAAATGGACTGAGGCCCATATACCATCCTCCGGCAATGCAGCAACAGATCTTGCCACTACAAATGGGCACTTTCAGTAAAGAGCCAGTTTCACTCCCATCTGAAGAAGAGGAAGAGGAGGAGGAGGAGGAAGAAGAGGAAGAGGAAGAAGAAGAAAATGAAAAGTTTAAGCTTATCCAAGAGTACGTGTATGAGAGGCCAGGAAATTTAGAGGAGGAGGAGGATGAAGAAGAGGAGCAGGCCACCAGCAAACTGACTCTTGAGGATTCACCAGCACTGACACCTCCATCTCCTTTTCGAGATTCGGTGGCTTCAGGCAGTTCTGTGCCCAGTTCTCCTGTGTCCGAATCAGTGCTTTGCATACCTCCCAATGCAACTTACACCTCTGTTGTTTTGAGGGATTACAAGCAAAGCTCATCCACTTTGTAGAACAGAGGCTGCTCTGGTGAAAGCAAGTAGAGTATGTCTTCTCTCTCAGCTTTAATTGGATGGGGAGAAAGAGCACAAGCCCCGTGGGGCAAGTGAAGACCAATGAGCATGGTGTATGTGGTGGGGCAAAAATTTGTATCCTGCACTAAATCCATTAGAGGGCTCCAGTTCTTTACCTGTTGTGTGTGTGGTTTTGTTTTAAAAAAGGAAATAATTGTGTTCAAGAGTAGTGTATTCTGAGAAGACCATCGGAATTCCGACAAAGCACAAATCCCATATACAACTTCTATAGCAAAAAGAAAGCATAACAGTAACACACAGTGTTCACAAATACACAGTCACATCTTATACTCTCTTGGCAACACTTGAATATGACTCTGTGTAACAAAGCTAGAGGAGAACATTGCTGTATCTCCAGGATGTGCGCCACCATTGAATGAAGCAGACTGTACTGTAATGCAGCAACATTTGCTTGGAAGGAGAGAATATATTTTGTTAAACTTTTTTAGGTGGAAATAGCAAGACATCTCCTGAAATTTATGTTGGGGATGCCACCTAGCATGTTAGCATATAGCTCATAAAGAACATTTATAAAAACTGATCTAGCATTTCCCCCCTTGTATACTAATTTTAAAAAGACTGGAGTAACACGTAAGAAAGTCACAGAAAAATCTGTTGATACAATCAAGTCCCTGTAGTTCTGAAATCTTAGATTTGCCATTGTGGTAGAAGACAGCAAGCCAGGTGACTATACTGTTAACACTACATTCCCTGTAGCAAAACAATATTTACCGACTCAACTTTAATAATCCAATGAGGTTGCCATGTAATTACATTGTTTGTTTGTGTTACTATGGAAACAACTACATATAAAATAATTATATATTTTCAGCAACAATTACTACTTTAAGCAAAAAGCTGTTCTTAGTAGCGGTTCATTAGATTCATAGTAGCTGCAAGAGAATGAATGTTTCTGTCTTTTTGTGTGTGCGTGTGTGTGTGTATATGTAACTGTATACAACATGTGATGTGTAACATCTAATAACTGCCACTGGAGGATTGTCCTAGAAATATATTATGAATATTTTTATGTTGGAATCATGTTTTATATTGCATTGTTTAAAAATATATTATAAAGATTTGTATGTTGTGCTGAAACATTTTTAAAGAGCTAAGCCGCCCCTTATAACAGGGTGTTCGATTTTGCTGATATATTTGCCATGTGGAATTATGCTGTTGAAAATAATCAGTGCTCCAATAAGTTGTTATTTCATGTGATTTAAGGAAATGTGTTTAATAAAGAATGCATCTCTTTTAGAAATTTTGCACATGGCAGTATTAAACCTTAAACAGAACCTTCAGAAAAAATATTTAAACCTTGTTTAGCTTCCTTTGGAAAAGTAAAATGTATTTTTGCCACAGTAAATACGTAAATTTGTTCCCTGCTTTAGCAAAATCCATGTACCTGACACCATCCTCTATTGCCATTTTTCTACTCCTGCTCTATAGATTTTCCCCAGTTTCAGGGTATCCCCTGCTTCTCCAGATTTATTTTCTGATGATGATGATGATGATGATGATGATGATGATGATGATGATGATTTGAATAGATTTGTGCCCACTCTGTTTCTTTCCTATCTTCTTTCTTCATTTTTGTCATCTAAGGAAAGGAGAGTTAAGCTGAAATCAAAATCCAGACCCAGGGAGAATTTGGAAAACCATAGAGTTGTACCCAGGTGAATCTGTGTAGAAGGGCAATTGCAAGAGAAAATTTTCCTATTTTCTGTTATATCTCCTTCTAAAAGTCACTCCTCTGGACACTGGTGTAGCAATAATCAGACTTGCAAGATCCTGTTATTATAGCCAGTCTCAATAAAAGTAGTTTTAGCCTTCCTGTAGAATTGATTTCTTGGTCTGGTCTACCTAGTGGGGCTGACACCAATCTTGCAAGGCTTATTGTGTTGTACTTGCTCCTCCTTCTTATACTGTAGTTCAGTGAATTAGGGAGGTATCTGAGTCACTTTCAAACGTTTTCTGGACTTCCGTCAAGGTCATCTGCCTTACTCCCTACACATATTGCTCTGACTTGCCCTTCTAGGACTAACTCCATCCTCCTACTAGAGCATCAGCTCCTCCTCCTGTATCTTTCTGAAGCACCCCAAACCTCAGGAGCAATCATTCATATAATCTAAAGAGAGCTTTGCAGCAATGGTTTTATGCCTGAAAAAAATCTGGAAAATATCTGAGGCAGATGTAAGGTTGACCAAGAGTCAGAGGTAGGCTAGCAGTAGGTAGGCACCAAGCTATGTAGGCCTCTGAAACACAATTTACTCTTCGGGATATCTGGAGCTTCTGTGTCCCTCCACACCAAAGTTGCACAATTTCCTTTTTTCAGATAGGGCAAAAGGTTCTTGGAAAAATGTATTCCTCTGAAAGTAAGTGAGGTTTTCATATCTGTAATGATTGTAAGAATTCAATTATCTGACCGACTACTATGGTCTAGTGGTTAAGGCAACGGGCTAGAAACCAGGAGACTGTGAGTTCTAGTCCCGCCTTAGGCATGAAAGCCGGCTGGGTGACCTTGGGCCAGTCATTGTCTCTCAGCCCAACTCACCTCACAGGGTTGCTGTTGTGGGGAAAATAGGAGGAGGAAGGAGTATGAGGTATGTTCCCCACCTTGAGTTGTTTATAAAAATAATAAAGGCATGATAAAAATTAAATAAATAATTTAAAATGCTATGGTATACTTTACAGTGAGGGGCACGATGGCTGTGGTTAAGATGCCAGGCTTGTCGATCAGAAGGTCGGCGGTTCGAGACCCTAGCCCCACATGATGGAGTGAGCTCCCGCACTCACCCCAGCTCTTGCCAACCTAGCAATTCGAAAGCATGCAAATGCAAGTAGATAAATAGGTACCACTTCCGTGGGATGGTAACAGCGTTCTGCGCACGTCATGCCAGCCACATGACCGCAGAAGCATCTTCGGACAGCGCTGGCTCTTCGGCTAAGAAACGGAGATGAGCACCGGCCCCTAGAGTCGGACACGACTGTGCAGGGGAAAACCTTTACCTTTTATACTTTACAGCTTATCCTAAAAAACTGACCACAAAATATAATCATAATATATGAAAGAACAAATAATAATAATCAAAGTCACCTCAAAGATAAGGAATTTAATAACCTCATTTGTATTTATATCATATATCATAAATTGCACCTCCAATTTTCCAGCAACAGTACTTTATACATAAGAGAAGAGACTTAGATAGTCCTTTAACATGCAATTCTATAAAAATCCATTCAAAAACAGGTAAGTTAGCCCAGCAAGGCAGCTTTGACCATATATTAATTAACATTTTCACATTTACTGAACTAAGTTCATTTTTTATCCAGTTCCTACAATTTAGCAACTAAATATAAATGGGCAAGAACCAAGGTCATGCAAGCAATGTCTTACACAACAGAATTTTCAATTCTCCTCCTCCTGTGGACTGCATCTTTCTAAAATCTATCCCATAGGATCTCCAGATCCTCTGAAGCACAGTGTAGTAGACAGTGTGGTAGACAAGCACAGTGAAGTACAGTGGAAGGCACTGGGGATACAGAGGAACCTTAATATTGGCTACTTTAGCTAAATTATGCGAGTTACCTACTACTTAAAATGCATAATGTAGTTATTCTGGATGCAAGATAAATATCACTATATAGTAGGAATCAGCAAAATGGCACCCACAGCTACCTGAGATGCCCTACAAAGTAAGAATTGTTGGAATTTTATAGTATCTTTAACATCCTTACTTGAGATCTAATGAGATCTCTAATGAGATCTCAACAATCCTGGCAAAAAAAGGGCCATTCTTTGAGACCCTAGATGTCTGTCAGAAGATTTCTGCAATTTTTAAATAGTAGGCAGACAATCACTCGGTACTGCATGAGAACTAAAATGGGCTTGACAAACAAGAAAAATGGCTATCTCTGCAGTACAGTATAGCAGAACATAATTTTCTTTAGCTAAGTTGGTTCTACAGTGTTGATCTGAACTGGAACATCATTTGAAATTGGATAATACTGTATTATTCCCATTTTTAAAGTTACAAGATCAACAAAGCACAAAAAAACAAGATGTCATATATCTTCTGTGCTAGTTAGAGATGGCAATTTGTATTCTGTTCTGGCCAATCTGAATATAATAAGCATTAATTTTACGAAAATATCTATAAGCAACATTTTTATTAATATTTCATATATTAGCTTTTAATTTGTAGCAAAACTGGGAACTGGATACCTAGTTACTGGATACTACTGTTTCTGAATGGCAAGATCTCACAAAATATGTCATTGTACAAATTTCTGAGATATCTGTGAAAGTTTTCTTTGGGGTCTATTGTATGATTAATTAAAATTATCTTTATAAGATTGTCTAATAAGTATTTTATATTTATTATGATAGAAAATTATTTAACTTTATGATGTTATCTTAATTCAAAATATAATTTGCATATCCATAAAATACCATTTCAGAGATCTAGTCCCTGGTATGCTGAGGGACTGATTCACACATGCACTTACAGTATATCATTCATTTTCGAAAGAATTATCATTTCATACACTGACTGAACTAGATTGAACTTGCTTTTCTCTGTTTATGTCCTACTCAGCTGCTCTTTCAGGATAAAACCTGCGACCACATATATGGTACTGAACAACTGGATCATTTCTTCATTGTGGCAGTGAGATGAGATATAGAAGTGGACATGCACACATACACTGCAGTTAACGTTTGCATGATACATTTAAAAAAGGTAAAGGTCCCCCCCCCCCAGCACAGTTGTGCAGTCGTGTCCGACTCTAGGGGCCAGTGCTCATCTCCGTTTCTTAGCCGAAGAGCCAGCGTTGTCCAAAGACGCTTCCACGGTCAAGTGGCCGCATGACACGTGCGGAACGCTGTTACCTACCCACTGGAAGTGGTACCTATTCATCTACTTGCATTTGCATGCTTTCGAATTGCTAGGTTGGCAAGAGCTGGGGCTAGTGTGGGAGCTTACTCCGTCACGCGGGGCTAGGGATTCGAACCTCCGAACTTGCGATCTTCCGATCGACAAGCCTCGCGTCTTACCTGCTGAGCCACCACGTGATACATTTACCAGTGGTTAACTAAATCATGATTTACTCAACCCAAAGTTCTAGTTTTGCACAATCCTAATCTGTTCATATGGGCTGCTTTTACCCAACATGCTAAGAAATTGTGTGTGGCTAGTTTGTGCCTAGTTTGTTGTGCAAACACAACCTAATACACAGCACATTGGAGAGACTCTCAATGACCTACTGAGCATCTGAAAAAAGACTTAATTGAATGTAGAAACTGACTCTCCCATTAATTTAATCACCAAAAAGAGTTTGAACATTCCCTTAGGCAGATCTTTGTCCAAAATCTCCTACATAAAGATTTTTCACACTTACCTCTCTGCTGTTAAATTGCTATGAAGACCACTTTCAGAAGATTACTGAAGGCTGCTTTAACTACAGATTTATATAGTGCTCTTTCTTCTTCAAATCAGTAACATTATTTGACTATGTATTAGAGCTACACCTACTGAGCATGTAAGTTTTGCTGAACTTACTATAAAGACTTAAACAGCTGCCTGATTACAACTGCCTGATTACAATTTATTATTCACTCCTTCCACTTGCATTTGAATTGCAATGGATAGCCTCATCCCCAGGATGGCTGATTTTAAACATCATTCTTCATAGATAACTTGAGCACTGCATTGATTACACTGATGTAAACTACATTTCCACAAACCTCAAAGGGTCCCAGATGCCTCCTGGAATGTAAATCTAATTCAAATTAAATTGCAATTAATTCAATTACAATTATGTTTTATTAATTGAATACCATTATTGGCTAAAGGGAAAAGAAACAGTTTAATACAGATCAAGGAAATATAAATGTTCGACTTAGTTTAATGACTTGGACTGAAGTTTTTGGTATTTCTTTGGTTAGGTGCAACTGGGTGGGGCTCAACTGCTAGTGATTGCATCAGCAAATGCTTGCCATCTCAGCTTAGCTCTTCCAAGAACAGTCCTGTGATCCCCTTAATCCTGTCCATACATCTTATCTTTTGTCTTTCCCTTTTTCATTTACCTCAGCCCTCTCAAACATAGTAATTTCCTATAGTTTTTCATCTGTTCACATCACATTCTTAAAATCTATGAGTTCTGCTTGCTGATCAGTGCCTTAAGGGAGTGATCATTCTTTATTTGGTCCAATATCGACTGACTGGCTCTTCTTGCAGTATGTGATACTCTTAGTAAATGTCTGCAGATCTGTATTTCAGGCATCAATCTTCTTTCTTTTGATGTTTCTCCTTGTCCAGCTTTTACAGCTGGATTGTGCATTACCACTAGAAAGTCCAATCCTTTAACTTTTCTGGTCTTTGTTATGGTGGAAATATGCTTATCCTTCGTGTAAAGGTAAAGGTTCCCCCCGCACATTTGTGCAGTCGTGTCCGACTCTAGGGGCTGGTGCTCATCTCCGTTTGTTAGCCGAAGAGCCAGCGTTGTCCGAAGACGATTCCGCGGTCATGTCACCGGCATGACGCGTGCGGAACGCTGTTACCTACCCACCGAAGTGGTACCTATTCATCTACTTGCATTTGCATGCTTTCGAATTGCTAGGTTGACAATCCTTCATCCTTCATGATTTTCCCTAATTCTGTCATTACCTTTCTCCATAGGATTAATCTCCTCTTTACATCTCCAGCACAGTGCCCATCTTTATCACTGAGCTCAAGAAACCAACATTGTCTGCTATCTTTATTTCTTTGCTATCAACTGTGAGTTCACTATGCATACCGGTTGACATTACTCACATTTTTTTCATTTCCAGATTTACTTTCATAATGCACTCTTGTAAGTCTCTAAAAAAGTAAAGGTAAAGGTTCCCCCCGCACATTTGTGCAGTCATGTCTGACTCTAGGGGCCGGTGCTCATTTCCGTTTCTTAGCCGAAGAGCCAGCGCTGTCCTAAGACGCTTCCACGGTAATGTGGCCAGCATGACACGCGTGGAACGCTGTTACCTACCCACCAAAGTGGTACCTATTCATCTACTTGCATTTGCATGCTTTCGAATTGCTAGATTGGCAAGAGCTGGAGCTAGTGCGGGAGCTCACTCCGCACGCAGGGCTAGGGATTCGAACCTCTGAACTTGCGATCTTCCGATCGACAAGCCTGGTGTCTTACCCGCTGAGCCACCAAGCCCCCTGTAAGTCTCTACTTTCAGCTAATAAACATCATCTGCATATCTCAACTGCTAATGTATTGACCCCCTATTTGATCCCACCATCGTTTCTTCTAATCCTGCTATTCCTGTAATATACTTGCTGTACAATTTCAACAGATATAGGACAACATGCATCCTCCCTTTTCTCAACCACTCTGTTTTGTTCAAACTCAGTTCTTACAGAGTTTTCTTTTTTCATGAGAAAGATTCCTCAGAAGAAGACTCCAATGTTCTGGCACACACAGGAGGTTTAACAGATTCTACCTTCTGGCATGATCTCCACAACTAAGGACAATGTAGTCAATGAAGGAAAAGTAAACCTCCTTGAACTCTCTTGCACCCTCCATTATTCAGTTTGTATTAACTATCAGAGCTCATGTCTCTGCCTTTTCTGAAATCTACCTGTTCATTTGACATTTTTCTCTCCAGGTAATGCTCTGTTTTCCTTTGAAATATCTTAAGCAAAATTTTCCATGCAGTGGTTTGGTCATTTGCATCACTCTTCTTCAGTATTATATGGCAATCTTTCTCACTCTCTAGTCTTGTCCCATATTTGTTGGCATGGAGCTAGTAGCACTAATTACCTCTTTTCTTGCAGTCTTCAATGTACATTTCATCTACTGTATGCCCGGAGCTTTCTTATTTGGCAGCTGGTCTTTTGCTTCTCATATCTTGCTTTCAAATGGAGTTGGTTTCTGCAAATATTTCTGACATTCTATAATCCCATTTGTAAAGGATTTCAGGACAGTTCATTTGTCTCAATCTCTGTGAAGTCTCTCCCTACCTTAGCTGTACATTTTCCTGCGAGCTTCTTAAAAACATCATCCATTTTCCTTGCTATTTTCCTCTATTTGTTGACATTTTTGATTGACATACCTTTCCCCGAATTTTCTTATCTGACTTTGAAAGTCTGCATTCAGTCCTTCTACGTCCCTCTTGTTGCACAAGGCTTTCATCTCCATCTTTTTCTGGCAGTCATGATAGCTGGTTCTTAAGGCAATGTGCATGTTTCCTTATTTGAAATTGGGAGGGGAGACGGTTTCCATTTTAATCTTCACAATTTCTCTTATCCCTTCTGAGTTGAGAGTTGTTAAAGTTTTGTTCACATAAATTAAGCGTACCAAATCTGTTCTTTGCATTGTTTTTATATTCTGACTGCATTCCTCCAGGCCAAATATTACTGACATGTTTATTCTGTTTAATTTTCGATATTTACTCTGTACGTTTAACATGTATAATTTATGGTCCATTCCACAATCTGCACCTGGAAGTACCCAGGCTGACTGAACTGCCCTTCTTTGGCTTCCTCTTAAGTAATTGATTTGATTCCAGTGTTCAGCACATCCAGTGATAACCCAGTGATATCCATGTGTACAGTCTGGGTTTGTCCTGAGATAGATAGATAGATAGATAGATAGATAGATAGATAGATAGATAGATTATAATAGTAAAAAGTAATACAGACTAAACTTATAGAAAGAGAAGAGAATAGGAAGAAAGAATAAAAGGTAAAAGAAGAAGAAAGAGAAAAGTGAGAATATAATAAAGAAAGAGAAAAGAAATATATAAAAAGTGATTTCCAACCTTCATCACAACAATTATAAACAAATTTAGTGGCTCTCCACCCCCTATAAAGTTATAAACAAATATTTCTTCATCACATATCCCATCCCTTATCTATAGACAAATCCATAAAGCATCAATTTTTCAGTCCAGGCATCAGCAAAAAGTCCATAAAGGGTTGCTAGCTTTGTAACAACATATCTTATTTTAACCTTGATCAAATAAACCAACTTTATATTCCTTCCTTTTACTTCTGTCTTATTCTTTAGTTCATTCAAATATTGTCATAGGATTTGATTCAATTCTTCTTTGTCCCATCAGAGAGTTCTTCAAGGCTTTAACAAGCCTCTTTTGTAAATCCAATAAGAAAAAATCATCCAGGTCACTCTCTTGCTTTGTCATTTGTATTTGCATTTTGATTTTTAAAACATAAGTCAGTTTCTTTTGTATATTCAGTAAAGCATCTTTTTCCAAGTCGTTCTGATGGTCTTTCATTTGTAAATCCATTTTTGGTACCCTCTCTATCTTGTCAGACAAAATTTGTTCCACATCTGTGATTTCTTCAATGATATCTTTTGGACATAGTCTATCTATAGAAGCAGACATCATTACTGGCATTGATGATATTGTGGCTATTAATTTCTGGCTCCATTCTTCAAAGGTCTCCTTTAATATTTTCAATGTTATAGCATTTTGCATCATTTTGTAAGTCCCAATAAATAAAAGCAGGCTTGTATTTTCCCCCCCTCTACTTAGGAACTTTAGTCCCCTCTAGTGTCCAGTTTCTAAAATCATAAAATTACTTGCAATAACCAAAACAAATCTGTTTCCCACGAGAAGCTGTTTATTCTTTATAATTAATTCCAAAATCTTATAGTAAAAGTCAATATTCCAAATTTATCTGGACCCTTAATCCATTTATAACTTTCTTAGATCAAAATCTTATTTAGCTTTTGGCTGTTTATTTCAAATTCTTTAAGTTCTTAAGCTTATAATTATTTTTTCTTTTGTCAGAGTTGAAGATAAATTCACCCGATGAAGACTGTTCAAACTTGTTGTTCCAAAGGTCTCTAATAGCTTTCAGATGGTTAATAGGCAATTTCCAAAAGTGATTAGAAAGTGAGGTTTGCGAACTTAATGTCTTTTAAAAGGCTCCACCATGGTTGTGAGCAAGTTGGATGATCCCAGGGTCTCCTGGCACTCAAACCCTCAGAAAACCACTGTTCTGTGGTCTCCTTGTGAGGAGCAGGCATCCGGAGCACATGTGGGTGATCTCCCGTCCTCTCCTTATCCAGAGAGGTTCCAAGGGACCAGTCTACTCACCAGTTCCTTGGTCTTTGTCATGGTCGTCGGCTCTGCCTTCACAGAGCTGCCTTCAGTTTGCCGTACCTCCCCTGGAAGTCTGGGTTCCTACTGCTTGAAGCAGGTGTGGGAATAAAAAATAATATTTACCTACCTTCTGCATTATTGCATTTACCCAGTTCAAATCATACTGTAATGATGTAGTGCTTAAGGTATTGGACTGAGATGGGGAAAAGCCATGCTTAATCCATCTCCACCATGAAAGCTGACTGAGTAACTTTGGGCCAATCTCTCTCTCTCTTAGTCCAACCTACCTCACTGGCTTGTTGTTGTAGAGAAAAATGGGAAGATGGTGCAGTACCTAGCTGACTTGAGCCCTGGAAGGAAGGTGGGATATACATTTAACAAATACATATATTTTGATATACATTTAACAAATACATATATTTTGATATACATTTAACAAATACATATATTTTGACATACACTCGAATGAGACTGATATAAACTGGACCTCCAGTAACAATAACAGATATAACCTTGTCATTTATTAGGTTATAGCTAAACACATACTTAGCCATGCCTTTATTGAATATAACAGCAATTTCATTCCTTTCTTTGATCTCATGCTCCAAATAATGCAATCCAATGTCTCTAATTTAAATGGCCAATTCTGGTCTACTTAATTTCTCTTAGACCTAAAACTTCTAATTTAATACACTTCTATTCTGTTTCAACAATATCAGATTTCCCTGAATTATGCTTCTCATATTCTATGTTTCAATTGTATGTGGCCTCATAAAACAAGGAAGATCTTTTTTAAAATTCAACCATTCGTGATCAGATTTCTTGAGACATTGGTCTGGCCATATCACCACCTCCATATTGACAGATAAAAGTTTGACACTCTTCTCCAGTAATTGAAGGAGGGTCTCATGACCTGGAGGCCTCATCATCTGGCATCCAAACTTGTCTAAATATTTCATAGATGTTTTCTTGTCATTGACTTCTATGATTTTGGGAGTTCTTTCTCCTAGGTGGGTTGGCTTTCCTCATGCCTGAAGTGCCCAACCTATCATCAGCACTGTTGTGATTACTCTTAGGTTTACCCTTCCCATGTCTTCCTTACTGGTAAGGGTGAGCCTAACAGGGACTCCCAGTCTCACTGGCATAATTCTCATGGTCACTGAAGCCACCAAATTCTCCTACAACTTCTAGGTGAGCCTCTGAGAGGCTGTTGCCTTAACAGACATGTTCATGCAGGTTTTTTGGCAGCAATATGTGTGGTGGATTCCGGCAGATAAGGGAATGCATTCCAGGCAGGTAAGAGGATTTGCAGCCCAGACACTGTTATTGGGAAAGTTAAGAGGTTCAAGGTAGCTCCGCCCTAGAGCCTTCCCAGGTTATTTACCCTTAGGTTAGTTATAGTAGCTTTAGTCTGGCAAGATTCTGTCTATATGGTGAGAACAATAAAGAACTAGAATCGGAATACACTGATTCAGCGTCGTTCTTGGTCTGATCCTGAGAATATGAAAGTGGTTGGCCATTACCTTCTTTTGGGGCAGTGTTCCTCAACCTTGGCAACTTTAAGATGTGTAGGCTTCAACTCCCAGAATTCCCCAGCCAGCTTTTCTGGCTGGGGAATTCTGGGAGTTGAAGTCCACACATCTAAAAGTTGCCAAGGTTGAGAAACACTTTTTGGGGTGTTTTTTCAGTTTTCCCAGTCAGGTTTATTGATGAACAACAACAATTCTCTGGAGGCCTCCCATCCAAATACCAATCGACGCAATCCTACTTAGTGTTTGAGCCCAAACAAAGTCAGCCAGGATCTGTCACTTTACAGCTTCTTTAAAGTCTCTCAAAGGATATGTTTATATAAATAGATCAGTAAACTGGTACTTGGCACGACTGAACCTGCAAATCCATCACAAGAAAGCAGCAGCCAACTTGCAACAAAGCATTCCTAATGGGGTATTTAACTAACACTTTGGAAAAAAACCCAAGAATGTCATATTGGCAAGTGATCTATGTTTATATTACATCATCATCTTCTGGAGCACAGCCCAGAGACTTTGAGAACTCAGCTACATTCACAAATGAAATGCTAACAACAATGCTGTTTTTCAAAGCTTACAAACTAACAAATAGCAGTAAATCTAATCAAAAGCTTGCTTTATCTACTGCATATCATGCTCGCTGTTTGGAAAAACTGGCTAATACTTCATATAACCCCATCTGCCACATTTAAAGGAAGAAGACATGGAGCTGACTTGTACCTAAAGTTAACTACTCCCAGCAGCTATGTATTGCCTGTTCTAGCAACATTCCCTGAGATCTCATGCAAATAAAACTGTCATCCCATGTATCTAACACTGTATACATATACATGCACCTGAAACTTTTGTGAATTGATTCAAAGAGAAACATAATACTCTTTGTGGGTGTTTACCTTTAACTGGGAGAAGGGGATGAGTTGGTGTATAAACATTATTCCAACATCCTCATACTTTTGGTTCTGTTTTGGCATTACTCATGCTTTCAGGAGAAGAATTCAGCTGCACATTTGGGTATTATTCCAAGAACGACAGGGAAGAAAAGTGTGGCTCAGTGTTTGCTGTGCTTATCTGAAAGAATCCTGCATTAAACTTTGGCATAGTTGGTCACAGAATTAAATTCTTTCATTATTTACCTAGGAATAATCCCCACTGAATTTAATGAGAGACACTTGGAGTAAATATGGATATATTTGGCCTACACAGCAATACAGGTAAATGTATATTTCTCCCACTGCCTGAAACTGGACCATCTGGTTTTAGGAGAGAGCCTTCTTCTGTTTGGCTCCCAAGCTATGGTAGGCCTTCCACAGGGAGATGGCATATGGCTCCTTTCTCCCAGTAAATACAAACTTGGCAAAACTGCATCTCTTTCACCAAGCTGTTAACTGTTAATTTAACTTTAATCATTCTGATTTTGATTTTAATCATAATGATCTTTCTGTTGTGTTATATATTCTGTACTTTATAAACCACCTTGAGTGTTTACATAAGCAGAAAGATGGAATATAAGTTTAATATATTTTTTTAAAAAACTAGCAAGTACTACAGATCACTTGGAGAGACATTTAAACCAATGAGACAACACAGTCCTTTGATTTTTGGACACTAAACACATACATAGCCACTTTTAATTATATCCACTTTTTATTGTAAGTGAAAAATGAATCCATAGATCCTTATCTAAATTTTACATATTAGATAAATTCTTTTTAATTCTAATACAAATTACCATTTGTGAACACTGAAAACATGCCCAGCCAAAGTTTTAATATAAACAAGAGAAAAATTCCACTTAAAAAGTAATTTTGCAAAATTGCAAACTATCAGAATATGGAATATGTTAACTACATTATTACATCTGCACACAGCCAGTCCCTAATGTGAGAATGACAAATGTTTTCAAAACTGTCTAAGTTGACACTTTAAAGGATGCAGATACATTGTAAGGTAAGGTAAAGGTTACCCCCGCACATTTGTGCAGTCATGTCTGACTCTAGGGGCCGGTGCTCATCTCTGTTTGTTAGCCGAAGAGCCAGCGTTGTCCAAAGACACTTCCATGGTCATGTGGCCAGCATGACACATGCGGAACGCTGTTACCTACCCACCGAAGTGGCACCTATTCATCTACTTGCATTTGCATGCTTTCGGATTGCTAGGTTGGCAAGAGCTGGGGCTAGTGCAGGAGCTCACTCCGTCACGCGGGGCTAGGGATTCGAACCTCCGAACTTGCTATCTTCCAATCGACAAGCCTGGTGTCTTACCCACTGAGCCACCACGCCCCCTAGCTGTATGCAGATACAGTGACTTTCTTCCAAAGAGTCCATGTCATCCAAGAGAAGAGATACGGCACTAACAGAAGTAGACAACGAACAGAAGAGACTGCCTACGTGGCTTCTTCCTCCCCTCCCTGTCCTGCCACTTTCAAGCTTGAGCACTTTGTCCTTAGGCAGTTGCAATTTACCACCATAAAGCTACCAAGAACAGACTAAACTTCAGAGGAAGAAAAAATAAAGTATGTATTTCACCATCATTTACTGAGGCACTGATATGGGGAGGGGTGGCCATAAACAAGTTATATACTTAAGCATTCACAAACCTAGCTTTAATTAAGAAAACAAAATTCAAAGAAATGTAAAAACAGCATCAAAAAGAAAAACCAAAGAAAGATACATGGAACATGTGAGCATGCCCATGGCTCATTGTTTTAGATCTATTAGCAATCATTTTGAAAGGAGTTTGTCTCTTAAGTTCTGTGCTAGCCTTCTGCCTGGTGCCCCCCAGCTGTGTTACATATGCAGCTTCCACAATTCCCAACCAGGAGATGCAATGCCAATATATCTGTAAGGCAGCAGATTGTGGAAAGCAGGTCTACAGTGACTGGCAATGGCTCTTTAGAGTGTTTAGACAGAAGGCTTTCTTTAGGCATCAGGGTCAGAACCCGAAAACCTGGACCCGTGAACGTGTGTGCTGCTCTACCACTGAGCTACAGCCCTCCTACTCATATACGCTTTAAAAAGTTCGTGTTAAAAAGTTGTTGCTACCTGAAGTTCCTGACATTCCTATCCTAAACAAGATAGTGGATTGAATACAGAATCTAGCAGGGGAGTGAAGGACGATTGTGGCCAATTCTTTGTCCTTTTACAGCCCTTTTTCCAGTCCTTCAGATCAATTTTTTCAAGTAGGAGACTTCAGAGGAAATCAGCAAAAAAAATGCACCCTTTCTGCTAAATTAAAAGCTTCCCCCTAATGGAAGGGCATCTGTTGGGGGTTATGCTGGATCCCAACAGTAAAAATGTTGAGCCATCTGCACTGCAGTACTGTATAATTAACACTTGCAGCATCATTGCATAAGGAGCATCCCTGTGCCCTGAATTGCTTTGCTTCACTATCACTATCAGCAGTCCTAATTTCTTCCTGGGCAACATATCTAGGCTTCACCTCCCAATGCCATCTGAACCCACTGTAAATAAAAACAAAGATGAAATATTTATATGATCTGGAGAGAAACCAGAGTATTTTAAGTAGGAAACACATATGGGACCAAGACAGCTATAACATGAGCTATAAGGAAAACAACAGGTGCCACAGTTGTCAGATCAAATTGTAGGTTTATTCCCAATTTGTTTGGGGCATTGAACCTTTAGCAAGGAGCACTCTAAGGTATAGGTTGAGAGACCTGATTCCTTTCTCACTGAGTGAAGGTAGCTAATTTACAATTCTGTTCAGTCTTCAACATTTCAACATATGGTTTGTATATCAAAAAAACTCTTGCTTAATGTAGGGAACCCTAGTAATAAACCAGCAGACTTGTAGTGTCCAAAATCAAGGGGGTGTTCTGGAACACGTCTTCATCATGAAAGATGGTACCTTCTTTTCTTGAGGTGAAGGACTGAACCATTATTTGCTTCATGGCAATCAGGAATCCAACCAACTCTATCCTTCCATCAGTACCAACCAACTTATAGCAGCCTAATCAAGATTCTCTGGTGCAAAGATAGTTCTAGATTTGAGGGGATGTAAGGACACAGTACCTTCTGGTGGGCTCCCTTTTATATTAGTCTCCCCTCCCAGGGGTGCCTGGTAAGAGCAGACAGCAGTTGCTGCTGCAGTATTACAATGACCAGCTTGGATCTGCCATTTTATTTTCTCACAGTATAAGAGAGTTATGTAATGACTCAGTATAGGTTACCCTTATCACAGCAATAGGAGGAGCCTTATGACGAAGGTGAAAGAAGAAAGTGCAAAAGCTGGGTTGCAGTTAAACCTCAAAAAAAACAAGATGATGGCAACCAGCTTGATTGATAACTGGCAAATAGAAGGAGAAAACATGGAGGCAGTGACAGACTTTGTATTTCTAGGCGCAAAGATTACTGCAGATGCTGACTGCAGCCAGGAAATCAGAAGACGTCTACTTCTTGGGAGGAGAGCAATGGCAAATCTTGATAAAATAGTTAAGAGCAGAGACATCACACTGACAACAAAGGTCCGCATAGTCAAAGCAATGGTATTCCCCGTAGTAACCTATGGCTGCGAGAGCTGGACCATAAGGAAGGCTGAGCGAAGGAAGATAGATGCTTTTGAACTGTGGTGTTGGAGGAAAATTCTGAGAGTGGCTTGGACTGCAAGAAGATCAAACCAGTCCATACTCCAGGAAATAAAGCCAGACTGCTCACTTGAGGGAATGATATTAAAGGCAAAACTGAAGTACTTTGGCCACATAATGAGAAGACAGGATATCCTGGAGAAGAAGCTGATGCTAGGGAAAGTGGAAGGCAAAAGGAAGAGGGGCCGACCAAGGGCAAGATGGATGGATGATATTCTGGAGGTGACAGACTTCACCTTGGGCTATCTAGGGGTGGCGACAGCTGACAGGAAGCTCTGGCATGGGCTGGTCCATGAAGTCATGAAGAGTCGGAAGCGACTGAACGAATAAACAAAAAAAAAATCACAGCAACAGACCTTGTCAACATCACTGTCAAGAGAGCCTATGATGGTCACATAATAGCACCAACATGTGATGGATCTCAGTACCTTAGCCTTAGAACTCTGGTGAGCCTGATGGTTGGATCAGAATTCTTTTGGACTTTGGTTCTCCCTGATCAAAGTTCAATAATGTATAAAAGATCCTTTCCCATATTCTGTATATCAACCTTTGGTTAAAGAAGATATACTATTGGATTTCTTTCTGCTCTGCTATTAAAAAAAACAAAGTCCTGCCAGAAAAAAGATTGATTATAGAGTTGATAAAATTATTTGCCCTGAAAGCTAGATAGTGTTCATACCTCAAATGTTCGTCCAGAATCCATACAGGAAAGACATAGCTGGGGAATTCTGGGAGTTGAAGTCCACACATCTTCAAGCTGCCAAGGTTGAGAAACACTGCAGTAATGTATATAAGATTTCTTCTCTTTCTTCAGCTTTAGGCAAACCTCAGGCTTATGTCTCAGTTTCTTGCTCCCTATTGCCTTGAGGGGGAAATCTTTAGCATCATTCAAAATATCTCTAGTGTCACGTGTGAAACCCACAAGGTGGGCTATTGTTACTGGGCCACTTGCTATCCAAAAGCAGATTTGCTGGTCTGAAGACACCTCAATTTAGGACTAGACTGACACTTGGGACTGCATATACTGTATATACTGTATATTAGCGCCTTGGATCCTCTACCAGCCGCTCGGCATCCACAGCCCAGCGGAGAAAACATAGGCAGCATTCACTGGAGGAAATCAATGAATCATTCACGATTAAAAAGAGAGGATTGAATTGTGTTTTATTTACTCAGAACACTAGCTTGTGCCTCTCTCACTCTTCTGTTAAATGAGACCTCAATAGTAGTATATCCATCCCATCTCTACCGATTTTTAAAAAGTTGCATAGCTGAAAATGTGTTCAACCAGATAAGGGGAGTCTGACTCATTTGTCATGTGCAAAGAAGCTGCTTTCACCATTTGGTTAGTCTGCTCCCTGCCATGTAACTAAGACTCAGAAAACGGGGAGGGGTTATAGAAATAGACAGGAAGATTGTGGGTTGCAGCATGTGGAAAGTTGCAATCAACAAACTGCATCAAGCTTCAAGAGGTCCTTTTTGTCTAGCAATGGGCTCTTGGAAAGATTCTGAGAGCCTCAGCTTTCATTCTTCTGAAGTACAGTAACTGATTAAAATCACATTAGACTTTTGCCCTTGCAAAAATAAGTTTCAGGATAAGATCTGATAGGGTGTGAATGCAATATCTACCTCTAAGGCAGTGCATCTGTTTACAATTTGATGCAGTCTTTAAAAAGCTATGCCAAAAAAAACCCCTTATCTACATTTGCCAACTCCTAATTTCTTTGTGAAGGACAAAACCCCAAGGGCTTCAAATAAACATTTTTCTGCAATGCATTTTGTAGTCATGCTCCTGAACACATTAGGTACAAGCAAACCCTTATCAGATAAGATACGATGTGTTAATGGGAGGCCTCAGATTAGACAACCAGTTAAACCAGTTTTAGCAACCCTCTCTCAAATGTTATTTAATACTGACCAGTTGTCTATACATATTTTCGCAATAACAGAAGATAAATTCCTTTTTTCCACAAAAGGTTTTTTTTTTCATTTTTCTGCCATTCACTTAGTCCTTTTCATGTACAGAGAGAGGCCCAGAGCTATTATGTGAGGTACTCTATTTCCCTATAGCAGAGCTTTCCAAACTTTTCATGTTGGTGACACACTTTTTAGACATGCATCATTTAGCAACACACTCTTACAGCAGGGCGTCATTTCACGACACACTCTTACAGCAGGGCACAAGGCAGGCACTAGGACCTGTGCGGAATCACAGCAGGTTTGGAGGCAGCAAGGCACAAGGCAGGCACTAGGACCTGCGCGGAATCCTGGCAGGGCTCGGAGGCTGGCAACACACCCAGACACTGCAGCCGACACACTAACGTGTCCCAACACAGAGTTTGGAAAGCTGTGCCCTATAGAATGAAAGGTCCTGAAGCCAACAGGAGGTGAATCTGCTTTTTATTTTTTTCTTCTATGTATGTGGATGGTGTGCATGAATATGTGCTAATAACGACATTGATGCCTTTAAATATCTTTATAGATAGACATGAAGAGTGCATATGTGAGACTGAGGGCTCTAGATCTTCCACACCCCTCAATGATGTGTGGCCCCACATGGTATTCGGTGTCTGTCTAGCTCTCAACGGTAAAATAACAATCCATTCCTGTATCAGAGTAAAGATAGCGTCTTTCTTTGTTGCTGCAAGCAAGGAAAATAAAAAAGAATCACACACTCACACAAAAGAAATGTGAATAGACAACAAGTGGATTTTTATTAGTCTTGATGATCTCTGGGAGGAGAGGATGCCAGGCCAGCAGATCCCCAGAAAAAGAGGATCGTCTCCACCTGCTCCTTCTTCACAGGGCAGGAACAATGGAATTCCTTTGCTGTCTGCTTCTTCTCTTACTCACTGGGGATACAAAAGGATGACTCCTACAGTAGTTGTTGGGATACAGGCAACAGTATGTCGGCTTGCAAAATAGTCTCTAGATAAGAGATCTTAGCTTGCACAGAACAGGGTGGACATGATGGGGATAGAATTGGACTTTGGTTGTCCTTGTGGCATAGGGAAGAAGGAAGATCAAGGAGGTCCTGGTTGGATGTATTGATGAGTCCCTCAACAGAGAAAGGTGAGAAGTTTAAAGGATTGTTTGCAAGCACTAGAAAAGTCTAGTGCAGAGCTTTCCAAACTGTGTGTCGCGACACAAAAGTGTGTCGCCACACACAGTCTGGTGTGTCGCCACACAACCCGGAAGCGCTGATGATGATCAGCGCTTCCGGGTTTTCCTGCGGCGACACACCAACGGCGGTGCGCAAAAACCGAAAGCGGCAGCAGCGCTTCCGGGTTTTTGCACGCTGCTGCAATGGCGGCACTTCCGGGTTTTCCCACAGTGACACACCAACGGCGGTTGGTGTGTCGCCGCGGGAAAACTTTGGAAAGCCCTGGTCTAGTGAATGGTGATGGTGTAAACTAATTGTAACTATACTGTCTTTCCTTTTTATCGCACGTCTTTAACATATTTGGCTTACTCCTGTTTTGTGTTCTGCATCACATTGCTTACACAAAAAGGAATAGGATGATGAGTATGTACATGTTGTAATCATTGCCATGAAAGTGACTTCAAGAGAAGGCAAGACCAGATTTTTCCCCCCTCAAATTCCAGCTTCAGTCCTTTCAGTGGCATTCTGCAGAGAATACAGACATCCCTGTTTTCTTCAAAATGGGATGGGGCAGTCAAAATCTTTATGGGGACCCTGCAGTGAAAGCTGAGTTCTGATCCCTAGTATGTGCTCAGACTTAAGAAACTATCTTTTGTAGACCAGAACAGTTTTCCAGATCTGTAGTTATTCCAGATTTATATAAATAGATCTGTGGAGTCCTTGGAGTCCTTCTCTTCGACTGGTATAAATAGATCTCTTCATAAAAGGGTTATCATTGGCATTTAAAACTGTGATTTTGAATGCTGTAAAAGCATTATCCCCCAGAAAAAAAATAGCCAACTGTTGATAGTAAACAGATTGTAAACAGGTTGTCTGATGAGATCTTAATAAACACTTTTCTTCATCAATTTTTATGAAGAGACACTTATGATTTCAGATTACTAAGGGACCTTTATTTTATTTAATCAAAGTAAAATATGGAATGTCTCAATCTGTCTGTCAGCATTTATTGTCCCTATAGGAATTGTTTAAGAAAAGGAAACTGTTCATCTTAGAATGATTTGGCAGTATTCATTTGAGCCTTTTTTGTCATCAGAATTAATCAGATAAGACAGTCTTGACACCTTCTGTTTCTATCATAGTTCGTTGTGAAAGCTGAACAACTTAATAGGATATTATCTGTACACTGAAATTTAAGATAGGCTTCCTGTGCGGAGCTACAGGAAATTCCCAGGAAGGCGTCTTTATAGACTTTCAATAAATTTAAGTTTTGTTTTGTTTTTCTTAAATGAAGTAGTAAAAGAAGGCATGTTAGATACTTAGTTCCAAAATATCCCATGAGACTGACATTCAGAGTCACACCAATAACTGCAAAACATTAGTTTTTCAGTTGGATTATGCTGAAGTGGATGTGATCAAATGGAGTCACATCTGGTGGCAAATGTCAATTTAGATAACTAATTTGTTAGAAAGGTTTTGAGGAAAATAGAAACATTTCATAACATTCTTATATAACAATTTTGTTGTGGCTTTATTGATCATTTTCCTCCAAGATGTATAAAATGGTGCAGTGTAAAAAAGTAATTCAATTTTTGTTATGAACTATCAGATTTATTATAGCAAATGCTGAACAGCTGAAGTACATCTTTCTTTGGAACAGTGTATTTAAAATAATTGGAAACTGCATTGGCAAAACAATTTAGAAAACAGCACAGAATCTTAGTTAAGGATACTTTGATCCCATTTTAGCTCCATGGAGGGAGGTTATATTAAAAACATAATGCATAATAGATTAACCTCATGTTGGACAGAAATATTGAATGTGGATGTTCAAATTTTCTTCTTAAGACTACCAATGTATTAATATACAATGTGAAGTTATTTTTTTAAATATTATTTGCTCTGACAGACATATCTGAAACATGTTGTGGGGAAGATATCACTGTGGCTTAATTAATGCATTTATTGTCAGATCAGCAGCACATAAACTATGATAGCATTGCGTAGTCTCTGCCCCTCTGATCTCTACTTGCAGCCTTATTTGCTCAGGGCTGGGGTTTACTCTTATGATAAGGTGAAGTACCTCGGCTTTTAGGATACAACTGAACTTTAACTCCCAACAATTTCAGACACCTTGAAAAAGGCTGAGAGATGCAGTTGAAGGCTACAGGTTCCCCTTATTTGTGCTATGCTTTGGAGTCAAGCAAGAAACTCTGCTTTTAAAAATATTACTTCAGCCCACAGATTACATATCATGGACAGTATTCTCTAAAGCAGAGCTTTCCAAACTGTGTGCAGTGTCTGGGTGTGTCGCGGCTGCTGCTGCCTCCGAGTCCTGCCAGGATTCCATGCAGGTCCTAGTGCCTGCCTTGTGCCTTGCTGCCTCCAAACCAGCTGTGATCCCACACAGGTCCTGGTGCCTGCCTTGTGCCTTGCTGCCTCCAAACCTGCCCTGCCAGGATTCCACGCAGGTCCTAGTGCCTGCCTTGTGCCTTGCTGCCTCCAAACCAGCTGTGATCCCACACAGGTCCTGGTGCCTGCCTTGTGCCTTGCTGCCTCCAAACCTGCCCTGCCAGGATTCCGCACAGGTCCTAGTGCCTGCCTTGTGCCTTGCTGCCTCCAAACCTGCTGTGATTCTGCACAGGTCCTAGTGCCTGCCTTGTGCCTTGCTGCCTCCAAACCTGCTGTGATTCCACGCAGGTCCTAGTGCCTGCCTTGTGCCTTGCTGCAAGAGTGTGTTGTGAAATGATGCCCTGCTCTAAGAGTGTGTCGTGAAATAATGCATGTCTAAAAAGTGTGTCACCAACATGAAAAGTTTGGAAAGCTCTGCTCTAAAGATAATCACAGAAATGTGGCAATAACATTTGGTCATGGAAATCAGTTCACAACACAATTGAAATCCAATTCCATGTCCAACTGTTATTGCTACACTTCTAATATGCCTCATAGTTCTGAAATGTGTAAACATTAATTGGGCAAATTGTCTCATGCTTATGACAATTAACTTCATGAGAAGTAAACCATTTATGAAACAATACCTCTTAAACACTGAAGAAATTCCTTGGGGCATTCCAATCTCCTATTTTCATTATAATTTTCACGAAATCCACATTCCTTTGAGTCTGTACTATTTACCAGAAAAAAAACAAAAACACCCTTTAGGAAACTTTGGAAAACTTGCAAAGAAAGGAATCTTGAACATAGGTGATACTGTTTATACCTACAATTTTTATAATGTATATCAATACAAAAGTTTTAGTATGTCACTCTTGTTTCCAATCTGCAAATGAGAAAACAGATCAGAATTTACTGGTAGATTGCTGGATGACTTACAGTAAATGGGCAAGCATTTCTGATTCCCAACCAACAGGTTTCCCCTTCCTCTTAAATATTAATGTTAAAATTCTTGATCTGTAGTAATTCCGATGTCAGTTTGTATTTGCCATGCCACCACATGCTATGAAATGCAAAAGTAATTGTTTGAAATACGCACTGACCACAAGATTCAGAAATTTGGAACTCTGCCCAATTTGAAGGTCACTGAAAATGGCAAACGAGCTTTATCTACAGTAAATCACAATTCAGAAATCCAAAGCATTATGTTTTCCATTGGTCATCTTTGGAAATAACAAACGATTAAGACATGTTATATTCAATTGTTGCATTGAATGAATCTGCAGGAATCTCTGGGATAATATGAAGCCTGACAAATTTTATATAAGTGAGTGGATTTAGTCTTGGATTCCATTTTTTTTCATAAAACAGAATTGCTAATAACTGCTCTACATCTTGGCAAAAATGGAGAAACTTCTATAATGATTGTCCATTCTGACAGAATCAAGTCTGCCATATTTCAACTGATAGGGTTTCTTTTACAATGTTGGGGT
This sequence comes from Charina bottae, assembly GCA_023362775.1. Classification (NCBI taxonomy): domain Eukaryota; kingdom Metazoa; phylum Chordata; class Lepidosauria; order Squamata; family Charinaidae; genus Charina; species Charina bottae. Next base: position 16,229,855 of record JALMGJ010000001.1, read on the forward strand.
TTCTGTAAAAGAATGCATTTATTTTGTTGTTATTATATTGTTGTTCATTGGTAGGAATTACTACAAAAATAGCATATGTCATAGAAGAGCATCTAAAGAAAGCCTGAACAATATCAGAAGTGAGAGGGAAGTGATTCACCAACTCCCGTTTTCCATGTTTTTGTTTTTTTTGGGGGGAGGAATGCTTATGAAAGTATCATAGAGTAAGAAATTGGTAACATTTCCCATGTATTGGGGCAGTTATGATAAATGATAGTAAGTTTGTATTATTTTACCTAGCACAGTGGGCAAAAAATGTTTAATTGCATAGAATGGTTCTCTCACTCCCTGCTACTCCCTTAACAAAGAAGAAATTTTAGAATGCTTCAGTCTGCACAAGAAGATTTCCACCTAATTCCAGAGGTTCCAAGATTACAGTCACACTTAAATGAGAAACAAAGAAGTAGTTTTAATTGATGTTATCTTATCTAAAAGGTAAAAACGTAAAGGTTCCCCCCGCAAATTTGTGCAGTCGTGTCCGACTCTAGGGGCTGGTGCTCATCTCCGTTTGTTAGCCGAAGAGCCAGCATTGTCCAAAGACGCTTCCACGGTCATGTGGCCAGCATGACGCACGCGGAACGCTGTTACCATCCCACCAAAGTGGCACCTATTTATCTACTTGCATTTGCATGCTTTCGAATTGCTAGGATGGCAAGAGCTGGGGCAAGTGCCGTCACTCCGTCACGTGGGGCTAGGGATTTGAACCTCTGAACTTGCGATCTTCCGATCGACAAGCCTGGCGTCTTACCCGCTGAGCCACCATGCCCCTACTGGTCTGCAAAGGAAGACCTGATACCTTGAGATGATGGGAGGCTGCTCCACGCCAGGCACATCCACAATGGAGCCACTGAATGGAATGGAGCCATCCCAGTACCCCATACATTAGAGTAGGATTTTATGGTTAACAATACTAAGTATACATGTCCCAAAACCAAGTTTCTTGCTTAAATAATTATTTACAAGATGTAATTGCCCATCTAGCACATGCAGATTCTATGATAGCCATTCACTGTTGTTGTTAATTAACAGTGTTAATAACTCAGTGTTATTAACACAGATGTTAATAGTTTTCTCCCAATCATCTTTGAATCAGCTCTTTCCCCCTCCCAATGATGGGATTTAGATTGACTTCCAGGTGAACTTTTAATTCTAAGTTGCACACTCATAATCACTAGTTCGTTTTTTTCACGGCAATGTCTTCCCACAACTCCCTAAAAAACATTTGTTAGCTTAGTCACTGAAGATGCAATGGGACTACATAGAATGCAGAGAGGTTATTGTAGGGTTTACAATGGCAGAAGAAAAAGGACTTCAAAATCTGGCACATGGAAGCACATAGCTGACTAAGCAAAGTTGGACCTGGTTAATACTTGGACCATCAGGAAAGACCACCACACTGCAGACTAGACCAGAAAGTTAAAAAACAAAAATTCCAGAAGAAGGGCAATGGCAGAGTACTTCCATATTGCTATTAAGCACAGGGACATATCCATGTAAGGGCCAGGATTGAAACGCTACTCAAGGAAACCTTTACTATGTCTCCCCAAAAGCACAGAGGTTGGAGAGATGTGATAAATTCATTCACCGTGGGAGCTAAGATGGCGACAGAGCAGCAGCTTCTCTGCTGAGTTCCTTATATTTTACTGTATATGTTCTATTCATTTTTATAAACAGCCTAGCTACACATCTTAATTTTTATCTAGCTTTATTTTATAAACACATTCTCTGCGAGAGATATTCTAAAACTGAACACCAAGTTCCTAAAACATCATACAAGCTTCAGTTACGACACAATGACACTGAAGCAATGGGGAAGAACAAGAAACGCAACAGGACTAGCCCAGGCGCTCAGACTCTACCCAAACCTACAAAGCAGCCAAAAATTGAGGAAAATGTGATGGACAAGAAAACTGAGTAAAAATAATAACAAAATAGATACTCTCTATTCCATCCCTACCTCCAAAAGTTATGATATACTGAACTGGGATTTGGAAACAGAAATTGAAAAACAACAATTATTAGAGCTGTCCTCTACTTTCCATGAGGAATCAAACCATCTGATTGAACCCCTGTCTTTACTACCTTCCCCCGTTGTTAATACATCTCTGATGGAGGAAGACCAAGTCAAGCAACCACCAAAGGCATTTACAACAGGCTTTGCTGCTAGACAATATTTATTAACTGCACACACTGTAATCTCAATTTTTGAATATTTAACTTCCATAAACACAAAGGTGGATTCTTTAAAAACAGCCTTTGAAACTTTTGTGCAAAGTTATGAAGATAAGCTAGCAGCTTTTAAAGTAACTCAAAACATCGGCACCAATTCTGATTTGTTTATGGACAGCCAAAGGAAACAAAATTGTTCAGAAGAACAAATTAAGATTAGCAAGGTCAACCAAAACCAGGCAGAGTTTACAGCCTCACCTTCTACCAAAGAGATAAGCCCAAACAAGCACAACCGCACACTTCAAACAAACCAAGTTGCTCTAAGGATTAACCTCAACAGATTTAACATTGGACGCTGGTCCACCAGAAGAGCTATTATTCTATCACTTAGCTCACTTCTTCGATGCCAGCATCATATGATTGACCTGAGTGCTGTTGAATGGCTTCCTAGTATGACAGGTCATAAACGAATTTTATTGTCTTTTAACCATTCCACCACTCCCTGTACGCTGTTCAAAATGAAATCTTTTCTTTCCACTTTTCAAATATACCCAATGCGTGTTTTCCGAGATGAAAAAAGGACCGCACTTTTTGGTTTAACATCTCAAGCAGATACTCCCCTGCCTCATGCTACGGGCAGCGTGCCAAATGATAAAAACCAGAGCAACCCAGAACCTTTATCGTCCTTGACAACACACTGCCCAAATAATCATATTGAAATGATGCAAGAAAAAATTGGCACTGATGAAGCTCTAGAACAGAGCTTTCCAAACTGTGTGTCGCGACACAAAAGTGTGTCACCACACAAAGCGTGGTGTGTCGCCACACCACTCGGAAGCGGCGGCGCGCGCGTGCACGGCGGCCGCGGCAGTGGCGCGGCTTCCGCGTTTTAGTGCGCTGCCGCACACCCCCCGCGCCGCCGCCGTGCACGTGCGCCCCCCCGCGCCGCCGCCATGCGCGCGTGCGCCGCCGCCGCTGGTGTGTCGCCAGTGGCAGCACTTTGGAAAGCCCTGCTCTAGAAACAGGACTAATTCTTTTGAAGCCTTTGTTGTTTGTTGTTGTTCAGTCGTTTAGTCGTGTCCGACTCTTCGTGACCTCGTGGACCATAGCACGCCAGGCCTTTCTGTCCTCCACTGTCTCTCGGAGTTTACTCAAATTACATCGGTGATGCTATCTAACCATCTCATCCTCTGCCGTCCCCTTCTCCTTTTGCCTTCAGTCTTTCCCAGCATCAGGGTCTTTTCCAGTGAGTCCTCTCTTCGCATTAGGTGGCCAAAGTATTTGAGTTTCAGCTTCAGCATCTGTCCTTCCAGTGAGCAGTCAGGGTTGATTTCCTTTAGGATTGACTGGTTTGACCTCCTTGCAGTCCAAGGGACTCTCAAGAGTCTTCTCCAGCACCACAGCTCGAAAGCATCAATTCTTCGGCGCTCAGCCTTCCTTATGGTCCAACTCTCACAGCCATACATTACTACTGGAAAAACCATAGCTTTAACTATACAGACCTTTGTCGGCAAGGTGATGTCTCTGCTTTTTAATATGCTGTCTAGGTTTGCCATAGCTTTCCTCCCAAGGAGCAAGCGTCTTTTAATTTCATGGCTGCAGTCACCGTCTGCGGTGATCTCGGAGCCCAAGAAAATAAAATCTGTCACTGCTTCCATTTCTTCCCCTTCTATTTGCCAGGAAGTGATGGGACCAGATGCCATGATCTGGGTTTTTTTAATGTTGAGTTTCAAGCCAGCTTTTGCACTCTCCTCTTTCACCCTCATCAAGAGGCTCTTTAGTTCCTCTTCACTTTCTGCCATTAGGGTGGTATCGTCCGCATATCTGAGGTTGTTGATATTTCTCCCGGCAATCTTAACTCCGGCTTGTGATTCATCCAGCCCGGCCTTTCTCATGATGTACTCTGCATATAAGTTAAATAAGCAGGGTGATAATATACAGCCTTGTCGTACTCCTTTCCCGATTTTGAACCAGTCGGTTGTTCCATGTCCGGTTCTAACTGTTGCTTCTTGACCCACATACAGGTTTCTCAAGAGAGAGGTAAGGTGGTCTGGTACTCCCATCTCTTTAAGACTTTGCCACAGTTTGTTGTGATCCACACAATCAAAGGCTTTAGCGTAGTCAATGAAGCAGAAGTAGATGTTTTTCTGGAACTCTCTTGCTTTTTCCATGATCCAGCGAATGTTGGCAATCTGATCTCTAGTTCCTCTGCCTCTTCGAAACCCAGCTTGCACTTCTGGTAGTTCTCGGTTCACATACTGCTGAAGCCTAGCTTGTAGGATTTTGAGCATAACCTTGCTAGCATGTGAAATGAGCGCAGTTGTACGGTAGTTTGAGCATTCTTTGGCATTGCCTTTCTTTGGAATTGGAATGTAAACTGACCTTTTCCAATCCTGTGGCCACTGTTGAGTTTTCCAAATTTGTTGGCATATTGAGTGCAGCACTTTAACAGCATCATCTTTTAGGATTTTAAATAGCTCAGCTGGGATACTGTCTTCTCCGCTAGCTTTGTTGTTAGTAATGCTTCCTAAGGCCCACTTGACTTCACTCTCTAGGATGTCCGGCTCAAGGTCAGTGACCACACCATCGTATTTATCAGGGATATTAAGATCTTTCTTGTATAGTTCTTCTGTGTATTCTTGCCACCTCTTCTTAATCTCTTCTGCTTCTGTTAGGTCCCTGCCTTTTTTGTCCTTTATCATGCCCATCTTTGCACAAAACGTTCCCTTGATATCTCTGATTTTCTTGAAGAGATCTCTAGTCTTCCCCATTCTATTGTTGTCCTCGATTTCTTTGCATTGTTCATTTAAGAAGGCCTTCTTATCTCTCCTTGCTATTCTCTGGAATTCTGCATTCAGTTGTTTATATCTTTCCCTTTCTCCCTTGCCTTTTGCTTCCCTTCTTTCCTCAGCTATTTGTAAAGCCTCATCAGTCAGCCACTTTGCTTTCTTGCATTTCTTTTTCTTTGGGATGGTTTTAGTTGCTGCCTCCTGTACAATGTTACGAACCTCCATCCATAGTTCTTCAGGCACTCTGTCTACCAGATCTAATCCTTTAAATCTATTCCTCACCTCCACTGTATATTCATAAGGGATATGATTTAGGTCATACCTGAGTGGTCTAGTGGTTTTCTCTACGTTCTTCAATTTAAGCCTAAATTTTGCGATAAGAAGCTCATGATCTGAGCCACAGTCAGCTCCAGGTCTTGTTTTTGCTGATTGTATAGAGCTTCTCCATCTTTGGCTGCAAAGTATATAATCAATCTGATTTTGGTATTGACCATCTGGTGATGTCCATGTGTAGAGTCATCTCTTGTGTTGTTGGAAAAGAGTGTTTGCTATGACCAGCGTGTTCTCTTGACAAAACTCTATTAGCCTTTGCCCTGCTTCATTTTGTACTCCGAGGCCGAACTTGCCTGTTAGTCCGGTTATTTTTTGACTTCCTACTTTAGCATTCCAGTCCCCTATGATGAAAAGGACATCTTTTTTTCTAGAAGGTCTTCATAGAACCGGTCAACTTCAGCTTCTTCGGCATCAGTGGTTGGGGCATAGACTTGGATCACTGTGATGTTGAATGGTTTGCCTTGGATTCGAACTGAAAGCATTCTGTCGTTTTTGAGGTTGTACCCCATTACTGCCTTTCCCACTCTTTTATTGACTATGAGAGCTACTCCATTTCTTCTAAGGGATTCTTGCCCACAGTAGTATATATAATGGTCTCCTGAATTAAATTCGCCCATTCCTGTCCATTTTAGTTCGCTGATTCCCAAGATGTCGATGTTCAATCTTGTCATCTCATGTTTGACCACATCCAGCTTACCTTGATTCATAGATCTTACATTCCAGGTTCCTATGCAATATTGTTCTTTACAGCATCGGACTTTCCTTCCACTTCCAGACACATCCACAACTGAGCGTCCTTTCGGCTTTGGCCCAGCCGCTTCACTCTTTCTGGAGCTACTCGGAATTGTCCTCCGCTCTTCCCCAGTAGCATTTTGGACACCTTCTGACCTGAGGGGCTCATCTCCCAGCGTCATATCTTTTAGCCTTTTGATACTGTCCATGGGTTTTCTTGACAAGGATACTGGAGTGGTTTGCCATTCCCTCCTCTAGTTTTGAAGCCTTACCGAACTGCAAACAAGAAGAAATACTGAGACGACTGGATGAATTAAAACAAACACTGCTGCTAACCCGAGCAGCAGCTAAACCTCTAATTGACTTGATATCTTTGGACCTTTCATCTGACAGCAACTCTGCAGAAAATTTTTATAAACTCTCTGAACCTTGCAATCAAACACCTCCGTTAAAGAAGGAAAATAACCTACATCCCAGCAAGCCCACATGTCCTTCTATTCCAAAACAGCCCGAATTGACTCCATCTTGTTCTGTTTCAGATAATGACAACTTGCTTCATTCTGTACTATTTGAGGGCCTTGATCAGAAAATAGGACAAAAGGAAGTTGTTGTATCAAGAGTACACTCTAATCAAGATCTTCAGCTTGCAAATCCAGCCACACCCAGAGACTGCAAACTAATTGATAGCCCAAAGTTTCTGCCTGCTATTGATTCCCATGCTGATGAGAACATCACCTCAACAACTTCAGTATGTCTTCTTGCACCGAGACAAGAACATAACACTTTGAATGCCACCAATTGACTTGCTTCTAAGGTTACATAAAAGCCATTTCTTGGAATATTGCTGGGTGGCACAATAAATTGGTGGACACTTGTTTTGAACAGTACCTGTCAGAATTTAACATCATTTTATTACAGGAGACATGGTGCCTGGATATTTCTTCTCCTTTCTTGCCAGGATTTTGCTCATATAACATCCCTGCCACGAAATTGGGTTTGTATGGAAGAGCAAGTGGTGGGTTATCAATTTTGATCTCAGCTGATATGAAAAGAATTATACAACAAAGGGATTGGTCAGACTGTGATTATACCCAGGGAGTCCAGATACTGTAGATAGCAAATACTTTGGGTTAATTCTTTGTATTAACGTCTATCTTCCAAAAGGACGGAACCCAGACCAGGCTCAAGGTCTGGTCCTCCCTGCAAACCCTTTTGGAGAAAGCTGAACAAACATTACCAAATGCAAATATCCTTCTGGCTGGTGATTTCAGTGCCAGAATCGGCAAAGATATAAGCAGTTATGTTAAGTAAAAAGGTAAAGGTTTTCCCCTGCACAGTCGTGTCCGACTCTAGGGGGCTGTGCTCATCTCCGTTTCTTAGCCGAAGAGCCAGCGTTGTCCAAAGACGCTTCCACAGTCATGTGGCCGGCATGACATGCGCGGAAAGCTGTTACCATCCCACAGAAGTGGTACCTATTTATCTACTTGCATTTGTATGCTTTCAAATTGCTAGGTTGGCAAGAGCTGGGGCGAGTGCTGGAGCTCACTCTGTCACGCGGTGCTCAGGTCTTGAACTGCCGACCTTCCGATCGACAAGCCTGGCATCTTAACCACTGAGCCATCGTGCCCGTTATGTTATGTTATGTTATGTTATGTTATGTTATGATGTTATGTTATGTTATGTTATGTTATGTTATGATGTTATGTTATGTTATGTTATGTTATGTTATGTTATGTTATGTTATGTTATGTTAGGAAGATGCAATTTAGTCCAGAGGATCAATGGTATTTGCCCTGGTCCTCCATGGACAAATTATTAAACGAAAAAGGGGTTTCCTTATTGAATCTGGCCGTTAAGTATAAGCTATACAGACTCCATGGCTCGTTTTGACAGTTCTAATGGGCATTATACTTTTCTAAGCTCATTTGGAGCCAGTGTCATTGATTACATCTTGGTTTCTCCTGCACTTCTTCCCCAATTAGCTCCTTTGATGTCCACCACAGAACATAGAGTGACTATCTACCCTTGGTTTTGACCCTTTTGGCTTATAAGGCCCCACCCCCTGTGAGGCACTATAAATTTGATGGCATCACCCAGGCCAAACATTGTCTCAGATGGAGCCCTAATCTCAGTGAGAAAATCACTGCCTTTTTAAACACCCCACAGATGCTGAATCAAAGGCATCTCACACTGCAATCCAACTCCAATGTGTATCATATTTTTAGTTCAATTAATAGTGCGCTAATCTCCCAACTTACTACTACCTGTTATTCTAGAAGGAATAATATAAGGAAAGGATGGTACGACCTAGATTGTAGAAATAAAAGACAAGCTTTGAGAAAACTACAGAGGAGAGTCAGAGAGGAAAGGACAGATTCCTTGATTCAGCTATTGATCCAATTTCGATCCCAATATAAGGAATTATTAAAGATTAAGAAGTTATCTTAATATCGGCATCAATGGTGGGAACTTGGCCTCAACTTAATTCAAAAAAATGAGAGGAAATTTTGGGAATTGGTGGCTAATGGTATTTCCACACACAGCACCATGTCCCATGCACGTATCTCAGCACAAAGTTGGACCCAATATTTTTCCTCCATTTATAGCTGCTCACATACTGAGCCAATAACAGTCTCTACTGAATTAAGCACATTACCAGAGTGGCCAGCTGTCACAAAATCTGAGTGTAAGCAGCTGATTTCAGCCTTGGCCCTTGGAAAAGCTCCTGGAGAGGACATGATTCCTCCAGAGGTATATAAGATGAATGATTCTTGGTGGGTCCCCATCCTGACTAGACTCTTCTCAGAAATAGATAAAACATGTGTTGTACCTCCCTACTGGAAACAAAGTATAATATACCCAATCTTCAAAAAGGGTAATCGGCAGGAACCTGCCAATTATCGCCCAATTAGTTTGCTAGACATTTCTTCTAAGCTCTATGCCAGACATCTCTTGAATAAATTAGAAGATTGGGAGGAAGAAACAAAACTCTTTTATCCAGAACAGGCAGGGTTCCGAAAAGGACATAGCACAGTAGATCACTGTGCTACTCTGAAGGCTCTTATTCAGAAATATACCAATGGGCATACAAAACATCTTGTCGCTTTTATTGATCTTACCTCTGCCTTTGATTCCATTGACAGATCTTGACTATGGGAGAAATTAGGACAGATATTGATAAGTGCCTTCTTAAACGAATTATAGAACCAACATTACAGCTAGGGTAAGAACGGGCCCACGAGGGTCCCTGTCAGACCCCATTTTATTGGAGAGAGGAGTTCAACAGGGCTGTCTACTTGCTCCCTTTTTATTTAATTTCTATATTAATGATATTGTAGAGGTCATGAAGTCACAAGGTTTTTTCTCCCCTTCGCTCAATGGACAGACAATCTCAATGTTAATGTACGCTGATGACATGGCTCTTATTTCCTGTACTGAGATTGGCCTCAGAAGATTATTGGCCAGACTAGCTGCTTATTGTGAAATGGAAAAACGGAAGATAAATTACAATAAAACTAAAGTAGTAGTTTTTGGCAAAAGTAATATTAAACATAGATGGACAATTAATGCCCAACTAATAAAGCAATGTCCCTCCTTTAAATACCTGGGCATCACCTTTCATAAGTCCCTTTTGTGGAAAGTACATTTATCTAATGTCTTGGCAACTGCTCAGTGTACAGTAGGTGCCATTCTGACATTTTTCTATTCTAAAGGAGGGCAATTGGTAGCCCCTGTACTTAAAATATTCCAAGGCAAGGTGATAGCCCAGATGCTGTATGGGGCTGAGATTTCGGGGTGGGATGAGAAGGTCATTGCCTGATTGGAAGTAGTCCAAAACAACTTTGAAAACATATAGGCTGTCTTTTTTTTCCCAAGATGGCGGCGCCTTGTTTGGCTGTGGCTGCAGTGGCTCTCAATAGGATTGATGTGGAACAGAGAGGTAGTTTAGTGGTGAGGCAGCAAAGTAGTGCAGTTAGATTGATATACGACCGGCAACATATATTGGAATTGCAGATGGCCAGCGGGTGTCCTGCTGTTTTGGGGAGGCTACGTGGCCTTGGGTTGCTACGACGACAAGGCCTGGAGATTTACAGGGCGGCAGGGCCTCTTACAAGTACTGGCTGTTTATGGAAGAGAAGAGGAAGGAGGCAGTGGACGAAACGGAGGCGGTGTGACAGAAAGCGAAGGCAGGGGAACTGGGGAGGACTAAAGGCAAAGCTGAAGGCTAACCCACATAGAGTGCCAGTTCCATCCATTTTGTTTACAAATGTTCGTTCTTTGGAGAATAAAATGGATTACTTGAAGCTGGATTTTGCAACAAGGCGTGAGGTGAGAGACTGCTGTGTTATAGTGCTGATCGAGACGTGGTTAAAGGCATCTGTTCCTGAGGAGGCTGTTGGAATGGAGGGACTGACAATGTTTCGACTGGATAGAAGTCTCGCTCTTAGTGGCAAAACTCGAGGTGGTGGTGTATGCATCTATATTAATAACAGATGGTGTAATAACTCAAAGGTGGTTTCAACTTACTGTTCACTGGATGGAGAGTTGTTAACTATTAGATGTAGACCTTTTTATTTGCCCAGGGAGTTCACTGTTACGATTATTACAGCTGTGTATATACCCCCCTCTGCAAATACTAAAGAGACTTTGAAAGTTCTTTATCATACCATCAGAGACTTGCAAACTACTCACCCGGAAGGTGTGTTTATTGTAGTTGGAGACTTTAATCAGGCTAATTTGAAAACTGTCCTCCCTCATTTCCATCAATATGTGGATTTTGCAACTAGGGGTAAGAACACATTGGATTTAGCCTATTCTAACATCAAGAATGCATTTAAGGCTTACCCCCCCACCCCCCACCCAATCTCGGTTTCTCAGACCATCTTACTGTAATGCTAATTCCAGCATATAGGCCTTTGTTAACTAGAGAAAAACCAACTGTGAAGCAGGTGAGAGTTTGGCCTGAGGGAGCAATGGAAGCACTGCAAGGCTGTTTTGAGTGTACAGATTGGAACATATTTAGAGAAGCTGCAACGACTAACCAACATACGAATGTGGAGGAATATGTTTCAACTGTAACTGCATATATCCAAAAATGTATGGATGATGTTAGTGTTATTAAGAACATCATCTTACAGGCGAATCAGAAAGCTTGGATGACTCGTGAAGTATATGTGAAGCTGAAAGAAAGAAACGCTGCTTTTAAATCTGGTGATATGGAGGCTCTTAGAACAGCCAGAGCTGATCTGAACCGGGCGATGAGAATAGCAAAGCGGGTCTATAGCCGGAAAGTTCAGGAATTTTTTCATGATTCCACAAATGCCAGGCGCATGTGGCAGGGTATTCAAACTATTACAGATTATAGGGCTACTCCGACATCATGTGAGGAGAATATAGATTTTCTGAATGAACTCAATAGGTTTTTTGGTAGGTTTGAAGCATCTAATAATACTCCTGTGAGGAAGGTTGAATCCCACGCCGACGAGCAGGCACCTACCCTTGATATAATTGATGTCAGGAGGACCCTGAGGAAAATTAATATTTGGAAAGCAGCGGGCCCAGATAATATCCCAGGGTGGGTACTGAGGGACTGTGCTGAACAGCTGGCCAGTGTCTTTACAGACATATTTAATATTTCCTTGCTCCAGACTGTAGTCCCGGTGAGCTTAAAGACTGCGACTATTATACCTGTGCCTAAAAAAATCTACGATCACGTGTCTCAATAACTATCGCCCGATAGCTCTCACTCCCATTGTGATGAAATGTTTTGAGAGACTGATGAAAGATTATATTGTTTCCAGACTCCCCCCTTCGTTTGATCCACTTCAGTTTGCTTATCGGCGGAATCGCTCCGTAGAGGATGCTATCTCTTCTGTTCTTCATTCGAGTCTGGTACATCTTGAGGAGAAGAACAGTTATGTGCGATTGCTGTTTATAGATTTCAGCTCAGCATTCAATACGATTGTTCCCCAGCATTTGGTGGACAAAATGGGTTCTCTAGGTTTTAGTACTCCCTTGTGTAATTGGCTACTTGACTTCCTTACTGAGATGTCTCAGTCGGTGCGAGTTGGATATAATACTTCTAGCTCTATCTCCCTAAGCATCGGCTCCCCACAGGGCTGTGTCTTGAGCCCATTGTTGTTCACCCTGATGACACATGACTGTTGCGCCAAGTATACCACCAATTCCATTGTGAAATATGCGGACGATACAACTGTAGTGGGTCTTATCAGGGGTGAGGATGAGTGGGCTTATAGGGAGGAGGTAAAGGGTTTGGTGGAGTGGTGCAATAAAAACAGCTTGGTTTTAAATGTGGAAAAAACTAAGGAGATTATTATAGACTTCAGGAAGAACCGGTGCAGTCACACTCCACTTTTTATCAATAACATAGCTGTGGAGTCAGTCAGTAGCATTAGATTCCTGGGGGTGCAGTTAACAAATAGTCTGTCCTGGTCCCTTAATACCACATTTTTGGTAAAGCGAGCACAGCAACGTTTGCACTTTTTGCGTCGGATGAAGAAAGTACATCTCCCATCTTCCATTCTCCTTACTTTCTACAGAGGTACTATAGAGAGTGTACTTACAAGCTGTATTTCCATCTGGTTTGGAGGCTGTAGGGCCTCAGATAGAAAGTCTGTGCAGAGAGTGGTAAGGGCAGCAGAAAAGATAATTGGGATATCTCTGCCCCTCATCCAAGATTTAGCACATGCACGCTGTTTGTCCAGAGCTCGAAAGATCATCAGTGATGCCTCCCATCCTCATCATGGGTTGTTTTCTTTGTTACCCTCTGGGAAGAGGTTCCGCTGTATCCGATGTAGAACAGCCAGATTGGGAAACAGCTTTGTCCCCCAGGCTATTGGATTCTTGAATGCCAAATAGGTTCTTTTAGGTGAAATATGTTGGATATGTAAAGAATGTATATTTTATAGTAATTATGGATTTTTATTAGTATTTTAAAGTTTGGACTGAAATTGTGAGTTAAAGAATGTATATTTTGTAAGAATGTATATTTTGTAAGAATGGGTATTTTATAGTAATTATGGTTTTTTATTATTATCATTAGTATTTTATTGCTTGAGTGAAATTGTGAGCCAACTGCAACGAAATTTCATTCTATTGTGCACTTGTATAGTGTATAGTGGGATGACAATAAAGTTATTATTCTATTCTATTCTATTCTATTCTATTCTATTCTATTCTATTCTATTCTATTCTAATCTAATCTAATCTAATCTAATCTAATCTATTCTTCTATAAGGAAGATCTTGTGCCTCCCCCAGGGCACCCCTGCTGCCGATTTAAGGATGGAGGTAGGACTACCTTCCATCGCTATTAGAATACACCTTACATTGTTGGGCCACTATAAGAAATAGAAAGCCTTCAAGAATCCCATCTCGCCAAATTCTGTTTTCTCCACTACACAGCTGGAAATCAGTGGACTAAACTTTTGTCACCCATTTTACAAATGTATTCCCTACCATCTTTGAAAGAACTTAGAACCTGGAATAGAGGAAATATTAGAGATTGTTCTGTTCAGAGTATGACCACCAGAACTTTATAGAAATAGTTTTATTTTATAAAAACTATTTACAAGTATAAGTCCATTAATACAACTGAAGAGTACTGGATCAACTGGATGCACTTGGAGATAACTGCGGTAACACAACTGAAGTTCAGCAGCAAGTAACACAACAGTTCTGGATCAAGGATGCTAGGTAGATTGGTTGACTAGGAGACTCAAGGTCAGTTCTGGGATTACTGGGAGCAATGCTGACAAAGCTGGACTGGTTCCTCTGGGACACTGGACTGGAGCTTCAAGGAGAACTAGACCGGTCCCTCTAGGACAGGGGTCGGCAAACTTTTTTTGCCGGGAGCCATTTTGACATGCTCATGCACATTTTGAAGTGCTCAAGAGCCAGGGGGCGGGGTTTGCGGGCGGGGGCCAATCGCGTGGAAGGGGGCGGGTTTTGCGGGCGGGAGCCAATCGTGTGGAAGGGGGCGGGTTTTGCGGGCGGGAGCCAATCGCGTGGAAGGGGTCGGGGGAGGTTTGGAAGAAGAAGGGAAAGAGAGTCTCGACTGCTTCGGCGGCGGTGCTTCCAGGTTGTCGCTGCGGCGGCAACGGCTGCCCCTTCGAAAGGGCAGGCTCCGGGGACCCCGAAAATGCCCTCAGTTTAGGCAGGGAGGCTGCGCGCAAGCGGCGCTCAGCTGTTCTGCGGGGAGAATTTCCACCCCAGGGCAGCGTGTGCATGTGGGGAGGGGAGGTTTCTGCCTCCCTGCCAGAACCGAGGGCATTTTCGGGGTCCCCGGAGCCTGCCCCTTCGAAAGGGCAGGCTCCGGGGACCCCGAAAATGCCCTCAGTTTAGGCAGGGAGGCTGCGCGCAAGCTGCCTCAGCTGTTCTGCAGGGAGAATTTCCACCCCAGGGCAGCGTGTGCATGTGGGGAGGGGAGGTTTCTGCCTCCCTGCCGGAACCGAGGCTCGACTGCTTCAGCGGCGGTGCTTCCAGGTTGTCGCTGCGGCGGCAACAGCTGCCCCTTCGAAAGGGCAGGCTCCGGGGACCCCGAAAATGCCCTCGGTTCCGGCAGGGAGGCAGAAACCTCCCCTCTCCACATGCACACGCTGCCCTGGGGTGGAAATTCTCCCCGCAGAACAGCTGAGGCAGCTTGCGCGCAGCCTCCCTGCCTAAACTGAGGGCATTTTCGGGGTCCCCGGAGCCTGCCCTTTCGAAGGGGCAGCATTGCTGCTGCTGCTGCCGCTGCCCCTTCGAAAGGGCAGGCTCCGGGGACCCCGAAAATGCCCTCGGTTCCGGCAGGGAGGCATAAACCTCCCCTCCCCACATGCACACGCTGCCCTGGGGTGGAAATTCTCCCCGCAGAACAGCTGAGGCAGCTTGCGTGCAGCCTCCCTGCCTAAACTGAGGGCATTTTTGGGGTCCCCGGAGCCTGCCCTTTCGAAGGGGCAGCACTGCTGCTGCCGCTGCCCCTTCGAAAGGGCAGGCTCCGGGGACCCTGAAAATGCCCTCGGTTCCGGCAGGGAGGCAAAAATCGCGCGTGCAGGCTGCCGGGCTTCCCGACGCACAGCTGATTGGCGCAGAGAATTTCCACTCCCTTCAGCGCTTCCGGCTTGTCACGCGACACACAGTTTGGAAAGCCCTGCCCGTCGTCAAGATGGCTGCCGGAGACGGCTGCCAGGTTTCCAGGGGTATGCCCACAGCAACGCACACCATGCCCGCTGCCGCGCCTGCCCCGCCACACTCGCTGCCGCGCCACGCCCGCCACGCCTGCCTGCGGAAGAGCCACACTCAAGGGGCCAAAGAGCCGCATTTGGCTCGCGAGCCGCCATTTCCGACCCTTGCTCTAGGACACTGGACTGGCACTGCAAGGCAGACTGGACTGGAACCTCTGGGACACTGAACTGGAACTGCAAGGCAGACTGGACTGGAGCTGCTGGGACACTGGACTGGAACTGCAAGGGAGACTGGACTGGAACCTCTGGGACACTGAACTGGAACTGCAAGGCAGACTGGACTGGAACAGCAAGGAACAGAATGGGAGCTGCAAGGCAGACTAAACCACTATCACTAGGCAGGGCTGCCTGTGAGCCAGGCAGGGCAGGGCACGATAAGCTAGGAAGCCCCCCAATGTCAGAACGTGGCGACCCGAGACCGATGCAACAAGCCGCACAAGGATGAGCAAGGTACTTAGCTGTGGCTGCGAAGCGTTGCCTTGACGAGACTGGTGAATGCTGTGAAGCCGAAGATGCCAGCTGACAATCGCCCCGAACGACTGAAGCTCTCCCGCTGGGGTTTCCTGAAAAACTATTAGCTAAAGTTCCGACTCCTATTGATGCTGAAGCGAGCTGGGCTTCTTTTGCAGCTGTGGTTAATTCAGAACCGAGTGGAAGATCTGGCTCCGGTTCTTCAGCAGTGACAGGACAAGACTTCAAGGATGAATCTGGCTGGGCTTCTCCTGAAGATGCTGTTAGGTCAGTAGAACGGTTGTCCCCGGCGAACTGTTGCTTGCTCTTTCGCCCTTTTATCTTGTTTTCGGCGCGCCTTCTCTCCTCAGGAGCCAGTCGGGACTCCCTCTGCTTGGTGTGCTTTTCTGCCCGCCTTGCTCTCGCACTGATTGGTGGTGAACTAGGAAGTGAGTCAGGAGCACCAATCAGCTTCTCAGGATTCTCCCGCGCTGCTGGGTCATTCCCGGGTCTGTTGCTCTGCACCTGCTCCTCTGGTGTCTCTGAGTCTTGCACCTGCCTATCACAAGACAGATCACGAGTGTTGCACTTTTGAACCTGCACCTGTCCATCATGAGTTCTTGTCGGTTGCTGCACAGGGTAAGTTTTGTTTCTGTGATTAGTTTTGTTTTCCTCAGAGTCAGAGTCAAACTGGACTCTGACAGAGATTGGCTTTTTGAAAGGGATGCTAATAAAGACGCAACTGCGGTACAATCATCCAAACTCCAAAACACAAGAAAAGCAATGTAGTTTATGAAATCCAGTGCAGTGAGGAGTGCTCTGAACTCTACATTGGAGAAACCAAACAACCTTTGTACAGGAGGATGGCCCAACACAGGAGAAGTAACACCACAGGACCAGAGTCAGCAGTTTATCTTCATCTAAAGGAAAAAGGACACTCATTTGAGGACATTAATGTTCACATTTTAGACAGAGAAGATAGGTGGTTTGAGAGAGGGGTCAAGGAATCCATTTATGCCAACTTGGAAAATCCTTCCTTGAATAGAGGTGGGGGCCTCAGGCACAATCTTTCTCCCATCTTTCTCCCCGCATTGTCTTCTGTGCCTAGGAAGATTAAGACCATTTCGCAAGCTCAACAGCAGCATGGTAATCTTAACGATCCTCCTTTAGATGATAAAAGGACTTAAAATAACATCTCAATATAACCATGACCTAGCCCCAGGTGCAAGGTCACACAGCCACCTAGAAACATATTTAAGGATTCCCTTACTAACTTTGCTCAGACTGAAGAAGCTCCTTGGATAAGGAGCGAAACGTTTCCACTGAGAAAATAGAAATCCAGTTGACATGATTCAAGCTACAGACAATTCCACCTGGATGACTGAGAACCTTCATAGACTATGTATGGGCAATTTAGGGTGGCAAAACTCAAGTTCATTTTCTCCTGTTTTTTCTACAGAAAAGGCTGGACATACGCATACATACATACGCACACTCACTTTATGTGAAAGACAGCAGCCCCCATCTGCTCATAGTCTTGATAACTGTCAGCCTTATTCATGTGACAATTAATTCTCACACCTCCATTCTTGCCCTACAGCTTCTACTGAGACTTGGGAAGAAAATACTGATTTTGGAGACACACAGGCTGCTTTTCTGGGTCCCTTCAAATCTTTAAGCCACTGACAAAGCTATGAGAAAGTTCACATTTGATTCAATCTGCTTCAGATGAGCCCAGACTCAGTTTGGATATCTCTCAAACCTTTCCAAATCATCAGAGTTCAGTTTTTCCATTTGGCTGTACTGATACGCATTACTTATAATTGGATTCCTTCCCATCTTATATTTTGCATCTGGCTCCACCCCAGGCAGTATTTTGCACTCAACTGCTTTAGTTAAAACACAGAGTAGATATCATAACCTTTCAATCTTCTCATATCTAATCTACAATTTATCAGTGGTCATTGAGCTTGTCAGCATGTTTTAAAGTCATTTTAAAGAATTAATCAAGTAAATATACAATGAAAACAGGGACAATTCAATTCTTCATACAGTTTCTTTTAACTATGGAAAGATCCTGCTTTTCTGCACATTCCCAGGAATTATGAAAATGTTTTTCTGCCACCACCGCCTCATTATTATTTGCCATCAAGCCAATGTATACACATCCAACTACATGCAGCAAATCTGACTAGCAAAGGAATGTTCTGTCCCTGTTTTGCTCATTCCTGACATTCTCCCTTCTTCTGAAGGTGGAGCCAGTGCAGACATGACAAGTGTGTGCAATTTTAACAGGGACTATTGCATCATCAATTATAAAAACCTGACCTGAACTGGGGGATCCTGGGAAGAAAAGCAAATTCCTGGGAACCCAGTTTATATGGAAACTAAAGAAGTTTTGAGTAGACTGCTGGAAGTGAAAATTCCTAAAATATTGATGCAAACCTCCTTAAATAATTTATCAACTAGATCCATATAAGGATAGTAATTTTTGAGTCAGAGGAATTATCATTGTCTCCTCAGCACTGCTTGGTCCCTGAGAATAATTAAATTATGTAATAGCTTTTTAGGGGCATGGTGGCTCAGCGGGTAAGACACCAGGCCTGTCGATCGGAACATCGCAAGTTCGGAGGTTCAAATCCCTAGTCCCGCGTGACGGAGTGAGCTCCCGCACTCGCCCCAGCTCTTGCCAATCTAGCAATTCGAAAGCATGCAAATGCAAGTAGATGAATAGGTACCACTTTGGTGGGTAGGTAACAGCGTTCCACGCGTGTCATGCTGGCCACATGACCGTGGAAGCATCTTAGGACAGCGCTGGCTCTTTGGCTAAGAGATGGAAATGAGCACCGGCCCCTAGAGTCGGACACGACTGCACAAATGTGCGGGGGGAACCTTTACCTTTAATAGCTTTTAATGGTATCCTTACTTTGCTTAATTGTATCTTTGACTTTGTTGTCATTACAAAATGATTTAATTCTTATATGATATGCCATATTACATTGTAGAAACATGTAGAAAGTTTTTTTAATGCCCTTGGATACTGGGCATCAGGAAGGATTCAAAGATTATGTCCCATGAAGTCAGTGTTCACTCCTAATGATCACATACATTTTCTCCAGGATGATTTGTCCCCAGTCTGGTCCTGAAATATGTAGAAAGATTTTTGTTAAAAGTTTTTAGATACTACTGAGTACATTCCTTTTACTTGACAACAAGTATTACTAAATTAGTGACAGGGAAGCCCCATGGATTCTATTTGTCTGAAATTGAATAGGTATATTCCTATGCCTTTGCAGTTACTGTACTTCTATCCCCTGAACAAAAACTGTGTGTGCATGTATGAATATGTATGTATATGTATTATACATGTACATGTGTGTGCAATATGTGTATACACACACACACTCATACACAGAGACACACATATATACATGCATTACACACATATTTATGGATGCATTATGACATATGCAGATATTACTTATGAGTGCATTATTAAAATAAGAACATTTGAGTTCCATTCCAATCAGGCCCAACCTGTTAATCCCTTTTATCATGCTTCTGACTGTAAAGATATCCTACCTCCATGCCCTCCAGAGTCCAGATCTTCCTCTACATTCCCTTCTCTTTCCTGAAAAAGGCTACTGCAGCTTGATTTGGCCTTAAAGCATTGCCTCCTGGAACACCGAATGGTTTTTTGGGGAATCTTATCCAGGAGCATTCTGTAGTGCAGGGCTCTGCAACCTGTGGTCCGAGGCCCACTGGTGGGCTGTGGGCTGTTAGGAAGTGGGCCGCACGGTGAGCCGGAACAGCTGATTGGTGCGGGCCCGGAAGTGGAAACACCTCCACCTATCAGTACGCGGCAAAGAAGGGCGGAGGCGGGCTGAGGAGCACCCCTGCCAATTAACGTTCCCTTGCGGCGGCAGTGTGCATGGCAAGGCTTTTCGCCTCTCTGCAACTCAGTGCCGCGTTTTTTTCGCGGCACTGAGGGCATCTTCGGGGTCCCCGGAGCCTGCCGTTTCAGAGGGGCTCCCTGGAGCCTGCCCTTTCGAAGGGGCACCCCGGCGGGACGCAGGGCAGACTTTTCCTCCCCCCCACTTTTACTCCCCACGGTTTTTTCAGCCCCTACCGGGTAGCTCCGGCGTACCTCCGCTTCCCCGCCGCACAGCTGATTGGTGCTATGGCGCACCTCCGCTTCCCTGCCACATAGCTGATCGGCACAGAGATTTTCCACCCTGGGGCGCCCCCGTCACTTTTTGCGGTGATCCGAGGCGAAAAGGCCTGCAAACCCCGCCCCCCGTCCGTCCGATTGGCTGCCGCCCACAAACCCCGCCCCCCGGTCCTTGGAAAAATTTTTCCGAGGGAAGTGATCCCTGGTGCCAAAAAGGTTGCCGACCCCTGCTGTAGTGAGCAAGCAGCTCATCTCATCACCTCCAGTGCTAGGTAAGTTTCAGTAAGAAAAGAAAGTTCAAAGAAAAAATCCCAAGCAAAATTTTACTGCAGTCATTCCAGCAGCTGACAAATATATCTGACAAATGTCTGACAAACAGACAGCAAAAACAGTTTCATACTACCAATTTTTTTGGTCCTTACGTGTGTCAGTTTGATAGCCTAACTTCATCATATTCATATATCACTAATATAATCAGATACATTTTACTCAGTGACACAAGTCCTTTCTGAAAAATTCCATGATAGCAACCTGTATCAGCTGCTGGAATGATTGCAGTAAAATTTTGCTTGGGATTTTTTTCTAAATAGCACCAGCCATTCCATAGGGTTATTCTGTAGGATATGCAGATGATGATTTCCATTAGTGCTTATTTTCTGATTTCTGTTTCAGATAGAGTCCCCTATCTCATTTGTATCATTAAAACTCAGGAAGCCTTATTTTTATTTCATGATATTCTCATGTTCTTGGGTAAGAAACCAAATGTGCAACTGGTAAAATCTTTTGAAGCTCAGAATTAATTCTAAGAGCCTGGGAAGTTGATTTTCAGAACAGTACTTCAAAGCTTTTAAGCATTAGGAATGCAGCACACTAATCTCCAAAGTGACACAATCCATCTCACCTTCTATTATCAAGCAAATAGCTCTAATTAAGAATGCCAAGTTCATTTTCTAATTTCTTCTGAAGTATAGATCTTTACCGCTGTGAAACCAACTTTTATCACTCACAGGAATATGGCTGTTCTGCATTTAATTCTTGAAATCAAATGATGCTTCTTGACTCAGGATTTTGAATTATTGTTTAAACATAGCCCTTAGAAGCTTGGAAACATTTCCTATGCACTTCCAAATATTCCATGTATTTCCTCTTTCTTTCTTGGGTTCCAAGGCCACCCAACTCTAGGTGGCTTCATAAAGTTAAAGGAAACAGCATTATTATATATAAAAATAACGATTGTCCAAAAGGGAACAACATACTATCCTTCCACACCACACCCCCCACAATTGAAGAGGGCCTGCCCAAACATTCTAATCCAAGGTCTGGGAAAAAGCCAGGTTAGAAGGTGAGGGCCATACCAATTTCCAGGAGATGCTGTTCCAAAAGGCAATTACAGCAACAGAGAAGGCCTGCCTCCTGGGATGACACTGCTTGATTGACAGAACCCAAAGCAAGCCAACTTCCACAGAGGAGCACATACGATGGGCAGGCACTTTGGGACATGCAGTCCCTCCAATAGTTAGGCCCTAGGCCATGTAGGGCTTTAGCAATTCAGCAGTTTGAAGTGCATCTAGAAACTAACTGGGCAACAAGTGCCGTTCACAGAGCAGCAGTATTATATGGGCATAGGAAGGCATGTCCATCACAGCCTCTGCTGCTGCATTCCAGGCCAGCTGTAGCTTCTGAGGGCTACAAAGGTCTTCAAGGGCAGCAATAATCCTCCTGCAAGGTGACCAAGGCATGGGTGTTGTGAGGAGGGCCTCTCAATCCAGGAACAGGTACAAGTGGCAAACAAGTTGAACCTGTGGAAAGTTCAGGAATATCCCCAGACTGTGCACCAATCCAGAGTCAGGCAATGCAACCCTGTTCAGGACCAGGGGGGAAATCCTCAAAACCGGGAGGACCAAGCACCCATAGCCGCTAGGTTTTGCTAGGGTTGAGTCTGAGCCTATTCCTTCCCATCCAGACCCCAACAGCCTCCAGGAACTGGGACAAGACTTTGGCAGCATTGCTTGGTCAGCTAGGGGTGAAGATCTACAACTAAGTATCATCAGTATACTGTTGATAAAGGTAAAGGTTCCCCCGCACAGTCGTGTCCGACTCTAGGGGCCGGTGCTCATCTCCGTTTGTTAGCCGAAGAGCCAGCGTTGTCCAAAGACGCTTCCACAGTCATGTGGCTGGCATGATGTGTGCAGAATGCTGTTACCATGCCACCAAAGTGGCACCTATTTATCTACTTGCATTTGCATGCTTTCGAATTGCTAGGTTGGCAAGAGCTGGGGTGAGTGCGGGAGCTCACTCCGTCACACGGGGCTAGGGTCTCGAACCTCCAAACTTGCGACCTTCTGATCAACAAGCCTGGCGTCTTAACTGCTGAGCCATCGCGCCCCCATTATATTGTTGATACCTAACCCTAAACCAGGGGCGGGCAACGTTCGGCCCGCGAAAGCAACTGGTCCGGCCCGCAGCGGGGGTGTGGCAGGGGCGGGCGTGGCGGGGGTGTGGGTGTGTCGGGCATGGCAAGCACGGTGGGGGGGCACAGCAGCGGGCGTGGTGACGGCGGGCGCGGTGGGGGTGTGGCGGGGGCAGCAGCGGTGGCGAGCATGGCGCGGGTGTGCCGGTGGTGGGCGCAGCAGCAGCGGGCACAGTGGGCGTGGTGGCGACGGGGGTGTGGTGGGGGCGGCAGCGGGCGTGGTGGGATGGGTGGGTCGGGAATGGCGGCAGGCGTGGCGACAGTGGGCGCAGTAGTGACTGAGGCAGCAGCAGCGAGCTAAAGCCACCTTGCGCCTGATCAGCCTTGCCTTGCAGGCACAGAGGAGCCGGCCGAGGGGGCGGGGAAGATCCCTGGTTGCAATCAGGAAAGGGGCGGATTGTGGGAGGCTCTTTGTCTCCAAGGCACTGTAAGGGAGCAAAGGACAGGCGGAGGAGGAGATCTGGGAAGCAGGCTTGTCTCCGAGCAATTAACTTGGAGATTATACAACGCTGGTGGTGGGTGGGGTGGGGTGGGGTGCTGCAGCTACATTTTGCCACCCAAAATTGTTTTCAAGGCTCCCACCCACAAACCCCGCCCCCTTCCGCACAATTGGCTCCCGCCCGCAAACCCCGGCCCCGGCCCTCAAATGATGTTATAAATATCAAAATGGCCCTAGGCTGAAAAAAGGTTACCCACCCCTTCCCTAAACCAATGGATGACCTTCCCCAGAAGCCTTGTGTAGAGAAGTGAGAGACCAAGCCCTAAGGAACCCCACAAATCTTTGAAATAATGAATTGACAGTTTGAGGGTTTGACAGAAAACTAAATGACATGAGATATGCTATGTAACAGCGTTCCGCGTACGTCATGCTGGCCACATGACTGTGGAAGCGTCGTCGGACAACACTGGCTCTTCGGCTAACAAACGGAGATGAGCACCGGCCCCTAGAGTCGGACACGACTGCACAAATGTGCGGGGGGAACCTTTACCTTTATGCTATGTAAGTTGTTCCAGAAAATAAATTAGCCCTCCCAGAAATAGCAAATTATTATTATGGGAGAAAGACACTTTCTTCAAGCGTTCCTTGTGGCCTTCACAGATCAGATCAGTCTGGGAAATGAGGCAACTTGGTGCTCTCCACAAACTCTGAATTCCATCTTCAATAAGGACCTGTTAGTTTGGCCAATGATAAACAATTGTGGGTATTGTTTAATACTTCTGGAAATACCAAGTAAGGAAAACAGGATACTGGACTAGGTGGACCTTTGACCCATCCAGACAATCTATTTTTATGAGAAAACTGGGTGTTTCTAAGATATACATTCCAATTGCCCAGGACATAATTGCTAATTATGTCTGGTTTGCTGGAACCATTAGGAGAGGCGCGGCCTTTTCCCCGCGAGGCTGGTGCACACCAGCCGGAGTGGGGAGGGGGCTGCCCTCTGACGGATCAGCCGCCAGGCACAAGCTTGCCAACGCCCAGCCAAGCTACAAGGCGCGCAGAGAAGCAGCTGCCGCTCGCGTGCTGAAAGGCGCGAATGAAGATGCTTGAGTGCCGGGCGCAACAAATGCGTGTCGAGTGCACTAAGGCTATGTGTAGCTATGTCATTGGAGCAATGTATCACGCGACGCCTGTAAGCCTGCCTATTGCTGTGCTAATAAAAGGGACGTCACGAGACTGCTCGGGGCGATCCCATCCCGAGGAAACCGCGCGTTTGTGTGTTCCTTGGCCTCTGGCCTCATGGGGAAGCCCGCTGGGCGTGAGAAAACCCGCAACTGGTGACCCCGACGTGATTGATTGGCATTCCCTCTCACGTCCCTTGGTCCCCCCGTACTCGCTCGACGACACAGTCTACTGCAACCCGGGGCCGGTCACCGTCTGCAGGCGAAGCACCCTTTATCGTGAGTATGGGGGCAGAATTCTCTAAGCCTCAGGTCGCGCACCTCACCGAACTTAGGGAATTTATCAAGTCGGTTTCTACGCTTAAAAGGGAGGGGGCCACCTTAAACCCTCCCTCGAAAAAGGATCTCATTGAACTTTTAAAATATATTTACCAAAATTGTCCGATCTATCCAGAAAAAGGGTCGCTAAAATTACCAATTTGGACTAAATTAGGAAAATATTTTTATGAGTCTCCGCGCGCCCCGCCTAGAATTTTGACTACATGGCGGGCCGTTTACGAATGTCTTAAAATTACAGGAGACGTTTTTCCGGACAAAGGGGCTGACCCTCCCCCTCCCTACGAGCCTGATAAGTCCGCCAAGCCACTGGTGGAACAGGCCAGGGAGCGACCGGATACCTCCGCAGTTTTCCACGCGGAACCTGACTCTCTTCCGAGTGCGCCATCTCCTCCGGAGACTTGTTCCCCAGCCGGCGCCATTTCTAGGGCGTTGGCTGATGCGTATCAAAAAGGGGAACTAGATCCGGACGAATATCAGTTTTGCGCGCCTGTCCTTATTGACCCCGCGACAGGAAATCGCTCTTATGCAACTGTCCCCATCAAGATAATTAGAGAGATTAAACAAGCCGCCTCTTCCTATGGCATATCTAGCCATTACACACTGGGCTTGATAACCAACTTGGCCTCTTCTTTTCATATGCTCCCGGAGGATTGGAAAGGGCTATTCCATATGATTTTAACATCTTCTCAATATGTGGTTTGGGAATCAGAGTGGAGAAAAGACTGCCACAGAGTTGTTTTGATGTGGAGAGGCCAACACCCTCCCACTGTGGATCAGTTGACGGGTAATGGGGCTTTCACCACCGTTCCCATCCAGCAAGCCATGGATCCTCTTTATCTGGCTCACGCCGCCCTGGCGGCACAGAATGCGCTGAAAAAGGTTGATGATGCCCAGAGGGGAACGAAGGGCTCATTTGTCAAAATTTTTCAGGGCCCCAACCAGCCATTTGGCGATTTTATTGATCAGTTACAAAAGGCCATCTCCCGTGAAATTACTAATGGAATAGCCCAGGAGGAACTGCTTAAGAAACTTGCCTTTGAAAATGCTAATGAGGATTGCAAGCGCGTTCTCCAACCTTTGCTTAGCAAACCCAATGCAGGACTGGCAGATTACATCCAGGCCTGCCGTATTGTGGGCACTAACGCGTACAATATGGAGGCGCTGGCGCTGGCCTTGCAAAAGGCAGAGGGCCGCCAGGACCCCAAATTCGGAAATTGTTTTAACTGTGGCAAGCCCGGACATTTCAAAAGCCAGTGCCGTGCCCCAGGCGGTGGCGCTCATAGGCAAGCGGGCACCCTTTCTAAACCAAAAACAGTGTGCCCCCGATGCAAAAAGGGCTTCCACTGGGCCAACCAATGCCGTTCGAACCCGCCGGTTGCCGATATTCCTCAACAGCCACAGGCGGGAAACTAGAAACGGGGCTATCAGCCAGCCCCGCTCCCAAGGCTGAATTCCATCAATTCGTTTTTGTTGCCTCAGAGACTATCATCACGGGTTTGCCAGGCCTTTCATATTTCCTCCCTATCCGCCCGGCTGTTCCATTCCCTCCCGGCTTTGACACTCCTGTCTTGGTGTTTCCCCACCACGACTTCATCATCCAGGGTGTCATAGCCGCCCCATTCTTGAAGGACCCCGCTGACTTTACCACTGTGGCGCTTGTCTTCACCCCCAACACCTCTTCCTTGCGGGTCCCCGAGGGAATGGTGGTGGCAACCGGTGTCCCAGTCCCGCCCCTAACCCAGCTTTTGACAGTTGAGCAAAACATCCAGCACTCCCGCCCTTCTCTAACCTTTCAAGTAAACGGCCGCTCCTTCTTTGGTATTTTAGATACCGGAGCTGACGTGTCCATTATAAGGGAAGAGGAGTGGCCCTCCGAGTGGCAGACCGACAGCACGCCATCAGTGCGAGGCGTGGGCGGGGTTCAGCACGCCCGCGTGAGCAGGCACTGGCTTCCGGTTACCACCTCTAAATCTTCGGTCACTGCGCACATTAAACCGATCGTCCTCCCACTGCATGTCAATTTGTGGGGACGGGACCTCATGCGCCAATTCGATGCGAAGCTCACCCTGAATTAGTATGACCTTTTTCCTAAGATTGGTCCTGACCTCCCCGGCGCCTGTCTGGGTGGACCAGTGGCCGCTGACATCTGAAAAGCTGACCACTCTTAGGAAACTAGTCCATGAGCAGCTACAGCAAAAACGCATTGAATCCTCCTTGAGCCCCTACAACTCCCGTGTTTTTGTGATAAAGAAGAAATCGGGAAAATGGAGATTTTTACACGACCTGAGGGCCGTCAACGCTATCATTCGCCCCATGGGGGCGCTTCAATGTGGCCTCCCAAATCCGAACATGATCCCCAAAGATTGGGATCTCATGATAATTGACTTGAAGGACGCCTTCTTCTCCATCCCCCTTCACCCCGACGATCGGCAATTATTCGCCTTCACGGTCCCGGAATTTAACAACTCTAGGCCTGCGGCCAGATACCAGTGGACCGTGCTGCCTCAGGGCATGCTAAATAGTCCCACTATGTGCCAATATGTGGTGGACAAAGTTCTCAAACCGTTCCGTGACCAATTTCCTTCTTTTGCCATCTATCACTACATGGATGACATTTTGGTTGCCGCTCCTGGCCCTCCCGGCACAGTTGCGGCCACTCTTCCTGCCCTAACCTCTATTTTTCAGAAACATGGGTTTTACGTGGCTCCTGAGAAGATCCAGGTTCAGCATCCTTTCTCCTATCTTGGTCACAAGCTTCTGGCTGCTCGCTCTGAGCCACAGATGTCTCGCTTGGCCTTGCCCACCCGGCCAAGCTTGGTTCAACTCCAACAATATCTGGGCTCTATTAATTGGGCACGCCCCTATATGGGCCTTACCACATCCCAGCTTGCTCCGCTCTTTGCGGCCCTCACTCAGGGATCGCAGCCGGGGGACAAGATTGTGTTGACGAGCCAGCAGCTCAACGTCTGTGACTTAGTGAATCAGGCCCTTCAAGGGGTATGGGTGGATCGTGTTCTGCCCAACATGCCATTTGCCCTTGTGCTCCTCAATACCCCGCACTTGCCCACCGCTGCGCTGGCCCAAAAGTCGTCCCCTAAGCAGCTCCTCATAGCAGTGTGGGTTCACCTGCCTAATACCCCTAAGGTGACTATTTCGCAAAAACATGTGCTTTTTGCTCAGCTTATAACGAAATCTCGCTTTAGGGCCAAGGCTCTTGCTGGCATCGATTTGTCTGTGCTTTACGTCCCTTGCTCCCTCATAGCCTGGGAAAATCTTTACGCCTCCTCGGAGGCGCTCCAGCTGGCGCTTGCTGACTGGCCCGGTGTTAACTCTTGTCACCCGCCCTCTGACCCTCGCCTTTTTTTGGTGAGAACTGTTCCTTTTCAGTGGCGCTCTCCGTGCGCCACCCGCCCCATCTTGGGGGCGGTCACGGCGTTTGCCGATGGCAGTAAGAGCCGTGGCGCTTGTGTATGGAACACCGCTGGCCGCTGGCACCAGCTCCTCACGCCGCCACAAGTTTCAGCTCAACGGTCTGAACTTGTAGCCGCCACATTGGCTTTTTCCCAGTTCCAACACTGTCCCTTCAATCTCATTTTGGACAGCTTGTATGTGGTCCAAATTGTTCAGACCATTTTTGACTCCTACTTGGCCCCGAATTTGTCCCCGGACCTGCTTTCCCTGTTTTTGGACCTCCAGCAGCTCGTCAACCACAGACGCCACCCATTTTTCGTCGCCCACATCTGCAGTCATCAGCCTTTCCCTGGCCCCCTACAGGAGGGGAATGACCGCGCGGACGCCGTGGCGTCTTCGACTCTTTTGACACTGGCCTTTCCCGGTCCCTGGGATAGTCACTCCTATTTCCATCAAAACAAAAAGGCCCTCATGCGTGATTTTAAGCTCTCTGCCTTAGAGGCTGCTGCCATCGTTCAGCAATGTCCGACGTGCAGCAAACAGTCCCCCACTGTCCCCCTGGGGGTCAACCCCCGGGGCTTGGACTGCTGTCATATTTGGCAGATAATTCCCTCCTTTTGCCCCATGGAAATATCTTCATGTTTCCATTGACACCTTCTCTGGTTTCATTATGGCCTCCCCCCAGAGGGGTGAGGCCACGAAACATGTTATCAACCACTGCATTCGCTCCTTTGCATCGCTGGGACGCCCCAAAGAGCTGAAGACCGACAACGGCCCTGCCTACACTAGCAGTGCCTTCGCGACCTTTTGCGCAAAATGGTCGGTGGTTCATAAATTCGGCATCCCTTATAACAGCCAGGGTCAGGCCCTGGTCGAGCGTGCCAACCAAACACTTAAGGCAGCTCTTCTCCGTTTTTTAAACGAAAAGGGGAAAATTGCCCCCGGCCACCCAATGGTGCAAAACACCCTGAACTTGTGTCATTTTTCATTAAATTTTTTGAACCTGACCGGCGACCCTCCATCAACGGCTGCCTCTCGCCATTTTCCAACAGTGGCTTCCCCCCCGGCGCGCCCACCTGTATATTTCCGACAACTCCCAGATCCTTCGTGGATCGGCCCCGCCAAGCTTATCACGTGGGGCCGCGGCTACGCGACAGTGGATTACAACGACAAGGTCATCTGGGTCCCGGCCCGCTGCGTCCGCCCATATTCCCGGCAGCTTCACCCCCCACCGGCAGCAACCTAATGGACCTCGTCTCTCCGACCCTATCTTCTGCCGTTCTCGCCCCTGACCCTGCCGGATCTGTGACGACGCCATTTCTAACATGGGAGGAGCTGGAATCATACTTATCCTCACTGTCATGGGCTTCGGAGTCCCCGCTGCAAGCTTCGTCACCGTCTCCCCTCCAGGCAACAACCGCAATTGTACGCGCTGCATTTCCCAGGTCAAGAAAGGAACTGTAACTACTGTGACTCTGATCTATTCAACCACGAAGCCTGCCTCATGCACCGACTCGGCCGCGTCATGTATTCTTAATGGCACGCAGTACAGTGTATGCACAAAGCGTCAGCAGCAAACGACCACCTTTCATTGTTTCGGACCTGGTGCGGTCCAATATTGGCAGGTGGATCTTTATGCAGGCTTGCCGAAATACCCTTACAGCCAGGGGAACTACCCGTACCCCCGTCAGAATTTGTTCCAACTCCACCTTTGACATGACCAAACCCCGGATCAGGCTAGAATTCGACAGCTGCACCGTCCTTGAAAAATTCGCCGGAACTTTGACAAAGTGGGGTTGTGGGTCACGGCGTGAGACTTACAAGCACAATCATAAGTATCTCTGTGCCACCAAGACCATCCACGGTGATGGAGGAGGGACTGCCCCAGACTACGTCCTGAGTAAAGACGGCCTCACCTGGTTACACCCCCCTTGTGTCTCGTGGGGGTGGGTATGTGATTATACCGGGGGGGGGGCTATGACGGTTGTCCAAACGTCAACCAATTCCGGAAGGAAAAAGGTAACAACGTTAGCTTGGAATGGGAGTTGGACACAGGGAAAACTAATCACATGTTCTTCCTTGGCTTTGGCATCGACAGTTCCGGGCAAGATCCCAAAACATACATCACTATTGAACAACGGTTGTTCTCTCCCCACGTGGTCAAACGCATTGAATGGTCAGTATAAGATACATTAGCTGAACTGGAAGCTAATGCTAAGCCCATTGTGTCCCCGGTGGCCAGAAACCTGTTTCTTGAGTTTGCCACTCAAGTAGCTCAGACGGTTGGTGTGACGAATTGTTTTGTTTGCGGTGGCACCAATATGGGAGAACAGTGGCCCTGGGAAGCCCTGGAGGCTGATCCAGAGAAGTTTAACAACCTAACTAAACATGGGAACATCACCAGTCGAGTTAATGCCCAAGGTACCACTTGGACCTTAACCACCAACATCGTTGGGAATCATTGCTTTTACCAAAACGGTTCCCATCCCGTGGGCGATCTGTTGTGCAGAGGGCAGTGGGTGCAGGGGGTCTGGACAGCGGCGGGAAATATGTCTGAGCCTGCCCGGTTTAACGCCAGCACTCTGCCCTTTTTAAATTCCAGCACTGCCAACTGGACTGCGCCTAACGGCATGTACTGGATTTGTGGGAACATGGCCTATGAGTTCCTCCCGGCTGGGTGGAGCAGCTCATGCATCCTTGGATGGATCAAACCTTCCTTCTTTCTCCTCCCCGTCAGGGCCAAACAGACATTAGGGGTTCCGGTGTACGATAATTGGCAAGTAAACACGGAGAAAAGATCCTTGGGTAATGGTTTGGGTGGCATCTCGACAGAAACGTGGAAGGACAACGAATGGCCCCCTGAGCGTATCATTGCTTACTATGACCCCGCCACCTGGGCGGAAGATGGCTCGTGGGGATATAGGACGCCCATTTACTTGCTCAACCGTCTCATCCGGTTACAGGCCGTCATGGAAATAGCCGGCCGCCAGATTGACACTGCGCTAAACATCCTAGCAAAGGCGCAAGATAAATTGCGCACTGCTGTCTATCAGAACAGGCTGGCCTTGGACTATCTGCTGGCCAAAGAGGGGGGGGGGGGTATGTGGAAAATTCAACTTGACCAACTGTTGCCTGCAGATAGATGAGACCGGAAAGGTGGTGGCAGATCTCACGGCAGATCTGCGGAAGGTGGTCCATGTTCCGGTCCATAGCTGGACTGGCCTCCTGGATGACAAAGGGTTCTTAGGGGGGCTCTTCCGCAACTGGAAGCAAGCTCTCCTAATGGGAGGTATGATAGTGTTGGGTTTACTGATATTGCCCTGCCTTATCCCTTTGCTCAGAAACATGATACATAGCACAATTGAGGGAATCATGCAGAAACAGGGAGCACAAATCTCCCTCGCCCTACAAGAACAACGGGCACTGCTGCAGAGTGCGAAAGAGCCCCTGAATTACCTATCTGGAGAGGATAGTGATTTTGCTTAGAACTTCTGTCATGCTTCAGTATGCTTGTAATGCTAGGGACGCAAGGTACCAGGCCACCGCAAAAGGCCTAGCTGTGTAAACAAAATAAAAAAGGAGGAGATGCTGGAACCATTAGGAGAGGCGCGGCCTTTTCCCCGCGAGGCTGGTGCACACCAGCCGGAGTGGGGAGGGGGCCGCCCTCTGACGGATCAGCCGCCAGGCACAAGCTTGCCAACGCCCAGCCAAGCTACAAGGCGTGCGGAGAAGCAGCTGCCGCTCGCGTGCTGAAAGGCGCGAATGAAGATGCTTGAGTGCCGGGCGCAACAAATGCGTGTCGAGTGCACTAAGGCTATGTGTAGCTATGTCATTGGAGCAATGTATCACGCGACGCCTGTAAGCCTGCCTATTGCTGTGCTAATAAAAGGGACGTCACGAGACTGCTCGGGGCGATCCCATCCCGAGGAAACCGCGCGTTTGTGTGTTCCTTGGCCTCTGGCCTCATGGGGAAGCCCGCTGGGCGTGAGAAAACCCGCAACTGGTGACCCCGACGTGATTGATTGGCATTCCCTCTCACGTCCCTTGGTCCCCCCGTACTCGCTCGACGACACAGTCTACTGCAACCCGGGGCCGGTCACCGTCTGCAGGCGAAGCACCCTTTATCGTGAGTATGGGGGCAGAATTCTCTAAGCCTCAGGTCGCGCACCTCACCGAACTTAGGGAATTTATCAAGTCGGTTTCTACGCTTAAAAGGGAGGGGGCCACCTTAAACCCTCCCTCGAAAAAGGATCTCATTGAACTTTTAAAATATATTTACCAAAATTGTCCGATCTATCCAGAAAAAGGGTCGCTAAAATTACCAATTTGGACTAAATTAGGAAAATATTTTTATGAGTCTCCGCGCGCCCCGCCTAGAATTTTGACTACATGGCGGGCCGTTTACGAATGTCTTAAAATTACAGGAGACGTTTTTCCGGACAAAGGGGCTGACCCTCCCCCTCCCTACGAGCCTGATAAGTCCGCCAAGCCACTGGTGGAACAGGCCAGGGAGCGACCGGATACCTCCGCAGTTTTCCACGCGGAACCTGACTCTCTTCCGAGTGCGCCATCTCCTCCGGAGACTTGTTCCCCAGCCGGCGCCATTTCTAGGGCGTTGGCTGATGCGTATCAAAAAGGGGAACTAGATCCGGACGAATATCAGTTTTGCGCGCCTGTCCTTATTGACCCCGCGACAGGAAATCGCTCTTATGCAACTGTCCCCATCAAGATAATTAGAGAGATTAAACAAGCCGCCTCTTCCTATGGCATATCTAGCCATTACACACTGGGCTTGATAACCAACTTGGCCTCTTCTTTTCATATGCTCCCGGAGGATTGGAAAGGGCTATTCCATATGATTTTAACATCTTCTCAATATGTGGTTTGGGAATCAGAGTGGAGAAAAGACTGCCACAGAGTTGTTTTGATGTGGAGAGGCCAACACCCTCCCACTGTGGATCAGTTGACGGGTAATGGGGCTTTCACCACCGTTCCCATCCAGCAAGCCATGGATCCTCTTTATCTGGCTCACGCCGCCCTGGCGGCACAGAATGCGCTGAAAAAGGTTGATGATGCCCAGAGGGGAACGAAGGGCTCATTTGTCAAAATTTTTCAGGGCCCCAACCAGCCATTTGGCGATTTTATTGATCAGTTACAAAAGGCCATCTCCCGTGAAATTACTAATGGAATAGCCCAGGAGGAACTGCTTAAGAAACTTGCCTTTGAAAATGCTAATGAGGATTGCAAGCGCGTTCTCCAACCTTTGCTTAGCAAACCCAATGCAGGACTGGCAGATTACATCCAGGCCTGCCGTATTGTGGGCACTAACGCGTACAATATGGAGGCGCTGGCGCTGGCCTTGCAAAAGGCAGAGGGCCGCCAGGACCCCAAATTCGGAAATTGTTTTAACTGTGGCAAGCCCGGACATTTCAAAAGCCAGTGCCGTGCCCCAGGCGGTGGCGCTCATAGGCAAGCGGGCACCCTTTCTAAACCAAAAACAGTGTGCCCCCGATGCAAAAAGGGCTTCCACTGGGCCAACCAATGCCGTTCGAACCCGCCGGTTGCCGATATTCCTCAACAGCCACAGGCGGGAAACTAGAAACGGGGCTATCAGCCAGCCCCGCTCCCAAGGCTGAATTCCATCAATTCGTTTTTGTTGCCTCAGAGACTATCATCACGGGTTTGCCAGGCCTTTCATATTTCCTCCCTATCCGCCCGGCTGTTCCATTCCCTCCCGGCTTTGACACTCCTGTCTTGGTGTTTCCCCACCACGACTTCATCATCCAGGGTGTCATAGCCGCCCCATTCTTGAAGGACCCCGCTGACTTTACCACTGTGGCGCTTGTCTTCACCCCCAACACCTCTTCCTTGCGGGTCCCCGAGGGAATGGTGGTGGCAACCGGTGTCCCAGTCCCGCCCCTAACCCAGCTTTTGACAGTTGAGCAAAACATCCAGCACTCCCGCCCTTCTCTAACCTTTCAAGTAAACGGCCGCTCCTTCTTTGGTATTTTAGATACCGGAGCTGACGTGTCCATTATAAGGGAAGAGGAGTGGCCCTCCGAGTGGCAGACCGACAGCACGCCATCAGTGCGAGGCGTGGGCGGGGTTCAGCACGCCCGCGTGAGCAGGCACTGGCTTCCGGTTACCACCTCTAAATCTTCGGTCACTGCGCACATTAAACCGATCGTCCTCCCACTGCATGTCAATTTGTGGGGACGGGACCTCATGCGCCAATTCGATGCGAAGCTCACCCTGAATTAGTATGACCTTTTTCCTAAAATTGGTCCTGACCTCCCCGGCGCCTGTCTGGGTGGACCAGTGGCCGCTGACATCTGAAAAGCTGACCACTCTTAGGAAACTAGTCCATGAGCAGCTACAGCAAAAACGCATTGAATCCTCCTTGAGCCCCTACAACTCCCGTGTTTTTGTGATAAAGAAGAAATCGGGAAAATGGAGATTTTTACACGACCTGAGGGCCGTCAACGCTATCATTCGCCCCATGGGGGCGCTTCAATGTGGCCTCCCAAATCCGAACATGATCCCCAAAGATTGGGATCTCATGATAATTGACTTGAAGGACGCCTTCTTCTCCATCCCCCTTCACCCCGACGATCGGCAATTATTCGCCTTCACGGTCCCGGAATTTAACAACTCTAGGCCTGCGGCCAGATACCAGTGGACCGTGCTGCCTCAGGGCATGCTAAATAGTCCCACTATGTGCCAATATGTGGTGGACAAAGTTCTCAAACCGTTCCGTGACCAATTTCCTTCTTTTGCCATCTATCACTACATGGATGACATTTTGGTTGCCGCTCCTGGCCCTCCCGGCACAGTTGCGGCCACTCTTCCTGCCCTAACCTCTATTTTTCAGAAACATGGGTTTTACGTGGCTCCTGAGAAGATCCAGGTTCAGCATCCTTTCTCCTATCTTGGTCACAAGCTTCTGGCTGCTCGCTCTGAGCCACAGATGTCTCGCTTGGCCTTGCCCACCCGGCCAAGCTTGGTTCAACTCCAACAATATCTGGGCTCTATTAATTGGGCACACCCCTATATGGGCCTTACCACATCCCAGCTTGCTCCGCTCTTTGCGGCCCTCACTCAGGGATCGCAGCCGGGGGACAAGATTGTGTTGACGAGCCAGCAGCTCAACGTCTGTGACTTAGTGAATCAGGCCCTTCAAGGGGTATGGGTGGATCGTGTTCTGCCCAACATGCCATTTGCCCTTGTGCTCCTCAATACCCCGCACTTGCCCACCGCTGCGCTGGCCCAAAAGTCGTCCCCTAAGCAGCTCCTCATAGCAGTGTGGGTTCACCTGCCTAATACCCCTAAGGTGACTATTTCGCAAAAACATGTGCTTTTTGCTCAGCTTATAACGAAATCTCGCTTTAGGGCCAAGGCTCTTGCTGGCATCGATTTGTCTGTGCTTTACGTCCCTTGCTCCCTCATAGCCTGGGAAAATCTTTACGCCTCCTCGGAGGCGCTCCAGCTGGCGCTTGCTGACTGGCCCGGTGTTAACTCTTGTCACCCGCCCTCTGACCCTCGCCTTTTTTTGGTGAGAACTGTTCCTTTTCAGTGGCGCTCTCCGTGCGCCACCCGCCCCATCTTGGGGGCGGTCACGGCGTTTGCCGATGGCAGTAAGAGCCG
Organism: Charina bottae; assembly: GCA_023362775.1. Lineage (NCBI taxonomy): Eukaryota > Metazoa > Chordata > Lepidosauria > Squamata > Charinaidae > Charina > Charina bottae. The sequence continues at coordinate 16,265,269 of JALMGJ010000001.1, forward strand.
TGGCGCTTGTGTATGGAACACCGCTGGCCGCTGGCACCAGCTCCTCACGCCGCCACAAGTTTCAGCTCAACGGTCTGAACTTGTAGCCGCCACATTGGCTTTTTCCCAGTTCCAACACTGTCCCTTCAATCTCATTTTGGACAGCTTGTATGTGGTCCAAATTGTTCAGACCATTTTTGACTCCTACTTGGCCCCGAATTTGTCCCCGGACCTGCTTTCCCTGTTTTTGGACCTCCAGCAGCTCGTCAACCACAGACGCCACCCATTTTTCGTCGCCCACATCTGCAGTCATCAGCCTTTCCCTGGCCCCCTACAGGAGGGGAATGACCGCGCGGACGCCGTGGCGTCTTCGACTCTTTTGACACTGGCCTTTCCCGGTCCCTGGGATAGTCACTCCTATTTCCATCAAAACAAAAAGGCCCTCATGCGTGATTTTAAGCTCTCTGCCTTAGAGGCTGCTGCCATCGTTCAGCAATGTCCGACGTGCAGCAAACAGTCCCCCACTGTCCCCCTGGGGGTCAACCCCCGGGGCTTGGACTGCTGTCATATTTGGCAGATAATTCCCTCCTTTTGCCCCATGGAAATATCTTCATGTTTCCATTGACACCTTCTCTGGTTTCATTATGGCCTCCCCCCAGAGGGGTGAGGCCACGAAACATGTTATCAACCACTGCATTCGCTCCTTTGCATCGCTGGGACGCCCCAAAGAGCTGAAGACCGACAACGGCCCTGCCTACACTAGCAGTGCCTTCGCGACCTTTTGCGCAAAATGGTCGGTGGTTCATAAATTCGGCATCCCTTATAACAGCCAGGGTCAGGCCCTGGTCGAGCGTGCCAACCAAACACTTAAGGCAGCTCTTCTCCGTTTTTTAAACGAAAAGGGGAAAATTGCCCCCGGCCACCCAATGGTGCAAAACACCCTGAACTTGTGTCATTTTTCATTAAATTTTTTGAACCTGACCGGCGACCCTCCATCAACGGCTGCCTCTCGCCATTTTCCAACAGTGGCTTCCCCCCTGGCGCGCCCACCTGTATATTTCCGACAACTCCCAGATCCTTCGTGGATCGGCCCCGCCAAGCTTATCACGTGGGGCCGCGGCTACGCGACAGTGGATTACAACGACAAGGTCATCTGGGTCCCGGCCCGCTGCGTCCGCCCATATTCCCGGCAGCTTCACCCCCCACCGGCAGCAACCTAATGGACCTCGTCTCTCCGACCCTATCTTCTGCCGTTCTCGCCCCTGACCCTGCCGGATCTGTGACGACGCCATTTCTAACATGGGAGGAGCTGGAATCATACTTATCCTCACTGTCATGGGCTTCGGAGTCCCCGCTGCAAGCTTCGTCACCGTCTCCCCTCCAGGCAACAACCGCAATTGTACGCGCTGCATTTCCCAGGTCAAGAAAGGAACTGTAACTACTGTGACTCTGATCTATTCAACCACGAAGCCTGCCTCATGCACCGACTCGGCCGCGTCATGTATTCTTAATGGCACGCAGTACAGTGTATGCACAAAGCGTCAGCAGCAAACGACCACCTTTCATTGTTTCGGACCTGGTGCGGTCCAATATTGGCAGGTGGATCTTTATGCAGGCTTGCCGAAATACCCTTACAGCCAGGGGAACTACCCGTACCCCCGTCAGAATTTGTTCCAACTCCACCTTTGACATGACCAAACCCCGGATCAGGCTAGAATTCGACAGCTGCACCGTCCTTGAAAAATTCGCCGGAACTTTGACAAAGTGGGGTTGTGGGTCACGGCGTGAGACTTACAAGCACAATCATAAGTATCTCTGTGCCACCAAGACCATCCACGGTGATGGAGGAGGGACTGCCCCAGACTACGTCCTGAGTAAAGACGGCCTCACCTGGTTACACCCCCCTTGTGTCTCGTGGGGGTGGGTATGTGATTATACCGGGGGGGGGCTATGACGGTTGTCCAAACGTCAACCAATTCCGGAAGGAAAAAGGTAACAACGTTAGCTTGGAATGGGAGTTGGACACAGGGAAAACTAATCACATGTTCTTCCTTGGCTTTGGCATCGACAGTTCCGGGCAAGATCCCAAAACATACATCACTATTGAACAACGGTTGTTCTCTCCCCACGTGGTCAAACGCATTGAATGGTCAGTATAAGATACATTAGCTGAACTGGAAGCTAATGCTAAGCCCATTGTGTCCCCGGTGGCCAGAAACCTGTTTCTTGAGTTTGCCACTCAAGTAGCTCAGACGGTTGGTGTGACGAATTGTTTTGTTTGCGGTGGCACCAATATGGGAGAACAGTGGCCCTGGGAAGCCCTGGAGGCTGATCCAGAGAAGTTTAACAACCTAACTAAACATGGGAACATCACCAGTCGAGTTAATGCCCAAGGTACCACTTGGACCTTAACCACCAACATCGTTGGGAATCATTGCTTTTACCAAAACGGTTCCCATCCCGTGGGCGATCTGTTGTGCAGAGGGCAGTGGGTGCAGGGGGTCTGGACAGCGGCGGGAAATATGTCTGAGCCTGCCCGGTTTAACGCCAGCACTCTGCCCTTTTTAAATTCCAGCACTGCCAACTGGACTGCGCCTAACGGCATGTACTGGATTTGTGGGAACATGGCCTATGAGTTCCTCCCGGCTGGGTGGAGCAGCTCATGCATCCTTGGATGGATCAAACCTTCCTTCTTTCTCCTCCCCGTCAGGGCCAAACAGACATTAGGGGTTCCGGTGTACGATAATTGGCAAGTAAACACGGAGAAAAGATCCTTGGGTAATGGTTTGGGTGGCATCTCGACAGAAACGTGGAAGGACAACGAATGGCCCCCTGAGCGTATCATTGCTTACTATGACCCCGCCACCTGGGCGGAAGATGGCTCGTGGGGATATAGGACGCCCATTTACTTGCTCAACCGTCTCATCCGGTTACAGGCCGTCATGGAAATAGCCGGCCGCCAGATTGACACTGCGCTAAACATCCTAGCAAAGGCGCAAGATAAATTGCGCACTGCTGTCTATCAGAACAGGCTGGCCTTGGACTATCTGCTGGCCAAAGAGGGGGGGGGGTATGTGGAAAATTCAACTTGACCAACTGTTGCCTGCAGATAGATGAGACCGGAAAGGTGGTGGCAGATCTCACGGCAGATCTGCGGAAGGTGGTCCATGTTCCGGTCCATAGCTGGACTGGCCTCCTGGATGACAAAGGGTTCTTAGGGGGGCTCTTCCGCAACTGGAAGCAAGCTCTCCTAATGGGAGGTATGATAGTGTTGGGTTTACTGATATTGCCCTGCCTTATCCCTTTGCTCAGAAACATGATACATAGCACAATTGAGGGAATCATGCAGAAACAGGGAGCACAAATCTCCCTCGCCCTACAAGAACAACGGGCACTGCTGCAGAGTGCGAAAGAGCCCCTGAATTACCTATCTGGAGAGGATAGTGATTTTGCTTAGAACTTCTGTCATGCTTCAGTATGCTTGTAATGCTAGGGACGCAAGGTACCAGGCCACCGCAAAAGGCCTAGCTGTGTAAACAAAATAAAAAAGGAGGAGATGCTGGAACCATTAGGAGAGGCGCGGCCTTTTCCCCGCGAGGCTGGTGCACACCAGCCGGAGTGGGGAGGGGGCCGCCCTCTGACGGATCAGCCGCCAGGCACAAGCTTGCCAACGCCCAGCCAAGCTACAAGGCGTGCGGAGAAGCAGCTGCCGCTCGCGTGCTGAAAGGCGCAAACGAAGATGCTCAAGTGCCGGGCGCAACAAATGCGTGTCGAGTGCACTAAGGCTATGTGTAGCTATGTCATTGGAGCAATGTATCACGCGACGCCTGTAAGCCTGCCTATTGCTGTGCTAATAAAAGGGACGTCACTAGACTGCTCGGGGCGATCCCATCCCGAGGAAACCGCGTGTTTGTGTGTTCCTTGGCCTCTGGCCTCATGGGGAAGCCCGCTGGGCGCGAGAAAACCCGCACTGGTTAAGAGTTGTTAGCCCCACCAGTTAGACCATGAATCAACTGCACAGGAGGGTCAAGGCTTCTTTGACAGTGGCTATAATGCCAGAATCTTGTAAGTCTGATTGTGCTGTACCCCCTCCCCTTCTTATACCCATGTGAATTAGGGAGGTGTCTGCCTGAGTCACTTCCACATACTTCCTGCTTGTTTTGGACTTAAGCCATGTTTTTCTCCTCATCACTTTGGTAACAGATCTGGCCTGTCAATGTCATCTTCCTTACTTTCTGCAGTAGCTTATCTCCTGACTGCTTGATAGTGAAGGTAGACAGAAAACAGATTGGCACCCACTTATAGCATTATTTTATGTCTGCTTTTTACAGGCAGACTAACACTTGGTGGAGTGGCCATGAAAGCCTTGGAAAAGATACTTAGATGCCGTGATGTATCTCTATCTACAAAGATCAGAATAGTGCAAGCAATGGTATTCCCTATGTCACTTATTGAGTTAGGTGACAGGTACAGATGGAATATTCTCCAAACAGCAGCCACCTTTTACACTATTTGGATGAGTCTGTCAGGGTTCATGTCTATGAATCCTGCCTTCAGTGCTTCCCATGGCATCATGAAAAAAATCAGGATGCACAGCAAATACAACCTCCACAAGGCAAAAACAGATGAGCAATTGGAGAGAACGGCAATAATCCTCTGCCCAATCCTTCCTGACAAAAGAGAAAACCACGAAATCTTTCTCAATTCTGTAATCCTATCAAAAGTTGAGCTCAGCTTCAAGGTGCCTTTATTTTACCTTTGTCTACACCAGGGGTGGGCAACGTCAGGCCCGTGGGCCTTATATGCCCCGCGGGGCTCCCGCCCGCAAACCCTGCCCTTTCCACACGATTGGCTCCCGCCCACAACCCCCCCCAAGTGCTTGTGATTGGCTCCCGCCCACAAACTCCGGCCCCCAGTCCGTGGAAATCCCAGAAACCACGCCCCCAAGGTCCCCGGTTATAAATATCCAAATGGCCCTTGGCAGAAAAAAGGTTCCCCACCCCTGCTCTACACCATACTGTAAGGTCCCTGGCTTACACTTTTTACCCAAGTTTCTGAGGTTGCCAAAAAGAGACTTAAGTCAAGGCTTGGAGGTTAAAATAACAGCGTTTATTTGGCCAAGCAAAGCTGGGTGGAATCTCTACAGACATCATGGCAGTGAATGTCTGGGAAGATCCACACCCACCCACTGCAGCTCCAACAATTATATAGGCTCCCAAGTTCAGTAAGAAAGCATAAGCGAACTCTCTCCTAGTGAGAGCATGCAAGGTCTCTGTAGAGCTCAGCAGTCTCTGTGACTCCTGGTATTCTAAACAATCCTTGTCCTGCGTTATCTAATTCCCTAGTCCCCTTTCACCTAATTCCCTTTCGCAAGCAGTTTCCAAAAGCAGAATGGCGTTGGTTAAGCTAACCCTTACAATACTTTATTTATTTGATTTATATCTTGCCTTTTAGGGATGTGCAAAACATTCCAGGCACAGACCATCCCATACCCGGAACACCACGTTCAGGCAGCCTGTACCCAGACCAACATATACATTTATGGTCCAGGCATAGGCTCAGAACACGTGCATTCCAGGCACTTATGTTCCAGAGTAGGAGAAAGCAGGAAAATGCCATCTGGCAAGAATGCACAGCCCACAGCTACAGAATGGAGAACGGGAAGGGAGGGAGGGAGAGAGGGACTGGAACACAGGGGAAAGGGAACTGCACCAGATGGGTTACGTTGTGCTTGAATTTAAGTGCAACGGAGGGGGAGGAAGATGCTGGAAATAAGAATATTAAATTTAGTAAATAATTAAATGGATGACACTAAAGTGATCATCTGGGTTACTCTCCTAAAAGCAGAGGGAGCGACAACTATGCTATAGCAGATGGCCTTTCCCTTGTTCAGTAAAGAGCGTCTTCAGAAAGGCCTCTCCCGTAGATCGTTAATAGCTTCGCAATAGAAGCAGCTTTTGCTACCTGGGGTGGAGGCATGCAAGCAAGAGAAGACTTCAGTGCTTGTGGACAGTTTGGAAGCGTGGATTTGGCCTAAAAGCACATGCAGAAGCCCTTGCATGTTCATTCCTCTTTCTGGTGAGATTATTCACGGAAGCACCTCCAGCAGCAGCGCAGCTTCTCCTCCTAAGCCACGAGGGAGGTGTGTGCGACTTTGCACTGTGCCCACCAAAGAGTAGGGGGTAAGCGGGAGGACGTGACAATTAAAACTAGGAGAATGAAAAAGGCCGAGTTTCCTAACGCGCGCCGATTCGACTCGACAGTACTGTATTGTACTATACTGCAGGGCGGGGGAAACCGAGCTACTACAGACAACCGCCGTCTTTTTGTTTCTCTCCATCCGCCTCGCCGAAGGTCTTCTGCTCCACCCTTCCCACTGCAGCGGCCAAGAAGGCATCCGAGCCTTTCTCCAGCTTGCAGATGTATCTCCAAGCAGAAAGCGCAGCTCTCCCCTCCCTTCCCCGCTGCTTTCCCTTCAAAATAAAAGCCGCCGAGCGAAATGCACTTTTTGCGTAAGTTTCCTCCCTGGAGAAGAAGCGCCACTAAAGGAGAACGAAGGGCTGCACTCGCCTGCGCGCCGCCTCCGCCCCTTTCACAAGTTTTATAACTCGCCGGGTTTCCGTGTCCTGTGACTCCAGTCAGGCGGTTCCCGCCTTCTTTTCCTCCGTGCCTGCCGGGTGTCCGGACGTATATCTTCCCGCCAAAGAATCGGGATTGGACAAAGAAAGTCCCTGGAGCCGCGGTAGCCACGTGAGGGAGCGCTCCCCGCTTCCTTTCTTGCTCCTGCCGGGCTGGGTTTTCGCACGAGCGCAGCTCCAGGGCCGGAGAGCGTGGAGGCCGGCGAGTCGCGAGGCCGGAATGGCTGGGGCAGGGAGAGACGGAGGCGACAACAGCTCCGGAGTACCTAAGAGTCGGGAACATCTCTTTAAGGTTTTAGTCATCGGGGAGCTGGGCGTCGGCAAAACAAGTATCATCAAGCGCTACGTCCACCAGCTGTTCTCCCAGCACTACCGGGCTACCATTGGGGTGGATTTCGCTCTCAAAGTCCTCAACTGGGACACCAGGACCCTGGTCAGGTTGCAACTCTGGGACATCGCAGGTGAGAGGGCGAGAGAAGGTGGGCTGGGGAATGGCCAGTCCGTCCAGACGGGAACTGGATTTCCTCAGCCGGAGAGGAGAGCCCCCTTGCATGTTCTCGGACAGCAAGCTGCAACTGGTTTCCGTAAAAGAAAGATAGTGAGGCATACTGGATTGAGTTCTAGAAATGGACCGGGAAGACTCCAGTTCAGATCCCTGCTCAGTTTCTAAAACCATCCTCTTTTCTCTCGGTTTCAGCTTTAAATAGCGTAAGAGAATGATAGAGTAAACGTGCTTCCTTGAATGGGACCATTCTGAGCTCCTGGGAGGAGTGGGGAGATCTTTTTAAGGATTCTGGGAGTCACGTTTGCCCTAATTTGGAAGAACCGATATTTGTTTTGTCCTACAGATATACTCATTGGTAGCTCTGATACGTATATAGATTTGCACTCTGTACGTACACCAGAATACATAGGAGTTTTTCTCCATGGTTCATCCACTTCCTTTTGTTCTATGTAGAAGGGATATTCATTCAGGAAAAATGCCAGAGGTTAATGAGCCTTTACACAAATTTTAAATATGGTCAAATATTAGGTTTCAACCCCCCATTGTGTCCAACTTTTTTCTCAGCAGCTGCTTGATAGTAGAGTTTCAAAAGATTAAAACTTTTTTTTCACACTGATGATGGGAAAGCTTCACCTGTTTGATATTGACAGCTGTGGCATGGGTAGGGAAACACGATTTTCCAGACGGTCTCAAGAAGAGCTTGAAGAGATTTCTCTGTGTGCTTTACTGGTGGTCACTCTGAAAATAGTAAATATCTGAAAAGAAATTGTGGGATTTATGGCATTTGCTCTTCTATTCAGTAAACAGTGGTGGTATGTTTTTTTTTTCTGCTTGCTTTTTTCATTGTTTAAAGTTCTGGTAGTGGTGAATTGCAGAGAACCTTAATATGAAGTTTCATATTGCTGAATTGCTCTGTTTTGTAAGTGTAATAAGTCAAATTAAAATACATTCCTCTTTTTTTCTCAGATATCTATCAAATTCTGCCTTTAAACCATTTTACAGAGCAGCTGAATGCAAGTCGCATTCTAGACCCAAACCTTGGCCCTGAAACTGGGTGTAACTAGGTTGTTTGGAGCCTGTGCTTGAGTGACAATGGATTACAGCTAGATATAAATTTGGGAGGTGAGAGAAAGACGAGCATTGTCACTGACTGGTTTTGTCTATTAAATATATTAATAAAATAGGGGAATCTAGGCCTCTGTTAACTGAGCAAAAGAAAAAAGTCCCAGTTTGCATTGTAAGAATTAGTGCATGTCCTTAATTTCAGTAGTTTTCCATCTGCACGTGGGGGTTGTATTCTTGGAACTGCAGTCTTAAATCAATCTTCCCCAAACAGTGTCCTTCAGACTCTATAATCCTCAGTTAGTATGGTCACTGAATTTACTGGCCAGGGATTATGGGAACTAGAAATCTAACAGATTTAGAGAACACTAGGTTGGGGAAGACTGATGTCCTTCCATATAGATAGTGATCTACCTATTGCCCAGCCCTTTAACTGTTGGCTAGAGCTGTATTTTAATAGGGCTTTTTTGCAAATATTACTTCACTCTTTCCTCTTTATATTTAAATGGTACACCAACATTTTTTCTCCAGAAGATACTGGGTTTGGTCACATTAGCATTATTTGACAGTGCTCTTCCACAGTCATCTAAAAATATAGCCACTGGCAGAAACTGTACATAATACAAAACCATAATATGGTTTGCTTGTCTTGGCTTAGTAACTGTGTGTGAACCAAGCCTTGTGGTTTATAAAACTTTGGCTTAACACTTTATAAACTCAGCCACTTTGGCTTATTCTGCAAGCCATGATTAAAGCAAACTATGTTAGCATAGTGTGTGAATCCAGCCACTGTATTGCCACATCATGATCACTGTATAATCATGTTCACATTAACAACTTTCAGTGTCTGTTCCCTACGGTAGAACCAGCCTTAGAGTCAAAGCATAACAATGTTTTCTCAGGAGTAATTCTCATCTGGAACAACCAAATATTGTGCTAGAATTCACTGCAACAAATATGAATGGGAAAACGTGTTCTTCCCCCACCTTGGAACAATATACAAATATTTCAATTAAGAGAGTTTGACTTACGCTGAATAGTAATGTATTTATTAAACTGATGTCCTTCATTTCTGCTTATATAGGCACTCAAGTTGGCTAACCAGAATAGTGTGATAAAGCTTACAGAAGGGCACTTTTTTGAGACAAGACAACCACGGTCAGAATACATGTAGGCTGTATACACCCAACACTAAACTAATCCGACTGAAAGCCTAGCAGATGAATTTGAGCAGCATATACTAGGTTAATGTGTGTTAACTTTGATTAAGGTTTGGGGAAGCTGTTTTGTGGCAGGGTGTTGTGTGATCCAGCCCATTAGGTTAATTTATGGCTCAATTGTGCAAATCCAGAAAATCAATTAAGTAACCAGGTTAAATATGTTTCAGGAATGCAGCCATACAGAACAAGCTCTCTCCTGAATCTGCCTGCTTTGCAGATAAGGAATTCCCAATCCCAGTATTTTGCCTTCTGCATAAATCTGCTTAGCTAGCATGGCCAATAGCTATGATGGATTTACAGTATAGTCCATCCCAGCCAAAGGACACCAGCAAGAAGTAATTAGGCAGAAGGCAAGGGTCTCCTAAAGGAACAGTATGGCTGGTAAGCTTCATTGGCACATTGCCTGAACGTACCCAACACACTAATAATTCAGTTGTGTTGAAGTTTCAAAAAAATGCCATCAGTGAGGTTTGAAAGACTGAAGGGCGGTTCAGAAAACTCAATATAAAACCTGCTAAACCTGTTGTGAGTTGGCTACTCTGTAAGATGCGAGTAAACCCCAGAAAGCAATTCCAGACATCTACTAGCCACTGATTGAATAATTTCTTAAATCCTTACACATCCCAGGGGAAATTATTGTGCTATATACCACATAGCCTCTACTCCCACTACACATTTCTAAATAGGAAGCATCACTCATGAATAGGTAGGGATGCTAACAGGTCCTTTCCTTTGCATACAGTTATGGCAGTATGTAAATGGAGAACTAATGGGCCCTGTGGTTTTCTAGCCTGGAGGAAATAATTCTCTTTGACTCTGAATGCAAGGTGTAACCTCATTTTAATAATTCTGCCACTGACTTTGAGGCTGTCTTTGGACTGCAGACTTCATGGCTAAAACATTGATTTTTTTTTCCTTGTATCTTCTCATCCCACTTTTTAACACCTTACCTAAAGAAAAATACTGAAAATTTGTATGCCCTTTTGTGACATTTTTGTTTGTCCTAAAAAGCTATGAACTGTAGTAAGAATATTCTCCACAATTTGGGCAGAATTTTAACTTACGAACAATTTAAGACTGTAAATAAAGCAGACTGTAATTACATGCAGACACTTGAATTGAACGAAAGGTCATTTTTCTAGTGCTTTTCAGCTTTATTTAGTATCTTGCTTGTGGAACTTGAAGGTTTACATGCTATTATGCGCTTTTGGTTGGCTTAATAAACATATTGGCCTGATATGGATTAAAGAGGATTTAAGTTAACAGTCTCATCTTACTTGATTCCTATAATGGAAATGTGTAGTCTGAACTGTCTATGAGGGTTCTCAGTCATCCAGGTGGAATTGTCTGTAGCTTGAATCATGTCAACTGGATTTCTATTTTCTCAGTGGATACGTTTCGCTCCTTATCCAAGGAGCTTCTTCAGTCTGAGCAAAGTTAGTAAGGGAATCCTTAAATATGTTTCTAGGTGGCTGTGTGACCTTGCACCTGGGGCTAGGTCATGGTTATTTTGAGATGTTATTTCTAAGTCCCTTTATCATCTAAAGGAGGATCGTTAAGATTACCATGCTGCTGTTGAGCTTGCGAAATGGTCTTAATCTTCCTAGGCACAGAAGACAAAGCAGGAAGGAAAATAGGGGAAAGATTGTGCCTGAGGCCCCCACCTCTATTCAAGGAAGGATTTTCCAAGTTGGCATAAATGGATTCCTTGACCCCTCTCTCAAACCACCTATCTTCTCTGTCTAAAATGTGAACATTAATGTCCTCAAATGAGTGTCCTTTTTCCTTTAGATGAAGATAAACTGCTGACTCTGGTCCTGTGGTGTTACTTCTCCTGTGTTGGGCTATCCTCCTGTACAAAGGTTGTTTGGTTTCTCCAATGTAGAGTTCAGAGCACTCACTGCACTAGATTTCATAAACTACATTGCTTTTCTTGTGTTTTGGAGTTTGATCTTTGGGGTGTACAAGCCTCTGTCTGAACTGTAGTCTGAACTGGTTTAGTCAATCTCTTTCGCTGGACAATCATTTAATTTTTTTAATGTTTCAGAACTTCAAATCAGCTTTAAACAAACTTTTAAGTTTTCTTCAGTACTTAATCTTTGAAGTATATAGGAGATTATGGTTGACATTTCTGACTATGTCCTAGCTGAAAATTGATTTTTCTTTGTACCCACATATTGCAATATTAATTCGACATACAAAGACAAAAGACTGAACAGTTGTGGAGAATGACTATCACATGTTCAAGCTGAAGTGTCACACCCTTTTACAAAAAGTTGCAATTTGTGGAAAGCTCACACATCATGAGAGCATTCAATATTGCTAACAAAATGCCACCTGTAAGTCCTGTAATACAGCTGTCTTTCTCATACATTACATACATACACACACAAACACTCAGAGCAATTTTTATTCATATGGATTAAAGTGATAGCTAAACTCTTAAATATCTTTATGTGGCAATTGCTAGCATTCTAATTGTCTTGAAGCTGAAATATGAACAGAAGAAGGGGGTAGCTAGATCGTGGAGAAGCTGTAGATTTAATATGTCACTGTTGCTCACCTATTTACATTGCTTGCAACATCTGAAGACAGCCCCATTTTCAAAATTTGTTTGTATTCACTTTATCCAACTAGGAAAGAGGATGAATCTTTTTTAAAGGTACAGGTCTTAATACTATCAGTTTAGCCACTCCACGCATCTGATGAAGTGAGCGGTAGTTCACAAAAGCTTATGCCTTTTATAAAATGTATTAGTCTGAAAAGGTGCTACCATCTTTGTTTACTTCTCTGCCCATTTAAAAACTGAAAAAATTACTTGGGAAGGAGACCGATGATGGTGTTGAATCACACCTTTTAATCAATTTCTTGCTATAAGCACTCCTGGCTTTCCTCCTTCCTTCATCCTGGAAAGATTATACGTACACTCAAATAAAAGGTGTCTGCCTTTCTACAGTGGAATCATGGTTTAGATCATGTTGGGCTCTCTGTACCCGGAGCTTTGATATGATTTGAGAGTCAGCTGTTGAGAGAAGCTATTTCTGGGGGTCTGCCAGTACCCAAGTATGTTAAAGTAGTTTTTTTGATCTTGGTCCAAATAATTTGCCTGCTTAACTTACATTAGTGGATTCTGCAAAAGCTGCTACCCCAATGGGGCCGAGTGCTACAGAAGGCCTTAATGATACATGGCAAAGATGTACTTGACACATGAAGGAGTTCCTGTGGCTTGTTGCTTTAGTTTTATGTTTGTGGAAGGAAGTGACTGCTCATTCCATTATCACATGAGAAAACCCTTGTGAATGGAAATCCCTTTATCTTAATTTTAGCACATTTTCAGATTGCTTCGAAGGAAGCAAGACATTTAATAAAAAATGTTTCTCTTTATAAGTGTACGAGAAATTTGAGTCCTCTAAAATAAAGAAAAAATATTCAGTTTAAATGTATGAGTAGAGAGCAGTATTCAAAAGTGAGTTATACATGCGGGAAAATAAGCTATAAAAACACTATAAATAAATAATAAACTATAATAAATCCTCCTCCTATGGAAGGGTTTTTCTATATGCAGGGTATGTGATTTAACTAGTTTTGAAGCTTTGACAGGGCAGATGGGGAGGCTTATCTCCCAGCTTGAGTTGTTTTATAACAGCCTTGTTCAACTTGGGTTCTTCTAAAGTTCATCTTAACTCGTGATTGTAGGAATTTTAGTGCAGTACATCTGGCAACAAATTGGGAAACCCTGTTCTACAAAAATCCTTCCTTTTTCACAATCATACTTTCAGGTTTGCAAGTACATCAGAGTAGTTACTGGCTGTTTGGTAGAATTTTTCTGTTTCTTCAGTTTCAGATGCTTATAAATTTGGTGGTTACTGAAAAATTGAAGCCCTGGAGATGAGTCCTTGATGTGCAGTGTTTTTGTATGTTCACCCGCCATTATTTTCTCAGTTGTACAACAAAGCATGGATCTTGTTTTCAGATCTGTGAAGAAATTGTGAGAATTGATGATCATATACACAATAAGGAAAAAAAGCACAATACTGCAGTGTAAAAGACAGACTCACACAGAATAAAATAACTAAATGTAGATTCTGGGCACTCCATAAAACAGAACTCAAATGGGCAAATAAAAGGATCACTTAGAACTCAAAATAGAATTTATCAGGCAAATGTTCAGCAATAATGGCAAATGTAGGCTTGAGGAAGAAAGCCAGTTTGTTGTGTGGTTAAGGCATCAGGCTAGAAACCGGGAGACTGTGAGTTCTAGTCCCGCCTTAGGCACAAAGCCAGCTGGGTGACCTTGGGCCAGTCACTCTCTCTCAGCCCTAGGAAGAAGGTAGTTGCAAACCACTTCTGAAAAACCTTGCCAAGAAAATCCGTGGCTTGAATCATGTCAACTGGATTTCTATTTTCTCAGTAGAAACGTTTCACTCCTTATCCAAGGAGCTTCTCCTTGGATAAGGAGTGAAACGTTTCTACTGAGAAAATAGAAATCCAGTTGACATGATTCAAGCCACAGACTGTTCCACCTGGATGACTGAGAACCTTCATCGACATATCGACTTGCCAAGAAAACTGCAGCGACTTGTCCAGACACACAGACACAGGCTTGAGGAGACTTAAGTACAACTCCCCACATGGTTATGATGGCTGTCTGGTAATTTTAGGCTGTTGCTCTAAGAGAGGTGGTGAATAGTGGAAGTGGAAGGAAATGACTTGTGTACATTACCTCTAGCTTTTTGGAAGAAAATAAGCACAGTATCAACAAAAGGCTGCTACTTTCCTCAATTACTGTCCGTTCTTCTTTAGAAAAGAATTCAGTTCTTGGGAAGATTCATACAGGAGAAGGCAATACTTGAGAAACTCCAATCCCAAGATTTAAAAATAGTGCTTTGAATTGCATTGGTGATACATAGATTTATATTGAAGACTAGGACAAGGCATATAGAATTACTTGATGTTTTTGATTAAGTTCTGAACAGTTATCTTGGAGTACATAAGAATGTGGATGCAAATCTGCCATGAGTATGCAGATGCAAATCTGTATGATTTATTAAAACAATCATGCCCATTTCTAGCATTATGCAGCAGCTGCGTGTAAAAACCAGAATTCCAGAGAATCCTGGGATAATTTTACAAGCAAACATAGTTAAATCTAGGATCTATAACAGTGGCACAGCCTATTATCATCTAAAAACTATGAAAAATTTATTATTCTGAGAACTCAGTGCCTTGAAACTTTACAAGGTGTTGCAACTGATATGAAGGCATCCCAAAACAGGGCTTTTCATCATTCTTGTGCAATTTCCTGATGGACTGAATGCAGAAGCTGATGTTTGTGTAACCTGATTTGGCAAACAACTAAGTGACAGCTCTGATGCAGAAAATTAGGTCTTTTTTTCCTTTTCTTTCCTGTTACATGCAGGCATGCAAATACCTTTTAGAGTGGGGTAAAAAGTTGTTCAGTCTATTTAAAGGAGCTAAGAGGAAGCACACGATAGAGGTTGCAACTGCCTCTGGTATAAATTGGGTCATTCCTCTAACCGTTCTAGCCTGCCTTTCCCTGTTGCTTCAGAACTTTAATGGCCTTTTACATTTCATTAGGCAAAAAGAAAAAGTGCTCTGGCACAGCTGTCACTTTAGAGGCTAACATTTTAAAACCTATGATACCAGATAAAAATGATGAGAGTCCTTCTTCACCATGGGTTGTAAAATGTTACACAATTTTGTGTTGAGATGTTAAGTTCAGTTTGCAGTCTTTGCTACTTTCAAGGCAAACTTTCAAAGAGCAGCTGGAGAAAAGGAATGCAATGGAAGAGGTGACACTAAAGTCACCTATAGACTTGTAATTGTAGAGTTGTAACTATGCTTTTAGGAATTAGGTATTAGAGTTCTGCAAATCATTTGAAAAATGTGCTTTTGAACAGATGGGAATGTGTACAAAGCATCCCTTTGGAATTGTTAAAGCTGCCATGCCCTTTTCCAGGCTCGCAAGACTGCTTTTTTCAGACTTGTTCAGCTGGGAGCAGGTGCTGAAGCAATTCATTAATTATGGTTCAACAAAACCAAGTAGGTTACAGTCTCTTACAGAATGAAAGAAGAAATAATGTGTTGTCTGTGGTATTCTGTCAGTGTTTCAAGAGCATGCATGAGTGTTTTTAAAGATCATGTACGTTACTGGTATTGTTGCTACAAACATAAACCCTGTTTTTGCAGAAGGGAGATGTGAAGCCACACAAATTTCAAGGGCAGAATTGACTTGTCTCTGGATATTGACACCAGGGCTTAGATGTGCAAGAGGCAAAATTAACACTGTGCACATATCAGCCAACAAGGAGCAAAGAAACTGCTTGAAGTTGCTTCAAGACCTTTCAGGCACAGAAGACACTACCACAGGGATAGCTGGTGAAGCTGTTATTAAGTTATTTGCACAGGCCTACGGCCTCGTGCCAAAAAAATAGAATTTTCAGGAAAGGAAGTAAAAAGCAGACAAGTGAGTAAGTAGGATTATGAGGATCATTAAATTAATTCAGACAACATGTTTACAGTACTCTAGTTTATAAACCTCCATTAAGCCATCCAATTGTATGTGTATGATTCCTGTAGCACCACATACTGTAGCTTGGCAGTGGTTGCCACTGGCTTTTTTTCAGATTTTCTTTTAAGATTCTTATATCATCTGGTGGTAACCTGCTTTTTTTTTTTAATATATTTCATTGAATTTTAAATATACATAGATAAAAGGTTGAAAAGGAAAAAGAAATACAAATACAAATCAAAGAAAGAAAGAAAGAAAAAAGTGTAGTAAAGTAACTAGAAAAAGAGAAAGATGAAACATAGAAATTAGAACTTCCGATTTATCTCTGGTCATAGTGATTTTAAAAATAGTCTCTTACATGCTAGGTCTATATATAACATTGTAGAGCATTTCCTGTCTAATATATCAATTTATGTATATTTTAATCTTCAAAACCCCATATAAGCTTTACCCCTCCTGCATTTTGTAAATAGTCCATTAATGGTTTCCACTCTTTAAGAAAATAATAATTTGTATTTTCTTTTAATAAACATGTCAATTTATCGTTTTCTGCCATTTCCATTACTTTTAACATCCAGTCCTGTATTGTAGGTATAGTCTGGTTTTTCCAATTTTGTGCATATATAAGTCTTGCTGCTGTAACCATATATTGCATAATTCTTGTAAATTTCTTTCCTATTTGTTCTTCTGTTATTCCCAATAAAAATAATTCTGGTTTATATGGAACTTGAATTTGTAAAATATTTTGCATCAATGAATGTATCTGAGTCCAAAATTTCTTAGCAATCTCACAAGTCCACCACATATGATAAAATGACCCCTCTTTTTTTTTACATTTCCAACATAAGTTGGGTACATTCCCGTACATTTTAGCTAACTTTTGTGGGGTCATATACCATCTGTGCATCATTTTGTAGAAATTTTCCTTCAAATTATAACACAGAGTAAATTTTAATCCTTTAGTCCACATATCTTCCCATTGTTGCATTTGAATATTATGACCAATATTTTTTGCCCATTTAATCATACAATCTTTAACTTGTTCCTCTACCATTTCACCTTTTAACAATAATTTATACATTTTGGCAATTAAATGGTCATCTGTCTCACATAGTTGTATCTCAAATTCCGATTTATTTTGTTCAAATTCAAGGTCTTTTTTGTCTGATTTAAATTTTTCTACAAGTTGCATATATGAAAGCCATTGGAAAGTATATCCTTCAGAGGCCAATTCTTCTTTTGATTTAGTTTTATATTGTCCTTGTTCTTTTTTTAAAAGATCTTTGTAAGTCAACCATTTATCTTTAACTCTTACTTCTGTTCTATAAAATGCTTCTTGTGTAGAAATCCATAAAGGTCTTTTGTAACATAAAATTAATTTATATTTATTCCAAATTCTTAATAAAGATCTTCTAATATAATGATTTTTAAAATCCACATTAACTTTCACTTTGTCGTACCACAAATATCCATGCCATCCGTATCTTAATTCATGTCCCTCCAAATTTAATAATTTTTCATTTTTCAAAACTATCCATTCTTTTATCCATACCAAACAGCAAGCAGCATAATATAATTTCAGATCCGGTAAACCCATGGTGGTAACCTGCTAATCACTAAATGGAGGAACAAGCCATGGGTTCTTTCCAGTTTGTTTCTGTGATTAGTGTTTCTCAACAGGACAGAACAAAGAAAATGTTCCAGTATTTATCCAGGAAAGAGTAAGTTGGCAGCAACTACTTTCTCTTCCTCCATTTTATGCTTATACCTGTACCTCTACTTTCACTGAATTAGGGTTAAGAGATAGTTATGTGGAGGCTTTTTACAGGTCTAGATTTGCCTTTTGCCTAAAGAGTCTCTTAATTTCAGCCCATGTCTGCTTTCTCAGTCTTGCATCGGTTTCCACTGTGGTTGTTTAGGCACTGAAACCTTATTCACTGAGTTCGCTTCACAGTTGCTGGACCTATATATTATAGTATTGCAACTCTCAATTAAATAGACTAATGGGGGAGAAGGTTGTCTGTTAAAACCATTAAATGACAGATGGGCTTTTTCAAGCCCCCAAATACACGCATGCATGGGAAAATATACTTTACCGATTATAATAATTATAATAACTCTCATAAACTGCAGAGATTGATAGTGGTGACTCAAAATATATCTAAGTCAGGGGAGGTGCTGGTTTTTATTTTTTTCTATTTCAATGTATTCTTTTTAAAAGGGGTAATATAGAATAGTGAATACCTGTTTTTGCGGGGGAACATTGTCTGGACTTGAGTTATTTATAAAAATAATAAAGGCAGGGAACATACCTAATACTCCTCCTTCCTCCTCCTATTTTCCCCACAACAGCAACCCTGTGAGGTGAGTTGGGCTGAGAGGGAGTGACTGGCCCAAGGTCACCCAGCCAGCTTTCATGCCTAAGGCAGGACTAGAACTCACAGACTCCTGGTTTCTAGCCCAGCACCTTAACCACTTTTGTCTGTTGTTCGGGGCAAATTGCATTATTTCCTGAAATGTGGACAAAACTCCAACAAAAGATTTTGTGTATTAAATCCACAGTTTGCTAAACTAAAGTCCTTTAAATCAAATATTTGCCTTACTCTCTTTGTGATAGCTTGTTTAAAATTCTAGTAGAGGGAGATCAACATCTTCTCACACTGATTTTTAATTACTGCCTTTATGGCTAGATCTTTCTGTGGTGATTTATCTGTATTATGTAGTCAGTCAAAAGGCGTTTGCGACCAGAGATGATACATTCTATTTCAGCAGAAGCAGGAGTTCATTATAGGATATCTGTTGTTGTAAAGCTGAGCTTACAAACCCGGATGCCAAACCTATATCCCCATAGGTATTCAAATACTATCACTGTTACTATTGCTGTTATAAGGAATACAACACTTTCTCAGTTTTATCTCACAATTTGCTAACCTGATCACAAGCTATTACTATTGTAAATGAAGGCCCAGAGTTGAATTAATTCAATTATTCTGAGTTCTGGAAAGAAAGCTTTAGAGGCAATTAATGGACATATGAAGAACTTTTTATTTCCTTCTCATTTCTCTGGAAAGTTGAAGGACTTATATGGTTTCCTTTACTTATATTGCTACACATGATACTAAACTCTTAAATATCTGATTTGACAAGTATCTGACCTTCATTACCGCAACATATACATTCATTTCCTCTGGTCATTTACTGAGTTTCAATTATATTGCTTGGTTAATATCTGGTTGTTAACTCAAACACTCCAACTCTTTGTTATGAACTATTGCATGAA
The DNA here is from genome assembly GCA_023362775.1 of Charina bottae. Lineage (NCBI taxonomy): Eukaryota > Metazoa > Chordata > Lepidosauria > Squamata > Charinaidae > Charina > Charina bottae. The sequence goes on from JALMGJ010000001.1 coordinate 16,284,485, forward strand.
GGTCATGAGTACATAATTAAAATTACATTCAGCCATGAACCTTCTGTCATGAGTGATTATATTTGTGTGGATTTTTTCATAACTAATTTTTCCATAGACAGTTGTATTATTGTTAAGTTGAAGACATATTTTAAATGGAACCAATTTTAGGACTGCCAAGGGATTTTCTAAATTCCATTTGGTTCTAGAATGGGTTTCCCATCACCCATAGCTTTGTGGACTGCTGAGTCCTAGAGTACAGTATATCAATGATGTTTTTTCTATGTATATCTCTACCTTTGCATGGCTGTGTACATCATGTCTAGGACTATGCACTTAAGTTTAGAACAAACTATATTCTATTTCTTTCTCATTCCTTAAATGTGAATAAAATCTCGAGTTTTGAACTCTGATAAATAAAAAAAGGTAAAGGTTCCTCCCGCACATTTGTGCAGTCGTGTCCGACTCTAGGGGCCGGTGCTCATCTCCGTTTGTTAGCCGAAGAGCCAGCGCTGTCCGAAGACGCTTCCACGGTCACGTGGCCGCATGACGCACGCGGAACGCTGTTACCTACCCACCGAAGCGGTACCTATTAATCTACTTGCATTTGCATGCTTTCGAATTGCTAGGTTGGCAAGAGCTGGGGCAAGTGCAGGAGCTCACTCCGTCATGCGGGGCTAGGGATTCGAACCTCCGAACTTGCTATCTTCCGATCGACAAGCCTGGTGTCTTACCCGCTGAGCCACCACGCCCCTTCTGATAAATAACCACTCAACTATTTTACCTACCATTCACTCTTAATTTCTAGTACAGAAGTAAGGCATATAGTTAACTTTGTTGCCATACTTATTTAGGAAAACTCTGATTAACTCTTTCACTTCTCCAAGTATCTTGATTACTGCAATTTATTTACAATATTCTGTCCATTATCCAGGATTCCCCCTCAGCCTCTTTAAGGAAACAATATTTAATGCTGTTTTCCGTAATACTTGCCCATTTATCTTTCAGGTCAAGAACGCTTTGGAAATATGACCAGAGTGTACTATAAAGAAGCTGTAGGAGCTTTTGTAGTCTTTGATGTCACCAGAGGATCAACATTTGAGGCAGTTTCCAAGTGGAAACATGACTTGGACAGTAAAGTACTGCTCCCCAATGGCAGCCCTATCCCTGCCATTCTACTTGCCAATAAATGTGACCAGAAGAAAGACAGTAGCCAAAACCCTTCTCCTTCTCAGATGAATCAGTTCTGCAAAGAGGGAGGCTTTGCTGGATGGTTTGAAACTTCTGCTAAGGTAAGACTATTCCTAAAGGAAGAATTTGTCTGTGTTCAGGAGAACGGGCCTGCTGGCCTAGCTCAGCCTTGCAGTTTGGTCCTGCTAATTCAGTCTTTCCCAATTTGTCACTTTCTGGTTTTCTACATATATTGGTTACATTGATCTCAAAGAAGCGAGGGGAACTTTAATGAAGGAAATTAAAATGGTTTGAGCAGATGGATTGCTAGGTGCCTTTGTGCTGTGTAACACCTAGTGAACATTGCTTTATACTCCATTAAAGAGATAAGTAATTTGATAAGGGTCAAATTTTCCAGGGTCTTTCCTGTTTTTTCCAGCAAAAGGATTAAAAAAGAACTGAAATTTTACACAGCGACATTGTTTTTTTAGTGATGTCAGCCCTTCCCCCATTCTTTTTAAAATCTACATGTTTTGATAATATAAAAGCCCCAATGTTCGCAAATTATTGTCTAGCTGTACATAAATAGCAGTTCTAGTTTATCAATGACGCCCAGAGTCACTGGTTTGAGATGGGCATGATGGGATGTACGCTGGCTTAAAGGGAAAAAACTCGAGGCTTGAGAATAAACAGACAAGGAGTGCAGCTTTTAGGGCTAAAAGTATTTTACTTGTAGCATAAGGCAATAAGGTATATACAGTACATTATCGCAAAAAAGTTAGTTGAATATACATGGTACAGCATTGTAAAAGGAAAAACAAAAACAAACTTATAAGCAGAGTTCCGTGTATTGATCCCAGGGCCAGAGCTCACGCCATGCATAGCCTCCCATAGCTATGCACTGCTCAGTCCTCAAAAGTAGAATACACATGAAGATCTACATGGCTAAAAGACACTAGAAATCAAGAAGCATAGAACACCATTTTGCATGGTTGTATATTCAGTTCTTCTAGCTTTCTGATTGGCTGGATGTTAGCTGTGACACACACCAGGCCTAAAGCATTAGGCCTAAAGCACATAGCATGACCTGCTATTGGGTAGCAGTGCTGCATCTAAGCGAGCACGTGATTTCCTCCCCCCTTCTGCTCCCCCTGGAGCAGGCTTCCCACGGAAGGATTCAGGAGACCTTGTTCCCATGCAATCTAGCCAAAACAATACACAAGTGACAGTTGTTATCTTGCACCTGCACTTCACGTCACCATGAGAAGCCTTTGCTTTGTAAGGGATGCAATTTGCCAAAACACTTTTGCTTTGTAGAGAAACCCAATTTTCCAATTTCATATGAGAAATCTGACAGGGCAGCTACATAAATTGAATAAATAAATAAATAATTTTGATCCAGCATGTAAACTTAAAGTGATAATGATCTTGTGGAATTCTATGTTTTCCATCCTCCAACTTTTATAGCTAGATAGCTAAACATGAACGAGGAATAAATTCTCCGTAAGATCTATAACATTAGCAAGGAAAATAGATAATTAACTGCTTGATAGACCCCAGTATGAGGCCTGTTTCTTTTCCTCAAATTTTTCAGAGTAGTTGGATAAAATCTTTAACAAGTGGTTTAAAAATGTTGCCAACATCAAATGATTTGTTATTTGCCTATATTCATTTAATGTTGCTTGGCATGCATGCAAAGGAAACTCTTGCCAGCTCCTAAACATAGCAAGCTAATCCCTTCAACTCATATTTTAACTTTACACTCATTCATTTAGTTCTTATATGGTGCACACAAATGATCTTGTCCTTAATGTTTTGGTTTTTGATGCTTATGGGAAGAAAGCAGACAACAAATTCAAGCAGGAGAAAACTCAAAGTCAGGCTGCCCTTTTAATAAAGGAGCACACAGCCTGGAACAGCGATTGCTGGCGGGAAGCTCAGATGCATGTGGTCTATAAAAATAAAATGGTAGCCACATCTCCTTGCTCTGAACAAGCATTTAAATAGCTGCTTGTGAATCTGTTACTTAGGATAAACAAGTAAGAAGGTGTAAATTCAGAGACTGAGCATTTGACATTTGGTTAACATCTAGATATTCTCTCTGCAGGCCTGTTCTTGAGAAAAAGTTGTAAAGTTCAATGGCTAAGCACATCCTTAGCATAATGAAGGATTTTATTTTAGGTTATGTTCTTGCACCTTGGCAAGCAATAACATAGTTTATTTCTTTGTGATTTAGTGGGTTGTGTGAACATTCTTGCACCCTTCAAAGATCAGCTATAATGTGAAAAAAGAAAGGTTCTAAGGACAGTGAAATGCTTTGTTAGTAAACTAGTTCCAAAATTCTTTGTAAAAGCAGAGATCTAGCATTTTGGACCACCTTGATCCTTGTGTGCAGGAAAGCATTAACTTGTCTCATGGTCTCCTTAGGATAACATCAACATTGATGAAGCTGCTCGGTTCTTGGTGGAAAACATCCTTGCCAACCTGAAAGCCTTTCCGAATGAAGAGAATGACGTTGATAAATTAAAACTGGACCTGAATCCCTTAAAAGCCGAAAGTAAATCCCAGTGCTGTTAGAAACATGTTGTCTTGCATCAATACACGATGAGAGCAGAATGTTCATCTTCCTCATGTTGGACAGCTGCTGTGGTGCTTCATCAAAGCTATCCTTGTGGGGTATTAAATTCTTCACATTCCAAGGTGTTTACATTTTTTTAATCAAATAGGATTTAAGAGTTACATGTATACTATGTTCTTGTTTGTAAGCTATTTAGTATAGTCACAAGCTGGCATCCTTCCCAAAACAGGTAGTATTTATCCTTTAAGAAATGGCCAAGATGAAAGACTTAGCTTCAATTCCTGATTAACATAGTGTAGTTTCAGAACTAAAATAGGAAAGGCAGTTCAGTTGGAAATACTCATTTTGGTAAGGATTATACATTTTTTTTAATATATGTAAAATTCCTTTACCTCCTTGCTCTAACATTGCCTGTCTCCTGTTCGACACTAGGACTGTGAAACAAAAGCCTTTTTGGGTGCTTGTCAGCCAGCAAACCCTTTAATTCTGAGGCAGGACTGAGCAGGGATTCCTCCTTTATAATGTGCCTTAAAATTATATAAGAATCTAATGCTTGGAATATAAAGTTAGTCAGCTAGTGTGAAAGAATTAAGAATATATTTGTGCTATCCATCAAATAAATGAGTAGCAATTCATTTCTGACTGTTTTGGAAGAGGCTTTCTCTATTACACTTTCATATGTTAACTAATACTATGTACTATTAAACTTGAAAAATAAGTTATCCCCCACTGTACAAGGACAGCACAGCTTTTTCGAAAAGATTTCATGATGTCTAGGCTGAAAATGAATAATGTTTAAGCTTTATTTTTATGAAATCATTGTTTAACAGAACACTGTCTCTTAAATCAGAGATGATTTAACTTACAAATAATCTTTTTAAAAGGAGGGTATTTTTTTAGAAGTGATATATTGCCACTTAACTATTTAACACAGGGAATTAAGAATTGATAAGGGGGCATACTTTCATGCACAAGAATGATTTGCAAGAATGATAAATGTAGAATATACACTTGAATCCTAAGAAATGTTCATTGTCGTTTGTGATGGTATCTGTGAATGTTTGGAGAAAAGACTCTTAAGAAATACTTTCACCAATTGCATGTTAATATTTAAATCTGTGGGTTCAATTCTGTTTTCTGTATATTGCACCGGTCATATGTAACCTGTCATAATTTATAATGCTGCAAATTATAAAGTACTTTTGGACTAACACTCTTCAAACTTAGACTGGGTCATACATGTATTTTTGTGTGTCTGATGCTGTATTTAATATTACTGCAAGCTATATAATAAAAAGAATTAGATTTTTATAAGATAGTATCAGGTTCATTGTTACTTGTACAAAACAGAAGAATACAAAGAATTCTCAGGTTGAAAGTCTTATATTCTAGGCCTGTGCTAGCTTTGTAGAAATTTATATGAAGTCAGCTATGTTTTTAATCTTGATTTGTCAAAATGTTCCATGATTCCTATATTTTTCTACTTAAGCCAGTTTGGTCTAGTGGTTAAGGCAATGGGCTAGAAACCAGGATACAGAGTTCTAGTCCCGCCTTAGGCATGAAAGCGGGCTGGGTGACCTTGGGCCAGTCACACACACACAGCCCAACTCACCTCACAGGGTGGTGGTTGTGGGGAAAATAGGAGGAAGGAGTATTAGGTATGTTTGCCGCCTTGAGTTATTTTTAAAAATAATAAAGGTGGGATAGTAAATAAATAAAAAGAGAAGAAATCTGAATGTTCTTGAACATATTAAGTTCAAATTCTAAAATGAGCAAATCTTTTTTAAACAAAAAGTCAATATGCTTGATAAAGAAAAATAAATACAGAGACCATAAAATTACAAAAAGCTCTAAAAGCCTTTAGTACAACTGATTTGGAAAAATACATGTTCATTTATCTCAATCTTTGTTCTTGAAACCTAAATACAGTAACTGTATAGAGAGTGACTTTCACCAGGCTTTCAAGGTGCTACTTTAAGTACTGTATAACCCTCAGGGCAGAAAAGATCTGTATTTGTATGGATTCGGGTAATGGTGAATAAGAGATTTATATACAGTACTTGTCTAGTTTAAATTAAGATACTAAAGTTTTGTATCCTTCACTTCAGATCTTCAGTGGGAAAGTATTATACCTTCTTTTCAAAATATGGAAATCTATTGCTTTGCTTGAATAACTTCACACCATTTTTAAAACCAGAGTGTTTTTTTTAATTTCAATTTCATATTTCTCTTCTTCTAAGTAACAAGTTTGCCTTATACTATATATCTGAATTGGTGACAAAGTACATTCTGAGAACTGTGGAATTATTGGATGAAGTGCTGAACAATTTATCTTTGCATTTTGAAGTTTAATAGGTCCATGATTGAAGAGAGAAATATAAGAATTTTAGAAGGCGAGAGAATGTTTGGCCCCAGAGTTCAGAATGACTGGGATCATTTCCCCATTTATATCATCTTCCCATACTTCAAAATTAGGTCTTAGTCCTGAACATTTTAATACTTTTATACAAAACAAGTACCGTTTGGAGTATATTACATTAGCAAATAGTGAATACATGTCACTTGTGTGTTTATATTATGTAATTTTTAGGGACGCGGATGGCTCAGCAGGTTAAACAGCTGAGCTGTACGCTGCCAATCAGAAGGTCGGCAGTTCGAACCTCGCGCGACGAGGTGAGCTCTCGTCGCTAAATCCTAGCTACTGTCAACCCAGCAGTTCGAAAGCTTAGCAAGTAGATAAATGGGTACCACCTTAAGTGGGAGAATTTGCTGGCGTCCTGTCGGGAGCCGGTTCCACCGGAGGAAAGATTGAATGGCGACGGTGAGGACAGACCCGGAACTGACATCAACAGGACGTCAGCAGCCGGCTCAAGGCATCCTGGGAATTGTAGTCCAGAGCCTTAGAAGAGCCGGTTCCCTTACCCCCTCTCCTGGTGCGCGGGTTAATTACACTCTATAGTTGGTGACATTGTATAATGGTAAAAATGTATATATATATATATATGTATGTAAGCTGCGTAGAGTCCTCCGTTGGGGGGGGGTATAAATGGCACTATAAATAAATAAATAAATAATTTAACATCTCATATTCATTTGGAATGCACCAAATGAAGAGCAAAGTGTCTGTCCTCTCAGTAATAAAAAGATTATTAAGTCATGTTTTGTCATTTGAGTGTTTAATTATTCAAAATACCTTTCTATGAGAACTTTTGAGGTATATATTCTCAATGAGAAAATTGCTACAGAAGACATGGTGCTGTGTTTTCAGACAAGCAGCATAAAGGTTGCCCTCGTGGCCTATGCTGATAGACAAATCTCTTAATGTGAAAAATGTTATAATAGCTGCAGTCTTTCCTTTGTCTGTCTCCATTTATGTTTTAACAATCCAAGTCTACATCAATCTACTCAGAAGTAAGGCCCATGGAGTTCAGTTTGAATTAAATTACAAATGTGTGTATAAGATTGTACCAAAGTTATACTTGGGGATGCTCAAATGTTTATATGACAAGTGGTTTGCTATTAAAAAGATACTTTTCTCTAAATTTCATAGATGAGTGAACAGAAACAACAATTATAAAATGGGAATAGTTGAGTTTTGTCCACCCTAGCTATATTTCCTGCATTATATCTCCTACTGCATGTTGAATCTTTCCTAGGCATCACATCACTCATTAGGGCTCAGTTTCTGAATAATTTCCTCTCCTGATCATGGCTATTCAGAAACAAAATACTGACTCTGAACAATGTATTTCCCATACTGTGGACATAATCCTAAACTTAAAAGGATGCTGCAATATTCTTAACTTTATTTATTTATTTATTTATTTATTTATTTATTTATTATTTGGATTTATCCCCGCCCATCTCTACCGTGGTTTTAATAGAGGTTTTAATAGAGACATGTCTTTTCAGAGTAAATTTACTCCATTAATGAACAGGGCTATTTCAGGGAATGCTCACCATAGGTTCCACATTCTATGCTGTTTTTGGCATTCGCTTCAAAGCAAAGGGAATAGGACCCTATGGAAAAGCAGAATTAGAAGAGATCTTCAAGCTACTGCAGAAATGCACAATTTCTGTCAACTCAAGGATCACACCAAGCTTTGTGCAGTATGTAAGGGACTGCACTGAAAGAGTGGGTGGAACAATTAATCATTTTGGGAGTGAAGTAAGGGATGAAATGATTGCCTTAAGCCCCTGTATTTGTCCCTTTAAAAACATAAAAGTAAAAAAAAAAGGGGGGGGGCTTAAATGTTAGATCCACCCACAAAGAGGATGTTTTTTACACTTGTGAGCTGATGAGTAGACTCAAGTCCAGCTCTCTGCTGAATACAACATCTTCAATATAGAATACCAATACAGGGTTCTCAAGGGTTGACGGTCCAGTCTTTCCTTAAATTTCTGCAGAGAAGCTTTTTTTTTTTTGCAGTAATTCTTTTACAGGCATTTTTCCTCAAGCATAGGCTCTTTCACTTTATCATTTCACCAAATACCTTTGTTTATATTTCCCATTAATATAACTCCAGATACTTACGTGACACTCTGCAAGATAATTCTTTTTACTTTATCCAAATAGCTTCCATATTGTCTCCCTTATGTCTACTTTCCATTCATTCTGTCTTATACTAATTTTTCTACAGGGCTCCTCCTTTCTCCAGTGGTTCTACTTTATTTTCCTTTCATTTTTTCCTTTTCTTCCATGTCCTTTTCCCCCCAAGATCCACGTCTGACACTATCAAATAATGCTCGGCCTCCATTCAGAAGCTCTTGTCATTGTGTACTTCACTAACTCAATCTTCCAACATAAACAGTCAAATCAATCATGCTTTTAAATTTATATTAATTTCTTATGTATTTGTAGGAGTTAAGTTTAAACAATATATTTGAAACATACAAATCTTGTACTAAGGAAATACTCAACAGTTACCATTATCATTCATTAATGGGCCTCTAAATGACCCAGCCACTTTTTTCATTATCTCCATTCACTGGAGTGTAATATGCAACTAACACTAACCTATGGGTTCCTATTTTCATACACACAACAACCTAGATAACACCACCTCTACTGACATACATCTTACTGCTTCCAAAAATAATTTTTGATTGCTATCAACATTGTTCTGCATTTTCTCTGCCTCATTTCTTAACAATTCTGTGCTCTTTTTGTTTTCATTCTCCACAACTGATATACAGTATTCTCTATATACACAATTTACAATATCTTTCTGTGATCCTCATTTCTTACAGGAATCATTTTCTAAGATGCATTTTTTTCATCCACACTTTCTTTTACCTCATCATTGCACAAAGTTTTTTTTTTTCCATATTTCCTACTAGCATAAATCCACACACTTCTGTGGCACTCGGTATTCATTTCGCTCTGTTCCAAACAGCTTCTACATTTCACAGTAAGCTTTCCTGGCATCCAATTTTGTTCATTCTGTTGGGAAACTATATATATGTCTCTCTGTCTATAATTCTCTTCCTACAGTTCTCATTTCATATTCCTCAATTATCACTATTCCTTGGAACTTAACATGCAACTATCATCAATCTTTGAATTCCTACTTTCATACACACCTAGAACAACCTAGATGATACCAATTCATACTTTCTGACATTTTAGCCCTTTCATTTATAATTGAACTTACATTTTACTTCCCAGCATGTATTCATCAACTTCACAAGATCAATCCACCTTCATTCACATCTATTACATACTTCCCCTTTCTCCTACTTTCACAAACGCACAACACATACATTTTTTTCATTCGATTTGTTAATTCATGTTATTGACCATATAAAAACGTAATAACTATATATTGGTTAACTAGACTTAGAGATTCGAGAAAAGTTACGAATTTCATTTTGCAAAGCGAGACTCTTAAAAACAGCAAAATGCATCCCTCAATAGCATGCCTTAAAGGTACCTTTATCGGATTAAACCTCATTCATCATTCCCCACCAGCGTTCAGGTGGGTGCAAGACGCCCCAGGTTTATTGTACTCTGTTCACAAACGCACATCTGCATTGTCATCCCTCGATTAAGAGGTAGACGCTGACAAACAGAAGTTAGGTGTGTCACAATTGCTTTGGAAGCAATGTGGTCTTATTCCATATTTTGCTACTATTGGAGTAGCTTTGGAAGTGGTTACAGTACAGAGCAATACACTCTGCTTCAGGGCGAATCTACTTCTGCTGACTTCTGGACATGCCCAGATAGTATTCTTGGCACCTACACCGAATTGCATTGCCAATCCTTTCTTCCGAGATGCTTTTCAACTCCCCGGGGCAAGGTTGCAGCCTGGAATTCGCCGGCATATGTGTGTGTGTGTGTGTGTGAGAGAGAGAGAGAGAGACAGAGACAGAGACAGAGACAGACAGACAGAGACAGACACTATATTTCTAGCTCTGTTTAGAGCAGGATTTTCCAAACTCAGGTGTACCTCCCTTGGAAGAATTTTTTAGTTGCACATTGTAACAATATTCCTTTCCCAAAGTTAATTTGTATTGTTTTCATTGTTCATGTGTGTTCATTTTGATATTTGGATTTTAGGGGGTCTGTACATTTAGATTACAGTAAAGGGAAGTGTGATGGCAAAAGGTTTAGGAATGAGAGTGAGAGAAAGGGAGAGAGAGAGTCTATATTTCTAGCTCTATTTAGAGAGCGGGAGAGTCTATATTTCTAGCTCTATTTAGAGAGCGGGAGAGTCTATATTTCTAGCTCTATTTAGAGAGCGGGAGAGTCTATATTTCTAGCTCTATTTAGAGAGCGGGAGAGTCTATATTTCTAGCTCTATTTAGAGAGCGGGAGAGTCTATATTTCTAGCTCTATTTAGAGAGCGGGAGAGAGTCTATTTTTGTAGCTCTACTTGCCGGAAGGTGATGTCTCGTGTCACTTTTCTCTCTTCCTGTCTAGGGCCCAGGCCGGCGGAGGGCGTCTCTTAGCAACCAAGCGGACGCTGAGGCAGTAGCCTGAGTGAAACGAGCTCGGCCGAGGATCCAGCCATGTCGAAGTTCGGCAAAAAGAAGGAGGCGGTGAAACCCAACAATGTTCTCCAGTCAAATCTGCCCGCTAAAGAGTAAGACCCGCCCTTTCCTTGAGGAGCTTTCTTCTTTCCTCTTTGCCCGCTTTGCCCGAGCAAAACGAGGCGGGTGTAACCCAGGGGGAAATAATCGACTCTCCCTCCCATTCCCTGGGATACCCCCAGCGGTTGTTCCTCACTTTGAAAGAAACTGGGTTTTCAGTCACTCCCGGATCGTGTGGAATAATAAGAGTGACAAGAGTGTCTGAACATGACCTTGGCTTATGTTTAGACTGTTTTAAATTGTTCTTTTAACTTTGTAGGTTGCCTAGAGTTCTTATGTGATTGATTGATTAAATTAATAATAATAACCAAATCTTACAGGGTTCCTATAGGGAGAAAACAGCACAAACACAAAAATGACACATTGCGGCTGCTTTGAAGATCCTTATTTTGGAGTTGTGTACCACATGGATATTGGAGTAGATACTACTGCAGAAATCACCTGCCCACACCTGAGGCGTTCTTTTTCTAAGATATTCAGACCTCTTAAACACAATACCTACTCCTAATTGGCTTGAAAGAGAGTGCATGGAGGTGGAGGCAAGTTTGGAACAGAAATGTAGCTTTCAAGGGAGATGCTGTATTACATATGATCAGGTTTGCACAATACAAATGATGTTGCTGGGTCCTTTGTTCCCACATCATTTTTACAGGCCTCTCAGCTGGCACTAGGAAAGCTGGGAGGCTGCAGCATGTTTTCCTAGTTCTCTATCATCCATCTATCTATCTATCTATCTATCTATCTATCTATCTATCTATCTATCTATCTTTTATTATTTATTTAGCTAGCTAGTAGCTAGCTAGCTAAATAGCTAGCTAGCCAGAACAGAAAAATAATTATTAAATTTTTATCCCACCCTTTTTGTATATAACTCAAGATGGCAAACATACCTAATACACCTGCCTCCGATTTTCCCCACAACAACACCCCTGTGAAGTGGGTCAGGCTGAGAACATGACTGGCCCAAAGTTACCCAGCTGGATTTCATGCCTAAGGGAGGCCTAGAACTCACAGTCTTCTGGTTTCCAGTTCAGCACCTTAACCACTACACCAAACTGGCTACCCGTGATGGCAGAAGCCTCCTATCCATTCCCCAGCCATTTCTGCCCATTTTCTGTAATATCTGTCATGGAGATAGAAATGGAAAAACAGAGGCAGTGTTTGTAGAGAGGCCTCTGAGAAAAGGTAAGGGTTAGTTAAGTTCTGCTGCTGGCCACCTGCTCACACAACACAGCAGACTAAGGAGAGTTATTTTCACTCAAATAAGACTGGTTCTTGATCTAACATCTGCACAGGTCTTGCTGTGAATAGGAACATTAACTCCATATTTTAGGGAAACATGTTTTTCATACATTCAACAATTTGAGGCTGGGCAATGGCAGCTTACTGACAGGAGTCTTTCTCCTGTCCCACCCTGAAGTGTGTGGTATTTTTATTAACTCCTAGGCATCTAAGCTAAGATAGCCAGGGACATTTAGCTCTCACACAGATGCGCTTTTCAAAGCTGACTGCCTGACACTCAATGCTACCAACTACCCCCCCAGACACTTTTTTTTCCCTTTGGCAGAAGGATTTAAAGAATCTCCCAAAGAACCAACCATTGGATCAGCCTTTCTCAACCTTTTGACCCTGGAGGAACCCTTGAAATATTTTTCAGACCTTGGGGAACCCCTGCACATTCAGGCTCAAATATAGGTCGGAAGTTACAAAATTATTATATTCATTGTATGTAGGCCTATATATATGCATTAACAATGTTCTTAAACTAAAAATAAAGAATGAAACTTACCTCTTAAATGTGAAGTTGCCCGAATTTGAAATAATTTTTAAAATAAATCGTGATCTCCCAGGGAACCCCTAGTGACCTCTCACAGAACCGTAGGGTTCCACGGAACCTTGGTTGAGAAACCCTGCACTGGATTATCATTTCTCTGTACTGGATCTTACAGTGACAATTGCCTTCCTGTAATGGATTTCACAATTGCTATGGTGGGCAGTAGAGGTCAATATTTATGAGCCTATCTGGGGGGCACCCACAAGGAGGTGGTCAAAAAAGTCAAGATGTCACTTATGGTTCAAGCCCCATTCTTTTATACATGTATGTGATGTTGACAAACATATAAAAAGGACAGTGCTTCAGTAGCATGACTATGACCACCATCTTGACTTTTTTGAACCCACTTGTGGATGCCATTGGCCCATCTGGTAATGACCCCAACATATAGAAGATTGCAACTTGGAATATAAGAGGAGAAAATGGTAAAGAACATGAATTAACAAATGAACTGGAAGAAAGAGAAACAGATATGTTGTGTATTTGTAAAACTAAAGAGAAAGGTGAGGATGTAATAGATTTGAATAAACGTAGCCTGATTTTGTAAAGTAGAATGTTTGAGTTTCACTATGACAGAAACAAAGCTAGACTACATTACCAGCCTTAGTTCGGACTAGAGAAGTGTGGCCGGATGGTAGTAAAGAGAGGGAAGGTAGTTAAGACTGATGGGGTGGAACTACCAGCAGGCCACATAGCAGACATTCAGACCAGCTACAAGTACCTTGGTATCCCACAGTCACATGGGAACCACGATGAGGAGGCAAGGAAGACAGCAACATCCAAGTACCACCAAAGGATAAGACAGGTCCTGAAGAGCCAGCTCAATGGGAAGAACAAGATCCATGCCATTAACATGTATGCCCTGCCAGTCATCAGATACCTTGCCGGTATAGTGAGCTGGCCAAAGGAGGACCTGGAGGCTGCTGATGTGAAGACCTGGAAGCTCCTCACAATGTATGGAGGCTTTCACCCCAAGTCCAACACCCAGAGACTGTACACCAGCCGAAAAGAGGGTGGGCGGGGTCTGGTGAGTGTCAAAGCCAGTGTCCTGGATGAGACCCAGAGCATCCAGGAGTACATCAGTAAGATGGCACCTAAAGTTGAGCTGCTGAGAGAATGCCTGAAGCAGCAGCAGACATGGAAGAAAGATCAAGCAGAGGAAGTGCCATGGCAAGACCAGACCCTTCATGGGATGTACCATCAACAGATAGCTGAGGTGGCTGACATTGGGAAATCCTACCAGTGGCTGGAAAGGGCTGGACTAAAAGACAGCACTGAGGCACTGATCATAGCAGCACAAGAACAGGCACTAAGCACCCGATCCATAGAAGCAGCGGTCTACCACACTAGACAGGACTCAAGGTGCAGACTATGCAGAGAGGCCTCAGAGACAGTCCAACACATATTGGCAGTGTGTAAGATGCAGGCAGGAACAGCATACACTGAACGGCACAACCAAGTAGCTGGCATTGTGTACAGGAATATCTGCACAGCATATGGGCTAGACCTTCCAAAGTCCAGATGGGAGATTCCACAGAAGGTTGTGGAGAATGACAGGGCTAAGATCCTGTGGGACTTCCAGATTCAGACAGGCAGGCAGGTACTGGCCAATCAACCAGACATTGTGGTAGTAGACAAGGACCAGAAGACGGCGGTGGTGATAGATGTAGCGGTGCCAAGTGACAGCAACATCAGGAAGAAGGAGTATGAGAAGCTGGAGAAGTACCAGGCCTGAAGGAGGAACTAGAGAGGATGTGGAAAGTGAAGGCCAAAGTGGTCCCAGTGGTGGTATGAGCACTCAGGGCTGTAACTCCTAAGCTGGGAGAGTGGCTCCAACAGATCCCAGGAGCAACATCAGAGCTCCCTGTCCAGAAGAGTGCAGTGATAGGAACAGCTAAGATACTGCGCAAAACCCTCAAACTCCCAGGCCTCTGGTAGAGGACCCGAGGTTGATGAAGACACATACCACCCATAGGGGTGAGAAGGGAATTTTTTTTAATAATAAAAAAACCAGTATAATACAATCCAAAATTAATTAAGAACGAAAATGCCAAAGTAAACCGAAATAAAATACTATGTCAAGAAATTCTAAATCTAAGTGATGGTGCGGCGTATTATGCAGATGGTAGCACAGAACTGGGCAACCTGGGAGGATATTTTCAGGTCCTTACCCGAAAGAAGTAGCATTAAATAGAAATCACACTTCCTGCTTGGAAATTTCTTCAATAATGGATATATAAAGATCTGTCTAGAGTCCTTATATAGGGAACAGTATAACAACATATGGCTTAGGGTTTCTGTTGAGCCAAAATAGGTGGATGACGGGCTGAAACAGCAAGCACTTGAATTATTGGATTTAGATACAAATTGAAAAGTTATGGAGCTAATATGCAACCTTGCCTTACACCTCTATAAGTTGGGACTGCTTTAGATAAATGTCCCCAGGGGGTGCATCTAATTTTTAGGGAGGTGTTTGAATAAAGCGACTGAATAAGAGCTAGCAGCCTTTTGTCAATTGTGGAATGTCTCAGACTATCCCACAATCTCTCCCTTGGTATTAGATCAAAAGCTGACTTAAAATCAACAAAGGTTGCAAAAAAGGAACCACAAGGGGGGGGGGGGTAGAATATTTTTCTGCCAAATGGTGAAGAACCAAACAATTA
The DNA here is from genome assembly GCA_023362775.1 of Charina bottae. Lineage (NCBI taxonomy): Eukaryota > Metazoa > Chordata > Lepidosauria > Squamata > Charinaidae > Charina > Charina bottae. The sequence goes on from JALMGJ010000001.1 coordinate 16,299,801, forward strand.
TCTAGTGTTGAACGTTCCTCTCTAAATCTGGCGTGTTCTTCAGCAATAATATTTTCATTTTGTACCCAATCCACTAACTTTGAATATAAAAATCTGGCATAAAGTTTATTTATTGTGTTAAATAAACTGATAGGCTTATAATTTGTAGGGTCGAGTCTATTTCCTTTATTTTTGTATATCGGTACAACAATGGCCTGATTCCAGTCAGATGGAAATTGTCCTGTGTTATTAATGTGTATAAATAAGGTGGCCAAAACTAGGGCCCACCAGTCTTCATTTTCCCTTATTAATTCTGGGGGGATAAAATCACCTCCAAATGCTTTACCTGGTTTTAGTTGGACAATAAGATCTTTAACCTCAGCTATGGATGTTGTTGTTGTTCGTTCAGTTGCTTCTGACTCTTTGTGACTTCATGGACCAGCCCACGCCAGAGCTTCCTGTTGGCCATCGCCACCCCCAGCTCCCCCAAGGTCAAGTCCATCCAGAATACCATCCATCCATCTTGCCCTTGGTCGGCCCCTCTTCCTTTTGCCTTCCACTTTCCCTAGCATCAGCATCTTCTCCAGGGTATCCTGCCTTCTCATTATGTGGCCAAAGTACTTCAGTTTTGCCTCTAATAGCATTCCCTCAAGTGAGCAGTCTGGCTTTATTTCCTGGAGTATGGACTGGTTTGATCTTCTTGCAGTCCAAGGCGCTCTCAGAATTTTCCTCCAACACCACAGTTCAAAAGCATCTATCTTCCTTCGCTCAGCCTTCCTTATGATCCAGTTCTCGCAGCCATAGTTTACTACAGGGAATACCATTGCTTTAAATATGCGGACCTTTGTTTTCAGTGTGATGTCTCTGCTCTTAACTATTTTATCAAGATTTGTCATTGCTCTCCTCCCAAGAAGTAAATGTCTTCTGATTTCCTGGCTGCAGTCAACGTCTGCAGTAATCTTTGCGCCTAGAAATACAAAGTCTGTCACTGCCTCCACGTTTTCTCCCTCTATTTGCCAGTTATCAAGCTGGTTGCCATCATCTTGGTTTTTTTGAGGTTTAACTGCAACCCAGCTTTTGCACTTGCTTCTTTCACCTTCGTCAGAATGCTCCTCAGCTCCTCCTCGCTTTCAGCCATCAAAGTGGTATCATCTGCATATCTGAGATTGTTAATGTTTCTTCCAGCGATTTTTACTCCAGCCTTGGATTCATCAAGCCCAGCACGTCGCATGATGTGTTCTGTGTACAAGTTGAATAGGTAGGGTGAGAGTATACAACCCTGCTGTACTCCTTTCCCAATCTTAAACCAGTCTGTTCCATGGTCTGTTCTTCCTGTTGCTACTTGGTCGTTATACAGATTCCTCAGGAGGCAGACAAGATGACTTGGTATCCCCATACCACCAAGAACTTGTCACAATTTGTTATGATCAACACAGTCAAAGACTTTAGAATAGTCAATAAAACAGAAATAGATGTTTTTCTGAAACTCCTTGGCTTTCTCCATTATCCAGCAGATATTGGCAATTTGGTCTCTATGGAGTCCTTGGTGCTCTCTGAGCCTTGTTTTCTTGCAGACGTTTCATTGCCAGGTTAGGCAACATCTCTTGGTCTCTAGTTCCTCTGCCTGTCTAGATCAATTTGGTCTCTAGTTCCTCTGCCTTTTCTATGGATACTGGTGGCCAATCCGGGAGGTCATTGCAAGAGGGAATCACATCTGAGATTACAGCAGATTCCCTTTTAAAGATGTTATTAAAATGATCCTCCCATTTATCTGCAGATATTTGTGTAATAGGGCCAAACCGTCTATCTGTAAGAGACTGATTTACTAAATGCCAGAACCAAGTGGAATTCTTGTGCTTTGTTGCTAAAATTAAATTACTCCAATTCTCTTTTATAGCCTGCCGTTTCTTATCTTTAAGAGATCTTTATAATTTTTTTTTAATCTTAAGTAATTTTGAGGCATTTGCAGAATTTTCCTGGCGAAAGGAAGTTATTGCGTTTAAGAGAGCCTTTTTAGCTTTAATGCAGTCATTATCACACCAAGATTTAGATCTTTTATTATTATTATTATTATTATTATTATTATTATTTATTAAATTTATATTACCACCCATCTCCCCCATCAGGGACCCTGGGCGGTTCACAATAAAATATAGTTAAAACATAAATATAAAGTTACAATATAATAAATAATATAAAATCTAAGTATAAAAGATGTTAAAAATGGTAATACTGGGAGGCTTCATGGGACCAGCCATCCCCAGGAGGAACTGTTGGCATTTCCCTCCCAGGCAAGCCAGCAGAACCAGGTCTTTAAGTCTTTCCGAAAGGTCAGGAGTGAGGAAACCCGCCTCAGCTCTGGGGGTAAGATATTCCAAAGGGCGGGCGCAACTGTAGAGAAGGCCCACCTCCTGGACCCCGCTAGATGGAACTCTTTAGTCGATGGGGTCCACAGCAAGCCCTCTCTGACTGATTGGGTGGGACGGGTCGATGTTCTGGGGATGAGACGGTCCCTCAGGTAACACAATTAGCTGTTGTAAATCTTGTCAGGGGAGTTTGAAGATTAGCAATAATTGATTGATACAGCGATATTACTTGTTCATATGAATCAGATGAGCAAATTTGGGTATGCATTTGAAGCAGGGGCTCTGAAGTCAAAATTCCAAACAATTCCTGTCAATGGGGCAGTGGGCTACTTCTAATGATTCAAGATTTGTTTTAGAATCAAAAAGACAAATTAATGGAAAGTGGTCACTATCAGGGCGAGTTCCAATATAAAATGTAAGCTATATGACATGCAAAGTTCCGGAAAATCATAATATAATCAACTACACTGGCCCCGTTTGGGCTCCAGAATGTAAACTCCCCTTTTATGTCACCCCTAACAGTGCCATTAAGTATAACTAGATCTAAACTGTCCACAAATTGAGCCAAACAAAATCCTGCAATATTACATTTTTGGTCTTTAGATTGTCTGGCTGATAAATAGCCCACATCAGTTTTAGGGGGCACTGGCCACTTAAAATGAGTTTGCAGAGAGGCATCAGATTGGCCAATATGTGCGTTAAAATCACCAGCTATTATGATGATAGAGTCTGGGTATTGACATGATAGCAAATTTATGTAGGTATCAAACTGATCCCACAAATTATTTAATTCCCTATGCCCACGAACGGGGGGGAAATATACATTAACAAGTAATACAGTGTAAAATTTAAATCTGAGTAGGAGGGCTAGAGCCACATTTGAGCAAGACTCCAACATAAATACTGGGACATTGAGTTTAACAGAAACCATAGAACTCAGGCCACCTGATGGTCTACCCTTTTTTGTACTGGGAATTGCATTCAAAGTAAAGGGAATATATCCAGGTAGTAATAGATCCTCCATAGCCCATGTTCCTTGAAACAAAAGAATATCGAAAGAAGAAATATATTCCATAAATGAAACATCTGACATCTTTGTTTTCCAGCCTGCAACATTCCAGGAGAGGATAGAGATGCCCCCTTCTGTAGGATAGAGTCATTTAGAGTCTGAGGGTACCATCAGTGAATTAGCTGTACATACAGTGTCTTTCTTCTGGAATGGGGCCAGAGTTGGAGTTTCATCTAGTGTTGCCTGTTGTGACACCACCTGAGTTGGGGGGGGTAGCTTCCAGTTGGATGATTTTAGAACTTCCAGTAGCAGTATCCAGATCTAAATTTTGGGGAAGAAGGCTTGTAGGTTCAAAGGGGTATAATAAAAGGCCATCATGTGGAAAAGGTCTAAGATCCAAAGAGCATTGTTCAGCATCTGTCTGTGGTATGGGAAATACTTCCTCCTCAATATTTAGCAAGGTCTGGCACTCTCCAGCAGGCTCCCCATTCATCCCATAAAGGCTGGAACAATTGTTATTTGGGTAGCGATTTCCATCCATTTCATTGTCCACCGAATAATGGCAATTTGTGTCAGTATTTGGAGACACAAGATCAATAAGTGGTTCTGCTGTAGCAATAGTGACCAGTAAGGTTTTCTTAAGATTTTCCAGCTTATGTATTATATTATCTTGTTCCTTCTTGGGCAGAGAACCAAAAACACTGATAAGACCGACTTCAGCTGGATCTGACACACCGTCATTTTGTAAGATTGGCTGATTCCCACTGCCTTGCTTTTTCAGGGTCATATGTGGGAAGGAGGGCTTGCTAACCTCTGTTACAGTTTTGGAGTGGGTATGAAGTCTAGATGAAGCAAAGCCGGATAAAGAATTAACTATTACATCGTGAAAAACTCTGATGGGGAAAATTTGAAATTATGCTAAGTATGGTCTCATCTTAATTAGCATTAGTGGAATAGTAGACTGATTAAAAGATAGCAAAATCCATTTTCAGTTTTGTACAGTAGGAAGCCATTCAATAGCACATACTGTAGATCTATCTATCTGTAGTGACAGTGCAAAAGTTGCTGTAAAGAGGTTTTGATTGCTCTCCTAGAATCCCAACGTCCAGTATTGAGACTATTCAGGGAGATACGGAGAGCAACCTGCTGTGTCTGAAGTAAATGGTTTTGCTTGCAGGGAATTTCCTCTTTTGAATCCAGAGAGGCGTTAGTCTGTATAAGACCACCACTCTTTACCTTATCAGAGAATAGGGATTTATTAGTACAGTCATTTGGTCGTTGCACACTTTTGTCAGTTTGTTTTACTTTAACGACTTGCCCTTTATTAGAGCACATGCCAGGAATGTCTTGCGTTGCCGGAGCTTCTGCATTAGTTTTAATGGAGGCGGCAGGTCCGGCTGCGTATTTTTGAACAAAAGCCTCAAAGTCTTTTTTCAGCAAATCTAAGTCATATTTTATAGCTGACAGCTGCTCAAATAGTGAAATAACAGTTTGAGCTGTAAGAAGACATTGCTTTGCCATAAATTCCATTGTATTTTCCCATGGGAGCCTCTCCAAATTCTGATTTTGTATCTTATTTTTAAACTTATTTTTATTTCCCTTGAAGTTATTAGGTGAGCTAGGAAGTTGTACTGGAGACATACAGTGAGAGTCCAAGAGGGAGTCCAAATTTTCATCTAGCTCTTCCCTGACAGATAGTGAGAGGTCTAACAACTGTTGTTTTTCCAGTTCTGTTTGAAAGTCCCATTCAAGTGATTCAAGGGCTGCATATTTGTTGGAAGTGGGAGGAAGATTTGCTTTACTTACAGTTTCCTTTCGTGTAAAAAGTTCTTCTATCTTTGGTTGTTTAGCAGACTTTGAAGAGGAGAGAGAGCCTGGACTGATTCCATGTCCTTTCTTTCTTTTCCCCATGTTGTTCAAATCCACTCAGACACTTTTACTTGCAGCTTTTACTCTACAATCGTCTCACCGTAAAAAAATGTGAATATATTTAAAATAGTCTAATAGTAAAAATCTAATTTAAAATCTACGGTAACCTAATATACTTATTTTAACTAAAACTATCTAAAGAAAACAAAAATAGCTAAAATATACTATTTAAAAATAATATAAAATTAAAAGGGCAGGAGCATGGAAAAACGTGTGTTGCTGGGCTCACAAGAGGTGATAAAGATCACACCTCCTGTCTTGCTGACGTTCAGCACTGTGGTGCCTTCTCTAGCCACTATCACTTTCCCACCATCCTTCACCTCTTCAGCCTTCTTTCAATCTTTTACCTTCTTTGTTCTTCTCCAGTTACTGCTATGATCTTTAAAGTGTCTAACCTCTTTTAAAAGGGCCAGCTCTTCCAAATTGGTAAAAGCAGGATACTTGAAAAAGTTAGGGAAAGGAGTTGTGTGGACATTCTTGAAGTCATTTCACTTAAAACACAAAAGACCTCAGTATCTTCATGACAAAGTTACTTACAGTACAAGGAAAAACACTGATTTCTGAGCAGCCCTATGGCATACTACCTCAGCATCAAAGCCTGCTCTAAGAGAGAGGGAGAGGCCCCACCCAGAAATAAATAAAAAGAAACACGTGCAGCCATGCTTAACACCACAGATCTTATTCAATAATAAATTGCACTGCTACCGCAGTAAGCTTCTTCCATACATGTACTAAAAACAGTATAGGAGATTCAGCTATTGGACAGGATGGTACTGTTCTCCCACACATATTGGACATAAAAATAATGGATTATTTTACAGGGCTAGGATGACTCACAGTTTCTTAACCTTTAACCTACTTTGTGCAGCAAGTATATAATGTGAATATGATAGACTTTCTGCTATCATTCACAAGCTAACCTTGGGGGGGGGGGGAAATAAGTGTTAGAAAATCAGAAAAATTTAAAAAAAATTCTTCCTTTTGTTTTTGGTGGACAGACAATCACAGCTACATCCACATTCTGAATTTCCAATTTTTTAAAAATAAGACAGCAATCACTTTCCAGTTGTGATTTTTTAAACTGAACTCGGAGTTTTAGACAGAGTATGTATCAATCATGTTTATGAACATTCTTTCATTGGCTGAAAAGCAGAAAAAAGCAGAATATTACACATATTTTGCTTTGTAACTTAGGTTCCAGAATGGCTGGAGATCAGTTATTTTTTAAAATAAAAACTCAGCTTTTGAGAATTGTTATATACTCAGAGGCAGATATTTCCATTGACTTCATGCCCATGCCCATTAACCCCTCTCCCAATGCAGAATTGAACAGATCTGTTAAATAACAATTGTATATATTCAGTAGAGTTCTCATGTTACTCTTTAGTTATCCAAATAAAACATAACCATGTATGAAGAAAATGAGTTTTCTTGGTTGAGAAAATAAAAATCATTCCTCTCTATCATATACTCTTTGGGAAGTCTTGCTCAGTTATGGCTTGTCAGAGGGCGCACGCGGAGATGGAGCAGCCTGCCTCTCTCCTAGGCACCAGTGATCCAAGTACTATGCAGTAAATAGACTCCAAACAGAAGTTATATCAAATATCCTATTTACTTTATATACATACGTATTTACAGATCACTTCCACAGGTAACAAATGATACACCATCAACGATACAGCTTTCACGAGGTAAATGGGAATAAAATGGAATACAGAATATCTCTGCATTTATAGTCAAACTGACGAATCACATTATAGGTCAATCTCGTTAACTACCACACCCAACCTAACTCTAAGCACCTGTTGAATGAGTCACACATGACACATCATTCTTACAACAATGGCTGCTAATTGGGTGACTGTGCAGAATATTTCACCTTTTACCTAGAAATCAAGCCTCTCTGTATAATTTATATCTAGAAGTAAATTCCTGGGTTTATCAAACCCCAACACCCCTTCAATTTACAATAGATATCACATTCACATATACAGAATAGAAGACATACACATTTCAGATATACACATCCTATGTCTCTCTAAGCTTAGAGGCTTTGTCATCACATCTGCTACATTACACTCAGATGGACAATATTGCAAATCTATCAGAGATTCTTTAACAGCATTCCTTACATTATGATACTTGATATCAACATGCTTGCTTCGTGCTCTGACCTTATCACTCTTTGCAATCTGTATACATGCCTCACTATCATCGTATACACATATAGGCCCCTCAATTTTTATATTTACATCCATTAACAATTGCCTATACCAAATTAATTCTGAACACAAATCAGATAATGCTGCATACTCCGCCTCTGCAGTTGACACAGCTACTGAACTTTGTTTACGAGACCTCCACCCAACCAAGGTGTTACCAAACATTATTATCAACCCTGTCATTGATTTTCTGTCATGTACATCGTTACCCCAATCACTATCTACATAGCATTTCAATTCCAATGGCTTACATGGTTTTATCAATAAACATTTATCAATAGTCCCCTTCAGATACCTAAACACACGTTTGATACCTTGCCAATGCCTCTGAGTAGGTTTGGTTACATATCTACTCAGAACATTGACTGCATTCCCGATATCAGGACGCGACCATTGTGCTATATACAATAAACTTCCAATTATTGAATGATAGTGTTCTTGATCACATGAAGTTTGGTCATCATTTTCAGTCTCTGATTTAACAAAATCTGTTGTCATCGGGGTAGAAACTTCTTTACACTGTTCCATATTGTTCTCTCTTAGCAGTGCTTCAATTTTCTTCCGCTGCTCTAGAACATAACCCCCATCAACCTTCTGAATACCCATTCCTAGGTAATTCTTAATTTCTCCCAGATCTTTGACATCAAAGTGCTGTTTCAGATTTTCAGTAAATTCAATTACTGTCGGGGGAAGCAGAGAGGAGGGCGGAGCACTGGATAAGAAGCGAGCACGCAGCTCAGAGAGCCTAGCCTATTTCCCCAAACGTCAGAAGAAAGCTCCACCCTAGGTTGAGCTGATATACTTGGGAATCTTCAGGCACTGTTAGTTTAGCAGGATTTCTGCTTGTAGGTATGCAATAAACACTAGAGACTAGATTCCAGGCCTCGGCGTGTTATTTCTGCATCTACACACGACAATTACCCTGCTTTGATCTTTCGCTATAAGACACAAATCGTCTACAAATATCAAAAGCAAAATCTGTTCATAATTTTCACATTGCTTTACATACAGACACGGGTCAGCTATACTACACTTGAATCCCATTCTTTGTAATTCCTTATCTAAAGTTAGATTCCAGCAACGTGCTGACTGCTTGAGTCCATACAATGCTTTCTGCAACTTGTATACCCTTCCTGCAATCTTTGATTCATACCCTGGGGCTTCAGTCATATAGATCTCTTCATTCAAATCAGCATGCAAATATGCTGTTGTGATATCATAATGCTGTACTACACAATTCCCAGCTGCTGCCATTGCTAAGGCAAACCTAAATGTCTCCCCTCTTAGCGTTGGTGCAAAAACCTCATCATAAGTCTGATTCTTTATCTGGGAAAATCCTTGTGCTACCAACCTAGCCTTATACTGAATATCACCATTCACTAAGGTTTTCTTCTTATACACCCATCTACAGCCCACTGCTCTATGCCCCTCAGGCAGCCTAGTAGATTTGAAAACCTTATGAGAATTAATGGCTTTCATTTCCACATCCATAGCAGCTTTCCATCTACTCTGCTCGGGTTGTGGCAACTCCAATACGTCCCTGTAATTACGAGGTTCATAATCAATGAAACACACTTTTACATCACCTGGTGTATAACGCTGAGGTGGTATGCCCTTGTTAACTCTCTCAGATCTACGCAACACTGTAGCATCCTGCATCATTGGCACACTAGGAGTTAATTCCTCTTCCTTCTTAATCACATCAGTGGCCTCTGTCCGCTCTGAAAACTCAAAACTTCTCTGACTAGGAAGATAAACTGCACTACTCCCGTGTAATCTCTGCCAATTGCTGTGCTCACTAAAACTTGCTGACCTAGAGATAACAACTTTCCTGCCATCAGTGAACCTATATCCCTTGGTCCCTGGCTCATACCCCACAAACGTCAGCTTCTGTGCTTTTGCCTGTCCTTTCCTACGTACCTCCTTATGCACGTGAACATAGGCAGTGCACCCAAACACCTTCAAATGAGCTAATGGTGGCTTCTTGCGATATAACATATAATATGGAGTTTGGTTTACAGATACACTCCATAACCTGTTAATTAAATAATTAGCAGTTAATATTGCCTCTCCCCAGTATCCTCTTGATAACCCTGAGTCAGCAATGAGTGAATCCTTCACTGTCTGCAATGCCAAATTCCTACGTTCAGCCACGCCATTCTCAGCTGAACTATGTGGGTTAGTTTTCCTATGCACAATGCCCCTTCTACGGAGCCATTGCTGAAAACTCCCACTCAGAAACTCTGTACCCCGGTCAGTTTGTAAACTACACACTTTTGTGCTATACCTACGTTCTACAAACTGCATCCAGTTTCTAAACTTTTCAAATGTTTGACTTTTAGCTTTCAATAGGTAACAGAACCCAAATCTAGTGTAATCATCTACAATGACTAAAACATATTTAGCACCCCCTATTGAAGCTGGTAATGGACCAATTAAGTCAGCGTGAACTAATTCAAAACATTTATGTGACTTCCTATCACTGAATTTGCTCACAGGAAACACCTTTGACTTTGCAACCTTACAAGCTGTGCAATCCAAATACACTTGGCACTTTTTCAATTCCATTCCAGAACTTGCTTCTGACATCTTTTCAATCACTTTGAAACTCGGATGTCCAAGCCTTCTGTGCCACAGATGCGCACATGAATCATGTGTTGGCTTCTTAATTGTAGCTAAACCATGATGGCTGCTGCTTGTCCTGGCTTGTACAATTTCATAAAGACAGTTTTGCAAAATACCTTTGCCACAAACATTGTTATCTTTCATAACAATACATTCATTATTACCAAACTGTACAGTATAACCCTGTTTATCCAATTGTGTCACACTAATTATATTGTACTCCAGTTCAGGTACACACAACATTGATAATTCAATATTTAACCCTGGTACATATACAAATCCCTTACCAGTCACAGATGCAATGCTTCCATTAGCTAGAGTAACATGATCTCTATCAGCTTGCATAAAACTCTTAAACATCTGTCTGTTATTTCTTATATGCTGACAAGCCCCACTGTCAATTAGAAATGGTCCCTTTAAATTTTGTTCTTCACTTGAACTAATTAAAGACAGCTGTGCAGCTTCTCCCGGCTTGGAAATTTTCAGCTTAGCCTTCGGCTTCCGTTTCTTATCACAATGTTTCAACAAATGCCTTTTCGACCCACAGTTAAAACATTTTCGTACATGCAAAACATTCTCAGAATATTTCTTAACAGAAACACTGTTTTGCTTAGACCTAATTACGTTAGAACACTGCTGCCTCCTTTGCTCTTCTTCTAAAAGCCTGCTAGATAAGTATCTTATGGTTAAATCCTCCTCAGATAACGACCCGAAGCTCATTGCCAAAGTATCCCACGTTTCATTTAAAGAACTGAGAATTATATACACTTTGTTAGCTTCTGTAAATTGCATATCTCTCTGAGCCAATTCCTGGAACAACCCTGTCATAAAATGCAGGTGATCCCTTATATTATCAGATACCCCTAATCTAGCATGATAAAGTTTTCGTGTTAGTAAAACCTTACATAACTGTGAGCTTCTTAGATAAACATTCTTTAAAGCTTCCCAACACTTATAGGCTAACTGACAGTCTCTAACATAACACAACTGGCTATCTTCCAGACATAAAATTATGCTTGCCAATGCTCTATCGTCCTTTAGAGCAACTTCTTCATCTTCCAGGTCTGGTTCAGGGCAAAGTACACTCCTCCAAAGCCCTTCACGCCGAAGATACATTTCCATTTTATATGACCATGACGAATAATTAGTGTCATTCAGGCTCTCCAGAGGAAATCCTCCCCCGACTGCAGGCAACATCTTCGCTGTGCTCATCTGTCTGCAGCCCCTTCTGGGCAGACACCGATGATTAAAGACACAGACCTTATCAGAATGTCCTCCAGCTGTAAAACAAGTGTAGGAGAAAAAAACACACGCAGACACGGAGCCTGGGAAAGCTCCAAATCACTCCAAATAGCCACACGACTCCTGGATAGGCTTCCAAAGCTTCCAGCTCACAGACTGCACATGATCCACCGATCCACAGCCAGCGCAAAGCCTTCCGTCTATGGCGTCTCTGCCGCCTCTGGGCCCATAACCCTGTCAGAGGGCGCGCGCGGAGATGGAGCGGCCTGCCTCTCTCCTAGGCACCAGTGATCCAAGTACTATGCAGTAAATAGACTCCAAACAGAAGTTATATCAAATATCCTATTTACTTTATATACATACATATTTACAGATCACTTCCACAGGTAACAAATGATACACCATCAACGATACAGCTTTCACGAGGTAAATGGGAATAAAATGGAATACAGAATATCTCTGCATTTATAGTCAAACTGACGAATCACATTATAGGTCAATCTCGTTAACTACCACACCCAACCTAACTCTAAGCACCTGTTGAATGAGTCACACATGACACATCATTCTTACAACAATGGCTGCTAATTGGGTGACTGTGCAGAATATTTCACCTTTTACCTAGAAATCAAGCCTCTCTGTATAATTTATATCTAGAAGTAAATTCCTGGGTTTATCAAACCCCAACATGGCTTTTAGTTTGTTTCATACCGACAAACAATGAATGCTTTTTTGTTGTTTATTCGTTCAGTCGTTTCCGACTCTTCGTGACTTCATGGACCAGTCCACGCCAGAGCTTTCTGTCGGCCGTCACCATCCCCAGCTCCCCAATGGTTGAGTCCGTCACTTCCAGAATACCATCCATCCATCTTGCCCTTGGTCGGCCCCTCTTCCTTTTGCCTTCCACTTTCCCTAGCATCAGCATCTTCTCCAGGGTATCCTGTCTTCTCATTATGTGGCCAAAGTACTTCAGTTTTGCCTTTAATATCATTCCTTCAAGTGAGCAGTCTGGCTTTATTTCCTGGAGTATGGACTGGTTTGATCTTCTTGCAGTCCAAGGCACTCTCAGAATTTTCCTCCAACACCACAGTTCAAAAGCATCTATCTTCCTTTGCTCAGCCTTCCTTATGGTCCAGCTCTCACAGCCATAGGTTACTACAGGGAATACCATTGCTTTAACTATGCGGACCTTTGTTGTCAGTGTGATGTCTCTGCTCTTAACTATTTTATAAAGATTTGCCATTGCTCTCCTCCCAAGAAGTAGACGTCTTCTGATTTCCTGGCTGCAGTCAGCGTCTGCAGTAATCTTTGCGCCTAGAAATACAAAGTCTGTCACTGCCTCCACTTTTTCTCCCTCTATTTGCCAGTCATCAATCAAGCTCGTTGCCATAATCTTGGTTTTTTTGCGGTTTAACTGCAACCCAGCTTTTGCACTTTCTTCTTTCACCTTCGTCATAAGGCTCCTCAACTCCTCCTCGCTTTCAGCCATCAAAGTGGTATCATCTGCATATCTGAGATTGTTAATGTTTCTTCCAGCGATTTTAACTCCAGCCTTGGATTCCTCAAGCCCAGCATGTCGCATGATGTGTTCTGCGTACAGGTTGAATAGGTAGGGTGAGAGCATACAACCCTGCCATACTCCTTTCCCAATCTTAAACCAGTCCGTTGTTCCATGCTCTGTTCTTACCGTTGCTACTTGGTCGTTATACAGATTCCTCAGGAGGCAGACAAGATGACGTGGTATCCCCATACCACCAAGAACTTGCCACAATTTGTTATGATCCACACAGTCAAAGGCTTTAGAATAGTCAATAAAACAGAAATAGATGTTTTTCTGAAATTCCCTGGCTTTCTCCATTATCCAGCGGATATTGGCAATTTGGTCTCTAGTTCCTCTGCCTTTTCTAAACCCAGCTTGTACATCTGGCAATTCTCGCTCCATGAATTGCTGGAGTCTACCTTGCAAGATCTTGAGCATTACCTTACTGGCATGTGAAATAAGTGCCACTGTTCGATAGTTTGAACATTCTTTAGTGCTTCCCTTTTTTGGTATGGGGATATAAGTTGATTTTTTCCAATCTGATGGCCATTCTTGTGTTTTCCAAATTTGCTGGCATATGGCATGCATCACCTTGACAGCATCATCTTGCAAGATTTTAAACAGTTCAGCTGGGATACCGTCGTCTCCTGCTGCCTTGTTATTAGCAATGCTTCTTAAGGCCCATTCAACCTCACTCTTCAGGATGTCTGGCTCTAACTCACTGACCACACCATCAAAGCTATCTCTAATATTATTATCCTTCCTATACAGATCTTCCGTATATTCTTGCCACCTTTTCTTGATCTCTTCTGCTTCTGTTAGGTCCTTACCATCTTTGTTTTTGATCATACCCATTTTTGCCTGGAATTTACCTCCGATGTTTCTAATTTTCTGGAAGAGGTCTCTTGTCCTTCCTATCCTATTCTATTGTCTTCTTCCACTTCTGCACATTGCTTGTTTAAAAATAATTCCTTATCTCTTCTGGCTAACCTCTGGAATTTTGCATTTAATTGGGCATATCTCCCCCTATCACTATTGCCTTTTGCTTTCCTTCTTTCTTGGGCTACTTCCAGTGTTTCAGCAGACAGCCATCTTGCCTTCTTGGTTTTCTTTTTCTTTGGGACGTTTTTTGTTGCTGCCTCCTGAACAATGTTGCGAACTTCTGTCCATAGTTCTTCTGGGACCCTATCTACTAAATCTAGTCCCTTAAATCTATTCTTCACCTCCACTGCATATTCCTTAGGAATATTAGTGAGCTGATATCTAACTGATCTGTGGGTCTTCCCTATTCTCTTTAGTCTGATTCTAAATTTTGCAATAAGAAGTTAGTGATCTGAACTACAGTCAGCTCCAGGTCTTGTTTTTACCGACTGTATAGATGTCTGCCACCTTTGGCTGCAAAGGATGTAGTCAATCTGATTTCGGTGTCGACCATCTGGTGAAGTCCATGTATAAAGTCGTCTTTTAGGTTGTTGGAAGAGAGTGTTTGTTATGCACAGTGAGTTGTCTTGGCAAAATTCTATCAGCCTATGTCCTGCTTCATTTTGTTCTCCCAGACCATGCTTGCCTGTAATTCCAGGTGTCGTCTGACTACCCACCTTAGCATTGCAGTCTCCTGTAATGAAAATAACATCTCTTTTTGGTGTATTATCCAGTAGGTGCTGCAGATCCTCATAGAACTGATCTACTTCTGCTTCTTCAGCATCTGTGGTTGGGGCGTATATTTGGATCACTGTGATGTTAAATGGCTTACCCTGAATTCGAATTGAGATCATTCTATCATTTTTTGGATTGTATCCAAGCACTGCTTTAGCCACTTTATTATTAATTATGAAGGCTACTCCATTTCTTCTGTGGTCCTCTTGTCCACAGTAGTAGATCTGGTGGTCATCTGATGTGAAGTGGCCCATCCCAGTCCATTTCAGTTCACTGACACCTAAAATGTCTATATTTAATCTTGACATCTCACCAATAACCACATCCAATTTGCCCTGGCTGATAGATCTTACATTCCAGGTTCCTATGGTGTGTTGATCTTTAGAACATCGGATTCGTCGTTCACCACCAGCACCGTCGGCCGCTAGCCGTCCTTTCGGCTTTGAGCTAGCTGCGTCATCACATCTGGGGCTAGTTGAACGTATCCTCTGTTCCTCCCCAGTAGCATTTTGACCATCTTCCGACCTGGGAGTCCCATCTTCCGATGGTATACCGACATATCTTTGGTTGTACTGATCCATTTAGTTTTCATGGCAAGAATACTGGGGTGGGTTGCCATTACCTTCCCCAGGGATCGTATTTAGTCTGACCTCTCTGCCACGACCTTCCCGTCTTGGGTGTCCCTTCACGGTTTAGCTCATGGTTTCATTGAGGTGCTCAAGCTCCAGCACCACGACAAGGTAACGATCTCCTTTGCTGGAGAATGAATGCTTGGATCATGCTTATTTTCAGTGTTTGTGTATACTAAGCATTCATAGTTTTAATGCAAAATAGATACATTTGTGAATATCATCAAAAGAGAAGCTTATGACAGACTTTTTGCAACAGTACATTAAGTACAAAATTGGTACTTTAGTCCTGCTGCAGGGAAACAATGTACAGTGGCTAGATGCTTCTATTATACTTAACTATAGCTATAGCCTTTTCTAGCTGGTATATGAATTAAACTCCTGTTTGGTTTTGGCATTTAAAATCAAATATTTATTCATATAACTTTTTGATTTTTTGACATAGTGAGTATAAGAATTGCATATAGCTTCAGTTTAGAAAATGTCACAAGTGGATCATTTTGGTATGCAGTGTCATTCATACACCTATCTCACACTGGGGAGTGCATTTAAAAACACAAACTGACAAAAACTGGTTTTCATGACTTAAAAATAGCATGTTACATGGCTTTTAGTGCCAATTAGATTTGTTTGTGATATGGTTAGTTCTAGCATGATTTTTTTTAAAAGCTAGAACTGTGATTCAGATTGGGATTGCAATCTGAATGGAGATGGGCTTTAATCTTTTAAATCTACTATCGTCAAATTGCACTTGGAGGAAAGCTCCCATTGGCACTAACAGGAGTTTGCCTCCCATTTGAAGTCCATTTAGCAGTCTGTTAGAACTACTGAAATGGAGCAGAGCAGCTAAACTCGTGTACAGAAAAAGAATATTGTTTAAAAACAGAGCCCATGAGCATATTAGAGAGATCCAGGTTAGTCTTACACCTTTAGCCCACCTTAGCATAAAGAAACACACACTTAGACATGGCAGGTATTCATTGCAGGTACAGCATTTTCGGTAGATAAATGATGTTCTATTTCTTCTTTCTGTTCCCTATACTTTGTTAACTCTTGCCCCTCATTGCTGGCAAGATATGTGAGTAGAAAGGGGGAAAAATCTCCAAGGCCCATCTTGGCCTAAGATGGAGCAGCACACAGCCATGTGCTTTGCTCCCAGTCAAAGGAGGAGAGAGAGAGGGAGAGGAAGTGGGAGTGGCCACAAACAGCTTCCTCAAAAATCATGGAGAGCTTGCATCCTAGAGCAGCCATCTGTATGCTGATGAGGCATCCTGGATTTGCCAGAATCTCCAACACCATTAATACTAATTGCTGAGGGTCTTGATTCCCATTGGGCCCATTTCAAAAGCAAAATACAAAAACCCTGACCCTCTCATAGACATGTTCAAATTACAGTATTCATTTTTTAAACTCATGCCAAGCTAATCCAAAAAATACTAAATGTAATAAATACTTTGATGCCTGGATTTGATTGGATGAAAACACTATTGTTTTGTCCAATATGTGTTTTGCCTATGACTAAAAAATTACTCTCTGGAACAAAATAGTTGTTTTCCTACAAAATTAAAGTACAACACCTGTTTTCATTTTTTAGTGTGATGTATTATGAGTGATTGCTCTACATTTAAAAATCCTCTTGTGTATTTCTTTTAGCTAAGCCATTAATAAGGACAGAGAATTGAAAAGTTTTGCTACCATTATTTTGCTATCAAAATAATATATATTATCAACGTGAATCAAATTACAATCATAAAAATTATGCTGTCATTTTGACTATTTGAATGTTCCTGCTGCCTAGAAAATAGACTTGGAACAATAGGCTGTGAGTGCGAATTACACATCTCATAGGTGTAAGCAATATCATTTGGAGGAAAAAAATGTTAGAACTGTTTGATACTATAGTTTTTTTCAAAAGCTTACTTAATAAATGTGTATTTATAGGTTGTTACATCCATACATTATTATGGCTAAGAGCAAGTGTAGCTGATTTATGAATCTGAATGTAGTACTGTGATCTGAGAGTGCAATGATGCAGACTTAATTTTTATACAACAGTATCATATTCTGCTACTTTTATAAAGTTGAAGCACAGAATCCTTTTTGCTTCAAATTTGCAGTAGACAGCTCCTCTTTAGGTTCCATGCAACTCAATTTCATTTTCCACCCCAACCCCTGCACAATCGAATACTATTTCATTTGTACTTAGCCTTTACTGATTAGTTTTGGGGGCTTTCTCGTGAATAAATTAAAAGAGTCCAGAGTCCCTTGCATGGGAGATGGGCGGGGAATAAATTTGAATAATAAAATAAATAAATAAAATAAATAAATTAAAAGGTATCAGGAGTCTCAGTCTAATAGTGAAACATAGTATAACTACATGATTTCAGGAAGCACTTTTCTTTTGTCTGTCAAAAGGCATTGAACGTGGCAAATTGCTGAAATGAAGTATAAATTAACAACATTCCCATTTTTCTAGTTAGTTTTAATTGTACTTAGCAACTAATTGTACTTAGCAACGTTTCAAAAATTGAAAGCAAATATGAAAATGTTTGCTATGTAAGAATAAAATACAAGTTCTTTTCATATCTATATTGTATTTCAGCCTCTGGTTTCTTTCTGGATCAGCCTCTACTGTAAATCCTCAAGGTGCTTCACCTGAGTTAAAGAAAGGAAGATTTCCTATCTGGCCAGAATGGAGTGAAGCAGACATCAATGCAGAAAAGTGGGATGCTGGAAAGGGTGGAAAGGAAAAAGATAAAGCTGGAAGAAGCCCTGTCCTAGTAAGTTTCCTATAAACCTACCTTTTTTTCTAATTCATCAGTGTATAGAAATTTATTCACATTGCTTTTTTCTTATCTGTTGAAGCTTTGAAATTTAGTCACCTCTTACTTGGATGCCAATCTGGAAAGTTTGCATCTCATATGAGATATTTGAGAACAATTAAGGAAAAAAAGTGTTACAATATTTATTTTGATATTTTAATCACCGTGGGCATTTGGTTACATTCAACCCACAAAGCAATTATACCAACAGATGTTGGTATCACATATACTACAATGCTGTAGTGTTCCAACTGGGACCAAGGTTTTTCCATATTTCATTTCTCGTTCTCAGAGATCACCTGAGCATAGAAAGTTATAAGACCACCAGTAAGTCATCTTTTGGGCCCATCTATTGCCAAGCATGCATGTAACATAAAAAAAAAAAATCAAGATGGCGACCGCATGAAAAAATCAAGATGGCGACCGCGACGGAATGCTGTTCGCCGCTCTAAGGGGTGAGCTCTAAAATTTTAGTTTTAAGAACTTGTAGATCTTCCCACCCCAGTTGTGGTGCTATTAAGGTTTTTTGGGGGTATAATCCCCATACCTGACGAGCTTGGGGTGTGGATGGAGCCCCCCTGGATGAGCGGTGGAAGATAGCGGGTCCGGTTTGGAGTCTCCCGGCGCTAGGTTTGTCGGACGGCCGAATGGTTGGGAGCTGCCGAGCTGCTGCCGAATTGTTAAAAACTGCGGCTGGAGTGGCCGGGGCAGCTTGGTCTGTTGTTGTTGGAGCCCCCCCCCCCCAGTTGAGGCTGGAGCTTTGGCGAGAACAGCTGGAGTTACCAGAGCCGGAGCCCCCCCCACCAACGCCTGGCATGCTGGGCGTGTATGGAGTTGAGCTTCAGCTGTGGCTGGTGCCGGTGCTGTTACTGTGGCTGCGTTCGATACCGTTGCAGTGGGAGCATTTGCCGACCCCTCATGTGGAGTGGGGGAGTGAGTTATTCTGGCGACGGTGCTGGGGGCTTTGTTAGCAGCGCAGAGACTTTTGTAAACCGACAGATGCCGAGAGAAGCCCCCTGGAAGGGTTTTAAGGAGGCGACTACTTGGACACCCTGGGGTCTACAACCGGACTGGTCTGGCTAACTCGGCATTCCTTCACGGGACAGTGGAAGTGGGGCAGACCCTGGTTAAAGGGACCGACCCAGTGCCTGACAGACTTTAAAGAACTGGACTGCGGGCACGGCAACGCCAAGACAATCTTGGGCGACGGGCAGGAACATAACAACTATTTCCAACGTGTGGGCTACGGATTACCAGGGCAGAGGCCACCATGGAAGTGAGCTGAGCCATCCCCTTCTGACCGCCCTAATATAACATAGGCCTTCGGGATCCCCTGAAGTGACTGTTACTCCCTCTCAGGTGTGAGAGACGTGAGAGGGGGTATGAATTTGTATGGAGAGAGTAAGAACACTCATTCTCCTGAGTGAGAGTCGGGGTGAGGGGTAGTGTATGGTGCACCCCCTGTTGACCAGTGAGAGAAGTTGGGGCACAGTGAATGAATGAGCGAATTTAATGTGAGAGTGGTGATTGGGCTCCTTCAGTGCCAAGAGCTTGAGCTGGTACACTGGGGGGTCCTTCACCACTTGGGTTGTTTGGGTATGAGTGAGTCGGGTGAATGATGAAGGGATACCCGTTTTCAACTGGAGTTCTCTGGAGTCCAGGAGTGGAGGCTAATAGATTTAGAGACTCTGGGGGTTACAGGGCAGGACAGGCCATTGAGGTGGTGATGGGCAGGGGATATTATGATGGGAGTCGGAAGGCGGGCCATCGTAGGGGAAGGCGCCCCCGGTGTTTAGTACTGGTGGCGTGTTCCGGCCCTCCATGCTCATACCCAGGCCCTGGTCAGCAGACGCGTGGTTGCCCTGATTTCCAGCTGTTGCTATGTAATGCCAGGTCAATTAATAACAAGGCCCCCCTCATTCACGAACTGATTTTAGAGGAAGGGGCAGACCTGGCATGTATTACGGAAACCTGGCTGGGCCCGGAGGGAGGTATTCCTCTCTCTAAGATATGCCCAGCTGGGTTTCAGGTCTGGCACCAGCCGAGACTTCAGGGCAAGGGATGAGGAGTAGCTGTTGTCATCAGGGAGTCTCTAGTGGCCGTCAGGGGCCCTGCTCCACAAGTTACCGGGTGTGAGACCCTGTTATTCAAGTTGGGTTCTCGTGAACAGTTGGGAGTGTTGCTGTTGTACCAGCCTCCCTGCTGTGTGGCAACCTCCCTGCCTGAGCTGCTGGAGGCCATCTCAGAGGTGGCGGTTGAGTTCCCCAGGCTTATGGTCCTGGGGGACTTCAACCTGCCCTCCTTGGGCCGAGCCTCGGAAGCGGCGTGGGAGTTCATGGTCACCATAACGACCATGGGCCTGTCCCAGATTATCCAGGACCCGACTCGAGATAGTGGCCTCACCCCAGATTTAGTTTTCTTGTCGGAGCAGTGGCAAAGTGATCTGCGGGGAGAGTTACATCTTTCCCCTTTGTCATGGTCAGACCACGCCCTGGTGACCTTGAGATTCTCCTATGCCACTCCCCTCCGCAGGGAGGCTGGACCTATTCGATTGGTCCGACCCCGGCAACTGATGGACCCGTTAGGGTTCCAGAGGGAGCTGGGGGTTATACCCGAAGATCTGCATGGTCCAGCGGAGGCCCTGGCTGCCGCCTGGAATAGAGAGGCAGTTGGGGCCTTGGACAGGATCGTGCCTATGCGGCCTCTCTTGTCCAGTCAGGCCCAAAGCTCCCCATGGTTTACGGAGGAGCTGAGGGCTCTGAAGAGGATTAAGAGACGCCTAAAGCGCCATTGGAGGAACACAAAGACTGAATCCGACTGAACACAAGCTAGAGCTGCTATTAAGGCCTACCTTGTGGCGGTAAGAGTGGCGAAACGTCAATATTTCTCCGCTCTTATTGCATCCGCAGAATGCCATCCGGTGGCCCTGTTTAAGATTACCCGATCCCTTGTAGGGAAAGGGGAGTCAGGAGTCCATCTCCGGGGCCGTGTGGAAGAATTTTCTGGGCATTTGTTGGATAAAATCGCTCGGATTCGCTCTGGGTTGGATTCTGAGTCTGGGACAGAGTCTGAAGAGATACCCAGGGAACGTACTTACTTTGTTAACTGGGAACGGTTTGAGCCTGTTGGACCCGAGGAAGTGGACAGAGTTCTCCGGACTGTAAATGCCACCACCTGTCAATTAGATCCATGTCCCTCCTGGCTGGTGAAAGCAGCTCGGGAGGTGACTTGTAGTTGGGTCCAGACGATGGTTAATACATCATTGGGGGAGGGGGTGTTTCCGGCAGCTTTTAAGGAAGCGCTGGTGTGCCCTCTCCTCAAGAAACCATCGCTGGACCCTACTGTGTTGGATAATTTTCGTCCAGTCTCCCACCTTCACTTTTTGGGGAAGGTGGTTGAGAAGGTGGTGGCGTTGCAGCTTGAGAGGATTCTGGATGAAACGGATTATCTGGACCCCTTTCAGTCAGGTTTCAGGCCTGGTCATGGGACTGAAACTGCATTGGTCACGCTTATGGATGTTCTTTGGCGGGAGCGAGATGGAGGCAGTGCATCCATTCTCGCTCTTCTTGACTTCTCAGCGGCTTTCGATACCGTCAACCATGGTATCCTTCTGGAGTGGCTCAGGGAGTTGGGGCAGGCAGCATGGTGTTGCACTGGTTCGCCTCCTTCCTCCAGGACCGGTTGATTGGGAGCGAGAGATCCAGCCCGCGGGCCCTCTCTTGTGGGGTCCCGCAGGGCTCGGTACTCTCTCCTCTCCTTTTTAACATCTACATGAAACCGCTGGGTGAGATCATCTGCCCCCATGGGGTGAAATATCATCAGTATGCTGATGATACTCAATTATACATCTCCATCCTGGGGGAAGTAAGTGATGCAGTTTCTACCCTGTCCAAGTGCCTGGGGGCTGTAGGGGCCTGGATGGGGAAAAACAGGCTTCGACTGAACCCTAGTAAGACGGAGTGCCTGTGGATTAATGGCCCCTCGATATCTAGGAAATTGCCATCTTTAGTTCTGGATGGGGTGGCACTGCCCCAGACAGACCCGGTGCGTAACTTGGGGGTCCTCTTGGACTCACGACTCCTGCTTGAAGAGCAAGTGGCAGTCGTGGCTAGGAGGGCCTTTGCACAACTTTGTGTTGTGTGCCAGTTACGACCTTTCCGGGAACGAGAGGCCCTTCGAACGGTCACTCATGCTCTGGTTATCTCACATATAGACTACTATAATGCGCTCTACCCTTGAAGAGTATCCGGAAGCTTCAGCTGATCCAGAATGCGGCCGCACGGACGATCTTGGAAGTCCCTTATCGGACACATGTAACACCTTTGTTACGCAAGCTGCACTGGGTTCCAGTTTGCTTCTGGGTGCAATTCAAGGTGTTGGTTATGACCTTTAAAGCCCTTCATGGCATGGGGCCAGGTTACCTAAGGGACCGTCTTATCCCCATTACATCATCCCATCCCATCCGGTCATGCAGGGAAGGCATGCTACGGACCCCATCAGCTAAAGAATTCCATCTAATGGGGTCACGGTGAGGGGCTTCCGGTGCTGAGAAATGGCGAGCGGACGTCTGTTTGCACAGCTCGTCTAATTTGTAATTTTCAACGTCTAAATGGGGGAAAATAAGCCGATCTTGCGGTACCTTAGTGTCATGCAGATCGCAGCAGGATTACTAGAAAAAGAGTAGACCTGCAGAAAAAGAAACCCGCGGCTTCTGGACGGCGGAGGCGAGACAACGAGCTGCCACTTTCGCTTTCTTCGCCGGACTTCAAGCTGACAGTGAAACTAGCGAAAGTAGCCGAGAAGCTGGGTAAACATTCACCTCGTTAGATGCCTAAGCTGTTTAGGCTTTGCTGCCGTGTTTTCAGCGCTGAAATAGGGAGTTAAGATTGATCTAAAGAAAGAAAACTTATTTACTTTACCGTCTAAAAGAAAACCTAAAAACTGGAGAGGACTCTGAAACTTAATCGGATTAAGAAAGACAGTAACTATATTTAATTATTTAAGATGCCATTTTTGCTTAGTAAGATTCCCTTTCCCTTCTATTGGTTGTGTTTGTTGATTTATGCCTTTGTGATTTATACTATATATATATGTATATCTATGTTTATACTTATATTGTCATATTAATTGAGTTATAATAAGCATATGTGGGTTTTCTTTAGTTGAAACTGTCAAAGTGATAAGTCTTGGGTAATATTAAGTAATATTAATATAAGATATATTGTTATAAGAATATATTTAGTTACTAAAATG
Organism: Charina bottae; assembly: GCA_023362775.1. Taxonomy (NCBI): domain Eukaryota; kingdom Metazoa; phylum Chordata; class Lepidosauria; order Squamata; family Charinaidae; genus Charina; species Charina bottae. The sequence continues at coordinate 16,323,073 of JALMGJ010000001.1, forward strand.
AATACTAGAAAATTCCAGAGAAGACAATCTGATTCAGAAGACAACAGAGGGGACTGGATGAAACCTCTTTTTGAAGAATTTACTAAAAAGGCAATTCAAAGTATAACTGATAATGTGACCACTTTACTAGAAGAAAAAATCAAAGGATTTGAACTTAGTCTAGACAGAAAATTAGACAATATGGAACAGAAGTTCCAAACAGAAATTAAAGGAGTAAAAGAAAGAGTACAGAAAATGGAAAAGAAAAATGAAGAAGAATTAGATAAGATTGTTGTTGTTGTTTATTCGTTCAGTCGCTTCCGACTCTTCGTGACTTCATGGACCAGCCCACGCCAGAGCTTCCTGTCGGCCGTCACCATCCCCAGCTCCCCCATGGTTGAGTCTGTCACCTCCAGAATATCATCCATCCATCTTGCCCTTGGTCGGCCCCTCTTCCTTTTGCCTTCCACTTTCCCTAGCATCAGCATCTTCTCCAGGGTATCCTGTCTTCTCATTACGTGGCCAAAGTACTTCAGTTTTGCCTTTAATATCATTCCCTCAAGTGAGCAGTCTGGCCTTATTTCCTGGAGTATGGACTGGTTTGATCTTCTTGCAGTCCAAGGCACTCTCAGAATTTTCCTCCAACACCACAGTTCAAAAGCATCTATCTTCCTTTGCTCAGCCTTCCTTATGGTCCAGCTCTCACAGCCATAGGTTACTACAGGGAATTTGTTGTTCGTTGTTGTTCAGTCGTTCAGTCGTGTCCGACTCTTCGTGACCTCATGGACCATAGCACGCCAGGCCTTCCTGTCCTCCACTGTCTCTCGGAGTTTACTCAAATTCATGTTCATTACATCGGTGATGCTATCTAACCATCTCATCCTCTGCCGTCCCCTTCTCCTTTTGCCCTCAGTCTTTCCCAGCATCAGGGTCTTTTCCAGTGAGTCCTCTCTTCTCATTAGGTGGCCAAAGTATTTGAGCTTCAGCTTCAGCATCTGTCCTTCCAATGAGCAGTCAGGGTTGATTTCCTTTAGGATTGACTGGTTTGACCTCCTTGCAGTCCAAGGGACTCTCAAGAGTCTTCTCCAGCACCACAGCTCGAAAGCATCAATTCTTCGGCGCTCATCCTTCCTTATGGTCCAACTCTCACAGCCATACATTGCTACTGGAAAAACCATAGCTTTAACTATACGGACCTTTGTCGGCAAGGTGATGTCTCTGCTTTTTAATATGCTGTCTAGGTTTGCCATAGCTTTCCTTCCAAGGAGCAAGCGTCTTTTAATTTCATGGCTGCAGTCACCGTCTGCGGTGATCTTGGAGCCCAAGAAAATAAAATCTGTCACTGCTTCCATTTCTTCCCCTTCTATTTGCCAGGAAGTGATGGGACCAGATGCCATGATCTGGGTTTTTTTAATGTTGAGTTTCAAGCCAGCTTTTGCACTCTCCTCTTTCACCCTCATCAAGAGGCTCTTTAGTTCCTCTTCACTTTCTGCCATTAGGGTGGTATCGTCTGCATATCTGAGGTTGTTGATATTTTTCCCGGCAATCTTAACTCCGGCTTGTGATTCATCCAGCCCGGCATTTCTCATGATGTACTCTGCATATAAGTTAAATAAGCAGGGTGATAATATACAGCCTTGTCGTACTCCTTTCCCAATTTTGAACCAGTCGGTTGTTCCATGTCCGGTTCTAACTGTTGCTTCTTGACCCACATACAGGTTTCTCAGGAGACAGGTAAGGTGGTCTGGTACTCCCATCTCTTTAAGAATTTGCCACAGTTTGTTGTGATCCACACAATCAAAGGCTTTAGCGTAGTCAATGAAGCAGAAGTAGTAGTAGTAGTAGTTTTTCTGGAACTCTCTTGCTTTTTCCATGATCCAGCGAATGTTGGCAATCTGATCTCTAGTTCCTCTGCCTCTTCGAAACCCAGCTTGCACTTCTGGTAGTTCTCGGTTCACATGCTGCTGAAGCCTAGCTTGTAGGATTTTGAGCATAACCTTGCTGGCATGTGAAATGAGTGCAATTGTACGGTAGTTTGAACATTCTTTGGCATTGCCTTTCTTTGGAATTGGAACGTAAACTGACCTTTTCCAATCCTGTGGCCACTGTTGAGTTTTCCAAATTTGTTGGCATATTGAGTGCAGCACTTTAACAGCATCATCTTTTAGGATTTTAAATAGCTCAGCTGGGATACTGTCTTCTCCGCTAGCTTTGTTGTTAGTAATGCTTCCTAAGGCCCACTTGACTTCACTCTCTAGGATGTCCGGCTCAAGGTCAGTGACCACACCATCGTATTTATCAGGGATATTAAGATCTTTCTTGTATAGTTCTTCTGTGTATTCTTGCCACCTCTTCTTAATCTCTTCTGTTTCTGTTAGGTCCCTGCCTTTTTTGTCCTTTATCATGCCCATCTTTGCACAAAACGTTCCCTTGATATCTCCGATTTTCTTGAAGAGATCTCTAGTCTTCCCCATTCTATTGTTTTCCTCGATTTCTTTGCATTGTTCATTTAAGAAGGCCTTCTTATCTCTCCTTGCTATTCTCTGGAATTCTGCATTCAGTTGTTTATATCTTTCCCTTTCTCCCTTGCCTTTTGCTTCCCTTCTTTCCTCAGCTATTTGTAAAGCCTCATCAGTCAGCCACTTTGCTTTCTTGCATTTCTTTTTCTTTGGGATGGTTTTAGTTGCTGCCTCCTGTACAATGTTACGAACCTCCATCCATAGTTCTTCAGGCACTCTGTCTACCAGATCTAATCCTTTAAATCTATTCCTCACTTCCACTGTATATTCATAAGGGATATGATTTAGGTCATACCTGATTGGTCTAGTGGTTTTCTCTACATTCTTCAATTTAAGCCTAAATTTTGCAATAAGAAGCTCATGATCTGAGCCACAGTCAGCTCCAGGTCTTGTTTTTGCTGATTGTATAGAGCTTCTCCATCTTTGGCTGCAAAGTATATAATCAATCTGATTTCGGTATTGACCATCTGGTGATGTCCATGTGTAGAGTCGTCTCTTGTGTTGTTGGAAAAGAGTGTTTGCTATGACCAGCGTGTTCTCTTGACAAAACTCTATTAGCCTTTGCCCTGCTTCATTTTGTACTCCGAGACCGAACTTGCCTGTTATTCCGGTTATTTTTTGACTTCCTACCTTAGCATTCCAGTCCCCTATGATGAAAAGGACATCTTTTTTTGGTGTTAGTTCTAGAAGGTGTTGTAGGTCTTCATAGAACCGGTCAACTTCAGCTTCTTTGGCATCAGTGGTTGGGGCATAGACTTGGATCACTGTGATGTTGAATGGTTTGCCTTGGATTCGAACTGAAAGCATTCTGTCGTTTTTGAGGTTGTACCCCAGTACTGCCTTTCCTACTCTTTTATTGACTATGAGAGCTACTCCATTTCTTCTAAGGGATTCTTGCCCACAGTACTACAGGGAATACCATTGCTTTAACTATGCGGACCTTTGTTGTCAGTGTGATGTCTCTGCTCTTAACTATTTTATCAAGATTTGCCATTGCTCTCCTCCCAAGAAGTAGACGTCTTCTGATTTCCTGGCTGCAGTCAGCATCTGCAGTAATCTTTGCGCCTAGAAATACAAAGTCTATCACTGCCTCCACTTTTTCTCCCTCTATTTGCCAGTTATCAATCAAGCTGGTTGCCATCATCTTGGTTTTTTTGAGGTTTAACTGCAACCCAGCTTTTGCACTTTCTTCTTTCACCTTCGTCATAAGGCTCCTCAACTCCTCCTCGCTTTCAGCCATCAAAGTGGTATCATCTGCATATCTAAGATTGTTAATGTTTCTTCCAGCGATTTTAACTCCAGCCTTGGATTCCTCAAGCCCAGCACGTCGCATGATGTGTTCTGCATACAGGTTGAATAGGTAGGGTGAGAGTATACAGCCCTGCTGTACTCCTTTCCCAATCTTAAACCAGTCCGTTGTTCCGTGCTCTGTTCTTACCGTTGCTACTTGGTCGTTATACAGATTCCTCAGGAGGCAGACAAGATGACTTGGTATCCCCATACCACCAAGAACTTGCCACAATTTGTTATGATCCACACAGTCAAAGGCTTTAGAATAGTCAATAAAACAAAAATAGATGTTTTTCTGAAACTCCCTGGCTTTCTCCATTATCCAGCAGATATTGGCAATCTGGTCTCTAGTTCCTCTGCCTTTTCTAAACCCAGCTTGTACATCTGGCAATTCTCGCTCCATGAATTGCTGGAGTCTACCTTGCAAGATCTTGAGCATTACCTTACTGGCATGTGAAATAAGTGCCACTGTTCGATAGTTTGAACATTCTTTAGTGCTTCCCTTTTTTGGTATGGGGATATAAGTTGATTTTTTCCAATCTGATGGCCATTCTTGTGTTTTCCAAATATGCTGGCATATGGCATGCATCACCTTGACAGCATCATCTTGCAAGATTTTAAACAGTTCAGCTGGGATACCGTCGTCTCCTGCTGCCTTGTTATTAGCAATGCTTCTTAAGGCCCATTCAACCTCACTCTTCAGGATGTCTGGCTCTAACTCACTGACCACACCGTCAAAGCTATCTCCAATATTATTATCCTTCCTATACAGATCTTCCGTATATTCTTGCCACCTTTTCTTGATCTCTTCTGCTTCTGTTAGGTCCTTGCCAACTTTGTTTTTGATGATGTCCATTTTTGCCTGGAATTTACCTCCGATGTTTCTAATTTTCTGGAAGAGGTCTCTTGTCCTTCCTATCCTATTCTATTGTCTTCTTCCACTTCCGCACATTGCTTGTTTAAAAATAATTCCTTATCTCTTCTGGCTAACCTCTGGAATTTTGCATTTAATTGGGCATATCTCCCCCTATCACTGTTGCCTTTTGCTTTCCTTCTTTCTTGGGCTACTTCCAGTGTCTCAGCAGACAGCCATCTTGCCTTCTTGGTTTTCTTTTTCTTTGGGACGTTTTTTGTTGCTGCCTCCTGAACAATGTTGCGAACTTCTGTCCATAGTTCTTCTGGTACACTATCTACTAAATCTTGTCCCTTAAATCTATTCTTCACCTCCACTGCATATTCCTTAGGAATATTAGTGAGCTGATATCTAACTGATCTGTGGGTCTTCCCTATTCTCTTTAGTCTGATTCTAAATTTTGCAATAAGAAGTTCGTGATCTGAACTACAGTCAGCTCCAGGTCTTGTTTTTACCGACTGTATAGATGTCCGCCACCTTTGGCTGCAAAGGATGTAGTCAATCTGATTTCGGTGTCGACCATCTGGTGAAGTCCATGTATAAAGTCGTCTTTTAGGTTGTTGGAAGAGAGTGTTTGTTATGCACAGTGAGTTGTCTTGGCAAAATTCTATCAGCCTATGTCTGCTTCATTTTGTTCTCCCAGACCATGCTTGCCTGTAATTCCAGGTGTCGTCTGACTACCCACCTTAGCATTCCAGTCTCCTGTAATGAAAATAACATCTCTTTTTGGTGTATTATCCAGTAGGTGCTGCAGATCCTCATAGAACTGATCTACTTCTGCTTCTTCAGCATCTGTGGTTGGGGCGTATATTTGGATCACTGTGATGTTAAATGGCTTACCCTGAATTCAAATTGAGATCATTCTATTGTTTTTCCCTTTTAAGGGAAAGTAGAATGGATAAAGTGAAATAAGAGAAATTGAATAGAATTGAAGATTGGATTATGCAAAAGATTAGAAAATAAAAATTGATAAGTTATGAGGCGATGAAAATATGCAAAAGATGGAATGCCTAAGTGTAAATGAGATATGTTTTATGTAAAATGTAAATGTCTGTGTTAAATGTTAAATGTAAATAAAGTTTATTTTATATATTAAAAAAAAAGATCATTCTATTGTTTTTTGGATTGTATCCAAGCACTGCTTTAGCCACTTTATTATTAATTATGAAGGCTACTTGTCGTGTGTAGGTGCAGAAATAACACGCCGAGGCAGGGAATCTAGTCTCTAGTGTTTATTGCATACCTACATACAGAAATCCTGCTAAACTAACGATGCCTACAGATTCCCAAGTATATCAGTCCAAGCTATGGCGGAGCCTTCTTCTGACGTTTAGGAAAATAGGTCAGGCACTCCGAGCTGCGTGCCCGCTTATCTCTCAAGGCCCGGTCCTCTTCTCCACTCTCCTGTGTCTCCCTGACACCACCCCCCTCTCCAGCCAAAAACTCCAAAACAACCCCCCTCCTTCGTCCTTGGTGTCAGGTACAATCCCATGTGAATAAGTGTCCATCTCCTCCTCCCCCTCCTGGGAGCTGGGCAGAGAAGGGAGGTCGTCTACGAAAGGAATGTCCGGGGAGTCATCCTCTCCTTCTGTTTGATCAGATAGATCGGATGCAGCTGTCTGTTCCTGAAAAACAGCTAAATCATTAGCAGGGCTCTCCCTCCCCCCACCTGGGAACTGCAAACCAGAGGTGGACGAGCGAGAATCCCCCTCCTCCCCCCTCGCTGGCTCCGGCGGAGGGAGCAGAAATGGCTGCTGGCAACTTACTACCACCTCAGGCTGGCCGGTCTCTTCGTCTCCAGCTAGGGGCTGTAGCTCTGGGAGTCGAGCTGGTCGAGGCTTGTGAGGGAAAAGCTGATGAAACTTATGCACCAGCAAGGGGGCATGAACGTCTTTGGCATTTCCCCAGGAGCGCTCTGTCTGAGAATACCCCTTCCAGTGTATTAAATACTGAATTCCCCTGCCCCTCCTTCTGGAATCCAAAATTTCTTGAACTTCGTACTCTGGTTCCCCTTCTACAAGTATCGGAGGTGGGGGGGGGTGGTATGCGAACGCAAGGCGCTTGGAGGGGAATCTTTGACTAACAAGGACTTGTGAAACACCGGATGGATCTTCATGGAGTGGGGAAGTTGCAAACGATAAGCCACAGGGTTTATTTGCTGTAGCACTGGGAAAGGGCCAACAAACTTAGCGTCCAATTTCTTGCAAGGCCTGTTAGATTGCAAAAACTTAGTAGAGAGCCAGACCTTGTCTCCCAGTGAGATGGAAGGTCCTTCCTGTCTGTGTTCATCTGCGTTCTTTTTATAGGCTGCTTTCACCAGATCAAGCTGCTCTGTTAACAGCTGATGGGCTGCCTGCCTTTCTGCCAGGAAATCCGTGGCTGCAGGAACGGGTGTTTGCTGGGAGGAAAGAGGCAACACTCTCGGGTCTGTGCCATAGAGTGCCTGGAAAGGGGACATCTTGGTTGAGGAATGTACTGAATTATTGTAAGCAAACTCTGCCATTGGGAGGAGTTCTGGCCAATTGTCCTGGCGGTAGTTAATGTAACATCTGAGATATTGCTGCAACAATTGGTTAGTTTTCTCAGCTTCGCCATTACTGCAAGGATGATTCGCAGAGGATAAGTGTATCTTGACCCCCAATGTCTGAAAAAGCACCCCCCAGAACCTGGAAGTAAACTGGGAACCTCGATCTGAGATCAAGTGGTTAACCATACCTCTATATCGGAAGACATTGTCCAAAAAGAGCTGTGCTGTAGCTTGTGCTGTTGGAAGGCCCTTGCAGGGAATAAAATGTGCCATCTTTGTAAAACAGTCCACCACCACCAGGATGGAAGTGAAGCCTTGTGCCTGTGGCAAGTCAGTGATGAAATCCATGGAGACAGTGTCCCAAGGGTGGGGAGGCGCGGGTAGGGGTTGCAAAAGGCCTGCTGGTTTCTTTGCAACAGTTTTAGCGCGTCTACATACGTGGCAAGAGGCCACGTAAGTCTTTATGTGCGCTGCCATCTTGGGCCACCAGTAATCTCTGAGTGTTCTGTGCAGCGTCTTGAACACCCCCCCCCCCCGTGTCCTGCCGTTGGGCTATCATGACATAGCTGTAGAACTTCTTCCCTCAGGGTTTTGGGAACATAAAGCCGCCCACTATGCCAAAGGGTCCCTGCCTCCACTGTGAACGGGGACGTTGTTCCGCTCTGGACCCCTTCTAGGTCCTCCAGCCTAGCCCGTGCATAGGGGTCTTGTCTCTGCTGAGCCTTGATTCGTACAAGGAGATCTTCTGCTAGCCTGACTGCTGCCAAGATCTCTACTTGGTCCCCCTCGGGAGACTCCTCAAAATTTTGAGGCTGCAAGATTGTGGCTTGAGTGGCTTGGTCAGGTTCTGCAATGTCCTGCGGCTGCCTAGACAAGGCGTCAGCCAGCTTGTTTTGTTTGCCTGGCAAGTACGAGATGAGAAAATTGAAGCGGGAAAAAATTTGACTCCATCTGACCTGACGGGGGGTGAGGGATCCCGAGCTCTGCAAAAGAGCCAAGTTTTTATGGTCTGTGTAAACTTTGACTGGGAATGTTGCTCCCTCTAACCAATGCCTCCATTCTTGAAAGGCTGACTTTATGGCAAGCAATTCTTTGTTGAAAACATCGTAATTCCTCTCTGCTGGTGACAGCGTGCGAGAGAAATAGGCACAAGGTAACAAAGCTTCCCCTCTTTCGTCCGCCGCTTGGAGCAAAATGGCGGCGACGACGAAGTTAGATGCGTCACAATGGACGTGGAACTGTCTTAGAGGGTTGGGGTGCCTCAGGAGTGGTGGGAATGCAAACAGCTGTTTAAATTCCTGGAAGGCAGCTTGCTGCTGTTCCCCCCAGCAAAAGCGTTTGTCTTTCTTTAAAAGCTGAGTAAGGGGACGCGCTTTCTCCGCATATCCGGCAATGAATTTGTGAAAGAAATTTGCATACCCCAAAAATTGCTGGACCTCCTTGACGTTACGGGGAGGCTTCCAGGACAGAATTGCTTGGACCTTTGCAGGATCCATGGCTATGCCTTCTGTGGAAATCCTGTATCCCAGATAGTCTAATTGAGTTAAGTCAAAGGCACACTTCTCTAGCTTGGCAAAAAGCTTGTTCTCCCTCAGCCTCTGCAGAACGTTTCGCACATGAGTTATGTGGGAGGTGGGGTCCTCAGAATAAATCAGAATGTCATCGAGATACACGATTACATATTTGTCTAACAAGTCTGAGAAAATATGGTTCATAAATCTGGAAAATACTGCCCCACAATTACTTAGTCCAAAAGGCATGACTAGATATTCAAACTTACCATATCTGGTGTTAAAGGCCGTCAAATATTCATGGCCTGGTTTTATTCTGATCAAATTGTAGGCATTCCTGAGGTCTAGCTTGGTAAAAATGCGGGCCTTTTGCAGGCGATCTAGCAATTCCGATATAACTGGAAGAGGGTAGTGGTCTCTAACGGTGACTGCGTTGAGTGTGCTGTAGTCATGCACTGTGTGCATGGGGGGTCCCTTATCGCCAGCCTGTGCCGCTGGGGCGAAAGGATCGGGCTTTTTAGGCACGAAGAAGGTAGGGGCAGATGCAGGCGATGTCGATGGCCAAATGAACCCTTTCTTGAGGTTGGTATCCACATATTCATTTAGGATAGCTAGCTCCTGTGGAGACATTGCATAATGCCTTGCCGCTGGGATCTTGGCTCCAGGCTTTAAATCTACTATGCAGTCGAAAGGTCTATTGGGGGGCAATACCGTGGCCTCTTGTTCCCCGAAGATGTCTGCATAGTCTCCATACTTTGTTGGTAGGAGAGCCCTCCCTGCTTCCCGGCTTGCAGCTGCCGGTTGGGATCGGGTAATGCCCTGTAATTTGTGGTGTAGACAGTCCTGAGAAGGAAAAGAAATTGCTCTATTCATCCAGTCCAAATGGGGGTTGTGAAGTTTCAACCAAGGTGCCCCGAGGACGACCGGGACTTGCAAGGAAGCAGTAACATACAGTTGGATCCACTCCGTGTGATCTGCGATGGATAGTTGAATTGGCTGGGTGCAGTGTGTAATGGCGCCTGCCTTGAGAGGTTGCCCATCGATGGTTTCAACCTGCATGGGGTTTGGCAGTGCAATCGTTGGAATCTGAAACTTTTCCACCGCTTCCCCATCTATAAAATTGGTTGTCGCACTGGAATCGATCATTACGTTTACAGGTAATAGGTGCTTGGAATCTGTAGTCAGCGTGGCTGGAACAATGTAAAAATCTTGGCTGTACTCTGCCGCCTGGGCCCTTCTTAATTGCTGGATGGCCTCCCTGCGGGGCTCTGGCAAGGGGGGCCGTTGAAGTTTAACTGCTGGGAAGAAGTGGCTGGTATGTGGGCCTGCTCTGTGCTTTGGATTGTAAATCTTACTGGAGCTGCCTGGCGTCTGGCCGGGCAAGCCCTTACGATGTGCCCTGGCCCCCCGCAATAGAAACAAAGTGCATTCTCCCTTCTCCTTTGTCTCTCGGCTTCAGAGACCCCCCTTCGTGTGGCCCCTATCTGCATAGGTTCCTCTGCACTCAGGGGAACAAACGAGTTAGAGGGGGTAGCAAAACCTGGAAACGCCGATCGGGTTCCTGCCCTGTTTCTCCCTGGCCGGAGCTGCTTTAACTCTTCCAATCGAGCATCAATTATGACTGTTAACTGGTATAGGCCTTCCAATGTAGCTGGCGTGCCCTGCCGCACTAATTCCATCTTAATCTCTTCGTCCAGTCCTTGTTTAAACTGATCCTTCAATGCCACCTCATTCCAACCCAAATCTCCTGCCAGCAGTTTGAAATCTGCGATGTACGCTCCTACTCTCCTGTTCCCCTGTCGGAGCCGTCGGATCTCTCGGCTGGCAGTGACTTCTCTGATTGGATCATCAAAATGGGCTCTGAAACGGGCCATAAAATTCTGGTAGTTGTCCAGAATTGGGTCGTTAGCTTCCACCATGGGGATGGACCATCTTGCGGCTGAGCCTTTCAGCAGACTTAAAATAAAGGTAACTCTGGACCTCTCCGTTGGGAACTCGGCTGGTCTGCTGTCGAAAAACATGGTGCACTGGGCGACGAAAGTCCTGAGCTGCGCTGTCTCTCCCCCAAATTTCTCTGGCAAACACCCTGGGGATCGCAGAACAACCGGTGGTGGTGGTGCTGCTGGTGCCGGCTGCTGGACGACTGGGGCTGGTTGCTGCATTTGTTGTATCATTGCTGCTTGCAAATTATTAATCTGGTCGTCGACTTGCTGTTGGTGTTGTGTTAATGCTGCCGCGAGCTGAATTATTGCCTGTTGCAATTCCTGTGTCTGAGAAGCCATTCTCCTGGTTCGTTTTTTCCTCCCTCTTCTGCTGGGAGTTGTGGTTTAGCAGGATTGATGTCGTGTGTAGGTGCAGAAATAACACGCCGAGGCAGGGAATCTAGTCTCTAGTGTTTATTGCATACCTACATACAGAAATCCTGCTAAACTAACGATGCCTACAGATTCCCAAGTATATCAGTCCAACCTAGGGCGGAGCCTTCTTCTGACGTTTAGGAAAATAGGCACTCCGAGCTGCATGCCTGCTTATCTCTCAAGGCCCGGTCCTCTTCTCCACTCTCCTGTGTCTCCCTGACACTACTCCATTTCTTCTGTGGTCCTCTTGTCCACAGTAGTAGATCTGGTGGTCATCTGATGTGAAGTGGCCCATTCCAGTCCATTTCAGTTCACTGACACCTAAAATGTCTATATTTAATCTTGACATCTCACCAATAACCACATCCAATTTGCCCTGGCTGATAGATCTTACATTCCAGGTTCCTATGGTGTGTTGATCTTTAGAACATCGGATTCGTCGTTCACCACCAGCACCGTCGGCCGCTAGCCGTCCTTTCGGCTTTGAGCTAGCTGCGTCATCACATCTGGGGCTAGTTGAACGTATCCTCTGTTCCTCCCCAGTAGCATTTTGACCATCTTCCGACCTGGGAGTCCCATCTTCCGATGGTATACCGACATATCTCTGGTTGTACTGATCCATTTAGTTTTCATGGCAAGAATACTGGGGTGGGTTGCCATTACCTTCCCCAGGGATCGTATTTAGTCTGACCTCTCTGCCGCAACCTTCCCGTCTTGGGTGTCCCTTCCCGGTTTAGCTCATGGTTTCATTGAGGTGCTCAAGCTCCAGCACCACGACAAGGTAACGATCTCCTTTGCTGGAGTAGATAAGATTACACTATTAGAAATCAAACAAAAAGAAAAATGTATAAGAATAAGAGGTCTGATAGAAGGGAGAGAATTAGAAATTAAAAATACTGTAACAAAAATGTTGGCAAATTTGATTGACTGGGAATCAGAACAATTAGAGGAAGAAATAGAAGGAATATATAGGGTAAACTCGAAGTATGCAAGGGAAAACAACCTCCCTAGAGATATGGTTATGGAATTTAGTAGAAAGAAACTTAGAGATATGATATTCAGACTGCATATGATAAAAAAATAGAAATTGAAGGGATATTTAAATTGAACTTTAAAATTTTCAAGGAGACACCAAACATAATTTTTAAAAAAAGAAAATATTATTTTTTAACTGAAATTCTGAAGAAGAACAAGATCATGTATAGATGGGAGACGTTGGAAGGTGTATTGATTACTTATAAAGAACAAAGATATAAATTAATTTCAATAGAAAAAGCGAAATATTTTCTTAGTAAACTGGAAAAAGAAAATCATCAGCTGAGAGGCAATAACGGTAAAAAAGAAAGATAAAAAAACCCCTTTAAAATAGACTCTCAAGCCTCGGGCTCCAAAGATTTGAATAACCATTCTTTGTTGTTGTTGTTCAGTCGTTTAGTCGTGTCCGACTCTTCGTGACCCCATGGACCATAGCACGCCAGGCCTTCCTGTCCTCCACTGTCTCTCGGAGTTTACTCAAATTCATGTTCATTACATCGGTGATGCTATCTAACCATCTCATCCTCTGCCGTCCCCTTCTCCTTTTGCCTTCAGTCTTTCCCAGCATCAGGGTCTTTTCCAGTGAGTCCTCTCTTCGCATTAGGTGGCCAAAGTATTTGAGCTTCAGCTTCAGCATCTGTCCTTCCAATGAGCAGTCAGGGTTGATTTCCTTTAGGATTGACTGGTTTGACCTCCTTGCAGTCCAAGGGACTCTCAAGAGTCTTCTCCAGCACCACAGTTCGAAAGCATCAATTCTTCGGCGCTCAGCCTTCCTTATGGTCCAACTCTCACAGCCATACATTACTACTGGAAAAACCATAGCTTTAACTATACAGACCTTTGTCGGCAAGGTGATGTCTCTGCTTTTTAATATGCTGTCTAGGTTTGCCATAGCTTTCCTCCCAAGGAGCAAGCGTCTTTTAATTTCATGGCTGCAGTCACCGTCTGCGGTGATCTTGGAGCCCAAGAAAATAAAATCTGTCACTGCTTCCATTTCTTCCCCTTCTATTTGCCAGGAAGTGATGGGACCAGATGCCATGATCTGGGTTTTTTTAATGTTGAGTTTCAAGCCAGCTTTTGCACTCTCCTCTTTCATCCTCATCAAGAGGCTCTTTAGTTCCTCTTCACTTTCTGCCATTAGGGTGGTATCGTCTGCATATCTGAGGTTGTTGATGTGGTGTTATCTCCTGGCCAAGGTAGTTGTAGGAACTGACATCCTCTATTGGCTCCTCATCTAGTTTCATTTCATGGTATAGACAGAACTGGTTTCACAAGCATTGAGTCTCTCTTCTGTTGCATTTTCTTCTGGCTATGATATGATAATTCTCACTTCTGATGTTTTCATGAGTTGTTTTCAGGAATTTTCATAGTTCTCTTTTAGGCTTTGCCTTATCTATTGGTTCAGCTCACAGAGTGCAATCCTATCAAGCTTATTTTCTTATTGGAACTCCTCTCTGCTAAGAACTCTCTAGATTTATTGCTAATGCAGATGACTCATTCAGTTATTTTCTGAACTTCTGCTGCTGCAATACATTTTAAAAAACTTTTTTGATGTTCATATAGTTGGGAGGGCGATGCATTGACTTTATACTTCCAATTTTGTTTTAGACTTTGTTTTTAAGTTGAGTTGCACCTACTATTATATATTGCTTGAGAACAATCATTGGGAGATGTTGATGTTAAGCGTAACTCAGATTGGCCTATGGTTCCTGCCAATGTTGATTTGGTGCAGTACTTTGACATTTGTGACTAATTTTGCATCATTGCAGCTTGTGGTCTATCTCTGCTTTAGTTTCCCAGTTAGGTAGGCTGACCATACATCCCGTTTTGAACGGGACAGTCCCCGTTTTTTTAGCATTTTTCAACTGTCCCGTCGTTTTGATAAAAATCTCAACTTTGTCCCGTTTTTTAAACCCGGCGGGAATGGTGCAGAAGGAGGATCCAAGCAGGAGCTGCCAATTGGAGGCAGCCTGGAAGAGGAAGCCCTCCTGCCTATCAGTGCGTGGCAAACGAGGGCGGGGTTTGCAGGCAGGAGCCAATCGTGCGGACTGGGGGGCAGGGTTTGCAGGTGGGAGCCAATCACGTGGACCGGGGGTGGGGTTTGCAGGTGGGAGCCAATCGCGTGGACTGGGGGGCGGGTTTGCAGGCAGGAGCCAATCATGTGGACTGGGGGCGGGGTTTACAGGCAGGAGCCAATCGCGTGGACCGGGGGGCGGGGACCCCTGTCTTTTTCATTAATACGGAATATTACATAAGACCCCATCCCGTTTTGCCATCCCAATGTCCCGTTTTTGTCTCAAGGAAATATGGTCAGCCTACAGTTAGGGAAGTGCCAAGTCCTGCACTTCTGTGCTGATTTCTCAAAGTAAGTGTACATTACATAGATCTTTTGCAACTCAGCAAAGGTTTATAATTGTTCACAATTTTCATTTTGCTCATCGCCTGACAATTTGCCCACACAGTTTTCACGCATTTGTCTTGAGCCTACCAAAGTGTTTAAGTCTCCTATGGTGATCTGTTTGTTGGCTGGTTGAGTTGGCTGATGTTTGAGTTGTAAAAGCATTCAGTTTTGTCATAACCTTTGCGGGGGAAGCATAGCATTGGATAATGAGTAGTGGATGTTTCTGCCTTTTTTCAGTTTGAGGATTGCAGTCATGGGGAGACTTGTAGTGACTATATGTTTTCCACATCTTGGTTGACAACAATGAGTTACCTCTACCAATGTGATGTGGGCCTTTGCCTCTGCATGTGTGCATTTCATGACCATTATTATTCCACAGGTTGTGTATTTTGATTGATTCACTTGTTTCACTTGGGCCAGTGATGTCATAGTTGATTTTTGTGAATTCTTCCATGAGATAGTTTTTGTGTGTGGCCTTGAATCTGTTCCTAAGATTATAGGAGAGAATCTGGAATTTGATAGGGGCAACCCATTGAATCTGTCTTTTTGTTCTATAAGTCTGTTGGAATGTTCCTTTGGCTCACCCTTTGGACTCTCTGTTGGTTCTTTTAGCATTGTGGGTGGGTGTCCCCCTGTGAAGCTTGCTAGACCTGGAGGAGTTGCAACTTTGAAATTTCTCTGTTGATGGTTGGCTTGTCCTTTGCAATAGAGAGTTCTCAAGTGATAGTGGTGGGAAACATCCTTTGGCAAGATTTAGACATGAGGAAAATCAAACAGCTACCAGCATCACAAAAGGCTAAGTGTAGACCTTCTGCAATAAATTTAAGATTCATAATTCCTGAAGTTGATTTTTCATTATTCAGAATATCTCTAGACTATAACTAGAGAATTTTAAATATTTTACATCTGTGTTGTGCCTTATATTAAAACCAATAAGCATTAAAATCAGGTTTCCAGAAATTTTGGATAGCTCTTATTGTCATGTAAAAAGCCAAGGTCACCAGAACAGTGCCCATCCCCCAATGGAGACTTGTCCCTCAGTTTACTTTGCTTCTGAAACAGAATGATCAGGGATTATCTTCTGCACTCTCCAGTGGCAGGTTTGCAACAGAAAAGGATGTTAAGAATTTCACACCATGCAACAAGTTTCATCTCCTTTCCAACTCCAACTGGAAGCTTGCTTTGGCTTTTCATGTGAAGGACATAGCCAACATGTCTCCATCCGTAATCCAGATTGGGTTCTTTTCCATGTGAAATATGTGCAGAGTTCCTCAGAATTTTGTTAGCAGGAATAGTGAAATTTTGAATGTGGTTGGATCATACATAGAATTTATCTTTGTGTTCTTCAATTACTCTGCTCATTTTAATATTAATAATTCATTTTTTAAAAACTGCTGTATCTAGACTATATAAAACAATTTATATTCTTGGGGTTTTTAGAATTAGTTATATATAATATTAGAGTCTTCATAATAACATTTAAAGAGAAAATACATTTCCTAAAGTGAGTTTTTTAATTTTTTAATTTGGCAATGAACCACTTTAAAATAATTGTTCTTTGTATCCTGTCATTAAAAATGAAGAAGGTGGCAGAGGGGTGGTAGATGGTAAAGAACCTGCTTTGTCTATTAACATCCTGCCCAATGTGTTGACAGAGGGGAAAATACAGTATGTACTGCATGTAGTGTGTTATCATTGCCTATCATGGACAACTAAGTTATTGCAGACACTCTACACAAGATACCTGTACTTGTAATTGTCATGATATATTAGATATGGTTATAAAAATCACATAATAATTCAGTAATTAATTGCCAAAATTGGATGGCATAATTAATATACAGAATAGGCTCAATATACAGAATAGGCCTGACACACCTATTTTATTTTAAACTCCCATCCACAGGCCAAAAAGAAATGGATCCAAAATTTTGGGCCCATTCCCTCTGGTGACATTACTTCCATATGCCCTGTGGCTCTCAGAATATCTCCTTCCAAAATAAAAGTATGATTCAGAGCCACAGAAAATTTTCCAATCCTGCATTAAAGAGTCAGCTATTAGGATTTGCTGTAGAAATAATAATGCTTGGATTAGATCAGTTCAGTAAATTAGCCATGACTAAGGTCTCACTAAATTCAGTTAGTATGGTCCAGATATGACTAAATAAGAATTCAACCAATTTTTGTTTTAATTAATGTTGCATACAGCATTTCTTTGAAGATCCAGAAGGAAAAATCGAGCTTCCCTCTTCACTGAAAGTGAGTTTCTGGAAAAGGCCTCAAGAAATTTTAATTAATAAGGTAAGGAGTACTTAGTTTCTGGTTATCTATTTAAAATATTGATTTCCTTTTTTAAAATGTTTATTTTTTAACTTGGATAATGTACAATCATTGGAATAGAGAATTGGAGTATCCTTTATTGCAAAACCAATGATTTCTAGAAATGTGTGATATGTTCTAGAACTTTTAGTATATATGATTGAGGCATGTCCATTTAGATAAGTCCTTAGTTGTTAGAGATTGATACTGTGCTGGATCCAGTTCTTGGAAGGAAATTAAGACTCAAAGAAATTAAGACTCAAAGAAATATGATATTAAATTATATTCCAAAAGTTTGGAAGTTGTCTATATATGAAAATTTATGTATATATTATGCCTGGATAGTAGCAAAAAAGTTATTCTGTATTCTTTGAAATATATATGTTTACCAGATTTTAACGTTTGTTTTAATAAAGTATGTTAGCTCTCAGCCCTTGAGATGGCCTTGCATTGATGGAGAGACAAGGTCAGACTATATAATCCTATATAGTCCATGTTTAGCTCACTGTTTGAAACTGTTTTAATCAGAATTCATCTTTTGGATTGGAATAATAGAGCACCAGTGATTGAGAGAAATCACTATCGCCAATAGACAACAAAGTGCTCATGTTATCTGCCTAGGAGGAAAAGCAATGATGCACAAAGATACGCTATATCCTTGCATAGAACTTAATTACTCCTAAACTCAAGCATCCCTCAAATTAGAGATCTACATCCAAAATATAGGTGTGATTCCTTGTCTTCTACACCTGTATAATATTGATGGTAAAATCAAAGTATACTGTATATATCAACTTACATTACCTCTGACCTTCCACACAGCCAAAGTTTTACAAAGGAATTATCTTCAAACACATTGAGTTAAAGCTTAAATATATATTGTTTGACCACAAATAAGCTATAAAATGAACCAATAATCAAAATAGATTGTTTGCTTGGTAGATCATCAATACATTTGATGTAATGTATTTATAAATTGTAGTGCTGTAGTCTTCTCTACATACTCAAAATGTAAAATCCAATGCATTCATTTGAGCGATAGATCAGCTTTTCGTTCTATAGCTTCAGTCTACTCTGGAGGGGTTCTGCTCAGTCTGCTACAAATTTACAACTTTTGTTATGCATTTTAATGACGATTCTAAACAATATTTATTTTGAAAAGTAATGTTACAACAGTTTGAAAAATAATGTTACAACTTTTTTGCTTGAGAAAAAAAACATTCTTTTTTTCAATGAAAGTTTAAAGGAACACAATTGTTTAAGTCAGAGATTTCAAAAATTTGGCCAGGGTTTTTTTTCCTCCAGTAGTTTATATATTCATTCCATTGTCATCTTTGTTCAGAGATTTTGGAGGATTTTGAAGTTCTCCTCAGAGTATAAGAACAAGGGGGGAAAAAGAATATGTCCACCATGAAGACAATACCCCCTTTGTACTTTTTTGTCCATTTACATATTGATACCTGATTTATTACCAACTTAGTATATATATTGTTCAACATACTTCATATATTGTTCAACATACTTTATTAATCAGTATACAAGTCTTTTGAGATACACTTTGATGTATAATTTTGAGCCATGAAATATATAAACTTTCATTCTAATATTATTAATAATTAATTTATATTTTAATAAAATAATTAAATTTCTTATTACTTTAGGTTCCTGTAGTAGTAAAAAATGAAAATTGGTTTGATCTTTTTTCACCAAATGAACATTTAATGGGCAGTGAGGTATGGAACAATCATTTCTTTATAGAAATAAAGCATATTAAATGTATAGTTAAATGAAAGAGATATTTGCTGTTACAAAACTATGAAAAAGTGCCTTTGATCTGAAAAAACAAGCAAGTCCAGTCCAGTCATGCAACACAGCGAACTGATTTACTAAAGTGGCACCATGCAGAGAGCGATAAAGACAGGATTAGACCCCACATCAGGGAAAAATTTTGGGTCATTACTTGAAAATAGTGGAAATGAGCATTCATTGTGTGATGGCATACTTAGTGTAAACTTATGAAAAGCTTGTTTAGAACTATTTAGTTAAAATATGTATGTTTTCATTAGAAAATTGAAACAGGCTTTAGAATAGGGATGTTGTAGGATTTTGTTCATTTCACATTTTTAAGCAAACTACAGGATTCATGGGGGCGTGGTGGCTCAGCGGGTAAGACGCCAGGCTTGTCGATCGGATGATCGCAAGTTCGGAGGTTCAAATCCCTAGTCCCGTGTGACAGAGTGAGCTCCCGCACTCGCCCCAGCTCTTGCCAACCTAGCAATTCGAAAGCATGCAAATGCAAGTAGATGAATAGGTACCACTTCGGTGGGAAGGTAACAGCATTCCGCGTGCGTCATGCCGGCCACATGATTGTGGAAGCGTCTTCGGACAACGCTGGCTCTTCGGCTAACAAACGGAGATGAGCACCGGCCCCTAGAGTCGGACACGACTGCACAAATGGGCGGGGGGAACCTTTACCTTTACCTACAGGATTCATACTTTTACTTGCAGTATGAAGATAGGAACTTTATTAAATACATTCATGCTTAATTGAAGATCTTTGAAAATTTCAAAATAATTGGGCAAATAATAGGGCAAATCAGACTTCTGCATAAGACATGTGAAAATGACATTCACCAGAAATAGTCAAATCTATCTATTCTGAATGTTTGTATAAAATCAAATTACTCAGTGGAGCTTATGTTTCTTATGCTATATCTATAATCCACATCTGACAACTTAATTACAATATAGGCACAACTCATTTAAGATAACAATCATAAAGATGAAAATGCACATATTTGTGTATAACTACAACTCACAAAATCAATACGCCCCCCAAAATCAATATTTTACCACTAAATTAAAAATGTGTGATATGATTTCTATTGAAATAACCTTGCTTGAAGCTAGAAATGAATATCATTATCTAAACACTTTGTATTGCATATCAGAACTGTTTCTTATGAAACTCAGTGAAGATTATGTTTAAATCAATCAATATTTTATAGCCAGATTATGTTTAAAGCTATGGCTCCCATCCAGCCTGTATGAGTTACCTTCTCCTCTTTCTTATAGGGATTAGCAGCATTAATTTCCAGTTTTAAGGAAACTACATTTCCATTGATGTCCAAAGTTAGGGAACTGTGATTGGTTTAAACAAACTCTAGGATTGGATTTTGGTTTGTTATTATCTATGTTTGAACAAATCACAGTCTTCCAAGTTTAGACATCAGAGGGTAATAATTTTTGTTTAAAATTGGGAGTAGAAGCTTGTATTTTTTCCCCCTCTCATGGCCATGAGAAAGGTTTGATGGAAGATCACATCAGCCACCTGCAAGTTCATGCATGTACAGATACAAATTTAGTACAGGCATTCTAAATAGATGTTAATGGCCTAAGACATTTCCAAAATGATATTTCTCAACAAATTCTGTATAAATGAATTCATGAATAAAATGATGACAGAAAGGCCTAGTAGTAGTAAATTTGATGTTTGATCAGGGAGTAGAACAGAGCTTTCCAAACTGTGTGTCGTGACACAAAAGTGTGTCGCCTGCGGGGCCCAGATGTGTCGCGTCAAAACCCGGAAGCGCTGATGGCATGCCATCAGCACTTCTGGGTTTTCCCGCAGCAACACACCAACGGCGGCGCACAAAAACCGGAAGCGGCAGCAGCGCTTCCGGGTTTTTGCGCGCTGCTGCAACGGCGGCACTTCTGAGTTTTCCCGCGGCGACACACCAACGGCGGTTGGTGTGTCGCTGCGGGAAAACTTTGGAAAGCCCTGGAGTAGAACATTATGCCTCACCATACGATGTTTGTTAAAAACTATCAGAATACCTTCCTACCATTTTGAGATGAGAAACATGAAAAGTGTAATGGAAGTTCAAAAATAGATACATTACATTTTAAAAAGAAACAAAGAAAACATCCCCAAACTCCACCCATACATAGCCCTTGTGTGTGATATAGCCCCAGTCACTTTGCAGGCTTCAGCCATTCAAAAAGTATTAATTATAATACTTGGCCACTAAAAAGTTGTCCCCCTCTGAATTAAACTTTCAGAGCTTTTCATGGCTGTCACACATTTTTTCCCCAATTTTTTTGGATCAAATATCCTATGAAATGTTTAAAACGTCCTAAACCAGGAATGTGCATCTTTTCCCAGCACAAGGACTTTACCAAGCTTCATGCGGCATGTCAAGGGCTTCACTTCAAGTGAGCAAGGCCAGGCACTCTAAAAGGTTTCATCCATCCAAACTAAAACAAAAAAACAAAAACAAATAAAGAGCCCAAAACTGGGCATAGGGGTTAAAAAAAAGTATGCTAGTAAGCACATCTGCATCTCCCAAACTGCACTTTTTGCACCCATATACTAAATCATTCATGTCTTACAGGCCGTGTTCTAAAGTCCACTGTTTTTGAGAATCTGAGCAGAGATACCTAACATCCCTAATAGAGATATTCCAGTTAATTCAATAATAGCTAACAAGAGTGTTCCCTACAAAACTGCCAATTTTATACTGATGTTCTTTTTTTCATTGCTTCCCTCATCATCTTATTCACCTTGTCTAGGTATGACAGTGCTTTGTACTAAAAGATTTTCCATTACATCTGAATTCAGCCTTTTTTGTGTTTGTTTATATCTTACTTTTAAAAAAATGCAGTGAGCTACCTTGAACTTAAGGGACAAGATTGAATGTAATCATAATGTTTTATAAATTATAAATAGAGTCATTCACCAAGAGAACCAAGATGCAAAAGCAGAATTTGTCTGTGGCACAGATGTTTGGGTTTTTTTAGCCTTTTTTTGCTGGCCTGAGCTAAGGCTGACTGTGGTGCCATGTCAATAAAACAGATACACAGATAGAGTTTAAAAGGGTTTGTTCCTTCCTTATGAGCTAGTACAGAAAATGATTAGATGGAGTTGTTCATCATAGTAATATTGACTTAAAGACTGACTGTTAACCAGCCAGTTTTCCATTTTTAAAATTTCACTGCTTTTTTTCTTCAGCAACTTTAAGATTAAGGCAAACCCGAGAAATCAAGCATGATAGGATTAAGATAGGCAGAGGATTTGGTTGTACAAGTAAAACTGAAGTTGAGACAGAGAAAAGATGGAGTTTTCTTTTTTATATATAATGTTAAGCACATTGGCCATTATACCATCTACCAGAATAGTAGATACAGTCTATCTTCCCCTAAGCTCTCAAAAAGATATAGATGTTACATTATGTCATGTCCCCATATACAGGGTTTTACATGGCTTTCACTTCCTTCTTGGATAGGAGGAAAATTTCTCTATTTTTACCCAGTGTATTCCTGTGTGGTGTTTTCAGTTACATTGACCCCAGGAGGCACTACATGACCAGTTCTGTCCTATTTGGGACTCATAACATGTAGATAGTCAGCTATTGTTCTGTGGGGTTCAAACCTTTGCACTAGATATAGATATAGATATAGATATAGATATAGATATAGATATAGATACAGATATTAAATCTATATATTGAATCTATATTATAGATATAGATATAGATATTAAAGGCAAAACTGAAGTACTTTGGCCACATAATGAGAAGACAGGATACCCTGGAAAAGAAGCTGATGCTAGGGAAAGTGGAAGGCAAAAGGAAGAGGGGCCGACCAAGGGCAAGATGGATGGATGATATTCTGGAGATGACAGACTCAACCATGGGGGAGCTGGGGATGGTGACGGCCGACAGGAAGCTCTGGCGTGGGCTGGTCCATGAAGTCACGAAGAGTCGGAAGCGACTAAACGAATAAACAACAATAGATATAGATATGTAGAATCCATCAGAATGGTATACATAGTCCACTTTCATTAATTCATGAGAAGAATTGGAATGTTCTTCATTCTTACCAGAGCTCAGCTAACTTTTCTTATTTCCTCTATACCCTCTCCACATGTGGTTTCAGTTGATGAGATGGATAATAAGTGAAATATACGCAGTTTGGAAATTACACAATGCAACTGTTTTAAATGTTGAAGCTAAAACTAATGCTAATGAAGTAGTTCCAGTTTTGTGGAAGCCATGGGAACATATCTATTCATTATGCAAAGCAATCAAGGGACATATGCCATTGTATAATAGCTATGGAAAATATGTGGTAAAACTCTTCTGGATGGTAAGTAGTCATCTATCTGTGTATTATATATCAGCTTTTTCTACAGTTTGTTAAATGAATTTTATTGAATTTTTTTTAACTACCAATAGAAAAGGAACATTTGGGAA
The DNA here is from genome assembly GCA_023362775.1 of Charina bottae. Classification (NCBI taxonomy): domain Eukaryota; kingdom Metazoa; phylum Chordata; class Lepidosauria; order Squamata; family Charinaidae; genus Charina; species Charina bottae. The sequence continues at coordinate 16,346,178 of JALMGJ010000001.1, forward strand.
TAGTGACTGCTATTAAGAAATTATATAGCGGGGGAGATGGGCGGTGATATAAATTTAAATAATAAATAATAAATAAATTATATTACTGTTTAACTGTTATTTTACATCTTACTGGGTATCTGTTATTGCATAAGAGCTGAACTTAATGCACAAAGTCTTTATACCATTACACGTCTGTATAATCCCAAGAATTAATAAGAATTTCAAAATGCAAAGAAGTCTAGATATACTGTACATTTTAGGTATGAGCTTGACTTTGATCACTTTACAGTAAACCTTAAATACATGCACTTTTTAATTTTTATTTAAGATTAGAGCTGTGTAAAGTTGTGCTCAGAGCACTGAGGTGACCATACCTCAAATGCATGGCGCAGCTGCTTTGTGGGTTTGAAAAGGCTTTCATGAAGCATTCGTCCCCTCTGAATGTTTTGCATAGCTCTACTTAAAGTGTTTGCTATAATGCATCAGAGCCATATACATTTATATGTTTCAGGAAATCATGAGTAGTCCAGTAGTCTATTATCACATACCCCTGTAATCAGAAAGATGCATATAGCACAATCACTAGGAAAACAAAAACTATCACAGATATATTCAGCATAAAATCATAGAGTCTCTTAAAGTAGCCTTCAAAGTACAGCCTCCTTATTTTAGTCCCTCTTAAATGTTTTAAAATAAACAATTATTTTTCTTATGCTATTTTATTGTGTCTATATTTGGCTTAGGGAAATACCAAGTCTCTGTTTAACACAGCATTTCTCAACCTGGAGGAACCCTTGAAATATTTTTCAGGTCTCAGGGAACCCCTTCATAAAAATTATTATAACTATAGCTATTTTTCACAAAAAAAATATGAAAACTTCACAATATAATTCAATTTTAACCTACACAATCCCCGTTTTACAATGTATACAACAACAGCAAAGCAGCAGGCGAGTCATGGTGTATAAGAATTCCCACCACTATGAGCGCTAGCGAAGTTCAAAAAATGATGCTTATTTTTTCTTTAATCATGATCTCTTGCAGAACCCTGGGATTCTCTGGAACCCTGGTTGAGAAAACCTTGTTTAACATGTGGCAGTGCATGCATATAGTAAATACAGATTCAAGTATTATCTCTTGCCCCTGAAACATGTTTGTGGAAATAGTTTTGCTGTAAAAAATAGTCTCTTATTGGCAAGAAATATAGGGAGAGGCTAAGTGGAAATTGTCACAATATCAGTAAGGTGGTGAAAAAAGCCAGCATTGGGTCAGTTGAATAATGATCATTAGTTGCATTGGGCACTCTTGGTAATTTTCCAGATACTTCCTTCTAGCATACATACGAATACCCAACCAATCATCCTGTGCTTTGGTCACCCATCATTACCTTCCCTTTGTCTCTGACTGTGTTCAGTCAAATTAATCCATACTGATTAATCCACACGGTCCCTGTGCATTTCAGTTTAGTAAAAAAATGATGATAAGCTATTTGCTTGTTATGCTTTATAGCAAGAGAATGTGCTGGCTAGTCATTTTAATTCTAAAAACATATTTTGCCTTGGCAAAAGCCACATGAATGTTGACAGTTGAGGAATAGCTCATCAGTACTCTCCTGCGGATGATTTTTAAATTACTAGCTGTGTTGTACATTTGTTTTGTAGACGGATTTCACTGAACTTTCATATTCTTTCTATTTAGTAAAATTATAATTATGAGTGTCAAACTTTGGGAAGGTCACACAGATTTTTATACTGACACTATTTCTTATTACTACCCCATAATATTTAATTTCTTTTTTTGTAGGGAAGTTGGAGAAAGATCATTGTGGATGACAGTATACCTTTCAGTGAAGACAATTACATGCTGCTTCCAACTACAACATGTGAAATTGAACTTTGGCCACTGTTATTATCCAAAGCCATCATTAAACTAGCAAACAATGAGTATGTTTTCCAAACTTCCTTCTGTCTGTTTTGAGATAAAAAAAGAAGCAAAGCCAGAACCGAAAACAGAGAGTATGCTTGTTTGTTCTGAATTAATCACCCAATTATCTTCTTGAACCTTTTGTTAAACAATGGAAGCTTCCTAGCTGCAGTAGAAGGCAGTATATATTAGTACTACTGAACAAAATCATCAAAGTCTTAGGGGGTCTCTTCTGATTTTCTAATCTCTCATTCATACATATTTGGAGGACCCCTCAAATATTAGCAGTAAATTTTTGCAATGCATAGGATGATATAGGAAGAAAGAAGAAAACCTCATTCTGTTTGTGTAGCTCCAGTTGCAGTTTAAATTTCAAACCTTCTGTGTGGGAGGAATGGCTTCTAGAGGCATTGTTTATCAAATAAAAGAGAACTAAAACAACACTAGTACGTGTTATAGTTATATCTTTAAGTTGAATTGTGCTAGCTACTGTAGAGTTATATAACAACTATGGAACCCTAAAAATGTAAAAGGCAGCAATGAAAAATAGCTGTTACAGCTGTAATATTACGGTTCCACATTGTCAGTGCAGTGACATGTATGCCTACTTTGAAAAAAATCTATTTTACATACTAGCATATTTATTTATATGTATTTTTGAAGCACACCTCATGTGCCCAAAAGAATATGAATCTGCTGTTTTACTATAAGTGATAGCAATCGAAGAGAACCTATAAGTGATAGATTAGGCCATCTCCTAGGAGTTTTTCACAACCACATCTATGTGCTAAGTTATTTGTTGTTTATTCGTTCAGTCGTCTCCGACTCCTCGTGACCTCATGGACCAGCCCACGCCAGAGCTTCCTGTCGGCCGTCACCATCCCCAGCTCCCCCATGGTTGAGTCCGTAACCTCCAGAATACCACCCATTCAACTTCACTCTTCAGGATGTCTGGCTCTAACTCACTGACCACACCGTCAAAGCTATCTCCAATATTATTATCCTTCCTATTCAGATCTTCTGTATATTCTTGCCACCTTTTCTTGATCTCTTCTGCTTCTGTTAGGTCCTTACCATCTTTGTTTTTGATCATACCCATTTTTGCCTGGAATTTACCTCCGATGTTTCTAATTTTCTGGAAGAGGTCTCTTGTCCTTCCTATTCTATTGTCTTCTTCCACTTCCGCACATTGCTTGTTTAAAAATAATTCCTTATCTCTTCTGGCTAACCTCTGGAATTTTGCATTTAATTGGGCATATCTCCCCCTATCACTGTTGCCTTTTGCTTTCCTTCTTTCTTGGGCTACTTCCAGTATCTCAGCAGACAGCCATCTTGCCTTCTTGGTTTTCTTTTTCTTTGGGACGTTTTTTGTTGCTGCCTCCTGAACAATGTTGCGAACTTCTGTCCATAGTTCTTCTGGGACACTATCTACTAAATCTAGTCCCTTAAATCTATTCTTCACCTCCACTGCATATTCCTTAGGAATATTAGTGAGCTCATATCTAACTGATCTGCGGGTCTTCCCTATTCTCTTTAGTCTGATTCTAAATTTTGCAATAAGTAGTTCGTGATCTGAACTACAGTCAGCTCCAGGTCTTGTTTTTACCGACTGTATAGATGTCCGCCACCTTTGGCTGCAAAGGATGTAGTCAATCTGATTTCGGTGTCGACCATCTGGTGAAGTCCATGTATAAAGTCGTCTTTTAGGTTGTTGGAAGAGAGTGTTTGTTATGCACAGTGAGTTGTCTTGGCAAAATTCTATCAGCCTATGTCCTGCTTCATTTTGTTCTCCCAGACCATGCTTGCCTGTAATTCCAGGTGTCGTCTGACTACCCACCTTAGCATTCCAGTCTCCTGTAATGAAAATAACATCTCTTTTTGGTGTATTATCCAGTAGGTGCTGCAGATCCTCATAGAACTGATCTACTTCTACTATATTTGGATCACTGTGATGTTAAATGGCTTACCCTGAATTCAAATTGAGATCATTCTATTGTTTTTTGGATTGTATCCAAGCACTGCTTTAGCCACTTTATTATTAATTATGAAGGCTACTTCATTTCTTCTGTGGTCCTCTTGTCCACAGTAGTAGATCTGGTGGTCATCTGATGTGAAGTGGCCCATTCCAGTCCATTTCAGTTCACTGACACCTAAAATGTCTATATTTAATCTTGACATCTCCCCAATAACCACATCCAATTTACCCTGGCTGATAGATCTTACATTCCAGGTTCCTATGGTGTGTTGATCTTTAGAACATCGGATTCGTCGTTCACCACCAGCACCGTCGGCCGCTAGCCGTCCTTTCGGCTTTGAGCTAGCTGTGTCATCACATCTGGGGCTAGTTGAACTTATCCTCTGTTCCTCCCCAGTAGCATTTTGACCATCTTCTGACCTGGGAGTCCCATCTTCTGATGGTATACCGACATATCTCTGGTTGTACTGATCCAATTAGTTTTCACGGCAAGAATACTGGGGTGGGTTGCCATTACCTTCCCCAGGGATCGTATTTAGTCTGACCTCTCTGCCACGACCTTCCCGTTTTGGGTGTCCCTTCCTGGTTTAGCTCATGGTTTCATTGAGGTGCTCAAGCTCCAGCACCACGACAAGGTAACGATCTCCTTTGCTGGAGTTAAGTTATAGCATGTTATAATTTTAAGAGTAAAGTTCTTGGTCTGTTTTTTCTATTCTGATTTCTTTAGACCTATGAGAATTTGAGTTGTTCAACAATATATGTATGTGATACGTTAGAAGATAAGAAAGATTATGGATCTTTAACTGTTTATAACTGTATAAGGTACACAGCAAATACATTTCTGCTGGTTGTATGGAAATAAAATACTCTGGCAGTGAAGACTGTATGTGAAATATGGAAAATTGAGGTTGCCACAGAACATGAAGAGATACAGATAATCAGAAGAAAATATTCATATGTTTATAGTCATATTTTTATATTTCATAGTATAAATGAGGCTGGAAAAAGAGAACTAGGAGAATTTACAGTTCTGCATGCACTTACTGGATGGATACCAGAAATTATTCCTATCCAGTAAGTTCTACTTTTATAACATAGCCTTTTAAATTATTCTTTGCGTGTGCTGTATTCTGTACTTATTTTATACTTGGATCATCTGGCCTTTGGGTAAAAATACCATGATCCCACAAGTTCTGACATGGTTGGCATGTTCTGAGTTCCATCAATTAAATAGTTTCATTTTATGAGACTCAGGAGGCATGCTTTCTCTGTCACAACAGAGATCTAGGAGAGCAAGGATGGATTTACTCCATCCCGCTCCCACCAGAGATCATCCATAAGTGTGACCAATGCAGTCTCCATCCCATATCCTGGCCTGAAACCTGACTGAAAGGGGTCTAGATAATCCATTTCCTCCAGAATCCTCTGCAGTTGTAACGCCACCACTTTCTCAATCAGCTTTCCCAGAAAGGGAAGGTAGGAGACAGGACGAAAATTGTCCAGAAAAGTAGGGTCCAGGGATGGTTTCTTGAGGAGGGGGTGCACCACCACCTCCTTAAAGGCCACCGGGAATACCCCCTCCCCCAGGGATGCATTAACCATTGCCTCAACCCAGCCACAAGTCACCTCCGGGGCGGATTTTACTAGGCAGGAAGGGCACAGGTCTAGATGGCATGTGGTGGCATTTACAATCCAGAGGATCCTGTCCACTTCCTCAGGTCCAACAGGATCAAACTGTTCCCAGATAACAGGGTAAGTACGTTCCCCCGGCATCTCCCCAGACTGTGCTTCACACTTAGAGTCCAACTTAGAATGGATCTGAGCGATTTTATCCTGCAGATGCTCAGAAAATTCTTCCGCACGGCCCTGCAGGTGGGTCACAGACTCCACCTTACCCAGAAGAGATCTAGTAATCTTAGACAGGGCCGTCGGGTGGCATTCTGTGGATGCAATAAGAGTGGAGAAATATTCACGTTTTGCCGCTCTTACCGCCACAAGGTAGGCCTCAACAGCGGCTCTAGATTGTGTTCGGTCAGATTCAGTCTTCGTATTTCTCCAGCGGCGCTCCAGACGTCTCTTAACCCTCTTCAAAACCCTCAACTCCTCCGTAAACCACGGGGAGTGACGGGTTGAACATGGCAAGAGCAGTCGCACATGCACGATCCTGTCCAAGGCCCCGGCCGCCTCCCTATTCCAGGCTGCGGCCAGGACCTCCACTGGACCGTGCAACAGATCCTCAGGTATAACCCCCAGCTCCCTCTGAAACCTCATTGGGTCCATAAGTCGCTGGGGGCAGACCGATCAAATGGGTCCTGCCTCCCTGCAGAGTGGGGCGGCACAAGAGAATCTCAAGGTCACCAGGGCGTGGTCTGACCATGACAATGGGGACAGATCTAATTCTCTCCTCAGAACACTTTGCCACTGCTCTGACAAGAAAACCAAGTCCGGAGTGAGCCCACTGTCTCGAGTTGGGTCCTGAATTATTTGGGACAGGCCCATGGCTGCCATGGGAGCCATGAACTCCCGGGCCGCTTCCGAAATCCATCCCAGGGACGGCAGATTGAAGTCCCCCAGAACTCTAAGTCTGGGGAACTCCACTGCCAACCCCGAGACGGCCTCCAGCAGCTCAGGCAGGGAGGTTGCTACGCAGCAGGGAGGCTGGTACTGCAGCAACACTCCCAACTGTTCTCGGGAACCTAACTTGAAAAATGATCTCACAACCGGCCACTTGCAGAGCAGAGCTCCTGTGAGCCATTAGAGACTCTCGGATGACAACCACCACCCCTCTTCCCCTGTCCTGGAGTCTCGGCTGGTGCCACACCTGAAACCCGGCTCGGCACATTTCCGAAAGGGCTACCCCCCCTTCTGGGCCTAGCCAGGTCTCGGTGATACAAGCCAGGTCTGCCCCCTCCTCTGTGATCAAGTCACATATGAGGGGGGCCTTGTTGTTCACTGACCTGGCATTAAGAAGCAGCAGCCGGAGACTAGGGCTCTTGAGGATCTGTCATCCAGGGCCTGGGTTTGAACTCGGAGGGCCAGAACACGCCACCAGTAACAAACACTGGGGATGTCTTCCCCAAAGATGGCCTGCCCTCCAGTTCTCGTTATAACATCCCCGACCTGTCACCACTTCGATCGGATAGCCCGCCCTGCAGCCCCCAGGGTTTCCTAGGTCAGTAGCCTCCACTCCCAAACCCCCGGAAATCCTGGGTTATTAAAATAATGCTTTTCTCAGTATTTAAAAACAGTTAGGTTTACCAGATTCCCCAAGATCAAAACATCAAACTGCCAGGTGTACCATATATTTGCAGTAAATTAACAACAGGCATTATTTTTAAAATATAATTGTATTTATTATTTTTAAAGATCTGGATATTTGGATAAGATTTGGGAATTCATCAGAGACATTGTGCCAGAATTTAAGTTACCAGAAGAATCACTTCCGGATCCCAAACCATCACTTCAAGATGCAAAAAAAGATTTAAAAGGATCTGAGATAAAAAACGATACTATGCCTGTTATTAAGCAACAAGAAAAGCCAGAAAAAACTGAGAAAGCTGGGAAAGGTATGATGATGATGATGATGATGATGATGATGATGATGATGATGATGATGATTTATTTAATTTATATGACCGCCCATCTCCCCCAACCGGAGATTTATACAAACTATAAATGATTGTTGTTGTTTTTTATTCATTCAGTCGCTTCCGACTCTTCGTGACTTCATGGGCCAGCCCACGCCAGAGCTTCCTGTTGGCTGTCACCACCCCCAGCTCCCCCAAGGTCGAGTCCGTCACCTCCAGAATATCATTCATCCATCTTGCCCTTGGTCGGCCCCTCTTCCTTTTGCCTTCCACTTTTCCTAGCATCAGCATCTTCTCCAGGGTATCCTGTCTTCTCAGTATGTGGCCAAAGTACTTCAGTTTTGCTTTAATATCATTCCCTCCAGTGAGCAGTCTGGCTTTATTTCCTGGAGTATGGACTGGTTTGATCTTCTTGCAGTCCAAGGCACTCTCAGAATTTTCCTCCAACACCACAGTTCAAAAGCATCTATCTTCCTTCGCTCAGCCTTCCTTATGGTCCAGCTCTCACAGCCATAGGTTACTACGGGGAATACCATTGCTTTAACTATGCGGACCTTTGTTGTCAGTGTGATGTCTCTGCTCTTAAATATTTTATCAAGATTTGTCATTGCTCTTCTCCAAGGAAGTAAACATCTGATTTCCTGGCTGCAGTCAACGTCTGCAGTAATCTTTGCGCCTAGAAATATAAAGTCTGTCACTGCCTCCACGTTTTCTCCCTCTACATGCCAGTTATCAATCAAGCTGGTTGCCATAATCTTGGTTTTTTTCTTGAGGTTTAACTGCAACCCAACTTTTGCACTTTCTTCTTTCACCTTTGTCATAAGGCTCCTCAGCTATAAATTTATAAACTATAAATGATATGCTACCTTAAAAGATGGATTTTTAATCTAAATGGAATTTGGACATTAATAGCCAAAAATCAGGAGGAATCCGGTAGCTCCTTTTCAGACTACCAGACTACGAAATTGGGACTCTCGTCTCATCCCAATTTAACTCTTACATCAGTTTAGCCACTCTATGGGTCTGATCAAGTAAGCTGTAATTCATGAAAGTCTGTTTTTTAATAAAATGTTTGACTAAAAAAGTGCTACCAGACTCCTCCTGATAAATTGAATTTAGGGAATTCTAGAATATACAGATGATATGTATTTTAAGTGACTTATAGAACATAAATATTATTATCTATGATTTGGATATTTTCGTCACCTTGTTGTGGTGAGTGGGCTTGTGTGTTCCCAATGAACCCTGTGAGCGAAGCCGTCGGGAGTCATGTACTCCTGGTAGGGTCACCCATGGCGGTAAGGTCCAGGGGGAGGAACCAGACAAAGAACAATCCAAGAAAGTCCTCAACGGCAGAACAGGCGGAAGATAACAAGGTGTATTGTTACAACGGCTGCGAAGGCAGATGAAGGCTGCAGCAGACAAAAGATCACCAGTCGTCATGGTATCCATGCCATTGGATTAGAGCCTTTTTCTGTGAAGGTTGTGTGCTGATCGTTGTGCACCGATCTCCACACATAAAACAAATTCACGCACAGGCGTCTTCCAACCACACCAAACCCAAAACAACCAAAAGTCCCATGGCGATTGACGAATGGCAACGGGGGCAGGACTGTGAAATCCGGAAGCTCCTAGTCATGGACCAGCACATGGGTGGTAGATACGGATTCAGTCGCCCTGACTCAAGGATCGAGGCAGTTGAGTAGTTCGGCAGCTGTATCCACGACTGAGCAGCCCTATTTAGGATCCACTCTGCTCACCCCATATGGGGAGGGGGCTAGAAAAGGTGCCCTAAACATAGTCTGCCTCATTTTCTCCCTGACTGGATTACCGTGACCAGTGGGGTCACCATCTAGCGGTCGTAAAAAACACATGAATTTTGGAACATGGAATATACGGACACTGCAAGACAATATGGATAGTGAACTACCTGAACGTAGGACTGCCATTATTGCAAGGGAGCTGAGACATTTTAATATTGATATAGCAGCACTCCAAGAAACTCAAAGAGCAGGAGAAGGACAGTTGAAGGAAGAAAAAGGAGGTTATACCTTCTTTTGGAAAGGACTGCCTGAACAAGAACGACGAATACATGGGGTAGGCTTTGCTATCAAAAATGACCTTGTGAAGCTCTTGTCAGAAGTTCCCACTGGGATTAACGAACGACTCTCAACTCTCCGAATAAAACTCGCCGAAATCCAACAGGCAACTATCCTAAGTGCTTACGCACCAACACTAGATGCAGATGAGGATATCAAGGAAAAATTTTATACCCAGCTGGTCACCATCTTATCAGAGATACCAAAGGAGGATAAAATTATCCTCCTGGGCGATTTCAATGCAAGAGTTGGGCGTGACTTTGATTTGTGGCCAAGGATCATTGGGAAAGAAGGAGTTGACAACAGCAACATGAATGGAATCTCACTTCTGACTAAATGTGCAGAGCATAACCTTGTCATTACTAACACACACTTTCGCCAGAAAAATAAATTTAAAACATCATGGAAGCACCCACAGTCGAAGCACTGGCATCTTTTAGATTATGTAATTGTCCGTGCTAGAGATCGCCGTGATGTACTTCTCACCAGAGCCGTGACGAGCGCCGATGACTGCTGGACAGACCATCAATTAATTCGATCCACGATGGCCATAAAGATTGTCCCTCATTGTAGGCTCCAAGGAAGAAAACCGGGGCGTAAAATGAATACACTGGCCCTTCAAGATTCTATTAAACGAGCTTGCTTTCAATCAACCGAAAGCCGAAAACCCACCGAAAAACCCCTAAAAATTCACCTTTGGGGTTTGGAGAGGTGAGGGTGTTGGTGGTGAGTGGCTTTCTCCGAGGGGAGTGCAGGGGCGAGACCGTGTGTCCGGGTCGGAGCTCCGTGAATCCGCACGAGGAAAGGAGCCCGGTGAATTGCCGAAGACGCCATAGCCCTTGGAGGTCTGTTGCGGGCCAGAGTCTTGGGGTTCGAGTTGGGCCGGAGCTGGGCCGGCGGAGCTGGTGAGGGCCGGGAGCTGGGCCGTCGGAGCTGGTAAAGGCTGGGAGCTGGGCCGACGGAGCTGGTAAAGGCCGGGAGCCCACCAGAAACTGTAGGAGGCTGCCGGACGCAGCTAGAGGCTGGAGACTGGAGGCTGTTGGTCGTCGAGCTGGGCTGGCAGAGCTTGAAGAGCTTACAGGGCTGAAGTTTGACGGAGGCTGCCGAGGGGCTCTGTTTTCGATCACTGGAGGTGGAGTCAGTCGGGGTTCGGACTAGGCCGGTGGAGTCGGCGGGGGCCTAGTAGAGCCGGCGTGGTACAGAGAGAGAGATCCCAGCTGTTGCAACAGAGTCCTCAGACGAGTTGCCCCCCCCCCCCCGCAGACAAGCTGGACTTTTCTTGGGCTGATTTTAGAGAGGGTTCGGAAGCCTTGATGTTAGAACTGGCTGGAGTTGGGGGCGAACCCTGCGGCCCTGGAAGGTGCAGATGGGGCGGAGGCTGGAGTCCAGGAGACCAGGACATACGAAAAATAACGACAACAGGGACTAACCCCTATGAAGACCTGGACAGTGTCCCATTTAATATAAGGTGGCAGAGGGTTTATAGGGGTCCCTTAGTATGAATGTGGACCCCCCACTGGGTGAGAGACGAGGTGGGGGGGCAAGATTGTATGGTTTTGTAAGAGTACCCCCCTGAGTGAGAGTGAGGTGGGGTAGGAGTGATTGTTGGTGAGTGTTGGTACCTCTCCCTGACCAGTGAGAAAAGTCAAGGGAGAGGTACAGAGCGTGACTGGGGGTGGTGCTGGATCCTTGCAGTGCCGAGAGCATGAGCTGGTGCACTGGGGGGTCTTGTCACTACCCGATTTGTGTGAGATTGGATGATGGATGAATGGGATAAGGGACCCTTGATTAAGCCCAAGAATTCCGGAGGCCTGGGAGTGGAGGCTACTAGGCCAGAGTCGGGAATCTCTGGGGGCTGGGGGGCAGGCCATTTGATTCAGGTGGTGACGGGCAGGGGACGGTATGACAGGAACCGGAGGGCGAGCCATTATCGGGGAAGGCGCCCCCGGTGTTTGTTACCGGTGGCGCGTTCCGGCCCCCCGTGTTCATACCCAGGCCCTGGTAAGCAGATCCTCGTGGGCTCCGGTCTCTGACTGTTGCTGCTGAACGCCAGGTCGGTGAATAACAAGCCCCCCCTTATAAGTGATTTAATCACAGAGGAGGGGGCTGACCTGGTGTGTATTACCGAGACCTGGCTGGGCCCAGAGGGGGGAGTAGCCCTCTCGGAAATGTGCCCAGCTGGGTTTCGGGTGTGGCATCAGCCGAGACACAGGGGTAGGGGAGGAGGGGTGGCAGTTGTCATCTGAGAGTCCCTTGTGGCCTTCAGGGGCGCTGCTCCACAAGTGACCGGGTGTGAGACCCTGTTTTTCAAGTTGGGTTCACGAGAACAGTTGGGAGTGTTGCTGCTGTACCAGCCTCCCTGCTGCGTAGCGACCTCCCTGCCTGAGCTGCTCGAGGCTGTCTCGGGGTTGGCGGTGGAGTTCCCCAGACTTATGGTTCTGGGGGACTTCAATCTGCCATCCCTGGGGCGGTCCTCGGAGGCAGCCCGGGAGTTCATGGCTACCATGGCAGCTATGGGCCTGTCTCAGATTATTCGTGACCCGACTCGTGACAGTGGTCTCACCCCGGACTTAGTTTTCTTGTCCGAGCAGTGGCAATGTGATCTGAGGGGAGAGTTACATCTTTCCCCATTGTCATGGTCAGACCACGCCCTGGTGACCCTGAGACTCTCCTCTGCTGCCCCACTCCGCAGGGAGGCGGGACCTACTCGATTGGTCCGCCCTCGGCGACTGATGGACCCAGTGAGGTTTCAGAAGGAGCTGGGGGTTATTCCCGAGGACTTGCTTCACGGTCCAGTGGAAGTCCTGGCCGCAGCCTGGAATAGGGAAGCGGCCAGGGCTCTGGACAAGATCGCGCCTGTGCGACCTCTCCGCCCTGTTCGGCCCGTCACTCGCCGTGGTTTACGGATGAGCTGAGGGCTTTGAAGAGGGTTAAGAGACGTCTAGAGCGCCGCTGGAGAAAGACGAAGACTGAATCTGACCGAACACAATCTAGAGCCGCAGTTAAGGCCTACCTTGTGGCGGTAAGAGCGGCAAAACATGAATATTTCTCCGCTCTTATTGCATCCGCAGAATGCCGCCCGACGGCCCTGTTTAAGATTACAAGATCGCTTTTGGGTCAGGAGCAAGGGGAGACCCATTTACAGGGCCGATCGGAAGAGTTTTCTGAGCATCTGCAGGACAAAATCGCTCAGATTCATTCCAAGTTGGACTCCAAGCGTGGGATAAGATCTGGGGAGATGCCAGAGGCCCGTACTTGCCATGTTATCTGGGAGCAGTTTGATCCTGTTGGGCCTGATGAAGTAGACAGGATCCTCCGGATTGTAAACGCCACCACATGCCAACTTGACCCATGTCCCTCCTGGATGGTTAAATCAGCTAGTGAGGTGACATGTGGCTGGGTCCAGGCGATTATAAATTCGTCCTTGAGTGAGGGGGTATTCCCGGCTGCCTTTAAGGAGGCGCTGGTGCACCCCCTCCTCAAGAAACCATCCCTGGACCCTACCATCCTGGGCAATTTTCGCCCAGTCTCCCACCTTCCCTTTTTGGGAAAGGTGGTTGAGAAGGCGGTGGCGTTGCAACTCCAGAGGATTCTGGAGGAAACGGATTATCTGGACCCCTTTCAGTCAGGTTTCAGGCCGGGATATGGGACAGAGACCGCATTGGCCGCGCTTATGGATGATCTCTGGCGAGAGCGGGATGGAGGGAGTGCGTCCATCCTTGCTCTCTTAGATCTCTCAGCGGCTTTTGATACCGTCAACCACGGTATACTTTTGGGACGGCTCGAGGAGTTGGGGGCGAGCAGCGTGGTTTTGCGCTGGTTCGCCTCCTTCCTCCAGGGCCGTTCCCAGTCGGTGTTGATAGGGGAGGAGAGAGCTGACCCGAGACCCCTGACTTGTGGGGTGCCTCAGGGGTCGGTTCTCTCTCCTCTCCTATTCAACATCCACATCAAGCCGCTGGGCGAGATCATCCGTCACCACGGGATGAGGTATCACCAATATGCCGATGATACCCAGTTATACATCTCCATCCCGGGTGAAGTAAGTGATGCGGTCAATGCCTTATCTCAGTGCCTGGAGGCTGTGGGGGCCTGGATGGGGAACAACAGGCTTCAACTGAACCCTGGTAAGACGGAGTGGCTGTGGATTGACGGCCCCCCTGGATCCGGGAAGTTGTCATCTTTGGTTCTGGGTGGAGTTGCACTACCCCACTCGGATCCAGTGCGGAATCTGGGGGTCCTCCTGGACTCGCGACTCCTGCTCAAAGAGCAGGTGGCAGTCGTGGCCAGGAGGGCCTTTGCACAGCTCCGAGTTGTGCGCCAGTTGCGCCCTTTCCTGGATCAGGAGGCCCTCCGAACAGTCACTCACGCCCTTGTCATCTCCCATATAGACTATTGTAATGCGCTCTACATGGGGCTACCCTTGAAGAGTATCCGGAAGCTTCAGCTGGTGCAGAATGCGGCGGCGCAAGCAGTTACGGGGGCCAGGAGATCGGCCCATGTAACACCTCTGCTTCGCGAGCTGCATTGGCTGCCAGTTTGCTTCCGGGTCCAATTCAAGGTGTTGGTGATCACCTTTAAAGCCCTACATGGCATAGGACCAGGGTACCTGAGGGACCGTCTCGTCCCGATAACGTCGGCCCGCCCCACCCGTGCATGCAGAGAGGGCATGCTTCGGACCCCCTCAACAAGAGAGTTCCATCTAGCGGGGTCCAGAAGGCGTGCCTTCTCTGCGATAGCGCCCGCCCTATGGAATATCTTGCCCCCGGAGGTGAGACTGGCCCCCTCCCTCCTGACCTTTCGGAAGGCCCTTAAGACCTGGCTCTGCCACCTGGCCTGGGACAATAGAGGCAGTAGTGCCTCCTGGGGTTGGCTAGCCCCATAGCAACACTATCTATGCTACGTTCCCTACGTCCTTCATCTTGTATTTTATCTATTTATATTGTATTTTTTAGACTTTTATTGTATCGTTTTTAACTTTGATTGTTGTGACCCGCCCAGAATCCCTTGTATGGGAGATGGGCGGGGAATAAATTGAATAAATAAATAAAATAAAATAAAATAAATAAATAAATAAACTCTCAAGGAACATCTGCCTATGGAACTTCCTGAAAATGTTGAGGAACACTGGATTAAATTGAAGACTTCTATTATTTCAGCCTGTGAACAAACTATCGGATACCAAACTAAGAGACATCAGGACTGGTTTGATGAGAACGATAGTGAGATTGAACATATTATTGACAAGAAAAGGAAAGCCTTCCAGATATGGCAAAAAGATATTAACTGTGCCGTTAAGAAAAAATCTACGCCAGTGCAAAGGCAGAAGTCCAAAGAAGAACTAAAGAACTTAAGAACATATGGTGGATAAAAAAAGCCCAAGAAACCCAACATTTTGCAGATGCTCATGATGCACGGGGCTTTTTTAATGCCATAAAGGCCATCTATGGACCAACAAACCATGGTACAAATCCCTTACGCTCAGTAGATGGTGCTAAACTTCTAAAGGACAAAGAGTCTATTGCACTGCGCTGGAAAGAGCATTACTACAATCTCCTTAATCGTCACTCTACTGTGGCTGATGAAGTCTTCTTGCAAATCCCGCAAAAACAAATAAGAGATGAGCTTGCAGTACCCCCTAGTTTGGAGGAAGTCAGTAAAGCCACTAAACAAATGAAAAATAACAAAGCTAGTGGACCTGATGGGATTCCTGCTGAAGTCTTTAAAGAAGGCGGGCCTGAACTCACACAACAACTTCATAAGCTCATCGAAAAAATCTGGATGAGGGAGGAGATTCCAGCAGACTTTAGGGATGCCATAATTATCACTCTCTTTAAAAAGGGTGATAGAACAGACTGTGGAAACTATCGAGGCATCTCCCTTCTAGCCACAGCAGGCAAAATCCTGGCAAAGATCATTGCAAACCGTCTCCTATCTGTATCAGAAGACATCCTCCCTGAAACGCAAAATGGCTTCCGCCCTTCCAGGGGAACAGTGGATATGATCTTCACTGCACGACAGCTTCAAGAAAAATGCAAGGAACAAAACCGCCCTCTGTACATGGCGTTTATTGATCTGACTAAAGCTTTTGATACTGTAAATCGTACTGCTCTCTGGACCATCCTTCTGAAAATCGGATGCCCTGATAAATTTGTGAACATCTTGCGGCTACTCCATGACGACATGATGGCAACAATCCTGAATAACAATGGCTCTCAAAGCGATCCATTTAGAGTGGAATCCGGCGTTAAACAGGGATGTGTTATTGCTCCAACCTTATTCGTTATCTTCATCGCTATGATTATACACCTTGTTGAAGAGAAACTTCCTACTGGTGTAGAAATTATATATCAAACAGATGGAAAGCTTTTTAATCTTAGTAGGCTGAAAGCAAAAAATAAGGTAATTACAACTTCTGTTATAGAACTTCAATATGCTGATGATAACGTAGTCTGTGCACACTCCGAGGAAGATCTTCAAACTATCCTAAACATCTTTGCAGAAGCATATGAAAAGCTCGGCCTCTCGATTAACATTAAAAAAACCCAAAGTGCTTTACCAGCAAGTTCGAACCAATCCCTCCGCAGCGCCATCAATCCAGCTTAAAGGTGTGTCACTAGAAAATGTCGACCACTTTTCTTATCTCGGCAGCCATCTATCTACAAAAGCCGACATCGACGCTGAAATTCAGCATCGCCTGAGCTCTGCGAGTGTAGCTTTCTCCCGAATGAAGCGTAGAGTGTTTGAGGATCGGGACATTCGCAGGGAGACCAAAATGCTTGTTTACAAAGCCATTGTACTACCAACCCTTCTGTACGCCTGTGAAACATGGACCCTCTACAAACGCCACCTCCAACTTCTTGAAAGATTCCATCAACACTGCCTCCAAAAAATTCTGCAAATTACTTGGGAAGATAGGCGGACTAATGTTAGCGTATTAGAAGAAGCGAAAACCACCAGCATTGAAACAATGATCATCCAACATCAACTTCGCTGGACCGGTCATGTTGTTCGAATGCCTGACCATCGTCTTCCAAAGCAGCTACTTTACTCCCAACTTAAGAATGGAAAACGGAATATTGGTGGACAGCAAAAGAGATTCAAAGATACTCTCAAAGCTAATTTAAAAAAATGTAATATCAGCATTGAGAACTGGGAAGCCCTAACTCATGAGCGTTTCAATTGGAGGTCAGCCTTTATTAATGGCGCTATGGACTTTGAAGACGCACGAGTACAGGGCAAAAGGGAGAAAAGAGCTAAAAGGAAGGCACGTCAGGCAAACCCTCATCATGACCGTCTCCCACCCGGAAACCTATGCCCTCATTTTGGGAGGTTGTGCGGATCCAGAATTGGCCTTTATAGCCACTTACGGATCCACTGTTAAAATTTTACCTTTGGAAGACAATCTTACTCGGCTACGAGTGATCGCCAATGATTTTCGATTTATGTACTAAAGGGACAGTAGGCCCAAAATGGACTGGGGATTTTCTATTGCATATAATTAAAACTTTGGCAGATCCTGGAACAAATACATTGACTTTTATTCCTATATAACAAACTACAACCAAAGAAATTATTTTGCTCTAACAAGCAGCAGCATTTAGATGAGATAATATGAAGCATTGGTCATTTTACATATATATTTTATTATATATGTAATATTATTACTAATCAACCCAAATCAATAAACTGCAGGATGAAGACTTCTTCATTGAAAGTTATGTACTATAATCTACCATGCTGCTTCAGTGTAAGAAATGTTTTTCAATTTCCCAGTCTAGGGCTGAGAGAAAGAAATTGGCCTAAAGTCACCCAGCTGGCTTCTATGCCTAAGGGAGGACTAGAACCTGCATCTCCTTAGTCTTTCACTCTGTGTGTGTGTGTGTGTGTAAAATAAAATACTGTTTCAAATATTGTATAATCTTTTTATTATTAAATACATTTATAAAACACTTCCTATGCAGAAGCATCTCCAAGTAGTTTGCAAAAGAATCAGCACTAAAATACACAATAAGCGATACATTTAAACAATGTAAGACAGTATTAAATAAAAAAGCAAGGTGGGGACAGAGAAAAAATGTTTTTAATATTCATACTAGAAAGGCCTGGGTGAAACCCTAAGTTTTCAACAGTTGCTTAAAAGATGTTATAGTAGGCACCTCCCAAATTTCAGGGATTTGAGGGTGTGCAAACCCAAACTCCCCAATTCCTGAGTGCAAGAACCACCCACCTGCATGGTGTCTGTCTTGTCGAGATTCAGTCTCACTTTATTGTCTCTCGTGGACCCCATTATTACATCGAAACACTGGGTTCAGAACATTCACACCCTGTTACATAGTAGAGCTGAGTATCATCTGCATATTGGTGACAACCAGCTCCAACATTTACCCCAGCAGATAAATGTTGCAATATAGGCCATATGGCATGCCATAGCATAGCTGTTGTCTGTAGAAGCACAGTCCCCCAGTACTATTATCTGTGACCATTCCTACGTATAGAAGTAGGACCCATGTAACAAGATGCCCATAATCCCAAACTCACAAAGACAGTTCAGAAGAGTACCATGGTCATGCTGCCAAGAGATAAAACGGGAGCAAAAGAATTACACTCATCTTTCCCACAAGTCATTTATCAGGATCATCATGGCTGATTCTGTCCCTAAATCAAAACTGAATCAGATTGAAAAAGGTCAAGATAATTAGTGTCTTCCAAGAATGCCAGCAGCTGTGCAGACACCAGCCTTTAAAGCATATTGCCCAAAACAACATTGTATAAAATATTTTGATGCCCAATGAAATCTCATTTTTGCTGTTTGCCATCCTAGCTGGTGCCTTCCTGTCCTTTTGTTTTGTGCTGTTTCCATTTAAGAGCAGCTATTTAATATTTTGTTGAAGTACGATGCATACATTTAGCTTTAGAGAAAAAAGTCACTTGTTCTTGTTTCTATCTACACTAAAGATCTGCATATACCGTATATGTGCACGAAGGTCATGTAAACTGCCAGCTGTGCTCTTTCCTAGAGAAGATGAATCTTACCATCCCCAGACATGACTGAATCAAAGCTAGAGTGAATTACTGCTACAATATAGAATTTTCTTCGATAATTGTTTAGAAAATAGGACAGCAAAAATTTTGATTGAGGCAATTTTTTTTAAAAAAATAAGGGACTCTGCAGCTACATCATCCTCAGTTCCTTCCAATTTGTTTCTCACTCCAAAATATTTTTAGTGATCACTTTTAAAATTATTAAAGGGCTGGGACTTGGATGCTTGAAATATCTTTTTCCTTCATTTTTCTTTCTCACTCTATCTCTCTGTCTCTGTAATATACTGTATTTGGATAGGGTATAGACAAATCAATCAGCAAAAATTTATTAACATTCTGATTGCTTGAAAACAACGTTATTTTATGTGCCCTTGAACTTCTGCTTATCAGAAATAGGAACAGAGTTTTGGATAGCTGAGTCCATTGCCTTCAGTACTATCCATTGCTTGAGACAAGATCTGCTGAATAATCTGTGACGAAGTAGTATTCATTTGTGTACTGATTTTTTTTTAGAAAAGCCAGATCAAAAAGAAGTTGGAAAGAAGAAAAGCAAAGATGGTGAAAAGGATAAATTTAAGCCAATTCCTCATTCTGCACGAATGTCTGCTGACTTTCAAAGTTCTCTTCAGATATTTCTTGATGGTAAGATTATAAAAGTTCCTAGACATACAGAATGTGCATCAGCCACCGAGGCTTTAGTAAGATTGTTAAGTGTATGAGCTCATAAATTAGCAGACGTATTCACAGTTGAAAGAGCTCTATTCCAATCCTCTACAAGTGTAAGACAAAACTTTTCCTACTCTGATGACAACTCATGTGTCAGAAGCAGGTCAATAAAAGGTAATCTGACTGTTACACACTTTTCATAGTTTTGCTCATATTCATGACTTCTTGGTTACTGGCATCTTCCTTAGAGCCATAGCGGTGTATCAATGATGGCACCCTACCAATAATATTTATTTGCTTGCTTGCTCGTTTGCTTGTTTATATCACATTTATACCCTGCCGCAATAATATAATATGAAGACTCTCACTCTGTATTATCAGTCATGACAGTGATACCATTAGCAATATTCTGTGGGATGCACCACTTTCTCTACATCACTGCAGAACCAGCCAGAGTGCTAGCCTAATTGTTTACTGTCCTCCTCACCCTAAAGCAAGGCAATTTTTTTTTTGCATTTCAGGGAGTTTGGGAGGATTTTAAAGGGCAAAATTGTTTCCACAAGCTTTGCAGAGGCTGGAGGCTACAAAAAAGGCACAGTAGTTTGCTCCTGCCTAAACTGTGGTAAATGGCTCAAGGTTGAAAAGGAATTGAAATATTTTTTTCCTCAATTCAGTGAGTGAAAAAAATGGTATCAGAGAAATGAATGTCAAAACCCAACCAAAGGTACTTCACAGTGTGTTTCAACATTATGGAATCTGATATTGACCCAAATTTTATTTTACTTGGTATTCAGAAGAATACCTCTACTTCAGAAATGCAGCAGGTCCACTGCAGTTTTAAAACTATTGATAAAGTTAATTACTGATTCACATGCTGATGAACGTCTATGAGGAAAACCCTGTTTGGATTCTGTAGGCCATCTCCTCTCTCAAGTCAGGAGATATTTGCCATTCAGTCTTGCTCCTATTTACCTAAATTGTCTCAGCATGGTCTTGCTCTGCTTGCTGTGATTAGAGTTGTTGGTTATTTGGTACTTTCTTTGCAATACTTTTCTCTGCTTTTCAGCCTTTGATCTGCTTGGAAGATTAGTTTTTGAAAATTGTGAAGAAAATCAATGGAGCTAGGTCTTTTCAATAGCCAATAATTTTCAATTATTCAAAGAAGATAATTTAACAGAAACTTGACAAAAAGTAAACTAAAATTACACACAACAAAAAATATATTTGTATGTTTCAGGAAATGTACATATTTTGCTTATTTTTAAAACCCCAAGTTATGTATATGTGTTGATTTTAGTTAGTTACATTAGTTGATTACATCAAATACCGTATTTTCCGGCGTATAAGACGACTTTTTAACCCAGGAAAATCTTCTCAAAAGTCGGGGGTCGTCTTATACGCCGGTTGTCGTCTTATACGCCAGAAAATAGTACTCGCTGTATAAGACTTCTCCTGTTCAAGTGCAGCCGCTCGCCGGAACGCAGCCCCCAGGGAAGAGCAGGAGGACGAGCGCGGGAGAAACGCGGGGAGGGGGGAGCGAGCTCCGTTCCCTCGGAGCAGCCTTGGGAAGGGAGGGGGCAAAACGCAGTGGCTCCAGGACGGGCTCCAAAATCGCCCACAACGCTCAACCGGCGCCTCGCCTCGCCTTCCCCTCCCAGCCGCGCTTTAAATGGAGCGGGGGCCCAGAATTGGCTGCGTTTCGGGAAGCCTGGTAGGAAACGCGGCCAATTCTGGGCCCCCGCTCCATTTAAAGCGTGGCTGGGAGGGGAAGGGGAGGCGAGGCGAGGCGCCCGTTGAGCGTTGTGGGCAATTTTGGAGCCCGTCGTGGAGCCCCTGCGTTTTGCCCCCTCCCTTCCCAAGGCTGCTCCGAGGGAACGGAGCTCGCTCCCCCCTCCCCGCGTTTCTCCCGCGCTCGTCCTCCTGCTCTTCCCTGGGGGCTGCGTTCCGGCGAGCGGCTGCACTTGGCCAGGAGAGGTCTTAAACGGCGAATACCGTATTTTCCGGCATATATCCCAAACTCTATATTTTAAATGGAAAAGTTGGGGGTCATCTTATACGCCCAGTCGTCTTATACGCCGGAAAATACGGTACTTCTACTTCTAACTACATGTCTTTTTGAATAAAATAGGAACAATTTAAATGTAAAGCCCTAACAGATTATTATTTATACTTTAAAACTACTTACTCTGAACTAGTTTCATTGATATTTTTCAGAATATGTTAGTTAATTGAAACATATTGGAGAAAATAATTTTCTTAAATCCCATTCCTGCATTTATAGCAACATAATATTTAACGTGGAATATTATCAGTTCTTATTATGTTATTATCTACAGATTTATTTCTTTTCTTTTATACTATTTAATAGATTCAATGGGTTCTTTGCAGGTTCTGCAACACCATTGCAGCCACAGATGGTGGTATATGCTTGCTACGTGCCTCTTTATATACCTGAAAAAAAGATCTTTGTATTAGAGAAAATGGTAAGGATTTATATACTTTGCCTTTTAAGTATGAATTAATAGCAATAAATATAATAAATATATCATTTCATTCCAGAAGAAATAATAATTTTCTTGAAAAATACTTCTTTACAGGCAACATTTCTACTTATATCTGACTTGGATTCTCAAAAAAAAAAAAAAACCAACCAACCCTAAGCAAACTAACTCAAAGCATTTTGAATAAATATATATTTATTTTGCAAGTGTTGTACAGAGATGTATGGGTACCTGAAAGCTCATTATTTATACTGTAGTATTTTATTTTTTGAAAAACTCATCTATCAGTGTTAGAGACATTCTATGTGGGGACATGCCAGTTTAGAATATAATTAAGGATTATCCAAAAATAAATGAAATTGTAATTACCAGGTTGAACAGTAACATTTGGTGACCAGCTTTGAGAGGAATTCTCAACCCAAAATAAACTATTTTACTCCAGATCTGGGCATTGATCTGGGCATTATTTCTGGTATTTTCCATACCTCTTAAGCCTGTTTTACTTCCTTGAAAAATATCTTGCCAGTGCTAGACAAATAAGACCTTTGCTGTTCTCTGGGGCTTATGGAAACTTTCACAGAGAAGCTGTTTCTAACCATGGGCATAGTAATATTAATAAGATGTAGCCTTGCTTCAGATTTAAATCTTAGCAGAAATTTTTTATTCCTTCTACAGAGTAACACATAGTTTCAGTATCTTGATATCTAACAAAATCTTGTAACTGGGTCAATATTAAATTTTTTCCTGTGTATATATTTTTGCATTTTGCATATAACCAAGCTGCTTTATTATATTGCAGGCTGATTCATCTGAAAAGTTACGACAATATGGTCTTTCCCACATTTATAGCCATCCTATACTGATAACTAGAACAAGGTCGGGTCCCTTGGTGGCCCCACCAAAACCACCAACTATACCTCGGTGGAAACTTATACGCCAGAAAAAGGAAACAATTGTGACAGATGAACCCCAAGGTTTGTCATTTCAGCCTTTATATTTTACTTCTAATTAAGAATAACTCCAGATATATAATATTTGTCTTTTTCTCATGGATTTCGCATAGATTTCCTTTTGAGAATCAAAATGGTTGTCTGTGAAAATGAAAAATGTATTTTACTTAGAGATTTAATACTGATTTAGAAACCATTTTATATTTTCATTTAATGCTTTTTGTCCTAGAACACAGGATATTTTGTTCTTCAACATAAATTGGGCTTAATGTAATGTAAATGTATTTTAAAAAACAATCAAAAGAGTAAGCGGCCAGGACCAACGTATTTAAATGACCATGACTGCTTCTTCTGCTGAACTTGCCTACTTATTGAAATCTTCTTTAGAGGTACTTTTGCCCCAGTGTACAAGGAAGGGATAGGCACCTTCTTTGCCTGTGCACACTTTCTTCGGTATCCACCAAACTCCAAATAGAGCCAGATTTTAAGGGCATTTCAGAACCCCAGGAGGGTGAGTGCCATTCATATCTATGGGAGGATGTTGTTCCAGAGGGTAGGGGTAGCAACAGAGAGCTTCCTAAGTCCCACAAGATGGCAGCATTTAATAGAAGGGACCTGGAGCATACCCACAATGTACCAGGTAGTCAGAGATAATTGGAGATAGGCAGTCCCTCAGATAACCAAGCGCTATGCCAAGAAAGGCTTTAAAGGTGACAGTTGGAACCTTGAATTACACCTGGAAGCCTACTGGCAACCAATAAAGCTCACATAGCAGTGGTGACACATGGGCATACTGTGAAGTGCCCATTACTGCTTGCACTATTGCACTTTGTACGGGTAGCTGTATGACAGATAGTATTCAATTAAGTGCTCTTGATAATGGAATGGGTTCCCTAAAATGAGTGGACAGGTGAATATTCCCCTCCCTACCATCAAAAATGAATCTTGAGGATTGGGCAATTCTGTGCAGGTTAGCCTGTCCAAATGGTGCTGAAGTAAAGGTTCCACTGCACAAGCAGGTATCAGTTTATGTAACACTGGCTTGAATCTGTAAATTCTACACAAGCAGGTATCTCCTTATGTAACTACTTTCCACTTGAATCTGTAAGTTTACAGAGCCTGCCCTAACCTCACTAGTCCCATGGTATATATGGGGAGGTGGGGTGTTAACTGTACAGTTCTATAGGCTCTAAACACTTCTGAAAACGGCATCGTTCAGAACTGGTGCATATTCTATGTGTGGATTTACAGATGACCATTCAAAGAACTGCAATTGTAGGCAAATAACCAATTCTTATTTGAAGGGTTATCCAATCCAAATGAAGATGACAGTCATATGGTAAATTAGATATTGAAGATATTCAAGAGTCTTGAAATTGCCCATCAATAAACTAAACCTGAACAATAGACTGAAGAGGATATGTTTACTTAGTTACAATATTTTTCAATATGCTATTATGTATTATACTTGTATTTAATTTAAAGAAATTATTTCTTAAACATATATATGTAAAGTTAGTGTTTGCAGATGTATGGAAATCTGTATAATAATTTGGTGAATATATTTCTTCTTTTTGGATGAAATAGGAATGGCTGTCCTAACATCACAAATGTGTTGACCTTCCAGAGAACAAGTTTAATAAACTAAGTCTGTTGCCTCTATATGGGACATTTATTTCTTGCATTTCAATGGTCTCCTTTTTGGTGTGGTGGTGGTGGTGGTTTCTTTTCAGAAATCTTGATTAAAAAGCCGGAACAATTTATTGAGCTTGCTAGTCCTTTTCTGAACTTCAGACTTTCTGCTATACCTATACCAAGAGATACGTAAGTAGATCAATCAGTGGGCTTCACTGAGCTTAACTCAGTATTGTATTGTGGCAATAAATACAATAAAACTATTTTAATTATAGTACACCACTGAGAAGTATGGGAGTAATGGAGAAAAATGAAAGGAATCTATTTCCGGGTAATTTTAGTCTTATAGAAATGTAAAAATTATTGTGAAAGCTAATTTCAAAAATTTTATCTGGAAATGTAAAATTTCCTAGATGTCCAAAACACTTAAAACAATATTATGTTTCAATGTTATTTGGGTATACCAACAGGATGCTGTCATAATATCATGATTATGCTTTTTTAAAAAAATGGAATGCTGTTATAATAGCTCCTAGGTGTGGAACTTTTCATCTTCTGATACATAAATACTGATGTAATTTTTCATTTTTTTAAAAAAATCCTTGTTTTAAAAATATTTTTTTTCAGTAAGACTCTGATAGCTGAAAAAATACAAATGATCTGCAGGCTCTAATAAGGAACACAGTTGAAAAATAGGGCTAAGGTTAAAGAAGACCAAATGAATGATAACAAGTACAGCAACCAGACTTAGAATTTACAAAAAAGATATTGAAGTGGTAGGTAGCTTCTGCCTTTTAGGATAAACTGTCAGCAGTAAAGGAACCAGCAGTCAAGAAATATGCTACACACTAGCACTTGGTAGGATAGCAATGAAGGCCTTGGAAAAGATAGTCAGATGTTGTGACATGTACAGTATATACCTACAAAGATCAGAACTATTCAGGCAGTGGTTTTCCCTGTGATAACAGGATAGAAAGAATATTGACACTTGTAAATGTTGGTGTTGAAGACTCTTGAGAATCATAGATAGCGAAGAAAACAAACAAATGGATCATAAAACAAATCAATCCAGAGTTCTCACTTGATGTATAGATGACCAGGCTCAAATTATTATATTTGGACACATTATGCAAAGATCTAGCTCTCAGGAGAAGCTCTAATGCTAGGAAATGTGAAAGGAAAGAAAAGAAAATGATGGCCACCAGCAAGGTAGATGGACTCAATTATAGCACTGAAAAACCTGAAGGTCTAGGTTGAGGACATATATATCATCATGGAGAAGGTCAATCTATGTGGTTGCTAAAAGTTGACACCAACTTGACAGCACATAATCAATTTTTTAATAAGCTATCTCTAGAAATTAATAAATACATCATGACATATACCAAAACTTCCCATGGATTGACATTACGTTAGAGTTTGAGGGATATTTTTGAAGCATAATAGAATATCATTTCTGCAGTTAATTGCATTCAGAATGTTTTAATATTTGAAGGACTTTTAAAATTATGTACTACATCCTTCTGTTACATTTTATGCACTGTGGACCAGATATTATATAAATAGAAGTATCAGTTCAAGTCTTCCCTTGTTTGTGGAGCTGAAATCAAAACAATGTCATTGATTGTATGTCTATGAAGGTTCTCAGTCATCCAGGTGGAATGGTCTGTAGCTTGAATCATGTCAACTGGATTTCTATTTTCTCTGTGGAAACGTTTGAAGAAGCTCCTTGGATAAGGAGCGAAACGTTTCCACAGAGAAAATAGAAATCCAGTTGACATGATTCAAGCTACAGACTGTCATTGATTATAGGATACATATCTTCCCAGATTTCATGTTCATATTAACTGGTTGGTTTAACACAGGGGTCGGCAAACTTTTTATGCCGGGAGCCATTTTGACATGCTCGTGCACATTTTGAAATGCTCGAGAGCCAGGGGGCGGGGTTTGTGGGCGGGGGCCAATCGTGTGGAAGGGGGGGGTTTGCGGGCGGGGGCCAATTGCGTGGAAGGGGGCGGGGTTTGCGGGCGGGAGCCAATCGCGTGGAAGGGAGTGGGGTTTGGGGGCGGGATCCAATCTCGTGGAAGGGTAAGGTACAGGGCTGCGCTGCGCTTGGCTGGCCGCCCCGGCCCTCGCTCACCTTCCATGGCCGGTCCTCGCGGGCCGCCAGCAACACTCCCGTCCCGCTGCACCCCAAGGCGCGCAGGCTGGCCAAGGCGGAGGCGCTGCTGGCGGCGCGCGTCTCTGAGCCGGTCCGGGCGCGCTGGCGCTGGGCTGTGAAGCTGGACGAGCCGCCGGACCTGGAGCACTTCCGCGCACAGCTGAGCGAGGCCCCGCGCTGGTCTTTTTGGAGCACTTCCGCGCGCAGCTGAGCGAGGCCCCGTGCCAGTCTTTTTGGAGCACTTCCGCGCGCAGCTGAGCACTGGGATGTGGAAATGCGCTCCAAAAAGACCGGCGCGGGGCCTCGCTCAGCTGCGCGCGGAAGCGCTCCAAAAAGACCGGCGAGGGGCCTCGCTCAGCTGCGCGCAGAAGCGCTCCAGGTCCGGCGGCTTGTCCAGCTTCACAGCCCAGCGCAGCTGAGCGAGACCCCGCGCCGGTCTTTTTGGAGCGCTTCCGCACGCAGCTGAGCGAGGCCCCGCGCCGGTCTTTTTGGAGCGCTTCCCAGAGGCGCAAAAAAAAAGACCGGCGCGGGGCCTCGCTCAGCTGCGAGAGGAAGCGCTACAAAAAGACCGGCGCGGGGCCTCGCTGAGCTGCGCTGGGCTGTTGCCCCGCTCCAGTTCTCGGCCCTGACCACCCGCCTGGGGCTGCTGGGAGATGTGGTTCAGCCGCTTCCGGAGAGCTGCGGCTTCGCCAACCGCGCCCTCTGGCGTGCCCGGCAGGTGGCTGCCCACCATTTGCTAAAACGCCTCCAGCAAAGACGACCTCCCCCCGCACGCCTGCAGCAACGCGGGCAAAAGGGGAGCGGGCGTGTGTGCATGTGCAAAAGGGTTGAGGAGGTGTAGAGGTGTGTGTGCGCGTGCAAAAGGGCTGAGAAGGGCTCCCCTCTCCCCGCCACGCTTGCAAGGTCTCGCCTACTGCTTCTCCCCGGGGCATCTGCAAAGGGGCGCGCCACTCGCCCCGTGCCCGTCGCTGCAAAGGGCATCTCCCCCGCCGTTTACCCGGACGTTCAGGCGCCACAGCAAGAGTGGTGGTGGGGCTCTGCATCCGGAGGTCCAGCTGCACGGTCCCCACCGGAGAGGGAGAGGAAACGCGGCCCCTCCCCAGTGACAGGTGCGCGCCCTCTTCCAATGCTTTCTCTCCTCCCTTCTGGGAAGCGGATCTCGGTCAGCTTAAGCCTCAGTGCCTCCGCCGGGAAGAAAGAGCGGAGAGAGAAAATCTCTCACTGGGGAGGTGGTCGCCCCCAGGCATCTCTTGGCCCCAAGCCGCAGAATGAACCAGGCTTGCGGCCGATGGAGCAACAGCAGAAGTTGATATTGCTCCTACGCTTACCAGCGCCAGCGCATTTCCACAGCCCAGCGCTCAGCTGCGCGTGGAAGCGCTCCAAAAAGGGGCCGCGTTTCCTCTCCCTCTCCGGGCCTCCAGATGCAGAGCCCCCCCACCGCTCTTGCTGTGGCGCCTGAACGTCCGGGTAAATGGCGGGGGAGATGCCCTTTGCAGCGACGGGCGCGGGGCGAGTGGCGCGTCCCTTTGCAGACGCCCCGGGGAGAAGCGGTAGGCGAGACCTTGCAAGCGTGGCTGGGAGATGGGAGCCCTTCTCAGCCCTTTTGCACGCGCACGCACACCTCTATACCTCCTCAATCCTTTTGCACACGCACACACGCCCGCTCCCCTTTTGCCCGTGTTGCTGCAGGCGCGCGGGGGGAGGTCATCTTCGCTGGAGGCGTTTTAGCAAATGGTGGGCAGCCATCTGCCGGGCGCGCCGGAGGGCGCGGTTGGCGAAGCCGCAGCTCTCCGGAAGCGGCTGAACCACATCTCCCAGCAGCCCCAGACGGGTGGTCAGGGCCGAGAACTGGAGCGGGGCAACAGCCCAGCGCAGCTGAGCGAGGCCCCGCGCCGGTCTTTTTTTCCGCGCCTCTGGGAAGCAGGGCCAATCGGGCTTCGCCTTGCTCAGCCCGCCTCTCTGCTCCCCTTTGGCGCGCGCTGATTGGTGGAGGCGTCCTTCCTTCTGAGCCTCCACCAATCAGCGTCTGTTTCTTCCCCAGGGTTCGCGCTGCTTCCGGAGACCGGCTTTCCAGATGTCGGGCGGCAGACAGAGAGAGAGAGCTAGAGCTGAGGGGCCAAAGAGCCAGATCTGGCTCGCGAGCCGCCATTTCCGACCCTTGGTTTAACATGAGGAACTAAGTGAAAGGGGAAAAGTTAACAAGCATAGAGTTACTGCAACAGGAGAGACACAAAGAGGTGGTGTACGTGTGTATGAGGACTAGAAAGAGCTACCTAATTTGAAAGCAATTTCCAGAGGAAAATGGATGTGTCCATAAATATTAATTTATTTGATTTATATTCTAAAGGCAGCTATTCAATAGAGAAATCAAGATTTTAGGTATCTGGGATTGGTGAGACATATATCCAGTCCATGTATCAAAATTATGAAGGGAAAAACATTCAAAACAAGAAGATGAGAATTTAGTTTGCTTTTATTCTTAAGAGAAATGTTTATTTGTATTTCCTTAGCCATTTTCCACCATCCACTTTTAAAAAGGGATCTCTTCCAGCATCCAGCCTTCCTTCTGTCACTGAAAGCGATGAAAGCATTATTGACGTTTATGGAGACATGAATCCCATGTGTACAGAAGAAAACTCTCAGGTTAAGATTTTATTATATGTTATATTTATCTAACTAAAAACTGATATTAGACAATATCCAGATGAGACATGCCAACATTGCCAGCCTCCACAGAGCGGGAAGATAGTTGACCCCAATTCCTCATTGATCCAGATTGATTCCAGTGGGTCATTGGGGATTTCCCCAACAACTGGAGGCAATTCCACTGAATATGTGGTCCAACCCTAGAATAGAGAGATGACCAGAGATTACCTCTCTCCCAGTTTGTTAATCCTTGTTTGCTCTTTGGTTTATCAAGGATCTCCAAGGAATGAAATAATTGAAGAAACACAGAGCAGTGGGGGAGGAAGACCAAAAATGAATTTCTCAAAACACAGATAAGAGCTCACACTTGAGCCTACACTATAGCAATAAGGGCAGCAAAGCATCTGTTTTTCTGCCCTTATTGCATCAGCAGACTGTGCTTCAGGGGCCCTTTTTAGAGTGACTTCCTCCCTTGTAAGGAATGATGGACAAGAAGAGCTCACCTTAGGCTGCTTGTGCAACATTTGACTAACATTTCACTAATACAGTTGCTCAGATATAATCTGATCTACATTCCACATGGGCATAATATGAAAAGATAACTGGGCTAAGATCCTAAGAGGTTATCTGGGAATAATTTGGTTTGTTAGTTCTGAGAAAGTGGATACAGAACTGTACAGCATTATTAGCCCTACCCCTTGTAAACTGTATCCTTACCCCATTTGACTGTTTCAGGATGCTGGCTGGATGTGATCAGCTGGATCTCAGAGTCAATGCTTCACAAAGGGAGGGAGTCATGCTGGCTGTCTTGAAAATAATTTCTTAAGTAACAATTAGAGTAATTTCTTCTTCACGAAGAAGTCTTCTAATTAAAAGACTTTGGGTCGCTAGCAGGGTTTAAAGTGAATTTACAGAAGACAAAAGTTTTGACTAAAAATATGGATTACCACCAACAAGAGAAATTGAAAGAAATAACAGGATATTCAATGGAAGAAAAAGTAAAATATTTGGGAGTATACTTAACAACTAAAAATGTTAAGTTGTTCAAGAATAACTATATTCCACTTTGGATGGATATTAAGAAAGTTTTGGAACATTGGGAAAAACTGCAATTATCATTATTAGGTAGAATTTCAGCAATTAAAATGAATGTTTTGCCAAGAATTTTATATCTTTTTCAAACACTACCTATATTGGCATCAGAAGAACCTTTCAAACAATGGCAGCGAGATATTTCTAAGTTTATTTGGCAAGGGAAAAAACCAAGAATAAAATATAAAGTCTTGCAAGATTCAAAGGAAAGAGGCGGACTGGGTTTACCGGATCTGAAATTATATTATGCTGCTTGCTGTTTGGTATGGATAAAAGAATGGATAGTTTTGAAAAATGAAAAATTATTGAATTTGGAGGGACATGAATTAAGATATGGATGGCATGGATATTTGTGGTACGACAAAGTGAAAGTTAATGTGGATTTTAAAAATCACTATATTAGAAGATCTTTATTAAGAATTTGGAATAAATATAAATTAATTTTATGTTATAAAAGACCTTTATGGATTTCTACACAAGAAGCATTTTATAGAACAGAAGTAAGAGTTAAAGATAAATGGTTGACTTACAAAGATCTTTTAAAAAAAGAACAAGGACAATATAAAACTAAATCAAAAGAAGAACTGGCCTCTGAAGGATATACTTTCCAATGGCTTTCATATATGCAACTTGTAGAAAAATTTAAATCAGACAAAAAAGACCTTGAATTTGAACAAAATAAATCAGAATTTGAGATACAACTATGTGAGACAGATGACCATTTTATTGCCAATATGTATAAATTATTGTTAAAAGGTGAAATGGTAGAGGAACAAGTTAAAGATTGTATGATTAAATGGGCAAAAAATATTGGTCATAATATTCAAATGCAACAATGGGAAGATATGTGGACTAAAGGATTAAAATTTACTCTGTGTTATAATTTGAAGGAAAATTTCTACAAAATGATGTACAGATGGTATATGACCCCACAAAAGTTAGCTAAAATGTACGGGAATGTATCCAACTTATGTTGGAAATGTAAAAAAAAAGAGGGGTCATTTTATCATATGTGGTGGACTTGTGAGATTGCTAAGAAATTTTGGACTCAGATACATTCATTGATGCAAAATATTTTACAAATTCAAGTTCCATATAAACCAGAATTATTTTTATTGGGAATAACAGAAGAACAAATAGGAAAGAAATTTACAAGAATTATGCAATATATGGTTACAGCAGCAAGACTTATATATGCACAAAATTGGAAAAATCAGACTATACCTACAATACAGGACTGGATGTTAAAAGTAATGGAAATAGCAGAAAATGATAAATTGACATGTTTATTAAAAGAAAATACAAATTATTATTTTCTTAAAGAGTGGAAACCATTAATGGACTATTTACAAAATGCAGGAGGGGTAAAGCTTATATGGGGTTTTGAAGATTAAAATATATATAAATTGATATATTAGACAGGAAATGTTCTACAATGTTATATATAGACCTAGCATGTAAGAGACTATTTTTTTAAATCACTATGACCAGAGATAAATAGGAAGTTCTAATTTCTATGTTTCATCTTTCTCTTTTTCTAGTTACTTTACTACACTTTTTTCTTTCTTTCTTTTATTTGTATTTGTATTTCTTTTTCTTTTTCTTTTTCAACCTTTTATCTATGTATATTTAAAATTCAATAAAATATATTAAAAAAAAAAGAAGTCTTCTATGGTTCCAGCCGTTTTGGACAATTTTCACTCAGTCTTCAATCTTCCCTCTTTAGGGAATATTGTTGAGAAAGTGATGAGACTGCAGTTAGATCTAAATCACTTTCAGTTAGTTTCAGGCCCGGAATGGTTGCTGTAGTTGATAGCTTTAGTTGAGTCTTGATTGGGGGGGAGTGCCCCCTGGTCCATCTAAACTTCTCAGTAGTCTTCATTACCATTAATTATGATATTTGTATGGGCTCCCTATAAAAGTAAAAAATTGGGGGCATTGGCTTACGGTGGTTTCACTCCTTCCAGAATGGACAGTTCCATTCAGTGGTTGGGGGGAAGAAGAAATCAACCTGGTGGTTGCTAAGATATAACATGCTACAGGGTTCACCTGTCTCTTTCTCCTGCTCTTAAGCATTCATGTGAAGCTTCTGTGAAAGGTCATCTGCCAGTTCAGTCTCAAATTGCATCAGTATGCATCTCCACTTGGAGCTACTCTGGAGATGCAGTGGAAGTTAATCTGGTATCTGGTGGAGTTACTGTTTTCTGAAAACACCTAGCTCTCTCTCAGCTCTGGTTGTGACTGTGGATGAAGGTGCACAACTTGGGAGTTCTCCTGGACTCATGGCTACTGTTTGATTAGCAGGTAGAGACTGTGGCTGAGGGAACCTTTGAGCCAGCTTTGACTTTCACTTGCAGCCCTTCTGAGAGTGAGAGACTCTGGCAACAGTAACTCATTCCTTCATCTTCTTCAAGACATGTTCTACATGGGACTGCCTTTGAAGATTATCCAGAAGCTACAATTGATAAAAATGAAGTGGCCTGCTTACTGAAGAGTGAGAGCCATTGCAGCCATTTAACATTGATTTTGCAAATGCTGTGCAGTAGCCAATACCAATAGACTTCCAAGTACAGCTCAAAATGCTGGTATTTTCCTTCATGGCTCAGCACCTTGGTAACTCCAGAACCATCTTCTTCTAGTAAAACCAACCCATTCAGTCCATTCTTTCCAAGTAAGGATGCTGAGGGTCCCTCACTTCTATGAGGTTAGGGACAGAGACACAAAAGACAATGCTTTTCTATTATGGCTCCATCCCTGTGTAATGATCTATCCCCAGAGATCCAGATGGCATTCTCCATGATGGCATTTAGGAAGATCATGAAGATAGAACTGTTTCATAAAGCTTTTAATCTGTAATTTTTACTGTAAAGTTGTTCCCAGTTCATAGACACGGGGGTGGGTGGATAGTTTATGGATTTTATGTTATACATTGCTTTGTTGTATCCATTGGGAATGTACAGTATATTAATACTATAAATAAATATAAAAAGCATTAAAAAGCAAAAGGATTTACATTCCATGTAAAAGAAATGCATCCTTAAATAAGAAGGTTTTCAGCAACTAGTAAACAGCCAACAGGAAAGTTGAAACTCTGTCTTCCAAAGGTGTGGCCATTAAGAAGGCAACTTATCCTGTCCTGTTATATCATTTGAGACATAGAAAAGAGCATCTTTATTTGATTTCTGAATATGGGAGGATTTAAAGCCTTTTAATGCTTTAAGGTCATTGCTAACACTTTCATGGTAACCAGAAATGAACTGGTTATCATGCTGCCTGTGAATGCCCATCATCAGAATGCCCATTCCAGACCAAATGCAGTTTCTAAAGATTCTTCATGGCTGCTCCAAATAAAACACATTGTAGTAATGCTGTCTAGATGTAACTAGACCTTTGAAACTAGGGCATGTGTCACTATGGCTAGGTCTAATTTCTTTAGGAACAGAAACAGTCAACACTACTGTTTATTACAGAAATCCAAAACATTCTAAAAGAG
Source organism: Charina bottae (assembly GCA_023362775.1). Classification (NCBI taxonomy): domain Eukaryota; kingdom Metazoa; phylum Chordata; class Lepidosauria; order Squamata; family Charinaidae; genus Charina; species Charina bottae. The sequence continues at coordinate 16,379,930 of JALMGJ010000001.1, forward strand.
ACTATGCAAAGCAAAAAGTGTCCTTTCAACCATCTGATTAGGGCATCCAGGTGGCTACGTCTCTCAGAAAATTGGCAAGACTGCTTTGAACCCCTTTCCAATGGCATTTACCTTAGCACTCAGAGGAGTAGGTTCAAAGCGCCCTTCCAGGTGGTTTGTGTAGTCTTACTCTTTATACTGTGCCTCCAGATACAAAGCTGAATGTGGAGTGTACACTATGTATGTGTAATACATTGTTAAGATTAAGCCTCAGTTTATTAGCCCATATCCAGCCTCTTAATGCTATCAGATACTGATTTAGAATATCAACAGCTTCTCTGGTTGAAACTTAAAGTTGATTTCTTTCTCAGAGACTGATTCTGAACTTAATTGCAACCATTAAAAATGGAGAGTTGAATACAAAATCAGTTTGTATTCAAATATGTGCTGCAGTCTTGCAGGATATCTGACAGCTTTGATATCTGTTAAAAAAGGAGTTTGGCAAGGATTTTTCTTTGCACTCTTCTTTTTTAATCTTGATTTAAATGAATTATTGGTAGCTTGAGAAAGGATAAAATCATTCTCCTAAATTAGCCAAAATGTGCCTTCCTCTCATACAGATAATGCTGCCTTACTGTCACAAATCAAACTGGATTATGATTTATACTTTATGATACCTTTATTAAGACCAATACAAAATACAAAAGAAGTATTCTAGTTTAATAATGTTTTCTAGTTCTTCAGAACTCTTTCTTATGCAAGATGTCTCAATCAAAACAATAGGAAAGGATCAAGAAAATCCAAAAATTAGACTAGATGTAAGTCTGCAGTTCAAAGTCAGTCCTGAGATGGAATTTGAGGACTGAAGGCAGAATCATCACTAGTTGTTGGTATCAAATCATTCCGTAAGTGACTAAGTTCTCTGATAGTAGACAAAAAAGAATGTCAATTCAGTCCAAAGTCCCGATGCTCTCGTCTAACAGTGTCACATATATAGTGAATAAGGTGGATGACAAGATGAAACCCAGTTGTATATAAAGAAGGTTGTGAATGATAATCATTTCTTAAATTCTATAGATTCAGATTTCAAAATGTTGTTAATTCAGAATTTCAAATTACAAATAATGGTATAATATAAACAAACTAAGGGAAGTCAGATCTTTTGACTTGTAAAGCACAGCATATTCCAATAATCATATGCAAACATCTATTGAGGCTTGACAGTGCTCCTGTTTTCTTTGCAAATTCATATGAAGTTGCTCTTACTAGATTGTATTAAATTGATCAGTCACAAACACTGCAAGACTGATAATTATACAAATGATTCAACATTTCTTATATGTAATAAAAAGGAGTATTTAGAATGTTTTGAGACTAGCTTCATCATGATGAGAATCTGCCTCTAATTAAAGAGTGGGTTCTCACATTGATAATGAAGCTAGGAGTCATTGTGTAAACAATATCCAGGCTACCTCACTGGAATTTTTGTATGATCAACTTAACCTTTTTCTTGATAAATCTTAGTAAGCAAAATTCAGAAATACATGTTAGAGAGTTCTGGCACTGATAAAAGAGAGGACCAGAACTATTTGAATAGGGATTACTCACAAGTAAATATGTGTACTGCACAGGATTACAGCTTGAAACTTCTTAAATAATGTTAGATGATCAGATATTATTTATATTGCTATAACAAAGTTATTTTAAACATGTGTATTTTTACTCTGTAGGAATCTGCTTTAATTCCACAACACACTGTTGAAGGATCCACTAAAGGTAAACATGACTGTGTTCTAATATGGTCTCTTAGTTTAAAAATGAAAAAAATATATTTATAAAATTTTATCTCCTGTTTAGCCTTAAGTCTAAATACTTAATTAAAAACAGGGGGGAAACCGAATTCATAATGACAATTCCAATGAAAAGCAGTATAAAAATAGTTTAAATGCTGCTGATGAAAAGGGAACAATTGGATGAAACCCATTGTCATCCATTTATCAGCAAAATAGGACCTTCTGGAGCAGATTTAGGCATGAGAAGGGAAGAGGAGAGGTAAGACACACTCTATTGTGTGACTGGAAGCTTTGTAGCAGAATGTTAAGTGTCACCTGCTGATATTAAAAGCGTAAAGGAACAGGACAACCTTCCAAAAAGTGCCAAGCACACATTTGAGGACAGAACTGCAATTTCCTGCTACCACTATAAAGTTTTTCTTAAGTGTCACAATATAATGATCCACAAATTCCCCATTCCCAATTTTACCACTGCAGTGAGCTCACTAGGTGATGTTACGCAAACCAGTGTCAGTTTCAGTCTGCCTTATGGCTGATATGCAATTAGATCACACTTGTGAAGGATTTGAACACTATTTAAATGTTAATAATCATTAATAACGATTAAATATTACTGTACTAGTATTATTATTATCATTAGAGACAAATTTAATAAGCAGCCTTTGGACAAAGGTGTCTGCAGAAGGAGGGCAAGAGGAACAAGTGACAAAATTGCTGCCCAAACTCCACTTTTATGTACTTGTGTGCAATGTCCCAACACAAGTGCAAAAGAACAGGGCTAGCATCATAATGTCACAATGCACCCTTTGGCACCATCATGGCTAATTACGAACTACTGTGACTATAGGAAGCTAAATGAGAAAGCTCCTTGAGTCTGGAAGCTCAACACAGGATTAGTATATTTTAGTATATTTATAAACCATTGTTTGGTGCTTTTGAAATTAACTCAGTACACATGCATTCCTTTCTGCTGCTGCTCCCATTTCCTGTACAATATTCAAAAATGCAAGGCATACTTTTAACAGCTCGGATACATTAAACATTAATAATTAATAACAACCATTAAAATCTAGCTGTTCCAGTAGACCTTGGGGATGGATATGGTATGAGCTTGTCCCCTCCTGCAACAAGATTATCTGTTTATTAGAGTGCTAATATTCCCTTGTACATTAAATGGATGTAGTTGTAAATTGGTCTCTTATTTAATTTCAATTGTTTTGATTGTTTTAATCCTGCTTACATATGTTAGATCTGTAAGTCATTCAGAGCTGGCATTGATTGGAGTCGTCAGCCAAATAAAGTGAAGTGGAATTCACAAGCAAAAGAAAAGAAAGAAGTGTGTGACCACAGAAATTCCATAAGTACCAAACCATTTCATCTGATCCCCAGAGTTCTCTGCTGCATAAAAAAGTGCAGTGAAAAAAATACTGTTATATAAAAGCAGTAATGCATTAGACACAACCACACAGAGTACCAAGTTTAAGAGGCACACAGAATGTAAATATGGAATAGTAGCTAAAAGGGGAGAATAGTATCAATCTTATGGTAGAAGAACTTATATTACAGTTTTCTTACCGTCAAGCAAAACAGAAATTAACACAAAGCCATCAGCACATCCAAGATTTGAATTAATACCGTATAGACTATTGTAATGCGCTCTACATGGGGCTACCCTTGAAGAGTATCCGGAAGCTTCAGCTGGTGCAGAATGTGGCGGCACGAGCAGTTATGGGTGCCAGGAAATCGGCACATGTGACACCTCTGCTACGCGAGCTGCATTGGGTGCCAGTTTGCTTCCGGGTCCAATTCAAGGTGTTGGTGATTACCTTTAAAGCCCTACATGGCATAGGGCCAGGGTACCTGAGGGACCGTCTCGTCCCAATAACGTTGGCCCGCCCCACCCGTGCATGCAGAGAGGGCATGCTTCAGACCCCCTCATCAAGAGAATTCCATCTAGCAGGGTCCAGGAGGCGTGCCTTCTCTGCGATAGCGCCCGCCTTATGGAATATCTTGCCCCTGGAGGTGAGACTGGCCCCCTCCCTCCTGGCCTTTCGGAAGGCCCTTAAGACCTGGCTCTGCCACCTGGCCTGGGACGACGGAGGTGGTAGTGCCTCCTGGGGTTGGCTGGCCCCGTAGCCCCATGATCCATTCTGCGGGTCCTAATCCATCTTGGATTTTATTTTATTTATTTATGCTTGTGAGATATTTTGTATAGTTTTTAAATTTTATTTATTGTAATCCGCCCAGAGTCCCTGCATGGGAGATGGGCGGGGAATAAATTTGAAAAATAAATAAATAAATAAATAATATTTGAACCCATTGCCCTTGGCTTTACAGTACTTATAATATTTATTTATTAAACAAATTTATACAGCTGCCCATCTTCCAAATGGAACTGTGGGCAGCCAAAATGCTAGTTTTGAAATGTGACATTTATAAAAACAATAACTCTATGCTTCTTTTTCATTGTGTTTTGACTTAATGGTATTTTTGTTGTAACTTTCAGCAGTAGAAAATGTTAGAGTACAAATCATAAATGAAAAAACACCATTACTATAACAAAACAAACAAGCGTGTTTTGCTTTAGTGTAAATATTTAACCAAGAATGATGTCCTAAAATCAAGATAAAAATATTTTGGCCAATAAATATAACTGGCTTAGGTTTTAAATTATATTTTAAATATAATTAACAATAAATAAGGTCCAGTTCAATCACTTTGTAGCTACCCATTATTTAATCATAAATGATTGTAATACTTTCTTAAGCCAGCATTCACAGAAAATATATGATGGAAAAAGACTTTGAATGGGCCCTGGGAGAGGAAAGAGAACACCTGTGCTCCTCCCTCTCCTCTTGGAACTTTGAGAGCCTACATATGAAGGTGTAGTGAGGGTGCCAGTGAGAGTGGTCCAGTCACAATATGGCTAGCCTTGAGTCATGGTCAAGGCATAGTGTTGTCCGTAAGCATTACTTAGGGGTTCCTTGTTTTGTCCTGTTCATCAGTGAAGATTATAGCCAACAGTAGCCTCAGCACTTAATCTACAAAGATTTTTTTTCAGTCTAGGTGTGGACTTCTAGACTCTGGAATGGCAACACATATTTTGTGTTACGTCCTCCTTCCTCTGAATATCCACATTACAAAAAGAGATGAATAGTGCTGATGCTGGTTAGGAACCTGCTTTTCGTCCTTAAGTAACAGGAGACAGCCAGTGTAGCTCTTTCTGTACACTCTTTTTGAGTGTTGTACTCAAAACTGCCACACCCATTTGCCAATGCTGATTTATCTTCAATAGCCTTTTGATAACAAGTACATAAATTAGTTACATAGCAGAAGAAAGAGATGATTTCTTTCTCTAAGTCTTGACTACTGGAGGCTTGACCTCAGAAATAGGACCATTCCATAGGACCATTCTTTTACCATCTCTAGGCATTTATATTATGTCTAGATATACCTCAAAATTATGACAAAACCATTTAAAAGAACACCATTATTGAAAGGGCAGTTCATATATGAAATCTTAGGAAATGTTTTATACTAGGTTTAGGTTGATCAAACATATGTGGCTTTTTTATTCTGCCACTATTACTATTACTGCTGCTGCTACTGCTGCTGTGAAAACTATTACAGTTATCTTCAGAGCAGAGCTTCTGAAAGCAAGGCCTCCCGGATGACCTTTGCCATCCTACCCGCTTCCCCTAGGCTCATAGCTGGTGTCAAACTTGAAACCCAGGTGAGTATATGTCTGAGAGGGGTACTTTTCCCCTGGGCCCACACAGATCTCAATTTTACAATTATACATGCTGCCTCATCCATCATGTCTTATTATTATATATCAACCTGGCAATCAACAGCAGCAGCTAGAGTCCAGGTCCACTTAGGATCTGGTTACCTGGTTTTGAGGGTGAATATGAGGCCTGGCTGGTAGGGCCAATTTCAACCATCAGCTCCACTGACCTCAAGAGTAGCCCAGCTTCAGATTCCTGCCATATCTTCCTCTACCCATCATGATCTTGATGGAACTGACTGCCCTCTCATTTTCCTCCAATCCCACCCCAAGGCCATGGGACCCAGCCAACTACTCTCACCCTCATACCCCTGACAGATCATAGCAACCTCCCCTGACTGTTCCTGCATTCAAGCACATAGGAGCCTGACGGGGTCCCATACTGCCATGGTCAACCAGGCAGCCGACCAGCCATCCACACACTCCCACCACCCGTCTCCACTTCCACTCTATACACTCTACTGCATACAGTATATACATGACACAATCAGAATTCAGGAATCTTGGATCGTAAAGACAGAACAGTGTAATTTAAAACAGATTTTCATTTCTCTGGGGTGAGGCAATTGTATTTGCATCATCTCTGTTCTTAATTTTGGGCCTCCATTACATTCCAGTTCTAATCTGCTTATCTGGAGCTCTGGTATTCTGCAAATAGGAGAGGTAATAACTTAATTATTTACATAATAGGCAATGATAGGAAAAAGAAGACATTGGATTCAGTGACTGACAGATCTGCACTCAAATCACTATGAGCCTTGAGATTTAATCACAATTACTTGACCCAATCACAGAGCATAAGTTGGAGAAAACATGGGTGTAGAGATATTTTACCATTTGTTCCATGTTGTGGTTTGACATAACTGTAATTCAGTTTTCTCTTCTAAGCAGTTGTGTGATAGTTGTTACTGAGTTGCATTACCTAGGTTTCCTGATTCCCGATTGACTGATTTTAGTGAAAAGATTTATAAATTCAGTCTGTATACTTCAATCACAACTATCAGCTTTACTTCATTCAAGAAGTAGTATACAAACACTTCTTCCATATACTGTACACAAAAACCTCTTCAGCCTATCTGCCTGAAATTTGATATGCATGTTCCCTAACATAGAAGCTTAGTGTTTCTGAAAATTCCACCACATTCTGTCTTAAAAGAACAAAGTGATTGACACTTAAATCAGATTTTAAAGAAACATAGCTTAAAACCTTGCACTAAATTTAATGGAATTTGGCATATTTTATTCCTGGTTAAAGCTCTAGAATTCTTGAAAATGTAATTTTATTCTGTTGAAAAACAGAAATGCACCTGTCCCAGACTGTTAATCTTTCCAGATGTTGACACTGAGTCAGATATGATTACCTCAAGAACAATTTTTATCAGATTGGGCCACTTCTGGAGCTTTGAATTTGTTCTCTGAATTGGATTACAGCTCAATCCAATAGATATATTGGAGGTTCACTTACGTAGTCTTATTTTATTAAGATATTAGAGGTATCAAGATTTGCCCTATTTATATTTTCAAGTTCATCAGTAAACCATCATTTTTTTCTTTTTCAGAAGTATAGTCTTAATCTGAGGAAATTTTTCTATATTTTTTTCTTATCCATATAGGTGAATCTACAGAAAAAATAAGTAGTGAAGTAGCTCAGATACCAGAATTGACAGACCCTGCTTTCAGCAATCAATTAATAAATAAGTCTGCTGAAGAAATTGAACTTGAAAAGAACATTATTTCCGAGGAAATATGGATGGACTATGAAGATTTCTGTATTTGCTTTCAGTAAGCAGCAGTGGGATTTTTTTAGTTGTGGCCCTATATTTCTGAAAACTTAATATATTCTTGTATTGAAAGCATTTTCTTGAATTTATAGCAAATAGGTTGCATTTAGACCCCAAACAAGAAGGCAAACAGTTGCCAAGGTTACCTGCACAAACATCAGAGTCCATTTTGAAAGGAGTATCATGATAATGATAGATAAATTAATCTTTCTGTCAAGATGCCCCATTTCTATGGTTCTCTATTCTCCAGAATTTTACCAACTGGTTTTAAATGAGCAATAGGAATTGAGAACCAGGACTAAGGAATTCATTGCTGTCAGTTGTTATTTATAAAGATTGTAAACAATTTCTGTCAATTGATAGTAATACTTTTTAGTTTGGGCTCTACCATATATTGGGAATGAATTACTACTGTTACTATTACTCTATCTCCTCCTCCTCTAATATTGAGAAGTTAAGAATATTTCTTAATTCAGTGAAGTGTGACATAGCGTGAGAGATTTTTTAATAATTTATGTTAAAATAATCACATTCATTTTTCTTAGGAATTTATATGTTTTCCACAAACCAAATACCTATGCCTATAACTATCAGAAGTCAGATTTTAGGGTAAGTTTATTGACAATATAATTTATTCATATCCCAGTACATTTCAATTTGTATTGATGAAACATTTGTGTTTATCAAATAAACTTTATTATACAGAATATTAACATAAAGAAATGAATAAATACTGACAGCATAAATTGTTGACTTTAAAATCAATATTATTATAATACTTTGTGTTGAGATCCTGCAGTATTTCACTTTTAAATGAAAATTCAAGAAATCAATACTTCATGTTTCAAAAAAATCATTTTTGAAATACATTTAAGAGCAACCACTGTTCTCCATAGCATTTGCAAATTACTTTTTGTAATATTTTGGAACAGAGATGTCCATGGGGGCATCAAAAATGACAGGCCTAACTGTGTGATTGAAGCCTTGCCCCTTTTCATGTTCATAAGACACACATTAATAAGGACTTTAATTGTGTGGTCACAATTTTATGACCCCACCCCACCATGGATGTCCCAGCATTAGAATAATAATTTGTACACTCAATAATTAATCTGTTTTTAAGACCAAAAAATGTCATGGGTTGAGACATTTTTTTAAAAAAATACAGAATTAAATAAAATAAGAAAAAAGTTTGTAGCTTTATCACAATAGGCTTAGAAGTACAGGCTTAAGCTCAACCCTAGCAAGACTGAGTAGCTTTGACTTCAAGGATCTGTGGTCACAGTGATTTACCATCTTTAATTCACTGTCCAGGTAGAACTGGTAATTTAGGGGTCCCCCGGACTCTCAACTCCTGCTCAATCCACAGGTGGCAACTATGGCCAGAAGTGCCTTTGCACAATTCCATCTTGTGTACCAATTGCATTCCTTTTTGGATTAGGAGGCCCTTTTCACAGTGACTCATGTCCCACCTCCCATTTGGACTGTGGCAATGCATTCTACATGTAGAGAGTGGAGACCACTTGGAAGCCACAGATGGTTCAAAAGGCAGTCATGCAAGTAGTTATGCACACTTCCAGCTTCATCCATGTAATACCACTGCTCCTTGAGCTGCTCTGGTTATTAGTGAGCTTCCAGATATAATTCAAGGTGTTGGTTGTCACCTATAAAGGTCTTTGTGACTCAGGACTGGTTACCTATGAGACTATATTTCTTCCATTGTTTCTGCTTGACCAGTAGGATCTAGATGAGTTGGCATGCTCTAGGTCCCAGATGTAAAGCACTGTAGTCTTGTGGGACGTAGAAGACATCCCTGCTTTGTTGAACACCATGCCTGCTGAGAACTGTATGGCCCCAACTCAGTTGGGCTTTCATAAAGCTGTAAAAACCTGGCTCTTTTTGACATTCCCTAAGGTAGGGTGGAATAAACTGCTCCCTGATGGTAGTTGGTGGGGAGTATGTTGAGTTAGTTATCCTCCCCTATGCAACTGTGTATTTTTTTGCTGATTCTGATTTGTTGTTTTTAGTTATTTTTACTTGATGCTTCAGTCCTATTTTGTAAGCCACTCAGAGCACTTTGTGATTCAGGTGGTATACAAGTTGCAAATAAGTTTACAAGCAAATAGAGAAAGAAAAATCAGTCCACAGAATATCATGAGAAATTGGTAGGTGAATAGAATCCAAGTTGCTATTACTGTAAGAAATATATTTTTACCATTTAATGGAAGAATCATTTACTGTACATGTGAATTGCCTCTTTCAGCTTTTACTCTACTAGTTAACCATTCTGCCATCACCAACTGCCACACAACTAAATGGCTGAGATAGGTTTTTAACTTACTAGATCTTAAGCCCCCTCATTCCCCAAATACATATTTTAGAAAATGGGGAAAAAATTCCCCAGCCCTGAAAATGAAGTAGCTATTTAATTTCCCATTGAATTCAGTGGATGGGAGGGAGGGAGAGAAGCAAACAAAAGAAGTAGAAACTGCTGGAGGAAAAGAACTGTTTCCCTCTCCCCTGACTTACAGTACTTGTTTCTCCCTCTTCCCCTGTTCCCCATAGTATTGCCTTGGTGAAACTGATTTTTAATGTGTTAACTTTTCTCTTTATTAATTGTATATTCATTGTACATTTTATGGCATTTTTGAATACTGCAGCTTTCTTTACACAAAATAATGACTATTTAATCATCCTGAAGCCAGTATTATATGCAAAACGAATCAAAATTATAGATTAGATTCAGTCAACTTATAACCACCTCTGTGAAATCAGTGAGACTTAATTACTAGCAAGTTCTGTTAATTTCATTAGGCGCTAACAAAATTTTTAGGGAGCTTTTATGCAGTGTCTAAAAAAAGACAGCAGAAGTCCCACCAAACAAGCCAGGAGAATGATCAATCATTTTCTAACTACAATATTTTACTGGAATATATTCTGCATGTACCCATACACACCCATTCAAATGCACACGGTATGCTTAGCAAAAAGGAAGAAAACTGGAGAGAAAGAGTGCCCTTCACTTCCACTGGCCATGTGGATGAAAAACAGTTGAGAGTTTCCAAAGAGCTCTTTGTGGGAGAATCTCAGCTTTTCCAACACCATCCTTCCATCTTTTATAAGTTATAGCATCTATTCTGGTTCCCACAGGAATTAATTCACACTTTGTTCTTGCCTAATACATTTTTTCTTGTCTAATGTTTTCAGTTCCTTTCTCAAGGAAATAAAGCCTTGTTTATTAACACTGACCATGCAATCATGATAGATAGGTGCTTTCTTTAGTTTGCTTCCATTTATCAGCTCTAAATGGTGCCAGTTGATGGTTTAGTTAGTCTGTATTCTTCAGAACTCTTCTCTTGTTCTTTTTTGCTCTTTTCTGGTTAGCCGGTAGTGGAAGGATGCATATAGAGCATAGTAGGGTTCAGAAACAATAGAAGGATATATAGAGCTAATAGAATATAGCATGAAGATATTATATGTGTAAAGAATAAAGATATGTAGATGCTGCAAGTATGCATTTCATATAATAAGTCTAGTCAAAGTCTGGATGCATCTGGATCTAAGTCATTATATCAGAGCTTTCCAAACTGTGTGTCGCAACACAAAAGTGTGTCGCCACACACAGTCTGGTGTGTCGCCACACAACCCGGAAGCGCTGATCATCATCAGCGCTTCCGGGTTTTCCCGCGGCGACACACCAACTGCAGCACGCAAAATCCAAAAGCGGAGCAGCGCTTTCGGGTTTTTGCGCGCTGCCACAAGGACGGCACTTCCGGGTTTTCCCGCCACGACACACCAACGCCAGTGTCGCCGCAGGAAAAACTTTGGAAAGCCCTGCATTATATGTTCTGTTCTATGATTACAAATAGTTACAATGTCATTGATTCAGTGTGGTAATGGTAAGTATATCATTACTTTCAGCCCATATAGTAGCTCCAATGCCTACTTATAGTTTCCATGAATTAGGATTCCATCATATAGTCATACATCTACAGCAATTTCCATAATTAATCCCTTACTCTAAATCTAACCAAGATCATATTGTTTCTATAAATCATTCCATAGACACATTATAAAAATCACCAAAGACAATTGCTCCCTCCCCTTATATATAAAGAAAAATAAACAAATATATAAACCTTTAAATTAACTTCCCCCCCAAAGGAACCCATTTATTTAAGTAATTCCTTCCTTCCAGTATTCTATATATTTCTGGCCACTATAATAAAAATCTACTCCAGGAAATCAAGCCAGACTGCTCACTTGAGGGAATGATATTAAAGGCAAAACTGAAGTACTTTGGCCACATAATGAGAAGACAGGATACCCTGGAGAAGAAGCTGATGCTGGGAAAAGTGGAAGGCAAAAGGAAGAGGGGCCGACCAAGGGCAAGATGGATGGATGGTATTCTGGAGGCGACGGACTCAACCATTGGGGAGCTGGGGATGGTGACGGCCGACAGAAAGCTCTGGCGTGGGCTGGTCCATGAAGTCACGAAGAGTCGGAAACGACTGAACGAATAAACAACAACAACATAATAAAAATCAAATTATAAAAATATTAAATTATCTACTTTTATATTTATTAGTGCTATAACAATCTTAACCCTATGAAACCTAAAACCAAACACTTATTCTTATACCTTAAAAGATCAAACAGACTTTAAATCATTAAAGAAAAATGGAATCATACAAGCCTTAACATCAATCCAAATACATATTCTTAATTTCTTATCCTACATCGAAATATACCAGGACATTTACTTGTCTCCATATTACACATAAGGCATTTTTCATAAAAAAATTAAACAATCCAACTGCCCCCCTTAAAAAAGCAAGCTGCTCAGTAGAAAACCTCCCACACAACATAGCTCCATTCTCAAAACAATTCTTCAGGAAAACAGCCTAATCAGTATCTTGCAAGTCAAACTTTAACTCCTTCTTCACCAAAGTATGTTCGTCATCTGGCATTTCTTCAAAAGGGAACATTCTCCCTGTCAGGAAAAAAATCCCCCTCTTGATAAACTTCTTCCTCCCCCCACAGAACGTCTTCAGCCAGTTGACACATTTTAGCACTGATATTTTCTGCAATATCCTGAATATCTTGCATTATGGATTGGCGAGTGTCATAGAAAATCTCTTTGAAATCAGAACAAAGCCCAGAACGAAGCTCTGCGAAGATTTCCTTAAGGTCGTCCATAATTCAGGCAGTAGGTTATGGCTCCCACTGGATACTTGGCTAACTCAAATAGGAGCTAATGATTTAATGAAAGGCTTGCGAAGTTATTAAGTGAAATTGACAAAGAAAAAATGTACTAAACAGCAGCTACAGAGAGTAAACAGAAAAATGAAAAATCAAAACAGCAAATTCAACGTCCAGGAAAAAGTTAAGTCCTTCAAATTAAATACAAAAATAGTAACTGGGAGATGATTAATAATTCTCAGTCCACCTTAAAATTAGATGGGAAGTAAGGCAAAGACTAAAAAAAGTTTTTTAAAGTTAATCCAGAAATAACAATAGGCACCAAGAGAATCCACTTTTGTCCCGTTCCAACTAAAACTCGACGCAGGAAGCGATGATTAACAATCCTTTTATTTATCAGTAATATCTACGATCAATTCACACCAGTTGATAGCTCACTTGCACGCAGTCATGGCAGCATGCAGCAATGGCATGGTGTGGAAAAGCAGTCCATGTGGCAGCAAGGTGAGGTCCGGAAGTGAAGTCGGCGCAGCCACAAGACGGGGCTTGGAACCAGAGTCTGGTGCGGTAACAAGGCAAAGCAGTCCTGCACAGCAGCAAAGCAAGGCATGGAAGCGGGGTCCGGCACGGCGCTAAGACGAAGCATGGAAGGAAGGTCCTGCGCTGCAGCAAGGCAAGGCTTGGAAGCGAGATCCGGCGCAGCAACAAGATGAGGCACAGAAAGACAAGCCTGTGCGGCAGCAAGGCAAGGCTTGGATGCAGGTTCTGGTGCAGTAGCAAGGCAAGGCTTGGATGCAGGTTTTGGCATGACAGCAAGGCAAGGCTTGGACACAGGTTCCGGCATGGCAGCAAGGCAAAGCTTGGACGCAGGGGTCTGGCGCAGTCACAAGGCAAGGCGAAGACACGGGAGCGAAGTCTGGTGCGGCAGCAGGGCGAGGCTTGTAAGCAGGGTCCGGCAGCAAGGCAAGGCTCGGAGTCTTGGCTTCCCGCGGCTGGAACAGGCGTCAGCGTCGGGCTGCATAAACAGTTGTCTCCAGCAACCTGGTCTGGTTTCTGGCACCTTTTAGCCCTTCAATTTTCCCGTTGTTTATGTGAAGGGCCCAATCGCGCCTCTCGCTGCTTAGCCCGTCTCTCCGCCCTCCTTTCTTGAGCGCTGATAGGTGGTGGTGAATCTGCCCCCTGGCTTTCTCCAATCGGTAGCTTAGAATCTTGCCACCCAAAGCTCTGTGCTGCCCCATCCCCTTGTTCAGTTTTCGTGCCTTCCCCAACCTTTCCCACCTTTTCAACGGTCAGCTCCCCCTCCTCCACCTTGGACTCAGCCTCCATCCTGACACTATCCCCCACTGCAGGACCCGCCTTCCCCCAAATTTGTGGTCCGGGCTTGCACGGATATTGCCGGTGGAATAGTCATACCCGCAGTGGTGCATGCACGTCTGAAGAATTCTCCCACGAGTAGTCCTCTGGCCTGTACATTTTCCAGTCAATTAAGTACTGGAGGCGGCCATGGTGTATTTGTGAGTCCAGAATGCAGGCAACCTCGTATTCGGTGTTGCCTTGAATGACAACTGGAGGGGGCAGCGATTTCATGGATCTAAGTGGGCTGGCTGCCGCTGCAAGAATTAACAGGGACCTATGAAAAACGGGGTGTGCATGAATGTGAGGTGGGAGGGTCAATCGGAAAGCAACAGGGATGTTGCCTAGTCGGGCAATGAAATGTCTGCAAGAAAACAACAAGGTTCAGGGAGCACCAACGACTCCACAGTTCAACCCTGAGCTACAAATATTATTATATTATATTATATTATATTATATTATATTATATTATATTATATTATATTATTATATTTAATATATAATATAATATATAATATAATATTATGTATGTATGTATGTAAAATTATAAAATCTAGTGGTTAAGGTGCTGGGCTAGAAACCAGGAGTCTGTGAGTTCTAGTCCCGCCTGAGGCATGAAAGCCGGCTGGGTGACCTTGGGCCAGTCACTCTCTCACCCCAACTCACCTCACAGGGTTGTTGTTGTGGGGAAAATAGGAGGAAGGAGTATTAGGTATGTTTGCCGCCTTGAGTTATTTATAAAAATAATAAAGGCGGGATAAAAATAAAATAAAATAAAAAATTATTTCTTGATTTCTTCAGTTAGCTAAAATTAGACTTTACATCCTAACTTTAATTTGCAGCAATATCTATCAAAATGAATTTACCAAAAGTCAACGTTAATTATGCTATTGTCTTTTTCACTTTGAAAGTTTTCAGTGCATTTTAAGCATTGTGATTTAATGTTGCAGAACTTGTAAATATAGAAATGTATTCTTTGAACCAGTCTTCCTGGTTTTTTCTTAACATCAAATTAAGTAATAGTTTAGGAAGTTATATATAAAACCCTTCATACAAAATAGTGTAAACTTTTGTTAATTGGTTAAAATAGCACCAATAACTATGGGAAAGCAACATTTATGACTTTGATAAAATGATTTGGCACCTTCAGTTCTTAATACCATACTTTGAAATATAACAAAAATGCTGTCAAGTGTTAGTTACTACAACATTAGAAGATAGAATTTAAACACAAATGGTCTTTTCTCCTTACAGATGGTGGATGATCGAGTCTTGTATTATCTGTGTGTGGACAGCTTGAAGCCTACTGATATTCTAGTTAGCTTCTCTGCATTAGTACATTGGGGAGATACTGCAGGTAAGATTAATACAAAGTAGAAGAGTAAGATTAATATTACTCTCTTGGATTTCTTCTAAGAGATGCTCAGAAATAGAAGGAAGCCAGCTAAATCAATAATAGTCACTCTCTTTATATGTTTCCCTTTATTTTTAGTGTTCTGTGACAATTACCATGTAAATAGTTTTAGGTAAAGAATATTCAATTGAATTACACATGTAACTAAAGTCCATTTTGCAGCTTTTATTATTTATGTATTTATTTATTATTGTAGCATGCTCATAATATAAAAGAAGAATGGCTAATAATACAAAACAACTAACAATAAAATATCAGTAAAATCAATAAGCTCAAATCAGAGATACAGGTGAAAAAAACCTACTACTTGTACTATATTGCTAGTAATCTTTCAGAAATGCCCAGTGAAACAGATGGGACTTAACCAGACACTAACATATCAGTAAAATACATATCAGTCATTTAGTACACTGCAAAGAAGGACATTTCACATTAAGAGTTCCAAAGACTGTCAAATTATATTAATGCATGAAAGGAATTGCATCTTGATGTTGACAGAAGACAGTCCATTGCAAGTGGCTCTATCCTAATATGCAATAAAGATTCTTATCTAGTCACCCATGTTTTGTAACAGAGTCTGCAAGCCAAGTTCAAGCCTAAGTACCTTGTCAAACTGTGACAACTCAAGTGTCTAGAAACCACTACCAAAATGTTCTCAGCCTCACACTATCCATCCTTTTCACAATCGTATTTATTTATTTAATTTATGTAGCCGCCCATCTCACATATGTGACTCTAGGTGACTTACAATAAAATAGTAAAATACACAATATAAAAATAAAAACACATAGCAGCCAACCATTATAAAAACAACCATCAACAAAGCCAAGAGACAAACTCCATCACACCCCTGGGGCCCCAGGCCCAGGCAGAAAACCAGGTTTTGAGGTCCTTACGAAGGGCCAACAGAATTGGGGCTAGTCTAATCTTAGGTGGAATAATGTTCCACAGGGCAGGTGCCATGGCAGAAAAGACATGCCAGAGTGCCAACTGACACTCCTTAGCCAATGGGACCCAGAACATGCCCTTCCTGTGAGACCAGGTACAACAGGCAGAAACAATTGGGGAGAGACGGTCCTGTAAGTAACCCACTTGCAAACCATGAAGGGCTTTAAAGGTAACTACCAGCACCTTGAATTGCACCCAGAAGCACACCGGAAGCCAATGCAGCTTGCAAAGCAGTAGTGTCACATGTGCCAAATAACCGACGCCATTAATTGCCTGCACTGCTGCATTTCCCATAATCTTGCCGAGCATAGTAGTTTTTCCTAGTCCCTTTTCTGCTCACACTGTGTGCCCAAAATATTTGAATTTCTATTTGTTGATCATTGTTTCAAAGGAGCAGTTGGTCTTTATTTGGTCCACAATTGATTGATTGGTCTCTGGTACTCTCAGTAACCATCTCCAGATTAATTGGAAGATGTTTATCTTTCTTCCTCTTTCTCAATCTCCAGCTTTTACATTCTTACATTAAAAAAAACATTCCTGTACCTGTAGTATCTTAAAAATATCCTTACCCTTCACAATCTTATCTAAATTTGTCATACTCTTTCTCCCTAAGATTAATCTTTTTATTTCTCCAGTGCACTGTCCTACTTTATCCTTTCTTGAGCAAACAAAACTATTAACCACCCTCACTTACTTGCCTTCTGCTCAAGTTCACTAAGCACAATGGTTGAAATTACCTTTGTCTTCTTAATATTTAACATTAATCTAGATATTTCACTTCATCCTTGCAAAACAAGATATTCTTCCTTCAACACTAGCTCCATCAGTGATCAGATTTCTTTTAGTTTTGGTCTGACTACATCATCACATCTAGATTTACTTGTGAAAACTTGATACAGTACTTGTCCCCAATATCTAGAGGAGTGCCTTCCAACTTAAAAGGCTCATCATTTGGTACCCAAACTTGTCTAAATATTTCAGTCATGCCCATACAGCAACACAGAAATGGCTTGCCATTGCCTTCTTAGAGTTCCTTCACCTAAATTAGTAGGCTTCGTTTATACCTGCAGAGCAAGAGAAAGAAATTTCAACAATTTTTAATTATGTCCTTTGTCTACTTTATCCTTAAAAACCAGACTTTCCAAATTTCCTATCATGGCTCAGAGGAGTCTAGTGTTACCATAACAATCTGTACATATTGTCCCTCTGTATTCAATTCAAAATAGTTGCTCTTGATTCCTGTTGATTTTTATTCATAGCCAAGTATAACAAATCCCTTTTTGATGTTAAGGTTCTGTTCTGATTCAAGAAGAGCCCATTATTCTTGTACGGACGAGAACATTTACAAAATGTTTTGCAGTATCTAATAAATTAAACTGTTTCTGCCTACACCAGAACCCCAGTTATATATTGAAAGCCTTTGGCTTCACTGTTTAATTGGCCCTCTAAATGAAGCAGAAAGCATTTCAAAGAAAGCCACATTGGCTTTCAGTTTCCTTTGGGGAAATTTAAAGTTGGCACACAAGGATTCATGACTAGATTTTTCCATGTCACTGATGCCAGTATGCATAGTAATCAGTAAATATGTGTCAGTATCTGCAGTCTATCTAAGTATTGTGTGATATACAGTAGGCAGCCTGTGCACTAGGCAGGCAAATTACCATGCAGTCTATGAGCACTTCAGAAATTGAAATGATTTATTCATTTAGTTCTTGCTGCAAGAAAATACCTATTCATCATACTAGAAATGTATCACATCATTTTTCTTTTCTTATCCACCTTTACTCCAAACTATCATTCTCTGTGAATAAAAAGGAGCTGTCATCTTGGGAATGGGAAGCTGTTATCACATTCCTCAGGACTTCATCTGCAAACTTTTCTGTCTGTCTTAGATTCTCTGTGTCAGCAAACTTTGCTCAATGGAAGAAACTTGCTCCCCAAGGAAATATAACTAGCTGCACATCTGATTCTGTCTGATAGTTCTGAGGTTTCCATTCTGTAAACCCTGAAAATAGTGTTTAGCTGTGTTTTGCAAATATGGCTTCTTTTCTGCACAATGGCTTGAACACATTTTCACTGCTTTCTAATTCCTGTTTTCAAATTAGGTTAACTGACTTTGCCCAAACCAATGAAAGTTTTCATGATCCTACTTCCAGCTTCCATGTGTCTTTGATGTATCTTTATTGCTCTTATTTTTCTACCACATTTCAACCTTACTTTGAAAAATTAAAAATTGAGATTGCTTAATAAAATATCTAGTAAAATAGCTGGGCTATATTCAGGCGTTAAGTAGAAGAGGAACAGAATGGACCCAACAAAATACACTGTAATAAAATGGACGAATTCAAGAAGTGGCTCTGTGTCATCACCAGAATATTTAGGATTGTTGGAAATTTCAAGATAATTTACAACTTCTAATCAGCTGGAATATCAACATAATCACTGTGACTGCAGTCTCATATCAATTTACCTAGGCATATAGTTCCTCAGAATAAAGTATGGTGATTTGGATAATATTTTACTGTGAATTTTTCATTACTGTAATTTAGTCAAACTGTACCCAATATACTCATACAGAAATGTGCACCCACACACACAAATATAACTTCAAACCACAGTAGTATTTTATTCTAGAAGGAGCTGTTTGGGGGTGGACCCCCCCCCTTTGTATAAAGAAAAACTTTTCAAGATACACAGAGAAGTGAAAGAGCACTTGGAAAAAGTGAATTTGCTTCCCTTTGTGTGTCTGTGTATAACTTAAAATCCTTTAACTGTAACCACATGGAATTTTAATGCCTCTGTAAGAACATTTGCATAGGATAACCAAATTGGCAGTGTAAATGACTACAGTGTTAAGGGTTTTTCCCCCCATAAAACAAGTGTCTCTATGTATGATGGCTGTTGTGGGTCTTCCGGGCTGTGTGGCCGTGTTCTGGAAAGCCTTCAACATTACATTGTCTCTATGTAATTCAGCTGTAAATGGAAACCTCATTGAGCATGGAGGGAAAAGGGGTATGGAAATATTACTGGCATTTTCATTCTTTGAATTGTACAGTAACTGTTCAAAGTGAGAAGAAATAGAGGAAAATGTGTTTGGCTTCAATCCTATTCTTACTTATGGCGCAGTATATTTCTTTTGAACTCAGTGAGACTTCTTAGTAGTCACATATAAGATTACATTGGATTATTTTTTCTTTAGCTGAATACAGTTCTGAATTCATGGCGTGTCCTGGCATGATGCCTAAGTATGTTCAAAGCAGAAAAAAAATAATGACCTTTTTTTCCCAATAGCTTATTTTGTTGAAAGACTGTTTGCTGGAATTTATAAAGTAAAATTCCCTGAACAAGAAATTTTGTGTTGTTTTTTGCATTTATAAAAAGAGGTATGGTTGTACTTTAGTTATAAATATATTTTTTGTTTTCTATTTTTCTAGCAGTTATACAGAAAGAAAACCAAGTTATTCCCAAGGGGTTACTCATGGTTGAAAGTTTCTCATGGAAACATTTATCTCCCGGGCAGTTAATCCTAAAGATCCACACGTATGCTACTAAAGCTGCTGTATTAAGTCTTCCAGCTGGGTATGTGCTGGTTTCTTTCTATGTCAGTCATTAAAGAACAGTAGCATTATTCTGAATGAGATCAAAAGTCTCACTGTTCCCATAGTAGCCAGCTAGGTAACTATTGATAGGTAGGCTGACCATGCATACCGTTTTAAATGGGACAGTACCCGTTTAATATTACATAAATTTAACCCCGTCCCATTTTTGCCATCCCAGTGTCCCGTTTTTGTCTCAAGGAAATATGGTCAGCCTATTGATAGGGAACCCACAACAAGCAGAATCTGAGTGCAATAACATCCTGCTGTTTCTGTTTTCTGCAGCTGATATTGGAGGTAAAAAGGCTCTGTAACAGGAGATAATATATTATATAGCTATAGTATATATGTTATGCACTGCTAGGCATTGATTTGTTATATCTGTAAACATGATCTTACATTTGTTTACACTGAACCACGTGCATTTTGTATGTTTATTCCACCATTTGGAAGGATGCCTTTGGAATTCTTCACTTTCCCTTTTTTCTTTTCTGTTTTATTGCATAATCTTTGACAGATTATTTAAACAGAAATCGTACAGGAAGCACACACTGCCCCTTTTTTCAATCACTGTAAGAGCTTGAAAACAGCAGTTTGGCAAGGAAGGTCTTGGGGAGACACTGTTTATTTTTTTGTCCCTTTCTTTTTCTTCTTTCCTTCCCCCCCCTCCCCCATCATCTACTTTCAGTCTAGAGTAGTCCTTAACCAGAGAAACAGCTTCTGGCAGCGTAAGCAAACAGGGAAGATTTGTATCCAAGTTTGACTAAGGGAATAAGCGGATAAGGCTAACAGCAACATAGACAGTGAGGGAAGCATCATTATGACCTGCAAAGTTTGTGCAATGTTTATCTTCCTGCCTGAAGAAGACCCAAAGTACACCTGCTCAAATGCAAGCTTGTTTCCTTATTGGAGGAGAAAGTGAAGGCAGTTGAGGAGAGATGCATCTGGGAAGATGAAATGTTCCCAGGCCAGACAGCTGGCTCATTCCAAGAGGAGCAGAGAAATTAAGAGAATAACAAACCACAGGGAAAAAAACCTTTGGCAGAGGCAAACACCTGGTTCTGGAAGAATGTGACCAACTCAAAGAAGCAAGAAGATTAGAGGCAGTAGAACTGAGGAACTGGTATCAGGCTCTTCCTCTCAGCTACCTGAGTAAGCCATGCCACAAAACATTGTAGAAGACACTTGAGCTTCAATGGATTGAAGAAAACCAAAAACGATCCAGAGAAAAAAGAGGCATATCATGGTTGTAGGTGATTGCCTGCTAATAGGAACTGACGTGGCTGTGCACAAACCCAATATGATGTGGTGAGTTGTCTTCCAAGTGCCCATTTACAGAATATGATGGAGAGATTACTGAAACTATTTAAACCCACCAATAGCTAACCTTTCCTTTTTAACCATGTGAGGACAAATGACCTAACCAGAAGAGACATTTTAAAAACCTCTAGGGACTACAAGACCTTAGGTAGGAAGGTGAAGGAACTAGGAATACAGGTAGTTTTTTTTCATCAGTAGTCCCAGTTGAGGGTCATGGTGCAATAAGAGGAAACAAGGTCCTGGAAATCAGTCACTGGCTTTGCAGATAATGTCACCAAGAAGGGTTTGGATTCTATGGCAACAACTTAGCTACCTTCACAGAATTCCTGGGAAGAGATGGAATACATCTTACAAACACTGGGAAAGAAGTGCCTCACCAATCTCATCAACAGGTTGTTAAACTAGAACAAAAGGGGTAGAGTGATAAAAGCTTAGAACTAAATATGCATCCAAGAATTCTGTCCAAGAAAGCAGAAGAAGCAGGCAGAGTCCAACAAATTCTTGTTACCTCATGACAAGGCATCTTATCTCATGACATCTTGTCAAAAGGTGGAAGATAAAACAGGGACGATTTAGCTAAAGAAATGAGGATAACCTGCATCTTGGGGAAAAGTGATTATACTGGATTTTAGAAGAGTGAAGTTTAATTAACTATAAGAGAAGATAGGTTGTGTCCAGGAGGAATGGGATTTCAATGAAATGAGATATAGAAAAACAATCTGGTAATCAAGAAAAAAAGAGAAATCTAAAGAGGCCAGTATGGATATCTGCAGAGCAATCCAAAATGCAAAAGAGGAAAAGGGACTTGTACAGGAAATGGAAAGAGAGGAAAATCACCAAGGAAGAATACAAGGTAGTATCCAGAAACTGGAGGAACTTTGTCAGAAATGTTAAAACTCAGTATTAGGTAAGACTTGCAAGAGATACCAAAATCAAAAGGGGCTTTTTTGATATGTTAAATATTAAAGGAAATCCAAAGAGTGTGTAGGTCATCTACAACATACTGTGCAAGGACTGTAACAGCCACTATGTAGAACAGACAGGCAGAAGACTAGCAGAGCACATCCATGAACACCAACTAGCAGTCAGAAGACACAATGAAAACTCCTTAATCTCACAATACATGGACAGACTCAACCATAGTTTCAACTGGGAAACTGTGAGCATCGTAGACTGAGCTAAATCCAAAAACACTAGGGAATTCATGGAAGCTTGGCAGACACATCAGCCATCAATAGACACAGAGAGATAAACCACATTTACACACCACTCAAAAGAGACAATAAGAAAGCTAAGAAGGAAACAAAAAGACCAGAACACATCCTCTCCAGTAGCCTGCACCCAGATAAGCAGGGATTAACACCAGATAAAGTATCAAGTAAGAAACAATACTCTAATCAAGGAGCTACCAAGGAGACAAACAATCAAGCAGAAAACAATACCCTAATCAAGGAACTACCAAGGAGAAAACCACACCCCCACCAATACTGGCAGGGCAAGCTACTGTATATAAACAGGCAGCAAACCCCACACTCACTAGCCTTGATGATATTACCTAGTCGGGTAATAAAACGTCTGAAATCAAACAACCAAGCTCAGAGAGCACCAAGGAGTCCACAATTCAAAGTGCTGGTTTTAACTAATAAAGCACTATTTGGCTTGGCTCCTAGATACCTTTCAGATTGCCTTCTCTAGTCAGATTCAGTTGACCCAGAATGTGCATTTTAAGGGAAGCTGCTTGTAGTTTTCCACTTTCATGAAGTGAGGGAGGCTGGGGCCCAGAAACTTTGTTTTTCAGTGATGGCCTTTTATAGAATAGCCTGCCCCTGGAATTGACATAGGCTCCTACCCTATTAGGTCCAGATATTGGTTAAAACTCAATTTTTCTGGAGAGTATTTGGGTTTTAATTGTGGTGACTCAACTTTGGTTTGCTTCAGTTATTCTTTTGGTGATTTTCTTTTTTATCTTATTTTTTGCTTTATTTAATCACAGAGAATTTTAGGGATTATGATGATATACAAAATCAGTAAATAATCCCAATACACCATTATATTAGTCTTGGTTGGTTGGTTAAATGCTGAGATTGAGAGATATTTTGCCTATGTCATCTTATGAATTGATGAAAGAGCTGAGATTTGCACCAGGAATTGATTTGGCTTGTTTTTCTGAGATGTTGTTAGAAGTAATTCCCACTGGGTTTCATTGAACTGACTCTTTTATACATATGCTTAGATTACAGCCTCAGTCACTAATCTACAGTACCTGGGAATGGTTACAAAACCTTGTAAGATATACCAATATCACATAGTAAAGAAAAATATGAGATTAAGAAAAGAGTGTTTTGCTTAAACATACTGCTTAAGATTTGAATCCACCTCACAATGTTAGCTACTGCAATAAACTACCAGAATGGTGTTTTATTAGGCATTACATTTACATTGCTATGCATGTGTACTTTGTAACATAACCAATAGTTTTATTTGCCAGTTACATGAAATGCTAAAATGCTTCAGCATATTTCCATGCATAACTTATTTCAGTCTATAAATTTTTATATACTCTTTTTTCTTTTATTAAGTGTAAACAAATAATAGATGAAATTATTTTATTTGCATTATCAATGTTTAGAATGACTGTTAGATTTGGATTATTTAATTACTTTTGTGTATTTATTTTTTAAATGTAGCCGCCATGTGTTACTTTTTACTGCAAGTTCTCCCATAGGACACAATATCCATCTGTGTAGTATGGTGCCGTGTGTATTTGGTGAAGAGGATATTGTTCTGCCAAATCTTGACAAGGTATTTGTTACCATAGTAACTGGATTTGTGCTCTCATTGACTATCATTTACTTTATAGTGTTCTCTCTTTTTTGTTTTTTTTCAAATAATTTTATTAAAAGTTTTGAATAAAACAATAAAAGATAATGCAGACTAGAGGGAAAAAAGAAATACAAGAAATACAGGAAAAAAAATTTAAAAATTTAAAAAAAAGAACCCTCCCCTCCAGAAAAGGACTCCCCACTCTCATTGTGGTAAGTATAGACAATTTCCTAATCTCTTCACCCCCTCTTAGCTAACAAATATAAAACTCTTCATCCCATAACCCATTGCTTGACAATAGGCAAATCAAATAAGTAATATTTTCTTCAATCCAGTTTCTTCAATCCAGTTTCCAGCAAAAGATCCAAACAAAGCTAAGATTTTAACATGAATTAACATATATAAAACTCAACATTTCACATCTCACCTCTGAACTATAACAAAATCTCATTTAAAAGTCATAAAAGGGTCCCAATATCCTAGTATAAACAAAGTAAAAAAACTCAAGTTTAGCATGACAAAAAGAGACCATTTCTCCTTTACAAAACACAAGCCCCAATACACAGCATTCCAAATGACAACTTATCCCATCCATATACACATTCTATATCTCCAGTCTAAACTATAGGCACATCCACTTTTCACAAGTATAAAGTAATCCCAGTATCCTAATATAGACAAAATAAAATCCCTAAAGTTTAACATAACAAAGAGAAATAATTTATCCTTTAAAAAAACAAATTCTCCAAACTTCCTTACTTTGAATAAAAGAGAAACAGTTAAATTAGAAACAGTTAAAGTTAAAAACAGTTAAGTTAAAAACAGTTAGAGTCCCCTTTGGGGGAGATGGGGTGGTGATATAAATCGAATTATAAATAAAAATAAATAAATATAAAGCCAGTTTAAGTACTATAAAATTAGGATTACATAAAGTAACTATAGGGGGGAAAACATTTACATCATATTCAATGTAGGCAAGTCCAGTACACCATATTTTCTAATTAAGATATCAATAAATCCAGAAAAAACCACCCAGAATAACAACATATCCCATTTTATCCCTGATCAAATAAATCAACTTCATAGACTTTTTTTCTTCTGTACAGGACAATCTTTCTCTGTAATCCATTCAGACGATTGTTGATCCTTATTACAAATTTCTTTAGCACTTCAAACAATCTCTTTTGTAAATCCAACAGAGGGAGCCAAACTGCAAACGTCAGTTCTTTTGTCGGCGGAGCTGTCTTCAGTCCACCATCTTCCCCTGGAAGCCCATAGTGTTCTGTCTCTCTTTTCTTTGTTTCCTTTTTCATTTCATTTTATTTATGGCCCCAGTTTTTGTTTTTAAACTCTACACTTGGCTTTGAAAAATAAAGCATCCAAATTTTTTAATTGCAGTTTTCACATATATTCTATTTTATATCAAAATAAGACAAAATATGCATGTTTCTCTAAGTGCTATTACTATATACACACTTAAATATTCACAGAATACATATTTTGAATCATCTACAGTATAGATAATTTATATTAAAATAGAAATGTGAAGTGTATTTACAAATAATAGAGGATTTAAAAAGACTGCTAGGAGTTGCACTGATAAATGACACAATAAGAGCAGTAACCACATACAATATAGTATACTGTTTTGAAAGTTCTTTTTTAAAAAAGTAATTTGCCACATAATTGGAGAATCTCCTACATACCTCAAATTATTTGGATAGTGTGAGGTGTGGTTAAAAGACATGGTTAGAATCCCAGAAATTGCTCACCTACTTATGAAATTAAGTCCAGAGTAATGAAGAGAGCATGTCTAAATCACAAGTCTTGATTATTTCAAAACAAACAAAATACAGGGGTCATCTGGGAAATAAGAGTTGTAGAAAAACAAAGGAATAAAGTTGTATAGATGCAGCACCAAAAGAAAATAAAAATCTACCATTATACAGGTAGTCCTCACTTACCAACTGCAATTGGGACTGGCAACTCCATGGCTAAACAATGCAGTCATTAAGCGAATCACTGGCAGTCATTAAGTGTGACGTCATGTGACTGCAACTTGAGACTTCCTGCCAGCTTCCCTATTCCCTTTACTTGTCAGAAGCTGGCTGTGAAGGTCGCAAATGGCGATCACGTGACCAGGGACAATGTGGCTGTCATAAATGTGCACCGGTTTCTTGCCAAGTGCCCAAATCATGATCACATGACCGTGAGGATGCTGCGATGGCTGCTAGTTTGAGGACCAGTCATAAATCTCCTTTTTCAGTGCCATCATGACTTTGAATGGTCGTTGAACTGTCAGGATGGAGGTTGAATCCAAGGTGGAGGAGGAGCTGACCGTTGTTAAGGCAGGAAACAGTGAAAAAGGCGCCAAATTCGAACAAGGGGTTGGGCCAGTTTCAAGTTTGGGCAGCAAAATCCTGGGTCACCAGTTGTGGAAGTCAGGGGGCGCCACCTATCAGCACGCAAGAAAGAAGGGCAGAGAGGCGCACTGAGCAGCGAGAGATGCGATTGGCCCGGACACACAAACGGTGGGAAAATCAAGAAGGTAAAGGGCGCCAGAAAAGGTTGCCGGAGACAACCGTTCATTCAGCCGTGCACAGACGCCTTTCCCTGCTGAGGTGAGTCGTGATCTCCAGCCTCGTACTACCGCCAAGCCAGATCCCGCTCCAGAGCCTCGCCTTGTCGCGCCGGAATACGCCCTCACGCCTTGCCCGGAGGACGAGTCAAGCCCTGTTGCTGAACCTTGCCTTGCTATTGCATCGGATCCTTCCGCCCAGCCCTGCCTTGTCGCCCCGCTAGTGTCTTGCCTTGCTTCTGCGCGGGTTGCTGCTCCCAAGCCTCATGCCGCTGCCACGCTGCTCTCCGAACTCAAGCCTTGCCTTGTTGCCATGCCAGATCTTGCTCCCGAGCCTCGTGCCGCTGCCGCGCTGGTCCCTGACTCCACGCCTTGCCTTGTTACTGTGTTGGACTCTTGCTAGTGTCTTGCCTCGCTGCCACGCTGAATTGCATTCACGCGCCTGGCCATGTGGCTGCCTCGTGGCAGGCGTTTTCAGACTCTTGAAATGTGGACCAGTTTTTAAACCTTAAGGGACTTTGTCTAGTTCTCAAATAAAGTATTGTAACACTTCCTGTGTCATGCCTGAGTTGGAACAGGATATGAACGAGCAATTGTTAAGTGAGAACTACCTGTAGTTGTTACAGTCTTACTGCAGGACATCCATAGACAAACTTACGTATGCAAAAAGCATCTGGAAGAATTAAGGGTATAGTAGACAAATGAGTTTAAAAAATGAAATTCTGTACGTATCCATTGTTTATCAGGTTCATCAAAATATTTTGTGTTTTTTGCCCTAACGTTATGAATGTAGCAGTCCATTCATTCATTCATTTATAAGTAGGTTGGGGTGAGGGGGTTGGGGGAGTAAAAGCCTCCATTTGAGGTAAGGGAACTAATGCATATACTGTACTTCTCAATTAAGTCCATAGTATAAAATACATACAGTAACTGTACACCTGAGGAGAATGCATAGCCAAAAGTATTTTGATGTCTCATTTTAAAATGGGAATTTGGAAGGTATTTGTATAATCACCAGATATTGCTGTGATACTCATCCTATGATGGGCAATGTTTCAAAATATGTGTGTTTACCAGGGGGCGTGGTGGCTCAGCAGGTAAGACGCCAGGCTTGTTGATCGGAAGATCACAAGTTCAGAGGTTCGAATCCCTAGCCCCGTGTGACGGAGTGAGCTCCCGCACTCGCCCCAGCTCTTGCCAACCTAGCAATTCGAAAGCATGCAAATGCAAGTAGATGAATAGGTACCACTTTGGTGGGTAGGTAACAGCGTTCCGCATGCATCATGCCAGCCACATGACCGTGGAAGCATCTTCGGACAACGCTGGCTCTTCAGCTAACAAACGGAGATTAGCACCGGACCCTAGAGTCGGACATGACTGCACAAATGTGCAGGGGGAACCTTTACCTTTTTTACCAGGCTAAATCTTAAAAAGTTTTTTTTGCCTGCACTTAAGATGCTGATTTTAAAAACTCAACAAAAATATAACTTTATTAGGGCTTTCTTTATTGCACCTTTATTGCAAAAGTGTACAAAATAGGGCTTGCCTGAAAATATAGGATTTCAGTAGCTTCATGCCATAGGGTCACCATAGGTCGGTGCAGTCAAGGGGAGGATTATATTAATAATTAACTTTATGTCTGAAATGCAGCCTTTTCTTGATGGGATTAGATAACACATCATATTCGTGGGGTCATGACCTGATGACACCTGCACCACATGGGTTTTGATGGTTTCCTTTGATGATGTCACTGATTAAAAGTACTGAAAATCTCCCATTATAAGTTAGTATATACTACATCTACTTATACCGTTGGAGTATGAATATACTTTGAATAGTTCTTAATTATTGGCAGGTAAAATATGTCTTTCCCTCCCCCAGGAGAGCTACCGATTTATGGAACAAGCTGCAGCTATCATGAAAGCCATTGGAAATGTATTAATTAATTTTGGGAATGCAGAAAATCTTCCCAAAGCCATGAAAGCCCTGGAATTAACACATTGCCCGCCTGGCCTTTGTGGCACAGGAATAGCTAGAGAACATTTGAAGGTAAAAAAAGAATACTTAAACCTTCTGTTAATGTGTAGACCAGAGCTTTCCAAACTGTGTGTCGGGACACGTTAGTGTGTCGGCTGCAGTGTCTGGGTGTGTCGTGGCTGCTGCTGCCTCCGAGCCCTGCCAGGATTCCACGCAGGTCCTAGCGCCTGCCTTGTGCCTTGCTGCCTCCAAACCTGCCCTGCCAGGATTCCACGCAGGTCCTAGTGCCTGCCTGGTGCCTTGCTGCTTCCAAACCTGCTGTGGTTCCGTGCAGGTCCTAGTGCCTGCCTTGTGCCCTGCTGTTGGAGTGTGTCGCGAAACGATGCATGTCTAAAAAGTGTGTCACCAACATAAAAAGTTTGGAAAGCTCTGGTGTAGACTAACTTGTATGTGCTCTTTCAGTTATTGTTTCTTAATGCAGTCTATTATCTAATTCATACATTTAAGAAAATATGCTCCCATTAATTATATTCAGGATAATTTGAAAAGTCTAGGCATTTTTCAATGCTGAAAACAAACCTAGCTAAAATACCAATTAAGAAATATCTAAGAGGATTCTAAGTCAACTTTATCATGTTTTCCATGCTCTTGGGCTCTGAAACAGAGGGTCATAGAACCAGATGCTTTGATCTCAGCTAATACTTTTCTGGCTGCAATTGTATGATTCCTAAAGCCATAGGATATGCAAATTCTCTCTTCTGAGGGTAGAGATCTGATCTTGGAATCCCATTCCCAGTACCTGCAGAGAGCTTTGCAGCTGTTGCTTCTCAGGTGACAAGACTTTGAATTTTACAGGCAGGGAATCTATAGGATCCATAGCTGTCTTATTCCAAGATATGCTCCCAAAACAGCACCAAACTTTTACAAGTCTCTGAGATGGTGTGAATTTTTTCTCCATTAAACCAACATATTGTGATCAGATAAATACATCTGATGCTGTCAATAAATATGTTTTACTTGACCTGGTGAACACAAATCAAATCTCATGTAGTAAGAATAACCCATTTATACCATAGTAATGAAAGCTAGTTCCCAAATAAATAAACTGATCTGTTTTCATGACTATGTTTTTTCTGATATATATATGGTCTGTTTATATAATATTATATTATATTAACAGACCATATTATTTATGTGTGTGTGCGTGTGTGTGCGTGTGTGTGTGTGTGTAATGTATAATGGTCTGTTTCCTTGGCTATTAAAATAATATATAGAAAGTATACCAATATTTGTTTTAAACAATTTCCTAATGTTTATTTTTATATATTTAGGCTTTCAATAATGCTTTTTGGCATTTGATGAAACAAATATTAGGGAATATTCCTCCCAACTATGAATTTGCTTACAGAAGTTTTACATTGGATTTTAAACTCGGTGATGTTTCTGTTGAAGACACTGAATCCTCAGGTAAAATATGAATGTCTGAAAGAATGTATCAGCAATATTTGTATTTAAATATTCTATTGATAATGGAATTAGGGAGAAAATCAGTGAATATTGCAAATCCAGCCATTCTAATATTGACAAACAAAAAACACCATTGTTAAGCAGTTATTCCTTCATTAAAATGGTAAATGCGTTTTTTATATCTCATACATCTGGAATGATATAAGATGACTAATTAAATTCTGTATTAAAAAGCCTACTAATGGAATTTAAAGTGTTTATTTTTATTTTTGCATGACCCTTGACATTCATCGTTCTTTGATTATAGTAGGCAATGATGAGTCTGAAGAACTTGCCCAGAAACAATGCCAAGATGATTAGAGTGAATGGAGAATACACCCCTTTCTCCAGTAACATATTCATATTCTTCACCACAGGATCTTCCTCCAAGTGAAGCCCTCTAATCCTCCAGAGCCTGTTTTGATGGATATGGGAAGCTTCAGGAGGAAAAATGGAATCATCCTTTCCCATTTTCTAAATGGAAAATATTCCCACTCTCAGGGAGTCACATTGGTTTCTAACCTTCATATTTACCTTATTCATGCATATTAAGTTATTCTGCTTCAAGCATTTTATCAGGGTCCATCGACTTGGAGTCCCTGTTGTGGTGCCTGAGTCACTAATGTGCCCATGAGGCCATCTTTGTTGCCCTCAAGATTCTCTGCTCCTCTGGACTTATTTTGTGCCTGGCCATACCACCTTGGTAGCCATTCAGTGAATATCCAGGTCTACCCCTCTAGGAAACCATAACATCTACAAAATGTTCTCAACATTTCAAATGTGTCTTTCTGGTAGAACAATTGGGGAACCCTGCTATAGCCAATAAAACTGATAAAGAAATGGTTGTTAAGCAGGCCTATGTGAAATGATGGAATGGAAGAGAAGTGGAAACATACAGTTCTGCTGTCCATTTCCCTGGTAGTGCTAACAGGATTGCCTTCTTTGTGTATGCTGTTGATCATTGAAAGCCAGTGAAGTGATCACTTTGAAGTTTGGCCATAGCCTTCAGTATGCATTGGGTACAGATTCATTTCACATAGCCCGCCTAAATATATATAAATATATATTTATATATATTAGGTTTATACATATAAACCTAAAAAATGACATTCTAATATTGAATAAATAAGCATATTGTCAATATATAAACATACTTCAAGTATTTAAGTAAAACCTAAAATTACATTCTTCATAATTTGTTCCTAATTTTTGGAGGTTCAGTCATTTCAACACCACTAGCATTACCAGATAATGGTAGTAAAGATTAAGAATTTTCTTTAGCTCTTCCTTCCATCTAGTGGTCTTTCAGATTTTTGCAACCAAGATCTACTGGCCCTAAACACCAATGTTATCTTGCAAGTACTTAGCAAGACGAATAAAAATATTTGAGTCATATATATGTTCTTAAATTTTAATTGGATTTCAGTTTTAATTAGTTCCTGACAGAAAGAGAACAACACATCACTTACCTAAGCTCGCAAGACATTAGTCTAGCACTAAATGCAAAAGTAAGCATAGTGAAAAATCAATTTGCATGTTATGCTCTGTAAGTGTGATTAATATATTAATCAGATGCAAGAATGAAGCCATCAAAGTTGGCTCTTGTGGTGACCTGAGTCAAGCAAAAGGACCATCATATCTTGCACTTTGTGTCCAGTACTTGCCAGCTAAAGTCCAGTACTTGTCACTCACAGCTACCTATTGTTGTGATAATCAGAGGTTTAATGCTTCTCAAAATGAAGGTTCTGTTGTGAGTGAAAATGATTAATAGTACTATTTTTTTTCTGTGAATTTATTTAAACTACATCTAGCCTAGAAGCCGCCTAACTTTGATAAACCCTGTGTTAATTATAAATAAAAAAGAATGTCCTTGTGCATATCCTACAGCATCAGTTATGATGTTACTGATACTTTGAATGAAATTAAATTACTGCTGTTCATTCATTAAACACTTCCTCAGACATTTGGGGCGGGGATTGAGCTAAAGCTCCATTTCTGTCAAACCCCAGCATATCTACTATACCTGGACATGAACCTGACAGAAATGGAGAATTGCAAGAAATAGAACAATATATGGTAGGAAGAAGCTGGAAGCAGAGAAAAATGAGATTTCTGTGCCTCTTAAAATAATGTCAAGTAGATTGATCTTTACCTAGCATATTGTAAATTTCTTCTGTTACTTTCTATGTACAAGTGGAATGGGGACTACTGACAGAATTGATTCCCCTTCTCGCACCACTCTTCATTTGCCACAAATTTGTTTTAAAGAGTTAGTAAATCTTCTTGAGCAGATTTGAGCATTATACAGGGAATTAGAGACAACTGGGAGTCCCCCACTCAGCTTTTGAAGCTTTTCTTCATAAGGGAGATATTTATATGATGTGGCCATTTCAGTTTTCTGCTGTCATTTTTAGTTTTCCAATATCTTTGTGAAAATGCACTCAGTATTCTAACATGATATATACTTTTATACAATGGTGGTATTGTGCTGTTTTATTTTCCATCTCTTTTGAAATAAGCAGCGAGTTTACCTTTTGAATTATACCTCTGTAGTCTTTGTGAGGTTTCCTCTGTTTAGGATTTTATCCCTAAATATGTGTGTATAATATTTTTCTCTTGTGCATAGATACATAATTTGGGATACATAAGGATCAGTACTTACAGAATAGAGTTCACTGTTAATACATAGAACCCATCATAATACTATAATGTAACATGGTAATTTATTTTTAACTGCTTTTTCAAGCCAAAAGCCCTCTCAGGGTTTTCACAAATAAGATCATAGAACAATTTAAAAGAAAAAATAATGTTTATTATAACTATATAAAACATTTCATTCCAAGTCACCCATTGTGTATCATGATTTCTCTGAATTTAATTTTTGTTGTGATATGTATATATTATATATGTATATATGCATTTTCAGATGTGACAGAGATAAGTAGTCTTTGGCAGAATAGAGAGTCTACCCCTGAAGAAGAGGAAGCTGCAGTTAAACTGCAGGCTGCATGGAGAGGAACCTATGTCAGGCTATTGCTGAATGGCAGAAAACCAGGTTAGGATTCTCCAAGTTAATCTATTCACTCTTTACTTTTAAAACAGTGGAGTGTTTTAATGGGATGTATGGGATGAAATTTATCAGGAGAAATGTAAAATTATTTATTACTAATTCTTACATGATGTGTCAGAGATGCATCCAACTCTAAGCAGCTTACTATATGTTCAACTAAAGATAGAAACTAAAACATAATCCTGTTGGGAACAAGTCTTATGAGGAATAGAAAAAAATATACTGACATGGAGATGGATTCAGAAGTCACCACATATCTTCCAGATTTAATTCCAATAAATAAGCTTGTAGCACATTCTATTAGTAAAAGCTCAATTTACTTGAAACGGTATACAATCAGCTAATCAAAGACGCAACAATTAAAATTTCCAGGTATAACTATCTGATCTACCACCAAACAATTAAAAAGCTGAGCAAACCATTTATGTAAAACATCTGGGCAATTATTAGTTAGACAATAGAAATTAGTAAGTGCTACGCTATTATAATTTGCCTCCTGTCCCATACTATGAAGATTTTTGAGAAAATTTTGGACCAACCCATTCGCAACATTGTCCAACTTACCATCAACCAATGTGGCTTCATTAAAGGATGTGGGACGATTGATGCCATTTTGCAGCTCATCAGCTTATAGAGAAACATGGAGAGAAGACCCAACCATTGCACATGGCATTTCTAGACCGGGAAAAGGCATTTGACCGTGTTCCACACCAATTGATTTGGTATACCCTCTGTGACCACGGGGTGCCTGAATTACTTATTGACTGGGTCAAAATGCTATATAAGAACACTAGTAGCCATGTGCAACGTCCAGCTGGCCTCTCTAACAGTTTTCCGGTGACAGTTGGAGTGCACCAAGGCTCCGCGCTGTCGCCGCTCCTATTTATATTAGTTATGGATACCATCACATGGGACCTGCAGCGAAATGCACCCTGGACCATACTCTACGCTGATGATGTCATGCTTGCGTCTACCACTAGGAATGAACTGCAGTGGTGAGTACAGGCATGGAACCACCGTCTCAGCCATTTTGGACTTTGCCTGAACATAAAGAAAACTGAGTACCTAGAGACCGTAACCACCCATGGAACGCTCCAAATAAATGGAGAAAACTTAAAGAAGGTCGATATCTTCCGATATCTTGGCTCCCATCTCCAAGGCAACGGTGGCATCAGCGGTGACGTGCGAGCAAGGGTGAATGTGGCCTGGCTGTGTTGGCGAGAACTCACCGGTGTGCTTTGTGACAAACAAATGCCAATCCGTCTCAAATCTAAGATCTATAAGACAATTGTCCGCCCTGTGGCATTGTATGGCACCGAGTGTTGGGCAGCAACAAAGAGTGTAGAGAGCCGTCTCCATGTTATGGAAATGCATATGTTCCATTGGATATCGGGCATCTTCCTACTCGACTACATCACAAATGATGCCATTCAACAACAGCTAGGTGTGTCATTAATTACAGAGAAGATGAGAGAAAGCCAGCTTAGTTGGTTTGGACATGTCCTTAGAGCGGCACCTTCCACTGTCGCCAAAATAACTTACCATCTAAAAATCGATGGCCGACAGCCACATGGGTGACCAAAACAGAGATGGCAAGACACCATCAATAAGGACATGCAAATTGTTGGGCTACACCCTGAGGATGCGGATGATCGGGCAAAGTGGTGTTTCAAGATCCAAAAAGCAAACCCCGCGAAAATAGCGGGTAAACGCTAGGAGGAGGAGGAGGAGGAGGAGGAGGAGGAGGAGGAGGAGGAGGAGGAGGACTCTATTATTATAATTATTAATATTAAAAACTATCCTTCTGAATCACCTCTTAACAAGTTTGGAATTACTACTCATGATTATTTTATCTATCCATTTCCATGAGCCAAGCATAAAAAAAAAATAGATTTATTTTTTTAAAAACAGTCAATATTTCACATAAAAAGTTTTCAAAATACAAAATAAAATTAACACATTTTAGAACCGCAGTATAGACCTTCAACTAAAAGGTCCATCTCCAACTTAAGAAATAATAAAATAATAAAATAAATAAACAGACTACTATTTCTTGATCTTTTGATCCCAGGGAAAAAAATGGTCAGCAGCTTCCAGATCAGAGAATTTATTCATGCCAATATCTAGGCATAAGCAAAAAGTAGCTAGGTATAGAAAATAAGTTTCATCCTCTTTTGTCTTGCTACTAAATTTGCCCCATTATACAGTTTATGTTTCTTAATTACCCCCCCAAAACCATTATCTTCATGGCTTTCAGTTTGAAAGATCCAACATGTCCCAACAGTAGTAAAATATTACCATTCATTATGCATCTGAGAAACCAAACATGAGGCTGGGTCTCTGGGATATATGGAATCTGTAACATATACAGTACTACAGTTTCTATTTCCAACTTACCTCCAGGCTGAAGTGAGAAAATCTCACATAAGATTTTTTTCATAAACAATACCAATCACTGCTGAGCAAAATAGTGAATGTTCAGAAAAATATAGATTATTTCTACATAACAAGCCCTATAAAATTATTCATCCTGAACATCCTTATTCCCTTTCAACAGCTTGTCAAAGTGTTTTGTGCCTTCTTTATCAGCACATTCAAGTTGATTTATTCCTTCCTCATGAGATATAGTAACCATCTCTTTAAGGTCTTCCATGTCCTTATCAAGAAAATCATGTTTTCTTTCAGCAGCCATTTTAAAAGATTCTACAATACCTTTTAATCACTGAAGCTCTGTAGTTCTGTAATTGTTTAAATAATGAGAAAGAGCTTGGTTGTTTGTTTGCAGACGTTTCATTATCCAACTAGGTAACATCATCAGTGGGAGTAAGTGTGGGGTTTGCTGCCTGTTTATATAATAGTAGCTTGCCTTGCCAGTGTTGGTGGAGCTGTGTCCTGTTCTGACTAAGATCCAATGCAGGAGGGGGTGATATAAATAATCTTTATTCACAAAGAGTACACACCCAATGAGCACTATAAGCATACGGTTATATATTGCTGAGCAGAGGGGCTGGAGACAGGCTGGCGAGGAGAGCCCCTCGGGGTCCGCCTGGGTCCCTTTCGCCCCGTCCCCCGTCAGACGCACCCCCCGCTTACACCCCATGGGAAGGGAAGGCATGTCTTCTCCCAGCTCCGTGGACATGATTGAAACCCCCCTGTGCTCAACTTTGAAGAAATCGACTACAAAGAGATTGAGGTGGAAGAGGTTGTTGGACAAGGAGCCTTTGGAGTAGTTTGCAAAGCAAAATGGTGGGGAAAAGATGTGGCCATTAAGCAAATAGAAAGCAAATCTGAACGAAAAGCCTTCATTGTAGAGCTTCGACAGTTGTCACGTGTGAATCATCCTAATATCGTCAAGTTGTATGGAGCTTGTTTGAATCCAGTATGTCTTGTAATGGAATATGCTGAAGGAGGTTCTCTCTATAATGTCCTGCATGGTGCTGAGCCTCTGCCTTACTACACTGCTGCACACGCAATGAGTTGGTGTTTACAATGTTCCCAAGGAGTAGCATACCTTCACAGCATGAAGCCGAAGGCACTCATTCACAGGGACCAAAAACCACCAAATTTGCTCTTGGTGGCAGGAGGGACTGTTTTAAATATATGTGATTTTGGTACAGCATGTGATATTCAGACTCACATGACCAATAATAAGGGCAGTGCTGCTTGGATGGCACCTGAAGTTTTTGAAGGTAGCAGTTACAGTGAAAAATGTGATGTATTCAGCTGGGGTATTATTCTTTGGGAAGTAATTACCCGCAGAAAACCTTTTGATGAGATTGGTGGTCCTGCTTTTCGGATCATGTGGGCAGTTCACAATGGTACCCGGCCACCACTGATAAAAAATTTACCCAAGCCTATTGAGAGCTTAATGACTCGGTGTTGGTCTAAAGATCCTTCACAGAGACCTTCCATGGAGGAAATTGTCTTTTTATAAAATTTATGGATGATCTCTGGTGACAGCGGGATGGAGGGAGTGCGTCCATCCTGGCTCTCTTAGATCTCTCAGCAGCTTTCGATACCGTCAACCACGGTATACTTTTGGGGTGGCTCAGGGAGTTGGGGGTGGGCGGCGTAGTTCTGTGCTGGTTCGCCTCCTTCCTCTGGGGCTGTTCTCAGTCGGTGTTGATAGGGGAGGAAAGGGCTGACCCGCGACCCCTGACTTGCGGGGTGCCGCAGGGGTCGGTTCTCTCTCCTCTCCTATTCAACATCTACATGAAGCCGCTGGGCGAGATCATCCGTCACCATGGGATGAGGTATCACCAATATGCTGATGATAACCAGTTGTACATCTCCATCCCGGGTGAAGTAGGTGATGCGGTCGATGCCTTATCTCAGTGTCTGGAGGCTGTGGGGGTCTGGATGGGGAACAACAGGCTTCAACTGAACCCTGGTAAGACGGAGTGGCTGTGGATTGATGGCCCCCCTAAATCCGGGAAGTTGTCATCTTTGGTTCTGGGTGGGGTTGCACTACCTCACTCGGACCCAGTGCGGAACCTGGGGGTCCTCCTGGACTCACGACTCCTGCTCAAAGAGCAGGTGGCAGTCGTGGCCAGGAGAGCCTTTGCACAGCTGCGAGTTGTGCGCCAGTTACGCCCTTTCCTGGATCGGGAGGCCCTCCGAACAGTCACTCATGCCCTTGTCATCTCCCGTATAGACTACTGTAATGCACTCTACATGGGGCTACCCTTGAAGAGTATCCGGAAGCTTCAGCTGGTACAGAATGCGGTGGCGCGAGTAGTTATGAGTGCCAGGAGATCGGCACATGTAACACCTCTGCTTCGCGAGCTGCATTGGTTGCCAGTTTGCTTCCGGGTCCAATTCAAGGTGTTGGTGATTACCTTTAAAGCCCTATATGGCATAGGGCCAGGATACCTGAGGGACCGTCTCGTCCCGATAACGTCGGCCCGCCCCACCCGTGCATGCAGGGAGGGCATGCTCCGGACCCCCTCAACAAGAGAATTCCATCTAGCGGGGTCCAGGAGGCGTGCCTTCTCTGCGATAGCGCCCGCCTTATGGAACATCTTGCCCCTGGAGGTGAGGTTGGCCCCTTCACTTCTGGCCTTTTGGAAGGCCCTTAAGACCTGGCTCTGCCACCAGGCCTGGGACAACAGAGGCGATAGTGCCTCCTGGGGTTGGCTGGCCCCGTAGCAATAGGATCTGTGCTACGATTCCCTACCCATCTTTGGATGTTATTTATTATATTGGTTGTATTTTAGATATTTTAAATTGTATAGTTTTTGAATTTTAATTGCTGTAACCCGCCCAGAGTCCCTTGCATGGGAGATGGACAGGGAATAAATTGGAATAAATAAATAAATACGGTTCTGGAGCACAATTGTATAGCAAATACCAGCATGAGCACGGGAAACCGCCATGTGGCAGCTAGTCAGGTCCTTGTGTTGTAGTCTAGCGCGGTAGCAAACGAGTCAGATCTGGAGCCTGATGCGATAACTAGACCCGGCTTGAGATCGTGGACGAACGCAGCAGGAGGGCAAGCTTGAGATCCGGGACTGGCACGGTGGCGGGGCGAGGCTTGAGCTCTGAACCCAGCGTGGCGGCAAGGCAGGGCTGTAGTTCAGGGTCCGACGCAGCAACGAGGCAAGGTGGAAACTCCCAGACTGGCGCGGCGGCAAGGCAGGGCTGGAACTCTTGGACTGGCACAGCGGTGATGCAAGACGAGGAGTCCTCTTTTGGCACAGTGGCAAGGCAGGGCTCGATCTCGGAAACTGGAGCAGCATCAAGGCTAGGCTCGCGGGCAAGGTCCAGAGTGTCGGCAAGGCAGGGCTCGAGGTCAATGGCTGGCGCAGCAGCAGGGCAAGGTTCAGGGTCCATGTCTGGAGCGGAGTCTCGAGACGTTGGCGTACCCCACGTAGAACGGCTGTCTCCGGCAACCTGTGCAGGCTCCGTAGCCTTTTTATTTCTTCAATTTTTGCACCGTTTGCAGGCGGGAGCCAATCACGCTTCACGCTGTTTGGCCCGCCTTCCCAACCTCCTTTTGCGCAGGCTGATAGGTGGAGGTAGTTCTTCCTCCTGGCTTTCCCCAATCAGTGACTCTTAAATCCAACGCACCACCTGGTTTGAATTTCGCCCCTTCCCAGCTTTTTCCTGCTCTTTCCCTTACCGGCCCGTCCTCCTCCAACTTGGACTCAACCTCCATCCTGACAGGGTGTGGTTTTCTCCTTGGTAGTTCCTTGATTAGGGTATTGTTTTCTGTTTGTTTGATTGTTTGTCTGCTATTAATCCCTTCTTTCTGGGTGTAGGCTACTGGAGAGGATGTGTTCTGGTCGTTTTGTTTCCTTCTTAGCTTTCTTATTGTCTCTTTTGAATGGTGTGTAAATGTGGTTTATCTCTCTGTGTCTATTGATGGCTGATGTGTCTGAGTGCCAAGCTTCCAGGAATTCCCTACCGTTTTTGGATTTAGCTTAGTCTAGGATGCTCACAGTTTCCCAGTTGAAACTATGGTTGAGCCTGTCCATGTATTGTGCGATTAAAGAGTTTTCATCATGTCTTCTGACTGCTAGTTGGTGTTCGTGGATGCGTTCTGCTAGTCTTCTGCCTGTCTGTCCTACATAGTGGCTGTTACAGTCCTTACACTGTATGTTGTAGATGGCTCCTGTTTTTTCTTCTTGGGCTACTGCGTCTTTTGGGTTACTTAAGATGTTTTGTAGGGCTTTAGTTGGTTTGTGTGCTATGGTGATGCCGTGTGGTTGTAATAGTCTGTTGGTTGTTTCTGAGATGTTTTTGATGTATGGTAGTGTTATCTTTTTCACAGCTTGTGTTGGTTGTGCTGTAGTGGGTTGAGTGGTCAGGCACTTTTTGATAAAGTTACGTGAGTATCCATTTTGTTGGAAGATATTGTGTAGGTGGTTTTTTTGAAGAGTTTTGAAAGTTACAAGCAATTCAATATTAAACATCATCTCTGATGAATCAGGAATATGTAACTTTTTCCAGGTCCTCAGAGGCAGGATGGGCTTCTTCAGATTCTTGAATTAGAGCTTGTTTTCCTTCACCTATACCGGACAAAAGGGGATAGAGGTGCTTGCTTTCTCTGATGCTGTGTTTTAGGACCCATAATTTACTCACAAACAACCGCCCAGAGTTCCCTTGTGGGGAGATGGAGCGGTATATAAATTGAAATTATAAATAAATAAATAAATAAATTACTTAGAAGGAGGAAACAAATATAATTGCCCACTTGTCAATTGAGTTACAAGGCAGTCCAGAATTAAGAGACAATCCCCATAATTATTGGGGAA
Organism: Charina bottae; assembly: GCA_023362775.1. NCBI lineage: Eukaryota > Metazoa > Chordata > Lepidosauria > Squamata > Charinaidae > Charina > Charina bottae. Next base: position 16,420,313 of record JALMGJ010000001.1, read on the forward strand.
GCTGAGTTCATAGATCAAGCAATTTCTATTAAAAGAACAGAAGTCCTCAGTATTACTTTCCCAATTTGCAACATTATATAGCATAAACTGATATTTAAACTGTTTCAAAGCTTTCCCACCTAAACTGTAAACTTATATTAAATTTTTTGAAAAATTATGCTTCAAAATATATATACACAAAGAAAATAACTATACACAGAGACATGCATAAAGTTCTGTATTGCAACAGCCCAAGAACAATGTTCAAGTAGCATTAAAAGCCTGCAGTCTAGAATTTCTCATGGTCATTTGGTGGGTGTCATCAGTGAATGAGCTTCAAACTTCAATAATAACATGCTGAGAAGATTGCAAATGCTAGATCACAGGGCCCCTTGCTACTTGCAACTTGAAGTGGGCAGTTTCACAGTAGAAACTCACTCCTGGTCCAGATAGTATAGATGGGATCCTACCTATTGCTACCACTTCTAGTTGCATAAGATTTTGTTAATTTCCTTCTGAAACTCCTCATCTCTATCAAAGAGAGTTTTTCCCATTAAAAAATCATTCTGAAAAGTTGAACTGGTATGTGAATGTACTTTTAAGTTCGAAAAATATTCAGGGAGTCACATGCCTGTTTTCTATTTGACTCTTGAAAAAGAGAACTAGTGAACTTTGGGGATACAACCAGTGATCACGAAAAGCATGATCACCACCACTCAAGATTGTGAGGTCATACAAGCAGAGTCAGCCTGATTCACATGTGCATGGATAAAGGAAAGAAAGGAAAAGTTCCCCTGTGCAAGCACTGAGTCATGTGACCCCTGGGGAGACGCCGCTTTTGCGACGTTTTCCTGGCAGACTATAGAGCGGGGTGGTTTGCCATTGCCTCCCCCGGTCGTAATTACCTTTCCCCCAGAAAGCTGGCTACTCATGTTACCGACCTCGGAAGGATGGAAGGCTGAGTCGACCTGAGCTGGCTACCTGACAACCAGCTTCCGCTGGGATCGAACTCAGGTCGTGGGGAGAGTTTTGGTTGCAATACTGCTGCCTACCACTCCAGCCACATGTGGCTCGCATGGATAAAACATTCAGATATTTTAAAGTCTAGCCTAGAATCTTGACTTATTTACAGAATTAGATAGAAAGTAACTTAAATCTATATGATACCTGGATAATACAGTTACCATTATATTACAAATATTTGTTGTGTGTGTATGTGGCAGACCATAGGTGATCTCTTTATTGTCCAACTCATGGGTAGGATATTCATATAAACATTTTTTTTCATCCTGTTTAAACAAAAATATCCTTCAGTCTAGATAAGCATCAAAATAGAATTTATTTTATTATCTTCTTGTCAATACCTAGAAATGGGAAGTATATTGAACACTTAGTAATGGTCTATTTTTTTTTCTTTTGTAATTTTAGGCACAAAGGAGAATGCTAAAGTGAAAGAAACACTTCAAAAGTTGTGGGCTCTAATTGAGCCAAATTTTGAACAATGTTCTTTGATGCTTTTGAGGTAATATCTCTCGTACTTCCAGCAAGATCATATCTATCAAACCCATTTGTCCCTTTTGGGGAGAAGCATTTTTCCATAATATAGTCATTGTTATTTAATGTTGTATGTTTGTGTGCCATGTGTTCATCCTATATAGCACAGGCAGCATAACCTAGTTGTTTCATCATTGCCTCTAATAATATTCTTGTATACTTTTGTGCTGTCTTTTACAGAGATATATTTAAAAGTAAATGTAAGTCAGTTGAAAAATATCGTTGCTATGAAGATGAATGGACTAAGACATCTTTCGCTGATTATACTGTAACTTATGGGGATCAACAATCAAATGTTTGGTTTGTGGTCTTCAGGTGAGTTTATTATTGAGTTACATATAACCCACCAGCAATCTTAAGTAAAACTTGTTTTACAGTTAATTCTCTTAATATGCTTGAGACCCAAATATCCACATATCGAAGTTTCCTTTTCTATGTTCCCCTCTCCTGATCTCAAATATATTAATATGCTGCCTTATAACTAAAAAGTGTGTCCTTTCAGGCAAATCTCAGCAATCTCTTTTTCTGAAAAAATTCTTTCAATATCTCCTTTCATACCACAAACATGAAAGAGTGAATTTCCTTATAAACTAATTAAGTATGATATGTGGAAAGAAACTTCTTATTGATGACTTCCTTGGCAATTTTTGATTTGAAAACAAATAAAAACTTTCATTTTTTTCCCTTTTGACCTGGGAAATGAACATTTATAAACATTTTCTTTTAAAAGCCAAGCTTTTTTGTAAAGTGCTATTTAATTAATTAATTAATTAATTAATTAATTAATTTATATGACCGCCCATCTCCTCAATGGCTGCTTCAGAACTCTCAATCTAATGTGCATTTCATATGCCAACTGTCCAAAAACTGCAGGGCAATTCTTGGCAGCTTATATACCAAAATATTAATTTAAATGTTTGTATGTTTGTTTATATTTTCTATGTTTGGTAAAAGTGTTTTACTGTAGTTCAGTGTGAAAATTTAACAGCATTATGGGTACACATGCAAACAAATTAGAAATAGACATATTCAGCAAATCCTAATATAAAAGACGTTACTTTTAACCTTCCTTTTTATTGTAGGGAAATATTTTACGTTCCAGAAGACATGATTATTGTAGCAAAAGTTTATTCAACCATACCAGCCTGTGTATTGCATGTTGTTGACAATGACACATTGCAGGAAATTCCCCGGGTCTTTCTCAGAGTTGCACCATATCTTTATACAAAGAACAAGGTGAGAAATATAAACACCTTTATACTAATCTTCATATTACTGCCATTCATTCATTCATTCATTCATTCATTCATTCATTCTCTCTCGCCACACACACAAACACAAACTCACACACACATATATACTAAGAGTGTGTAATACAATTCAAACTGGAGATTCAACATTCAAAGAGAAATCTGTAGCTTGAATCATGTCAACTGGATTTCTATTTTCTCAGTGGAAACGTTTCGCTCCTTATCCAAGGAGCTTCTTCAGTCTGAGCAAAGTTGGTAAGGGAATCCTTTCGCCGCGGTAAGAGCGGCGAAACGTCAGTATTTCTCCGCTCTTATTGCGTCCGCAGAATGCCGCCCAGCAGCCCTGTTCAGGATCACCCGATCCCTTTTGGGGAAAGGTGATTCGGAAAATCACCTGCAGGGACGTGCTGAGGAATTCTCCAGGCACCTGCAGGATAAAATCGCTCGGATTCGCTCTAAGTTAGACTCTAAGCGTGGAACATCGTCTGGGGAGATGCCTGAGGTACGTACTTACCCGGTTATCTGGGAACAGTTCGACCCTGTTGGGCCTGAGGAAGTGGAGAGGATCCTCCGGACTGTAAATGCCACCACATGTGATTTAGATCCATGTCCCTCCTGGCTGGTGCAATCAGCTCGGGAGGTGACGTGTGGCTGGGCCCAGTCGATGATAAATGCATCCTTGCAGGAGGGGGTGTTTCCGACTGTCTTCAAGGAGGCATTGGTGCGCCCCCTCCTCAAGAAACCATCACTGGACCCTGTTATACTGGACAATTTTCGTCCAGTCTCCCACCTTCCCTTTATGGGGAAGGTGGTTGAGAAAGTGGTGGCGTTGCAACTCCAGAGGATTCTTGATGAAACGGATTATCTAGACCCCTTTCAGTCAGGTTTCAGGCCAGGATATGGGACGGAAACAGCATTGGTCGCGCTTATGGATGATCTTTGGCGGGAGCGGGATGGAGGCAGTGCATCCATCCTGGCTCTCCTTGACCTCTCAGCGGCTTTCGATACCATCGACCATGGTATCCTTTTGGAGCGGCTCAGGGAGTTGGGGGTGGACAGCGTGGTTTTGCGCTGGTTCGCCTCCTTCCTCCAGGGCCGCTCCCAATCGGTGTTGATAGGGGAGGAGAGGTCGGGTCCACGGCCCCTCCTTTGTGGAGTGCCGCAGGGCTCAGTGCTCTCTCCTCTCCTGTTTAACATCTACATGAAACCACTGGGCGAGATCATCCGTCTCCATGGGATGAGATATCATCAATATGCTGATGATACACAGTTATACATCTCCATCCCGGGAGAAGTAAGTGATGCTGTGACTACCCTGTCCAAGTGCCTGGGGGCTATTCAGGGAAGGATTTTCCAAGTTGGCATAAATGGGGTCAAGGAGTCCATTTATGCCAACTTGGAAAATCCTTCCTTGAATAGAGGTGGGGGCCTCAGGCACAATCTTTCCCCCATCTTCCTCCCCGCTTTGTCTTCTGTGCCTAGGAAGATTAAGACCATTTCACAAGCTCAACAGCAGCATGGTGATCTTAACGATCCTCCTTTAGATGATAAAAGGACTTAAAATAACATCTCAATATAACCATGACCTAGCCCCAGGTGTAAGGTCACACAGCTACCTAGAAACATATTTAGGATTCCCCTACCAACTTTGCTCAGACTGAAGAAGCTCCTTGGATAAGGAGCGAAACGTTTCCACTGAGAAAATAGAAATCCAGTTGACATGATTCAAGCTACAGACAATTCCACCTGGATGACTGAGAACCTTCATAGACATATTCAAAGAGAAAATGATTCAATATCTGATGACAAACTGATTAGATTTGAACTGTTTTGAAATTTAATTTAATTTAATTTAAATCTTAAATTAATTCAAGGATCAATTCAAAAGCAAATTCATTGATAGGCTATACTAGAAAAACTTCCAATCTCTTGAAACTTTCATTTTTTATAGAATTTATTTCATTTCATTTCATTTTTTTCATCATATTTATATAGCCGCCCATCTTACATACATGACTCTGGGCAGTGTACAATAAAAACAAACCATAAAAACAAACATTAAAACTTATAATAAAAACATTAATATTAGTAAAAAAAAAAAAAACTAGGAGAGAGCATTAATGGTCTCAAGGAGAGAGCATCTTTAACATTATGTGCAATGTAGCCATCTCATCAGTTCTCCATTTCCCTGAGATCCCCATGCCTGCTGACATAGCCACTTTTTAAGGGACTTCCAGAAGGTTGGCAGGGATGGGGCCAGTCTCACTTCAGGGGAATGATGTTCCACAGGGTGGCACCATGGCAGAAAAGGCTCCTCTCCTGGGTCCCGCCAGATGTAACTCCTTGGTAGATGGGACCCGCAGCATACCCCTTCTACCAGATCTGATGGGATGGGCAGACATAATCAGGAAGAGGCGGTCCCTCAAATACCCTGACCCCATGCCATGAAGGGCTGAAATGGGGTGAAAATAGCGGGTGATATATTTTAACCCTGGAAATACAATGAACAGATTGGATCTTTCTTTCATATCTGGTGGCAATGTTGCAAAGCTCAACAATATTGGAAAATAATTCATTGTAAAATAGAACAAATTTTGAAAGTCAAAATTCCGTTACAATCTGACATATTTTTTATTAAACTTCACCAAAACACACATTTCTTCAAAATACACTGAACTGGCAGTGTATACGGTATATATATAATAGCTGCAAGGATTTTATACACTTTTTATTGGAAAAGATCTCTGATCCCCTCTATGAAAAAATAGTTTATTAAATTGTGGGAATATGTTTTGATGTCTAGAATAACTTCGTATGTAAACAAATAAATCTTACATACAATTCAATCTTATATGGAAACCATTTCTGGACTACAATTATACATAGAGAATTATGAGACATCCCAAATTTGGGCTCTAGAGTTTTTATTTCAATCTGACATATAGCCTACATAGTATTTGCAGTATTATAGCCTACATATTATCTTTCAATATATTGTTTACTGTTTGTAGCTTTGTTCCTCCTCTTATTAATTCAATTGTATTAATCAGTTTTACAGTTCAATAGAAGCACCTCTTGACTAGAAATTGGATATGAAATGTCTTATAGTACTCTAAATTGTTAATAGTGTACTGTATTAGAATATATTTGCCATATGATATTTTTGATCTGCTAGTTATTTGCGATTTGTTACTTATCCACCAAATTCTATGGTTTGTATTTTTTCCTTCCTTACTATTTTCTCAATATTCTTTTCAATGTGTATTTGTATCAGTATTACTTATTTTCCTTTTTTCTTGAAATAATAATAATAATACATTTTAAAATAACTTTAACACTGCCAATGTTCAGTTATATAACTGTAAAGATTTTACCACAGCAACATTTTGAAATAGTTTTCCTATACTTCTTTTAAGGAAGAGAAAACAAGGATGAAGAAAGGTCAGCAAAGCAATCTCTAGATTGCAGTGTAATTAATCATATAGAGGTTGCCTGAATCAATGCAGAAAGTGTCCTAGTGCAATTCAAAAATATATTTTTTCTAAAATATTTTAAACTATGGGCATTGACCTTTCTGGGGTGCTACGGACTTCTGCTTTGCTGCTCTTGGTCCCTGTATTTTTGGGAGGATGCCTGGATGATTGGCATAGCTGGTTGGCAAGCTTGGCCTCCCTCCTAAAAAGGACCCTCTCAGTCCTTCCCTGGCCTTGATGGGATAGAACTCATTGACAAAGTATGAACAATTCTAGAAAGAACTCAGAAGAATGGCCACTGACTTGCCCTTGTGAGATGGTATAGCTTTGCTGCCTCTCATCACTGGGTTTTCTGGGGTGCCAGGAAGGTTGGCATGTCAGTTGACAAGCTTGATCCTCTAGTAAAGGACACCCTAATCACTGGCAGGTTATCACTTGCTGGTAACACAATTCTGTTAGTTTATTAGGAGAGGCAGGAGAAGCAGGATGGAAAATTGACGTATACAGCCATAGAGATCGTAAAAGATAGAGTCTGCCAGAAACAAAGTGCATTTGTAGCCTTGGCACTCCCCCCTATTTTAACTTTAGGCCAGCACCTGTTATCCTGGGCCCATTCAGGCATTGCACATTTTCAGGGAGAATGGGGGCTAAGTTAAATGCCTAATGGTATGTGTTCCATAGTTTGCAATGATCCCAGGGTCATTTGTGGTTTACATAGGCTGACCATACTGTCCCATTATTTCACAATTTCTGGAGCATCCTGTCGTTATAGTAAAAATCTCAATTTTGTCCCGTTTCTGAAAGTTTCCTGGCGAAGCGCACACACGTGCACGCCCCACGCCCCCTCACACACGCATATGCCCACACGCCACCCACGCCCCCTCACCCACCCACCCACGCACGCGCCTGCACGCCCACTTTGTCCGGCGACGTTTTTGCCTCAAGGAAATATGGTCAGCCTAGGTTTACAGTGAAACAATGTGCAAATCATACTTGAGTTTGGGTTTAGTTCTTGTGAAGATCTCAGAGATCCAGGCTGAGCTACAAAAAAAAGTAACTCCAATATATGGATATATAAGTACAAGTATCAACTTCACCATTTTCACAGGGAACACTGTTTATTAATGCCACTTGTTTTAAATAAAATATGCAGCTTTTGTGAATGCATATTGCAACACATATGTGTTGGCTGAAATGGGCTGCAGTTGTAGCAAATAAAAAATAAGGAATAAAATGTGCAAGTTCAATATTTTTGGTCTGTCAATAATCTCAAAAATGTACAAAATATTAATTCAAAACAATTCTATAAATACACAAAACAAAAAAATTATTAACAATTGGGAAAGAAATTTAGGCCATAAAATTCAAATTGAAACATGGGAAAAAATATGGCAAAAAGATTTAAAATTTACCTTGAATTATAACATGAAAGAAAACTTTTACAAAATGATGTATAGATGGTATATAACACCAATTACTTTATCCAAAATGAATAATAGTATATCAGACAAGTGTTGGAAGTGTAAAAAAGAATCAGGAACATTTTTCCACCTATGGTGGTCATGTAAAGAAACAAAAAAATATTGGAAAAGAATACATCAAATAATAAATGAAATTTTAAAAAAAGACTTAAATATGGAACCAGACATGTACCTATTAGGATTTTTAAAACCTGAAATTTGTAAAGAATATGGAAAACAACTATTTTATTTAATAATTGCGGCAAGAATTACATTTGCGAAATACTGGAAAGAAGATTATATACCCACAAATGAAGAGTGGTTATTAAAAACAATGGATTTAATTCAAATGGCAAAATTAACAGATTTAATAAATAACAAAAACCAAGAAGAATTTAATTTATGCTGGGATCCATTTTATAGATATATAGAAAAAACTCAAAAAATACAAATAATAAATTAATTGTAAATAAGATAAAGACTAGTAAAAATAGTAATTATGTAGAATCTATTATAGTAAACCTTTGAAGAGAAAGTTGGAAGTTCATTTTATATTGTTGTCCTTTACGTGTTGTATTTTATATTTTTGTATTGTTTACTTTAAAATTAAAATAATAAGGAATAGAGAATTAGGGGATTACAGAAAGAGGAGAAGGGAAAAAAAGAGGAAGATGAGATCTCAGAAGGTAATAGTATGTTGAGAGAAGTAGGAGGTAAAGAGTTAAAGGCTGAGTGTTAACTGAAAAACACTCAGAAATGGGAAAGATAACCAGAATGTCTATGAAGGTTCTCAGTCATCCAGGTGGAATTGTCTGTAGCTTGAATCATGTCAACTGGATTTCTATTTTCTTAGTAGAAACGTTTCGCTCCTTATCCAAGGAGCTTCTTCAGTAGAATGATGAAACGTCTTAGTAGACGTTTCTACTAAGAAAATAGAAATCCAGTTGACATGATTCAAGCTACAGACATAACCAGAATGTGTTGGAATGGTAGAAAAGGTTAGAGGTATGGAAGAAAGAAAAGAATTCAGATTTTAAAGAAAGTGTAAAGAAGAAAAAATATAGAAGAAAGGGTAGAGGGTAGAGCTGTAATCTTTCTAAAGGTTGTTAATATATCAATGTATACACTTAGAAAACACACGATATATTGTATAATGTATAATATGTGTTATATGTTGTATTGTATTGTTGTTGATTTATGTCTACATTATTGATGTTTGAATAAAAATCTATTTTTAAAAAAATATATATATTTTTGGTCTGTGGTTAGCCTTAATTTAAACCTTATACACAGCATACAAAAGTTACTCCTCAGTGTTTTAAATAAATAGGGTTTTTTGGTTAAAAACATTTCCCAAACTGGGTATTGTACAAATGTTCAGATAGGATTTTCCATGTTCTAGTAATCATGCATATTCTAAGATCGTAGTTGCTATGTTTTTGGTCTTGTGCCTTAAGTATCATTTTAAACATTTCAATTTCTGTCAAAAAAAAAATTTTTTTATTTTAGAAAGGATATACTTTCATGGCTGAAATTCAGACTGGTGAATCACCTGTGATGGCTGGGAAAGTAAGGCTTCGGCTCTTAAGTTCTTACACTCCCCTTCCATTTCTCTCTCGTGAAGCTGTAAACAACATGTATGCTGTTAAAGAAGTTAAAGACTATTATCTACCAAATGATAAGCATATTATATTCAGGTAAAATTTGCAAAGTTATTTACATATTGTTTTTTTGAGTATACATTTATGCACACAAATTATTTTTAGTATGTTATAGCAGAGGGCTGCACAAGTACTTGAAAAGGGGTATTTCACATGTGGAGATGCTCAGGAGCAGCTTACAAAGCAGTTGTGCAAGCCTTGAAAAAGACACAATTTGCACAGTCTCTCTCTCTCTCTCTCTCTCTCTCTCTCTCTCTCTCTCTCTCTCTCTCTCTCTCTCTCCCTCCCTCCCTCTCTCCTCTCTCCTCTCTCCTCTCTCCTCTCTCCTCTCTCCTCTCTCCTCTCTCCTCTCTCCTCTCTCCTCTCTCTCTCTCTCTCTCCTCTCTCTGTATAATAAGCCAAATCCAGGTGATATTACAATTAATAATGGAATGAAAGTTGGTAAATGTTAACAAATGCACTAAAAACTACTTCAGTTCAATCTGAAATTCTTTCCATGATATGCATTTCATTATAGTATTTTTCAAATAAATAACATTAATTAAAAATATTAAAGATTAAGGAACATGACCCAAGTACTGCTAGGTATTTGTTTAGATCATGCAATATTAGAAGGCAGCGTGAATAAAAGAATAGCTTTCCAGTGCACAGTTTTTGTTACTGGATATGATGAATAAATGCACAAAAGGAAAAGAGAGGCACACTAGTATGCCATAGCCTCATGGCCAAGAGGAAACAGGATGGGCTGAACTATTTCAGATTACAGGTGAGAGTATAAAGTTTACACTGTAAATAAAAACTAGAGTGATGGGCTTATAAGATAGTTAATTTTTTTCCATGGAGATTGTTCAGAAATTGTATTTCCTATCAGCAGCCGGATTCTTACAGCTTCATTCTGTTCCACATGTATAGATCACACCTAATATAAGAAAACTGAAGCTCTATGAAAGCAGAAAAACTAAAATTCTATGAAGATAATGGAAGCTGTGGGACACCCGTTAAGATTCCCCTGAGAACAGCTTATTGGGTAGAAACTATTCAAGACAGCCTTCCCTAATCTGGTGCCCTTGGACTGACTCCCATATCCCAGCCATTGGTTGTACTTTGGGGGGATTATTGGAGACATAGTACAAAACATCAGATGGGGATCAAATTGGGAAAAGCTATTCAGTGTATTTATTTATTCTGTTGTTCATTCTCACTGAAACGTTATTACTAATGTGTAAGAAATAGCCTTTCACTTTCTTTTGAGACACTTTTAAATATTAAATATTAACTCCACTTTCATTGTGATACTGTAACTTTGGTGTCTTATCGTTTGTATAGCAGCAAGTAAGTTTTTCTAAATGCATATAATAACTTCCATATCAAACCTTATTTTCACAGGGCTTAAGAACTATAATGTTTTTAGAACTTTGACTTGCTGAAGAGAATTACATATGGCACTATTTATTACCTATCTCGATTTTTTCCCTTTAGATATTCAGTAAAAGTTACAATACCACTTATTGCTACTGTGCAGGTACAGACTTCTAAATTGGATACTATAATTAAACTACAAGTTCTGGATTCTGAGGAGGAGATGGCGAGCTCTACTGGGAAGGGTCATGCTATCATTCCTGCATTTCATTTCATATCTACTGAAAGGGCTTTAAGTAGCCTGTGTAAGTATTCTACGTTTTTGCTAGATGATGATAGATGATGATGATGATCTGGACTACATTTTAATGTATGTATCTATGTCAATAATGTTTGCACTAATAATTTGATTTGTTATGTCTCCTGCTGCAAAGCATAGTAGCTAATCAGTGTTTTATAAGGCACTGTTAATGGCTAGAAGTGGTTTCCTACAGTGGTTCCATGCTGCTGGCTTACAAGGAACTGCAGTAGCAAGGTACTTGCCATGTAACCTAGTTGTCTCATATAGGAAGTTAGTGCCTGATGCTGTTTCAGTCACATGAATAATTGGCTCCTCTTTTTGCAATCTTTTACATATTCCCAAATCAGATCCAGAAAAATGGGGGATCTTACTGAATAGTGTAAGGGACAGCTCTGCACCATGCATGGCAAATCAGCTAAAACCATATTCTTCCCCTTTCAGTTAGCTGGAGCATCTTGAGAACTCCCATCAATCAAAGTTTCCACAAAATCCAATCCATAATATTGTGTCATCAAGCAGTAAAAATTGAAGTGATAGACAAAAGGAAACTCCATAATCCATAATCCAGGGCTTCTCAAATGTTTCAGTACTGCAACTCTCTAAAATGATAAATGAATTTGTGTGACACCTCCCCCGCCCCAATTGAGGTTTGGGTTGGCAAGAAATAAATATATCAAATTTTAATCATTTTAATTTAAATCTATATATCAGAAGGGTTCTCAAACTTTGTGATATCACAGCTGGTCCTTGGTCTTGTGCAGGTAAATTGAGAAGCAAAAGAGCAAGTTTTGACAACATTCCCATTCTTCTTGGGCAATGCTACTAAGGTAAAATGTAAAAAAATGTAATCCTTGCTCTAAATTATTGGCATTTCCCTGACTTATAGTTTGATAACCCCAAAGTAATCTAGAGTAGTACATTTTTTTCAAGCATCTCTTCAAAGAAACCTGTTTTACTCACCTTTTGTTCCAGTAGAATAAAGAGTTTTGAGGTATGAATAAAGACCAATGAGATCACAACCCTTTAAAACAGTGAATCATTGAACATATATTTCCCTCATAGCTTGGGAATGTTTGTCTTCATATACGCCACCTTCTTCATCAAGATCATTGTCAGAGGCCCTTCTTTATGTATAGTGGCACAGTATATATGCCTTCTCAACTCCAGAGCCAGGGATCCAGAGTGCTGGAGACCTTGGGCTTAGGTTGATATTTTTAAATGCCAGATTGGTCTATAATAAATCTGTGATGGAATGGCTAACAGACCCTGAAACATACAGGAGGGAGTAGGACAATTACATGAGGGTGGAGGACCATTACAGAAATTATTATTTAGCCCTGGGAAGGGCTACTATTGTACTGTTCTCCTAGTTGCATGAGAGTGTTTGTTTGTTTGTTTGTTTGTTTGTTTGTTTGTTGAATTTCTATAACCCTACCAAGCTGCTTGATCTCATTCCAGAGGTGGATATCAGTTTGCTCAGGATGTTAGTACTAGGTGATTTTAAGCTCTAATCTCTGGGGTCAGCCATGGACAAGCCCAATACATACAGTTAGACACACATTAGGTCTCACTTTTACCTTGGAGCAGATGAGACATGATCTGGTGTTGGGAGATAACTTCCATCAGTCTCTTGTCAGGAACAGATCACTTCCTCATGATAATGGGAAGTGACCCCATTATCTGAAGCTATCCATCTCCACAGGGAGCAGGGGCCAATTGACAGCCTTTCCATATACCTGTTGGGTCTAGAGGATTTTTAGACAGTGCTTGGGGATTTTTCCAACAACCTGGAGGGCAGCTCTGTTGAGTGCCTTGTTAGGCTCTGGAACACAAAGTCAATGAGGGTCCTCAACAGGATTGCCCTTGAGCATCCTTTCCACTCCCATTGACCTTGAGCAGTTCCTTAGCCTTCCAAGGAGTTTCAGGAAATGAAGAGTTCCCTGGATGATGCTAATGGAAAACAAGCAGGTGTGACTGGACATGGGTATAAGCTGAAAATTGTGTGTTATTGCATCAGTGGAATATCAGCCAACTGCAGTACTAAAATGTCCTGGACCCTATTATGGAAATATGAGGTGGGAGAACCAATTAGTGTAAACTGCAAACTTGGATAAAATTCAACACCCCCTAATCACCACAATAAACCCTCTCTACCAGAGGTATCATCAATATGTTGGGTATTTCTACCCCAGGCCCAGTTGGAGATGTGATAGAAGTTCTAACCCAGTGCCTTGGGGTTATCAGGATTTGGATGGGGAGAAACAGGCTCAGACTCAACCGAAGCAAGACTACTGTTAATTCAGAAGCCAGGTCTAACTTCGCCTGTTGATGAAATTGTTCACCCCCAGAGAGAATAGGCTTGTAATCTAAATGTCATGAACTCACAACTTCTACTAGAAGAGCAGGTGAAAGTCATGGCCATGTGGGCTTTGATCAGCTTTGGCTGGTATACCAGTTGCAGCCTTACCTGGAATATGATGCATTGAGAACAGTTGCTTGTGCCTTTTTGTTTATTGTTTATTCGTTCAGTCGCTTCCGACTCTTCGTGACTTCATGGACCAGCCCATGCCAGAGCTTCCTGTCGGCTGTCACCACCCCCAGCTCCCCAAGGTCGAGTCCATCACCTCCAGAATATCATCCATCCATCTTGCCTTGGTCGGCCCCTCTTCCTTTTGCCTTCCACTTTCCCTAGCATCAGCATCTTCTCCAGGGTATCCTGTCTTCTCAGTATGTGGCCAAAGTACTTCAGTTTTGCCTTTAATATCATTCCCTCAAGTGAGCAGTCTGGCTTTATTTCCTGGAGTATGGACTGGTTTGATCTTCTTGCAGTCCAAGGCACTCTCAGAATTTTCCTCCAACACCACAGCTGAAAAGCATCTATCTTCCTTACCATGTCCCAATTAGATTACTTGTAATTAGATTACATTAGATTACAATTAGATTGTAATTAGATTAATTGTAAGGGCTTGTACCCTTACCATGTCCCAATTAGATTACTATATTTCATACTAGGTAAAGGTAAAAGTTCCCCCACACAGTTGTGTCCGACTCTAGGGGCCGGTGCTCATCTCCATTGTTAGCCAAAGAGCCAGCGTTGTCTGAAGATGCTTCTGCGGTCATGTGGCAGGCATGACGTGCGCGGAACGCTGTTACCACCCCACTGAAGTGGTACCTATTTATCTACATGAATTTGCATGCTTTCGAATTGCTAGGTTGGCAAGAGCTGGGGCGAGTGTGGAAGCTCATTCCGTCACGCGGGGCTAGGGTCTCGAACCTCCGAACTTTCAACCTTCCGATCGACAAGCCTGGGGTCTTAACCGCTGAGCCACCGTGCCCCCTAGATATTTCATACTAAGTGGGGCTTTTATCTCTAAAGCCCTATATGGTTCAGAGCCTGGGTATTTAAGAAGCTGACTCTCCCAGATAGAGTTTGGCCACCTGATCAAGATGGCCAAGAGCATCTGCTAAGGATCTCCAACTAACAGGAGGTGCAGCAGAAGCAGCTGTTCTCTGTGAGGTCTTCCCTCTTATGAAACAGCCTACCTGCTGAGGTGAGGATGAACCCCATTTTCTGGAAGCTGGTAAAAATCTAGCTCTTCTGGAAGGCTTTTGGTGATTGACTATGGAGTTATTGCCACCAATATTAGTCTTAATTATGGGTACTTGGTGTTCTCTGAGCTTGGTTGTTTTTCTGCAGATGTTTCATTACCAGAATAGGTAATAATCGTGCTTGAGGGAGTGGAGTTTGCTGGTTATTTATATATAATAGCTTGCTCTGCCAGTCTTGGTTGGGGATTTTGGTATTGTTTCTTCCTTGATTGTTTTCTGGTGATAGTTTCTGCTTATTAGATGTTGGCTGCTAGGGAAGATGTGCCTTGATTTTTGGCTATATCTTTTAAATGGTATATAGATGGGGTTATCTCTATAGTCTTAATGATCGAATATTTTTGTATTACTTATTATTTATTTTTATTTTAGTATCTAATAGCCTAGAGTCCATTGGAAAGGGCAAGTACAACTCCTGGTAGAACCTTTACATGGCACATATTTTGGTGTATATTTCCAAATTCCAAGTTAAGATTTTAAAATATTTTCCCAATCATTTGAATATGAATTTTAGCTTTCAAAAATAATTTTTCTATACTTTACTATTGTTATTGCCATATTGTATAAACCTTTTTAGGAAAATATATGACAGATGTAATGTAAATGCTAAAAGGAATCAACTAATAGTTCAGTAAGAAAGGGATTTTTCTACAATACATATGATATAACATTATTCAGAAATGATAGTCATTTAAATCCTCTTTAAATTTTTTCTTCCTTTCTCAGCAGCAGCAAGTAAAGGTGGTGTAGTTCAAAACATACCCAAAAAAGAAGCTGAAGTTGTAGCCCCTAAGAAAAAAGGTACAGTAGCAGCTCAGAAGAACGTCAAGTCTTCAGCTAAGGCATCACAGGAAGGTACAGTTTCAACAGAAGAAGAAACTACTATTCTTCCTACCATTGATGAAACTTTGATTCAACAGGTGAGAGATGTGAATTAATATGTAGAACCCTAATTTTCTTTTATAGTGGAATAAACATTTTATCCAAAATCTGTTCTTTAATTAATTTATTTATTTACTATCCCGCCTTTATTATTTTTATAAATAACTCAAGGCGGCGAACATACCTAATACTCCTTCCTCTGTTATGCATGTTTCACCAAGCTACACAAGATGACTCAACATTTTGTGAAACTCATGAGATTTTCTCACAAGCATGGCAAAATTTTGCTACAAAGAAAGCAAGCCTGATTTCCACACATGAGTTTTGCACATAGTTGTACAGCTTTAAAATTATTCCTCCTTTTCAATCCTTCCAAGCTCTTTGCCTTTTCCCAAGGGATGGCTAAATCTTTTTGCTTATTTTAGCAATAATGCCACTTGATTCTATTTCCACATGATCTGCAAAAAAGATTTATTTTCTGAAATTATTCAAATGTATAAATGTATATTAAATGGTGGGTTTTATCAACATTTTTAATCTGAAAATCAATAAAGACTGAATTTTAATGGAATGCCATATTCTATGTAATTAAGATATTGATTTGTGTGATTCTAGTATGATTAATTTAAGAATTTTATGAGATTTAATGTATTGATTTTGGCTTTTTGCTATGGCTTTAAAGTTAAATTACCATGAATGATTTTTTTGTTTATTTTTATGTTATAACTGAGATTTCACTTTGCTTATACCTTAGCATGGATGTTTTACAGTGGATTTTGATGTTATACAGTAGAACTACCAAGAATAGTATTAAGATTAAAGGATTGCAAAATCAAATAAAGATAGAGGTTCCCACTGACATATTAAGTTGACAGACCAGATTTTTTTGTTTTTATATAAATTTGCCATGATCGAATTCATCAAACATCCCTATTTTAGCTCTTCTTTCCTTCCATTTTCTGAAGCCATGATGCTTTAAAATAGCAATCAAGGAGGATGTTATTGGTTTAAACTAATAACTCTATATATGAAATAGTAATTATTGTGTTTCAATTTTACAGACCCACAAATATATTATACAAGCTTCAGTGTTATATAATAGTTGGCCACTTACTGAAAGTCAAATGATATTTGTTCAGGCACTGAAAGAATTAGAAAAAAATGAAATCAAAGGTAAGTCACTGTGTCAGGTATTTATTCTGTCTTGATGAAAACTGTCATAGTAGTTGTAACTAATTCTTTCTTAATAAGTTTTATTTATTCATTTATTTTCAATATATCACTATCTTCCAGTGTGACTCTCAGCAGTTTACACAAGAGTAATAAAAACACAACTAACAGTGAATAAAAACAAAATAATAAATGACATCAGATAATAATAACGAATGATACCCTATCATCCAGTCATAATTACAAATCACATGCTCCAAAGTGATGGAACTCATGAAGAAATACTGCCCACCCAACCCAACCCACTCACCTCTCAAATGAGGGAGCAGAATTAAAGCATCCATTCTTGGAATGAGCCGATGTTGTAAATGTATGTGGATAAGCTTATGGTAGTGTCAAGAGTGGATCTTGAAGGAAAATTGACATGGAAGAAAAGGAAAGTAAAAGTAGAAAGATTGAAAGAAGAAAAAGCACAAGTCCTGAATAAAATCATATTAAAAGATAGATTAATCTCTCAACTGAAGAAATGTTAAGTAGACAGAAGAAAAGAGGATGCATAAGCTGCTTGGAATAGAATGAAAAGAATTATGCTAATGGGAAATATGAAAAAGGAGGGTTGGTGGAATGATGAAATGAAAGATGCTGTGGATTGGGGAAAATTGCAAATAAGAAAATAATTGCTGCAAAAAAAGAAGAGGAATGTTTTCTATAAAGAATAGAGAAAAAGATATTGCATAGAATGAGCCAAAGACAGCAAGAAATAGTTGAGCTTAAAAGAGGCAAAACAATTTTGATGGAAGCAATTATTTTAAAAAGTGGATGAAGAGGGATAAATAAAGGACTTCCAGCAGAGTGAATTCAAATTGCATTTGGGGAATGCATTGCAATTTAGGAAATGCAGTGTGGCTTTCTGCCAGGCAGAGTATGTGCAGACCACATTTTTGCCTCTCAATAGGTCATTCAGAAATAAAAGTGAACAAAAAGTTTCTTGTATGTTTTTTGATTTAGAGAAAGCATAAAGTGAATAGGATTGAATTATGGAATGTTGTACATGAATATGGAATTGAATGTTGGTTGCTGAATGTGTTAAAATGGTACATAATGGAATAGAGCATGTGTGAGAATAAATGGTTACTATATGGTTCAACACTGAGCAGGGACTGAGAAAAAGATAGATAATATTCTCTTGGTTGTTTAATATATTTATGAATAAATATGTAAAACATGTTTGGGTGATGTTACAGGTATGATGTTTGGGGGTGTGAATGTGTTGGTTGAGAACCTGAGTGATTTGCAGCAAACATTACATAGATTGTATCATGCAATGAAGAGCCTAGATCTGAAAATTAATAAGACTGAGGTAGTTTTGTTTTGACAAGTTATATATAAATGGTAAAAAACTAGAGCAAGTAGGTAAATTTGTGTACCTTGGGGAAGATGGGAAAATGAATGGAGAGATTTTAAGATATGCAAATGTTGGTAGAAAAGTAGTATAAGGTGTGTTGCAAGGAATCATTGTGATAAAAAGAAAAAATGCTGTGAATAAGAGCATGATTCTGCCAGCTTTGATATACAAAAGAGTTGGTTATGTTAGGAGAAACATAAAAGTAAACTTAGTGCAGTGAGAATGGGGTATCTAAATGTGTCTGGTAAAACAAGAGATAGGAAATGAATGAGTGCTGAATTAATATGGATTGAATGCAAATGTGAGTGATCAGTATCAAGGAAGTACATTGAGGTGGTTTGGTCAGATAGAATGAATAAGGTTCAAATCACAAAATGAATATACGTAGGAAGAGTGAATGAGTTCAGAGAACGAAGAAGACCAAGAAAGTCACACAACCCTAACATGTACATACTGTATATAAGCAGGTAAATTAAGGAAAATTAAAGATAAATGTACACAAAAATACATTATAATGAAGCCAGATAATTTTAGAAAGTATGCACAGTTGGGAATAAATGTATTGAGAGCAATGTGCATGAAAATGCATATGCCTATTCATGTATACATTTTAATTTTGTTGCAAGATACTTAAAATAATGCAGAAAAGAACTGAAACAAACTGTCAGGAAAATAAGAATGTGATTGAAATCAAAACTGACAGATTATTTCATGTCTACCCAAACGTACTTTACTGGTTATTTCCAGAACATTGTGCATTAATAGGAAATGTCTGCTTCAAATCTTAGCATTTCTTATTATTCTTATTTCATAATATAAGGCAACAGTGCCATCTGCAGTAAATTGTTATTGTGTAGTTTAGCTAGCTAGAACAGAGCATGTAGATCATTTTTTGATGTTTTTAAATTAATGGAGAGTTTTTTAAATTATTGGAGAGTTTCATTCCAGTAGAAAAAAATATGCAGTTATGCTAGGAAATGAATGCTGAGGAGAAGACACGGTTTTATTTTAAATTATTGCCCCATAATGCCAGCATATGGCAGAGAAAAAAAGGCAAAAGGGAACCATAGCATTTTTGTTCTCAGAAATATAATTTTATATGTTCCCTGCTCCTTTCTTGAGTAGTATGAAATTAAGAATAATAGACTTCAAACAATAGTAATGATTTCCAATTACTTGCAGCAGAGTTATATATTTACTGCTATTTGTTAGATTTACAGTATATCCTGCCTTTCCTTCAGGAGCTCAAGAGAGCATACACAGCACTCCCACCTCCCATTTTTCCCTACAACAACCCTGTGGGGTAGAGTGCGCTGACAGAGAGAATGACTGGCCCAAAGTCACCCAGTGAGCTTCTGTGGCTAAGGGTGGATTTGAACTTGGGTCTCCAGCTGTTTGGTGAACAACCCCGTCATTGCCAGTGCAAGAGGCTTAAATAGTAGTAGCTGTGTGCGAAGACCAGTCTCCTTGGGTTCATTCCCAGCTGTATTTAACCAGTGATGCTGAGTATTGATTAGGAATTTGGTAGAGGTAGTCCTCACTTACCGACCATTCATTCAGCAACCGTTCAAAGTTACTATGGTGCTAAAAATAACTTTATGGCCCATTTACGACCTTTGCAGCCTCCCTCGGTCACATGATCACCATTACAGCCAGTACGCATTGTCCTGTGCCTGACTTGTGGTTTTTTTCTCCCCCCCCCTCTTGCAGAGCAGAGAGATTGGAGAGAAAGGGATTGCAAGAAAGTAAGCTGTTTGCTCTTCTACACATCAAAAGCAATGCGATCGTGCCGGCAGTCCAGAGCTGGGAGCTGCGGGTGCACTATGCAAACAGCTTACACTACTCTTTCTCTCCAATCTCTCTGCTCTGCGAGGGGGGGTGAGAAAAAAAGCAAGTGATTTCTGTAGGCAATCTCTCCTTTGCCTGACCCTTTCCTGCTGGTGGCACAATCATATTGCTCTCGATGTGTAGAAAAGCAAACAGCTTAGTCTCCTGAAAACTCTTCTAACCCTAATCCTATGTAATGTTTGCTGCAAATCACTTGGGTTGATTTTTGCAAATTTTATGGAGATTGAGAAGTCAAGGAAAGGAAGGAAGATTCTAAATGGAGCAGATTTCCATCTTTCTCAAACTATAGCCTCATTGAACACAAATGAGCTCATTCCTTACATAGGGAAATTCATTGTAAATGCCTCAGAACCACCATGGAAAATCGTTTGATACAATATTTTGTTCAGAAATGAATTATCTTTTCAGTTGTCAACCACTGGATATGCCTCCATTTCTATTAATGATTGTCTCCTTTCAAACTAGTGCTGGACCAAGTGTTCAACCCACTTTTCCCCAGTTTTATGAAGAAGGGTAGGCCAGAAAGACATTTCAAAGACTTCCCTGTTTTAGTTAGGGTAAACCTTGGTTTTAACATTGCTTAGATTGGGTCCAGCAGATTCCATAAAACTAAAAAATCTAGATACACGATAAAGCTAAGGGGAAATAATTCTCCATCATCATTCCCAAATTTGAGATATATTTTAGCCTCCCCTTCTGGATATCAAAGCTAGGAGTCCCTGAACCCACTCAGTTCTGTTAGTTAAAGAGAAACAAATTTTGAATGGAATATTACCGCTTTTATGTTAGCTTTGTGGATTAGTCTTGATATAATGTTAATTTTTGGATATTGCATAGAAGGTACTGTATGTACTGTAGATCTGCATTTTGCATTTATGAATAGGTACCTCATCAGCATAAGAGCACAGAATGGAAATTGTATTCCAAAGATGCCTGTCTACCAGAGGGCGGCTTCTGCTTTAACTCCCTCCCCTTGTGCCACCCTACACATCTCTGCCATCTGCTCTGGAAGGGTGGATGGAGAGTGGGTGGAAAGGGAAAGGAAGTCTCACTGCATGAAAAGACCACTCACTTGAAGTTGATTGTAGCCCTGTGTACTTTCAATATGCCAAATACTGATCTGAAAGTAGATATTCCAGCACAAAAGTTTCAAATTGTGACCTTTTAAAATTGTCATTTGAATAACATTATATGCAGCTCGTCCTGTTGAGAAACATGAAGAGAATATATCTATCTTAAGTCCAGATATTCACAGCAATTTGGAAAGTCAAAAATCTGCAGGTTCTTCCAAAACCACTAGAAAAACAAAGGAAAAAACAACTGACAAAGCAGAAAAAACACCTAAGGAGAAACCAGCATCTGCTGTTAGACCAGAACCACAGGTAAGGATAAATGTTCGTAAATGTTCAAAGTAGTAGTATAGATTTCTCAGGGTTTGCCTGTTAGCCTACCCCTGTCTACCCCATAATACAGTTGGAGGGGAAAACAGATATTTTAAACTGTTGTTCAGAAATGAATTATCTTTTCAGTTGTCAACCACTGGATATGCCTCCATTTCTATTAATGTTTGTCTCCTTTCAAACTAGTGCTGGACCAAGTGTTCAACCTACTTTTCCCCAGTTTTATGAAGAAGGGTAGGCCAGAAAGACATTTCAAAGACTTCCCTGTTTTAGTTAGGGTAAACCTTGGTTTTAACATTGCTTAGATTGGGTCCAGCATATTCCATAAAACTAAAAAATCTAAAATATCTGTTTAAACTGTTTAAAATATCTTCCCTCCCTCCCACTAAATTGCATCTAATATACAGTATGAATTCCTCCTAGCATCCTGTTTTAACATGGTTTGATTTCACGATGGTCTTTTGCTAATCATAGTTAAGTCCTAGTCAATTGGCTCAACTTCATATTTAGCCATCCTTATTCTGCTATAAAACAGTTTTGACTGCTAATATTAGTTAAGACATGCATTTATCAGAAATCATCAATGCATAGCATTTGCCAAAATTTGTCAGTAAAATTCTATCACAGTGATTCTGGGAGGCATCCTGGATTTGAAAGTCAGTGGATATACAACCATATATGTCTTTCTGCTTCTCCTCTGTGCACTTCTTTTCCAGCAATCTGATCCCAACAAACCCTTTTGGATTTTGCGCCTCGTCGTTGAGCAAAATGAGGTGGATGCAATGGATTTGAAGAAAGATACTGAGAGAGCAGATGAGATCAAAGCTATGAAGCAAGCTTGGGAGGCTGCAGAACCAGGGAGAGCTATCAAGGTAACAGGACTCATGTCCTTATTCAATATGTAAAATGAAAAGTACTGAGGAACAACAATTCCTATGTGGAAAAAAAATATCGCAAAAGTGATTAATCAATGCCAAATGCAGAAAATGCTTAGAAGACTCAGAATTAGGGAAATAATAATAGGAAAATGGCTGGGTATACCTCATTTTTCCATCTTTGAGTTCTATTGGCACCGATTGCTGGAATAAAATCTAAATTTCAAAGTAGTCCTCGACTTACGACCACAATTGGGACTGGAACATCCGTTGCTAAGCGAGGTGGTGGTTAAGTGAGTCGCAATCAATTTTACAACCTTTTTTTGCCATAGTCGGTAAGTGAATCACTGCAGTCAATAAGCAAATCACTGCGGTCATTAAGTGAATCTGGCTTCCCCCATTGACTTTGCTTATCAGAAGCCAGCTGGGAATATTGCAAATGGTGATCACGCAACCCCAGAAAACTGCAACCATCATAAGTTTAAGCCAATTGCCAAGTGCCTGAATTTTGATCATGTGACCGCAGGGACGCTGCGACAGTCGTAAGCATGAGGATCGGCCGTAAGTCACTTTTTCCAGGGCCGTCGTAACTTCAGACGGTCACTAAAGTAATGGTTGTAAGTCAAGGACTACATGTAGGCTTTTGAGTTAGGAAGACAACGTAGGCCAGGGGTCCCCAACCTTTTTGGCGCCAGGGACCAGTTTCAAGACTATTTTTCTGTGGAGGGGGGGGCGGGGTTTCTGGGATTCCTGGGGACAGGGGGTGGGGTTTCTGGGATTTTCGCGGACTGGGGGCGAGGTTTGCGGGCGGGAGCCAATCGCGTGCACCAGGGGGAGGGGTTTGTGGGGAGGAGCCAATCACAAGCACCAGGGGCGGGGTTTGCAGGCAGGAGCCAATCATGCGGAAGGGGATGGGAGGCCCGCGGCCCATAGGTTGGGGACCCCTGACCTAGGCTGATCCTGACAGCAGTAATGATGATTATAGATAATTGAAAACAAATATTTGTATACAAAGTTTTCTTGGCAACAATATGGAAGTAGTTTGTCCTTTGCTTCTTCTGGGTATTGTGCATGGGACTGCAATTTTAATTTTTCCCTATTTTATTTTATCTATCACTGAATCAGGAATTTTATTTCATCACAAAAATAATAAAATGCAAAATATTTTGCCATAGATTGAAAAATACTTTAAATTCAGTATTAAGTTAAACGATTCCATTGAATTCATTGAGACATATCTGAGTTAATAGACATTAGATTGTGCTATACAAAAAAAATAGACTTGCTACTTAAAGTTTTATATATATGCCAAGATCTGATGTGGTTGTTTATTAATTTAGATTTACAATTTTTACTGTTTAGCCTTAACCTACTAATTATATCATAATTTCCTCCCTTCATCATTATTAGGCTATATTCCATGGTTTACTTTAAACCCACCTTTAATGTGAAATATTAATTGAGCTGTTATCAGTAAGTCTGCCTCCAGCTGAACTCAGCTCATAGTGACTACTTGGACATGTCAGTGTTTGGCCTCACAATGAAGGTGGTTTGTCACTGCCTTCTTCCAGGATTTTTTTTTTACTTCCCAGCAAAGTCTACAGCTTTAGGATTTCCCAGTGATCTTCCAATTAAGTATTGGATAGGTCTGACCCTGCTTAGCTGTTTCAAGATCGGTGAAAGTCATCTAGTACTACCACCTGCTATAATGCTGTTCTCAGTAGCAATGTGTATTAAATCCACAAAAAATGCCCCTTGGTAAATGTGATCATTCCAGTGCATTCACTGAAAGTAGAACACTGTATGGGTGGATTTTAGGTCCACTCCAGAAGAGCTCTTCTTAGCAGAACATTCTTAACCAAGCATCAACCTTATTGCAAATGCAATATACTACCAAGATTGCAAACAATGAGATCTTCTTGCAGCTTTCTCCAGAGAATTACTAATCTGTTCTCATTTCCAATTGCTTAAAAAAAATTTTTTTTTTGCTTTATTGTGTGTGTTTAATGTACCCAAAGTTGTTTTTATTACTCAACTGCTAGCAGTTAAACAACTCTGAGTTGCATAATCTTAGGCAAAAATATTGATGTTTTTGTTTCTGGTGCTGTCATTTCAAGCACAGCAGCTGAATGTTGTGACATGAATCATTCATCCATGTGTTTGCTTTGATTCAGTGACTCATTTCAGTTGCCAAGCAAATAATAATTAAACTACTCAACCTAAAACCTAAGTCGTGTTATTTCTGGCTTGGTATACAGTAGCCACATGCTACTAATGTAAACCAAATCCTAAACAGATTAACATTTAGAGAACTGCTACAACTGCATATATAGGCCAATATAGTTAAAGGGACATCATAGAGAACTTGCCATGCTCAGGAACCGGAGACTGGGAAGCCAGTCAGTCATCTTCTTACCAGGAAAACAATCATGGCAAGGGAGAAGTGAACTTGATCTTTTATTGAATAGGAAGCTTGTTTCATCCTTTATTGCCAGACAGAAATCTCAGCTTATGCCTTGGCCTGGGACCAAGGACTGCATAATTGCTAGCAAGATCACAAGCAAAAGAAGATCAGCCCAGCCTGAATTGGATATGATGCCAGTTTATGGCTCACACATCTATTACAAAGCCATGCTTTTCTTGTCACTGATGACTCTTTGCTGTTTCATTCTACATCAGTGCTACAACTTTTACATTGTACAACTTTGGCTATGCCAGTTGTGATTTGACATCCTTCTTGGTTTTGATTCTCCCAATTAATATTTAGTTAAAATTCAAACTAGCAATCAGGTACAGAGAAGGGGGAGGAGGAAGCTGCAGGTCATGTGAAAATATAGGCAGACTTCTTGATGCGTGAAATGTAGGCAGTCAACTACTTACCAAATAGTAGATTAGCACTCTCCTAATATAACATGTGCAACTGAAACCATGGCTTGCTTCTCCTCTCCTGCAAATTGCATGATGCTGGAAAGCTAGATATACTGAGACCCCATCACACATTTTATTTGTTTATAGCATTTTTCTTGTGCTTTTCAGCAGAAAAAGGATCCTTAAAGACGTTGTAATGAGATTGGTAATAAATCAGTCCCAGCTCATATGTTTATAATCTAAAGGACACAACACAAAAGAAAAAGGGTGATAGTGATGGAAGATGGGAAAAAGCAAATTAAAGCTCCCATTCTTACAGTTACAGTATAACATTCTTATAGTGATCAGCTGGAATGGAAACTGGTCCCCCAGCAGAATCTCTAGAATAAATCTGCATTTTCTTCTCACCATCTGATATGACTTGATGGAATAGTTGGTATTAGATCACATTTCAGAGAAGAACCAGAACACTGTCAGATTTTGAATATGTATTAGGCTTTTTCCATATCTGTCTGGTTTTAACCCTTGTTCTGCTTTCCTAAACAGCTGGATTGTAGACCCTTCAACTGTATCATATCTTGATGACAACTATTGATTTTTTAAAAAATTGAGACATGTTTTGTCAGTACAGCTACTTCCAAATGGGATTGCTTGCTCTGAACTTCATTTCTTCATTCCTCCTTAGTGATTGACCTTAACATCTGTTTTGCATTGCCTGGCCTTTTATCAATCTCTTTGAAGGACTGTTCCATCATTGAATTTCTAAAATGAAATATGTAGGAGTTTCATGCCTGACTGCAGAGAACATTGATACAAAATTGTTGTTGGTCCTGTCATCACACGTTCATATGCAACTATTATAAGTCATTCATCCCTCAGCCATCATGAGTACTTAGCTATTTTGAAATGGGAGATGATTGGGTTTACTTTTATCTGAAATAAGGCTGTGCAGTACTTAAATTTCAAAAGAGAAAAGTACTTTGGAGGCATTCACATAGCACCAGTTTGCAATTCCTTAAAACAGCTGCATCTTTTCTTAGAATAATGTGCTGTCCTCCACAGTTGCAATACAATTCCAGGAAAAAAGATCCCATTTGGCTTAAGAAATTGCAGAAAGATGCTACATGTATGTCTCCACATATTCCAAAGCATTTTTTGTCTTCAAATCCAAAATGCCCTAATCTGAAAGTCAGTCTAATCTGAAAGTCAAGTTCATGCTTATTCCTACTGTATCTATGCTGGGGCACAGGATTTAAAATACTGTATCAAACTGCACATTTGCAAAGCCATTCCTTATTTCTTAAGGCCTGTGTAAATGTTTTACATGGGAAATGAAGGTATATTCCTGTTAACTAAAAAAATCACTAATTGCAATTGTACGCTGTTGTATCTTATGTCTCATAGCTGTATGCAATACCAGTTCAACAACCAGTCATTCAAGTCCTTTTTATGTGCAAGTGGATTGGCTATTAGAATTATGCTGATGCCTTTGAGAACATCTTATGAAAACTTACTGTATTTGGACAAGAAACTATTTGAAAGGTTTATGAAAATTCATACTAGATTCAGGTTTTTTTTTAATCCATTCAATTGTGTCTGATTCTCAGAGACTGCCTGGACAAGTCCCTGCAGTTTTCTTGGCAAGGTTTTTCAGAAGTGGTTTGCCATTGTCTTCTTCCTAGGGCTGAGTGAGTGTGATTGGCCCAAGGTCCCCCAGCTGGCTTTGTGCCTAAGGTGGGACTAGAACTCACAGTCTCCCCGTTTCTAGCCCGTTGCCTTAACTACTACACCAAACTGGCTCTCTATTAATTCGTATTAAGGTTATGTTTTTTAAATCCAAGTTGATTGTAGAACCTCCCAGGGCAAGGATATACTGATATTTATGACTCTATTAGGTCTTTTAGGCTACAAATCTGGCCTATCCATCTATAAAATTCATTTATCATTCAATGTATATTCTGCAAATGTTAAAATGTTTCTGTGTCAAAATGCTTCGGTAATTAATTGAACATGCAGGTTTTTTCTTCTAATTTTCTGCAACAAATCTCTGTTTCCCAGGCTGCTCAAGAACGCATACGTTATATTAATGAGTACATTAAAAAAACGACGGAAGCTGAGGCTGAGAGTTCCAGCTCTCCTGCAGGTTTAGGGGAAACAGGTATGCATGTGCAATACAAGCGCGCTATTAAGCATTCATTAAAGAAAAGCTTTGTCATGATTTCAACATAGAAAGGAAAATATTGCATGTCATTCAGCTACAGAATAGAGTGGAGTGAGGAAATCAATATTTGCACTTATTATTTGTTGGATTAGGCAAAATTAAAGTTGAACTGACTTTTTGTTTTCTGTCATTCATTGGTGGAGGTGAAAAGACAACAATTTGCTCCACACTCAAAGAAATGGGGAAACTTTTTAAAAAATTAAGCTCTGCAGGCTCACAGCAGTACAAGGCTTCACCTATGTTACATTAATTCCTGTTCCATAATGTGTCATTCTACATAGCTTCCTGCCAGCCCTTCTGGATTGCCTTGGGATTTGACATACTTTCTAAAGTATCAATAGAATACCGCCCAGAGTTCCCTTGCGGGGAGATGGAGCGGTATATAAATTGAAACATAAATAAATAAATATCTGTAGCTCAGGGTTATTGTTCTTGGTGCTCTCTGAGCTTGGTTGTTTGCTTGCAGACGTTTCATTACCCGAATAGGTAACATCATCCGTGCGAGTGAGTGTGGGGTTTGCTGCCTGTTTATATACAGTAGCCTAACCCTGCCAGTTTTGGTAGGGGTGTAGTTTCCTCCTTGGTGGTTCCTTGATTAGAGTATTGTTTTCTGCCTGATTATTTGTCTGATGTTGATCCCTGCTTATCTGAATGTTGCCTGCTGGGGTGGGGGATGTGTTCTAGTCTTTTTGTTTCCTTCCTAGCTTTTTTATTGTCTCTTTTGAATGGTGTGTAAATGTGGTTTATCTCTATGTGTCTACTGGTGGCTGATGTGTCTGAGTGCCAAGCTTCCAGGAATTCCCTAGCATTTTGGATTTAGCTTGGTCTAGGATGCTCATGGTTTCCCAGTTGAAAGTATGGTTGAGTCTGTCCACGTGTTGTGAGATTAAGGAGTTTTCATCGTGTCTTCTGACTGCTAGTTGGTGTTCATGGATGCGCTCTCCTGGTCTTCTGCCTGTCTGTCCTACATAGTGGCTGTTCCAGTCCTTACACTGTATGTTGTAGATAACTCCTGTTTTTGTTTCTTGGGCTACTGGGTCTTTTGGTTTACTTAAGATGTTTTGGAGGGCTTTCGTTGGTTTGTGTGCTATAGTGATGCCGTGTGGTTGTAATAGTCCGTTGGCTGTTTCTGAGATGTTTTTGATGTATGGTAGTTTTATCCTTTTCATAGCTTATGTTGGTTGTGCTGTAGTGGGTTGAGTGGTCAGGCACTTTTTGATAAAGTTGCGTGGGTATCCATTTTATTAGATATTATGGTTGTATAGGTGATCTGCTTCCTCTTTCTGGTGTTCTAGGTTGCTGCAGTGTGTTTGTGACCCAACAGCTCACAAAGAGAAAGCTTAGGTCACTTCCTCTGGGATCTCATATATACAGTGCTGGCCTGCAAATGCAGATGCACTGCCAATCAAATTTATTTATTTATTTATTTATTTATTTATTTATTATATATATATTTCTAACTTATATCACCGCCCATCTCCCCCCACAAGGGGACTCTGGGCGGTTTACAATCAAGTAGAAATAGTATTCTACAAATAGTAGAAATCTGTCAGTTTTGATAATGAGAATCGTCTATTCAGAAATGGGGAAGAGATCCCAAAGTTAACTAAGGAGTTCATCATGATCACAGCAAATTCAATTTATCATGTCACTGTGCAATTATTCTCACTGCTACATACTTGTATTTCTAGATCAGAATTGTCATATAACAATGCCAATATATTGGCTATAAAGACAGGAGCCCCCGTCAGTCCCTGCTCAGTTGTCTGTGGTCTGCATAGCAGACTACCTTGCCTTTGAAGATGCCAGCCACTTGCTGGCAAAACGTCAGGAAATCTGTTGTCTAGACCACAGTCACTAAACCCTGAAGTGATTGCCCAACAGATATCAGCCATGAAAGCCTACACCAGTATAACGCCAATATAATTTGCTGATAACGTTTTGATGAGGTTTGAAGAGATCTTCTTGTAAAGTACGGGTGGTTTTCAATTTTCTGTATTAGAAAACAGAATGTTCACCTCTTGCAAACTAATTCAGTTGTTATTATCTTGACAGAAAATGTTTCTCCTGTTTCTGAAGTAATGATATCCTCTCCAATCATCCCCGAAGCAACCTTAGCCATTCAGCGGAAGGAATGGGTGCCTCTAGACCTCACCCCCTATGTTAGGTAAATGGCCCTACATTTTATATAGTTAGACCAAGGCACTGTTAGTTAAGAAGTCAAAAATTAGGAGTTAAGAAACATTTTAAACACTTAACTTGGCTTCTGTTAGTGTGTGGAATATACCTAGATCTTGAGGCTGTACAATAACTCTAATTCAGTTACCTTCTGAAAAGAATATCTGTAGGTGTAACCTCTGTTTTACCTCAGAAAAACACTGCCTCAGCCGACCATGAAGAACGAGTTCATTATCCAACAGCAAGAGTTGCGAAAAACAGAAGAAATAAGTATTTTTAGACATTTTCGAGAACTGGTTCTGGAACACAGGCAGCAAGAACGCATGGCTAGGAATCAGTTGAAGCAAAATGTACTTGAAATGTATGAAGATTTACAAGTAAGTCTGCTTATTACTGACAACTGCTTTATTGTATTAATTCTTAGCTTTTTGGCTTTGTTAGAGATTCTGATCATCAGATATTTTACTCCACAAATTCCAAAACATACTTCTAAATTTATTCCTATCATCTTTTCAGTTTTGACATACTGACTTGGGAGATAAATTAGATAAGTTTTGTGTATGAACAAGCAACTGTTGGACTCACATTTAAAATAATATTTAGTATAAAACATTGTTTATTAAGCACCTAATAATTTGGTGAGAAAATTTACTTAGATAATAGGCATACAAAACTATATAACCTACTGTACTGATAAGTCCATCTTGTTAATTCATTTATTCTGGTAATACCTATCCTCAGTAGTGATTTATGGGAATGGTATCTTGTTATGCTGTAATTTTAAATGAAAACAAATTATTTGCTTTTTTAATGAACAAACAAAACTTCAACACAAAATAAAGAATTTAAAATAAAATAAACACAATAACAAAAATAAAAATAAGCAATCATTTTTATGAGTAGCAAGAGTCTGGCAATGAATAACGTTATAATTAGGGTTCCACACACTTTCCAAATAATCTGGAAGAAGTGCTTTGGATCTCACATGAGCACAGCACCTCTCTGATCTCATTTAAGCAGCTCAGCTTTTTTCAGGCTTCCACCCAAGAGTTAAAAAATGGTGCAGCAGCTTTTAGACTTTAATTATGAGTCAATCTAACGAACAGCAGGGAGATGCTGTCCTTGCATGAGGTCCGAAGCACTTGTTTCGAATAATTTCAAAGCATGAACCTATTGATTGATTAGCAAATGCCATTTCAAGAAAACAAAATAATATTTTACAAATTGTGGAACATATTTGGCTGTAGGCTTCCTGCCTCTGAAGGAAATGACAGATAATATAGAGCAGATTATATTAGCACTCTGGAGTGAGGGATACATTATTATAATACTGACATCTTCTCCAAATAATTGTAATTCGAACTTTCAAAGAAATGAAATAAATTTAAGGACTACAGGTAGTCCTCACTTACCAACTACAATTGGGACCGGCAACTCCGTTGCTAAGGGACGTGGTCATAAAATGAAACATCACTTGACTGTGCCGGACTTATGATGTCAGTTCCGCTGCAGTCATTAAGCGAATCACCATGGGTCATTAAGTGCAACATCACATAACCACAACTTGTGACTTCCTGCTAGCTTCCCCATTGACTTTGGTTGTCGGAAGCCAGCTGTGAAGGTCACAAATGGTGATCACATGACCATGGGATACTGCAACTGTCATAAATGTGCGCCAATTGCGAAGTGCCCAAATCGCGATCATGTGACCGCAGGGACACTGCAACAGCTGCAACTTCAAGGACCGATAGTAAACCTACTTTTTCAGCCCTATTGCAACTTCAAACGGTCGCTGAATGAGGCAGTCAGTAAATGAGGACTACCTAGATATGGTCGTTTTAAGATATACACACAAAATGTATAAAAGGAAAATAATAATATTTTTTTCTTATTGTGATAATTCCACAATATGGACAATTAGCTTAATAAAAAGGGAAAGGAAAAGACATATGTCACTATCCCTTCTGGTGCCATAATTAGCAGAAGTATGTGTGTATGTGGAGAGAGAGAGAATTAATACTTCTGCTAATTATGGCACCAGAAGGGGCTCATGTCTAGATAGATAGATTGATAGATAGATGATAGATGATATGGATGGATGGATGGATGGATGGATGGATGGATGGATGGATGGATGGATGGAATAGATTTTGCATGGAGTGCGTATATTTGTCTTTGGACAGGCATCCTTAGATAAAGCCCGAGGCAGGATCCTGAGTATCCGAGAAGCATATAGAACCAAATTACTGGAGGATGAACGTTTAAGACTGGAAGCACAAGCAGCTGAAGAAGCCGCCCTTCGAGCAGAGCAAGAGAAGAAAAGCCCGGATGTGCAGAAAAAAAAGGGAGCGAAAAGTGGAGGGAAGAAAAAATAATATTTCGGACATATTTTCTTAACTTCACTGATGAGATAGGAACATACTGTTTATTATACTTACAGTTTATGTATGTAGAGCACAGTTTTTTAAGTGCTGTTTTTCAAAATATTATTTTGCTCTCCATTTAGTATTGCATCAGCCTTTTTAAATGATGTCACTGATTTAAAAATTGTATAGCTTTACATTGAGTTTTGCATTACGCTTATATCTTAATTGCAATAAAAGTTTTCCAGCACAATTATTTGTACAAGCCTATCGCTACTTTTAGCCTATTCCTAGAATGACAAAAAAAGTAAAATCAAGAAGCCAAGAAGAAGGCATAAGTTATCAGCACAATCCAAATTTAGTACTTGCCTATGAGTTGTCCGGTGGGAAGGTAACAGCGTTCCACGTGTGTCATGCCGGCCACATGACCGTGGAAGCATCTTTGGATAACGCTGGCTCTTCGGCTAACAAACGGAGATGAGCACCGGCCCCTAGAGTCGGACACAACTGCACAACTGTGTGGGGGGAACCTTTACCTTTTATGAGTTGTCCGGCATAGCTATGCAAAGACTACTTTGTGGTTGTGGGGGAGGGCCTGACGCTGGACCTCCAGCAGCAGCCTGAGCTAGTTCTACTGCCCCAGAGGTGGCACAGGTCAGGGGTGAGATTGGAAAAAAAAACACAATTCTATTATCTCATTGCCTGGCTTGGGAAAGACACATGGCTGCAACTTTAGTTTTGCTGTTTATTAGAACAGAAGGAAGGTCATAAACAAGCTATATAGGTTAATGTAAGAATGAGGGATACCAAATGTCAGGAATTGCTATAAGGGTTTTCAGATTATGCTCTTTTAAAATCTGTTTGTATGGTTTTCTTTAAATGTATTTGGCTTTACAGGTAGTCCTCGGTTAACAACAGTAACTAGGACCGGAATTTCCATCGCTAAGCGATATGGTCATAAAGCATGATGTAATGTGACTGCATTGCTTAGCAACAGCAATCCCAGCAGTCCTCATTGCGGTCGGTAAACAAGGTTTGCGGGTTGTTAAGTGAGGACCTCCTCGCAACTTCCTGCTGGCTTCTAACAACCAAAGTCAATGGAGAAGCCAGCAGGAAGTTGAAAGTCCCAGGTGGCTCGTAAGCAGGTCGACAGGCAGGTAAGTGGCTGCTGCCGGGTGGGGGAGGCTGCGTGAGGGTGTGCAAGGGTCTGGAATGGCGCAAGTGCAGTGAGGCTTGGCATGGCTGCTGCCAGGCTCAGGAGACTTACCTGAATGAGTTGCTACCTTCCCTGCCAGCTCCCCCATTGTAAGAATCCGGCAGGGAAGGTCACAAATGGCAATCGTGACCGTAGGACACTGCAACCATTGTAAGCGTGAGCCGGTTGCCAAGCACCCAGATTGCAATCACATGACCACGGGGCTGCTGGGACGGCCGGAACTTCGAGGACCGGTCATAAGTACCACTCGTTCAGCACTGTCGTAACTTCAAACAGTCGCTGAACGAGTGATTGTTAATCGAGGACTACCTGTATTGCTTTGAGTGTTGTAGTATCAGTAGCTCCCATAGACGGGAACATCTATGGCAAATTTCAGACAGAGAGATTGAGGTTGTTCTGATATTATTATTATTATTATTATTATTATTATTATTATTATATACACAACAGCATGAAACCACAGCTGCCAGTTCTTTAGCTGGTGTTGGCCTTCATTCTCATCGAGTTCTTCCCAAGAAACTAGGAAATTTTAATGTATCAGCATAGTATATGTGTGGACCCAAGCAGTGTGGCCTTTTGTAATTGACAAATGGAAATTTTGTCAATGCGCAGATTTTTTAAGTGCCATCCAATGTTTTTTGGTATGGCACCCAGAGTGCCAATAACCACTGGGGATGATGATGATGATGATGATGATGATGATGATGATGATGATGATGATGGAGATGGATAAGAGAAGGGATGGCTTTAAGGAATTATGATACCGCTTCCAGAATATAGTGGGGCTCAATGTTAGATAGAAATAAATGGATTAAATCTCTGGCAGTTTTCCCTGCATAAAGTAAAGTGGTTGCTAGACCAGATCAACTGGCTAAGACAGCCTGGGCAGTCACATAACCACTCAGGATGAGAGATTAGATACAAGGACTGACACTAGTGAGGCAGGAGTCACCAGTGCTCAGACCTGATATGTAAACAGGTTTCAGTCTTTAGGCTGGGAAAATAACAGCTACTCATCTGTTAATTTGAAAGGGTGGGATGAAAATGCTTAAAAATTAAGCCCTGTGGCTGATGCTCTCTCTCTCTGCCACACACACACACACACACACACACACACACACACACACACACACACACAAACAAAGCTGTTTGTGTTCTGGGGCAGGCTTCTCTTCTGCATACCTGACTGATTCCTTGTGTAAAATAAAGAAGCAGTATCAAAACTTTGAAAGTTTTGCTCTTAACTAGTTTCTGAACACAGTGTTGAGTTCCACAAGGACAAAGATTTACAGCTATGTTTGGTGTGAAATCTGACACAATGAAGCAGAGTCACTTCATGGAGCAAATAGTAAGATAATGATAAAATCAAATACCAACCAAGATGCTGTGGTATAAACAACCAAGCCTAGTCTACTTGTACGTGTCCTTGATTTGAGAATGTCCCCGTGAGTCACTGAATCCAATATATTTCCCTCCTCCTTTTCCTCACCATGACCTTTTACAGAATAAAAGTTCCTTATTTTGCTATCACATTGCTGCCCTTTGCAGCACACGGAAGCCCAGCAACATACTGTAGATCTGGATCAAAGTTTCATGGAGGCTCAGAATCACACTGAAGCAGCTCAGGAGGGTGCATTTCTTGAGCTGCTTTAGCACAGGGTTAGGATGCTGTTTTGGGCCCAAGGATGCATCCAATGCAAGTGCAGACTTTTGAAAGCTCATCAACCAGCATGCATTTCAACGTAAATGTACTGCCGGTAAGAATAAAGTAGTTGAAACTGGCTCAATCTTTTGTTTTATATACTTCTCAGGAATGTAACCAACATGTTTACTTTTCTTCAAGAAAAACAGGAAATGCAGATCAAGAAGGGAAGGGAATGGTATCCTTAAAAGAAAGAAGCAAAATGAAAAAAATGAAGGAAGACTAGAACGTTGTCTTTTTGAACTAAGGAAGTTAAAAAGAGTATCTACTGTAGAAGCATGTTCAAGCACTTACTGACATCAGAAGGCATCTGTTATTGCGTAGATCCAACTATGATCATGCTTGGCTTTGGGTGACTAATGAGTGTGTTGGAAGATGTTATTTCTGTCCACATCAGGAACAACCAGCACATTCATTGAAAAGCAGTTGATCCTTGCCCTCCACATCATCTTTACAATCAGATCTTTCTTCCTTACAGATATACTAAATATTTGTATTTTGGGTCAATTAAAAAACTGAGGGTTATATTTCAGATTAGAACACTATCTGGGCAAAATTAACATGAATTGCCATACTTAATTGTTTTTACAGTACTTATTTCAAATAATATAGAGCTGTACTTGTTTTATTCACATGTTTTTAGTTTAATATTTTTTAAAAAAATACCTTCCATTCATTTATAAGCTCAAAGTTGTTTCTTTCTCTCAAAATCTTTGTTCACCTGACTATATTGTATTGAGGTTGACATTTGTGAAGATTTTTTCTTGGTTCATAGTGAGTGTTTTCCCAAAAGTATTATTAGAAATATCTAATGACTATTAACCAAAATGGCAATGTTTTGATAATTGTACAAACTAATTTCACTTCTTTTTTAAATATCATGATTTTTTTCAGCATTATCATAGCAGAAGGGAGAAGACATGTCAAACTGCTTGAAAAGAATTGGACAGATACAGCTTTTTCATCTGGAAATCTTTCTTGATTCTGGGAACACAGTTCCACCAGAGACATACTGTAGCTGGCTGTAGTGCCTCCAGTCTAGTCCCTTCTCCTACACAAGGGGTTTCAATAGAAGATAATATCTGTAGCTCAGGGGTGAAGTGTGGAGTCCTTGGTGCTCTCTGAGCTTGGTTGTTGGCTTGCAGATGTTTCATTACCCAAATAGGTAACATCATCAGTGCCACTGATGATGTTACCTAGTTGGGTTATGAAATGTCTGCAAGCAAACAACCAAGCTCAGAGAGCACCAAGAATTCTGCAGGAGGTTTCTCTAGCTCATTTGGCTACAAATCTGGAGAAGTTTTACTATAGATCACACTTGTAAAGGTTTTTTTAGCCAGCATAGTGTGATAATATCACCATATCATATCACCATATCATCACCATATCATCAAGCACCAGATAGACAGATTGACAGATACAAACACACAGTTAATAAAATAATATTACTCTGAAATGTACAAAAAAGGGAAAAGACAAAGGTTTCCTGAGTATGTCAATACACTGTATGCACCTCCTAGTTGCTGGGATGTGTGTAGTTGTATGCTGGTTTGAAAATTAATCTTTGGATTAGTGATTCTTATAACTTTCATGAAAGAGTGGGGCTTACACTAAATATAATCACACGTCCATTAAATTTCCATTCAAATAATAAGCAATTAAATCCTATTTAAACCATTAAACACTATAATAAAACTATTAAATAACTGGAGTAAAAACTGTTGTTGCTGATTTTGACTTTCCTTTCTGAATGCACTCCTGAAGAGGATTGTCTTCATCATATTACAGAAAGGCTGCCAAGTCAAGGCCCATCTGGCCTGAGGTAACAAATTGCTTCAAAGAGAAGGGACTATTGCTGGGAGAGAATATAGAGAATATAGAATATAGAGGCAAAGAGATTCTGATTTTGATGGAAATACACATTGTTTTTAGAAGTGGATGAGAAGGAATAAGCAGAGAAAGGGCCTCCAGCAGAGAAAACTGAAGTAAGAATAAAAATTATGAAATTATTTCAGATGAAACTGAGGTGATGAAATAATAGGAGTATTTTAGAGATGTGTGGAAGAATGATGTGATATGTCAAGGAATGAGCCTGAAATGAATGAATGTTAACATCCAAGAAAAAAAAAGATGAAAAGGAAATATAAATATTTTGTATGGAAAAATGGTAAGGTTGCAGATGTAGATGGTGTCACTGGACATATATTAAAATACGGATATGGTTTGCTTATGGAAAAGTTGTGTGACTTATGAAAACTGCATATGGCCCTGACAATTGGAAGAATGCTGTTATTGTTCTGCCATACACAGGGAAAGGTAGCAAGGATGAATGCCTTTGTCTGTTACTAAGCCTCCCTGGGAAGATACTGGAAAAGCATGAGAGTTGACAATGAGTACAATTTAAGTGGTGCAATGTTACATTGAGCAAGGGGCATGGAGACAAGATTTCTGCCCTTCAGTTGGTCATTGAGCAATGTATGAATAGGAGTGTTAACAGTAGCTGCTTTGTGTGTGTGTGTGCGTTGACAGCCATAACTGCATGGCCACATGATGGCAATACTTCCTTGGGTATCATACAAGTACATTTCGATTATAGGTTTAGCATCTTTATTCCAAAACTCTTACTTTATTTGCAATTCAAAAAACAGATAAAAATAGCAAACACTTTGCTTTGGTATTTATGTGGTCAGAATTGATCAAATCAAACTGATGAGGCTGCCACTCTCAGTTCATGCTGAAAACCCAATTATTTGAACCGATTTCAATACTCCTGGCTGGCTGGCTGGCTGGCTGGCTGCATTTTTGGCCACCAATTTTATTCCTGTCATTGACTGGGCTTCCCAACTCACATCCTACTTATTGCTCCACCTTTCTGTTCCTGTTTCCTTTTAAGAATCTGTCCTCTCACTTACACACATCGGACTTCCCTTCCACACAGAAAGAAGGACTGAGGGAAGCTGCTGATGCAATCTGCTGAAGGACATTTCAAGTCCTCTTGCCATGTGATTCACAGAAGTGTTCCTTACAAAGCTGTCATAGTTTGCCAAACTGTAGTCAGAGATCAAGGTACTGGGTGGGGGCTGCAATGCTTAGACACTATGCTTTTTCCTATTTGTCTTTACACCATTGTTTCTAAGTGGCAAAATATTGCAAACAATTCAGATAACAACTTTTTTTTGTTTGGGGACTCATTCCTAGGCAACCTTTGTGACTCGTGGGCCAAATGACTGGAGTGTTGGAGTCTTAAAGGTTAGTAAAAGAACTCCAAGCAGCAAACAACAATCTTGCGGAGTAGAAGCGTGAACCCAAGGAAGACTTGCACATAAAGCTTAACTGAGTTCAGACATAAATCCAGTCTTCACACATTAGTTACTGTAGATGAAGAAACATAAAGATAGCTTACATTTATTCTGTAGATCTGGTTACAAGTAGATTCGTTGTGGAAAACCATTTAATCATCTCCGGTGCATGCAAGCAAGATATTTGGACGAGACCCACATTTTAGTGGCCCTCCTGTTTACGTGTGTGCTGGAAGAGGAAAAGATGGAGACTGAAACTCCCAAGACCGAAAAGAAGCAGGAAGCGGAAATCAGGTGACCCAGGAACATCCCACAAACACAGTAGAGTTACGTTTTACTAGAAAAGCCGCTCCTTTATGCTTATGAGACAATGCTGAGTTGATTCCTGATAATCCCAATACCTTTGTGATTCGTGGGCCAAATGACTGGAGCAGGGTAGGAGTACTGCAAATTCACTGCTGAAATACATTTAGAATTGAATGCCTTTTGCCAAATACTTGGCAGAAAAACTGTAGAAGTAGGGAAAACTCTAAATCCAAGCACACTAGCAAAGAAGAGCAAACGTTGGACTAGAACATGCCACTGACTTCCAGGAATAAGAAATGTCTATTAACCCAGCTTTCCTCTTCCACAGGACAAAGGAAACAGATACCAGATGGAACAGTGCATGTGCATCCTGTGAGAAAATATTATATCCAATATACAGGTGCCTGTGAATAAAAATTCTATTACATGTTTTCTTTAAAGCTGTACACAGACTAATCGCTACTCAAAATATACGAGACTATATGCTATATTAACAGATCAGGTGAACTCCGGTGGCATTTTATTTATCTGTTTGTATACTGTACCCCTCCAGCAAAGGAGATCGTTACCTTGTCGTGGTGCTGGAGCTTGAGCACCTCAATGACGCCATGAGCTAAACCGTGAAGGGACACCCAAGATGGGAAGGTCATGGCAGAGAGGTCAGACTAAATACGATCCCTGGGGAAGGTAACGGCAACCCACCCCAGTATTCTTGCCATGAATACTAAATGGATTGGCCGACAGGAAGCTCTGGCGTGGGCTGGTCCATGAAGTCACAAAGAGTCAGAAGCAACTGAACGAATAAACAACAAATACGGTACCCTCCCAGACCTTGCAAGCAGCTCGCAAAATTTTAACAACAGTCAGTGTGAAAAATAAAATAACCCAATGTGAAATGACAAACTTGAAAAATCATAAAAAACATGCAGAAGGATTGCAATAGCTCAACAGCAAATGTTTAAAATATATTTCAACAAGGCCCTCCATGCCTTCAGTATGTGATCTGGAAGGCCCCTCTCTGGGGCAGAGCATGAAGAGAGAAGATGGGAAAGGAAGATAAGACAGCTTTGCCACATGGGCAAAGTTTTGCCCAGCACTATTGGACTTCACCAGTCATTAATCTCTAGCAATGACTGCATTTCCCTACACTTGATTTATTGTTATTTGATTCGTCTTTGTATCTTGATATCAGAGGGGGTTGGTGAGTTTACGTTTACGTACTGTATATGTATACACACAGAGAGAGACACATACATACTCCTTTATAGGAAGGACAGGTCATTTCTCACAGAAAGTCCAATTAACAGGTCATACTTTCCCTAACTAGAACTATGTCTGAAGCTAGAAGTTAAAATCAGGTAATTTTTGGTTTATTTTAAATGAGCATATAGGCAGGGACAGGGAAATGAACCCCTTCGTGGAAGCCTGAATTGGCTGCTTCATGTTAAGGCTGGCCCAGCACTTTCTTTCTGTAGAAACAGCTGACTGGCTTGGTGTTCTGATACGTGGTTTCAATTAAATAATATCCTGTTCCTTCCAAAGCTATTGCTTGTTGGGTCTATCTAATGGGATTGATAGGTCATTAGTTAATCCCCCTCTCTCTTATTTATTTATTTATTTACCCTGGTTTAGATCAGTAAGAGAGTCCCTGACTTCTCTTCTACAGTGAAAAGATGATTGGGATATCTACAGCTGTTTCTTGCTTTAGGCCTATTTCAACATTGATGTTAATAAACAGTTTTTATGCACTAGAAAATTCTTCCTCATCTGCTTAACAATTGATCTACCTAGCATAATAATGGATCAAAATCAATATGCTGAAATGAGTACATGATCAGTATGTCTCTGGACATGCTAGACAACTATTTAGCTTTCTAAATTATAAGAATGTTGCAAGGTTTTTAATGAAAAGTTACATCTTGATTAACACATCGGAGTAATCTTCATTATATTCTTGATGTAAGTAATTGGTTATAATTGATGTTCTCTAAAGATATAATTAATTCCTATTATGTCTTGGAAAGATGTGCTAATAGAAGATACCATGCTAGTTCGGCTGATTTCTTTGAGATCTCTCTTGTATCTGTTCCAGAAGAGTTGCTATCTACTTAATGTTTTGCTGATAGCAACTGTGGGTCACCTGAGAATTCATTTTACTATAGAAAAAAATGAATTTTCTGGCATATCATACCTGCTATCAACAAAACTCTGAATAGATGGCAGCTCTTCACCAGTCTCTGAAGCTCAGCATTCATATCCCCACTGCAGAGTTGGGAGGAAATATCCAGATTTATATTGCGTGGTCATGCGCCACATGACCGTGGAAGCGTCTTCGGACAACGCTGGCTCTTCGGCTAACCAACGGAGATGAGCACCGGCCCCTGGAGTCGGACACGACTGCACAACTGTGCGGGGGGAACCTTTACCTAATAAAACCAAAGACTTACATGGCACAGTGGATAAAAGAGAGAGAGGTGGAAAATACCTGCTTCAAATACCAGTTTGGCCATGAACTCCGTGGGTGGGATTGACCAAGCCCCTCTCCTTGAATATCCGACCCCTGACCCCCACCCCCCATCTGCAACGAAGAAGAGGAAACTGCCCTGCCAAGGACCATTGTCATAGAACTGGTTGCTGTTGCTTTCCAGGAGAGGAACCACCCTTGTATAGCTCACTCCCCTCCCCTCCCCTCCATCCCAGGAGACTCATTATAAGTCCTATGCAGAAGCAATCTATGTACGGGGAATTCTGGTCTGAAGGAAGGTGTAATTTGCACTGAGTTATGAACTTAAACTTCTTGGGACTTCCATTGGACTTGCCAAGCAAAGAACCAGGAGATAGCAGCATAGTCATGACAGCAGCATAGTCTAGCATAAGAGGCTCTGCTATGGCTGGTGATTGCAGAATCTGACTCGTATCAGGCACCAATTGTTCATGATCTGGTTCAAATGGCCAAGCTAGGTTGTCATCCGGTTCTGATACTGGGCCAGTTGGTTCTAATACTGGAGGAGGGCATTCATTACCTGATAAACTGTCATCAGTATGGCAAAGGATCCGTCCCCTTGCTCTGGATCTGGAATCACGAATTACTTTTTTTCCCTTCTATAAAAATGAGAGTAAAAGCATAATTGAAATTGCTATCAGGTTTCTCTCAACAAGCTAGACTAGAAATTGACCAAATAGGGATTCAAGCACACACAGTTCTGATAAATAAATCAATGTAGAAAAGCTAATGAAACCATTATGAAATAATCCCAGGGAGTGCTGTGTCTTAAATGCAAGCCCTATTTATGGTGAAATCAAGGTTTATATTCTTGCCTATTTTCTCATGTACTCAGAGTATAACAGGCTTGACACCACTCTCTTTGAGTGGGAGGGATAGTTTCCGCCTATCTCTCACTTTAGTAATGGGCTTGTCTGATTTCAGTCTGTTTCTTTCTAAAACTTGTAGGAACTGGCTCTCCTACTATTTCATTCTCCAGTTGATTCAGTTC
The DNA here is from genome assembly GCA_023362775.1 of Charina bottae. NCBI lineage: Eukaryota > Metazoa > Chordata > Lepidosauria > Squamata > Charinaidae > Charina > Charina bottae. The sequence continues at coordinate 16,462,183 of JALMGJ010000001.1, forward strand.
CCATTTGATTACCTTCCTTTCTCCTCACTCTCCCTCCACCTTGTTTCCTTTCTGCAACTTGCCTGTCTCTGTCCTGTCATATCATAGTGTACTAGATGCACAGTAGTGTATACACATACACACATTTCAGTCTTTCAGGTGTTGCACAAGCATCACATGATGCCTCATTCCCAGAAATGCGAGCCTGACAATGAGCCAGGCCCGCTCAGAAAAGCAAAAGGGTGGGGGCTTGTCTGCCTTTAATTAATAAGACCTTAATTTGTGATAAATTCCTGAAAGTTTTTTATTTTTTAAGTTAGGCATTTTCTGCATGGTTCAGTTCAACTTTTCTATAGCCTTTTCCCAGAAAGTTTTTTTCCCCCTGAAAATATGATTGTGGTGAAACTTTTGCAGTTATCTGAATGTTAACTGTTATTTTTATCCTATTATGCCAAAAATGAAGCAGCTTCAGGCATTCTGATGCTTTCCTATTATAAAGTATAGTTGAAGGTTTTATCAAACTGAATTTTGAATTAGTTCAAATTGAATCTTGTTGCCTTTGTAGCTTGAATCATACATTTGAACTGAATCTTGCTACCCTTAAATCTCAAATTGGATCTTGGCTGATTTACATACCTGTACCATTATTGTATTGAGTCACTAGAGGGAGATGTTTCTATATTTGCACAGCATAGAAACAGATTTTCTTTCAAAACATTTTATTTACTGTAAAAAGCTCTGTTGGGTTTCAACTAAACAACTAACACATTTCCTCTATGTGTTGATTTCTTGCTTAAAGAGAGGTTTGCATATATTTGGCTTTGAAAATTGATTCATGCACAAAATAAGTTGTTTCTCGCCTTTCCTTATACAAAGAAAAGTGAACTTTTCTCCAAGTGAACAAAGGGACTTAGAAAGAAATAATAGCTGATTCTGTTTCAAATGTAGTGCTATTTCTGATGCACTCAGGAGTACAACTAACTATAGGTTTTTTTTTTCCCCTACAGCAATGACTGTACTCAGTGCCAAGCAGCTGCTATAAATATATTAACTAATAAAAACAAATCACTAACTTTTTTAAAATGTGGAAAAACATTGGTTGGTAAAAATGCAAAACCTTGGTAATTTTCCAGCCACTGAAATGTACAATTTATCATGAACAATGGAAACTCTCCATATTAAACCTCACTGTCCCAGATTCTCTATATCCTTTCATAGCAGGTTCTTCTTGATAAGAGGATAGATGGATTTGAGAAGGGCTATTTTCTTTTCCTTCCTTTTGGAACCAAGCAATTAGTAATAGCAATGCCACTGGCAAAAAGTCCCAAGGTATTGTCTTGGGGCAAGAAACTAAATTTAGGAAAGATTTAAGGAAACTTTGTAGCTATACTAGATATCTCAAGATTCCTTTTCTTTCAGCTTCATCTGTGAACAAATGAAAAGGCCTGGAGGAAGTTACTGTTTTTGTCATAGCTCCTTCCCTCTTCTCTGTAGAATTTGCATAATGATATTAAAATATTAGCCTATCCTACAAAATTGTGGAAAGGAGTCCTTAGACAAAATGTGTAAATTTCTCCAAACATCTGAAAGGAGTACAAGAAAATGGAAAATAATATAACCATTAATGTGCTGTTCTTTACCCTCTTTTCACCATTGCTTGCCTTTTCTTCAACCAGAAACACACACATATAGTCAGTCTCAGTTTTTGAGTGCTACCTGGCAAGATGGTGTAGTGGCATGATAGTTCTATAGCATGACTGGGAGATCCAAGGTCCTGTCCCCACTTGCCATGGAAGTCACTGGGTGAGTTGGGCTGATGAGAATCTCTCAGCCCAACCTACCTCCAGGAGTAGTTGTGTGAATTAAATATGGAGTGACTGAGCTCCCCAAAGAAAGAATGTTGTGGTTCAGTTGGGTTCTATGGCTTCCTTCCTATTCTGTTCAACAATTTCTATCCCCAAACCATGCTGTAGTCCTTGAATTCCATTCCCTTCTTCTACCCACAGCAGCAGAAAATGTCCTTCTGACCCATGGATGCTCTCTTTTATCACCTCCCAGGCTCAGGGATCTGCCTTTATTTGGTTGAGGAAGCCCCTTCCCCTTTGAGCTGCTTCTCCTCTTTCTCCCTACCATCAAGGGCAGGATGGAAGTGAGAGGTATTGATGGGCCCCTGAAGTACAAGTGCTAAAACATACAGCAGTGCTGTGCAACATTTTCTTTCCAGTGAAGGACCACACTTGAGTGGACAGGGCCATGACAAAAGCTAAACATGATTTAATCTAAGTATTTGTTTGTTTGTTTGTTTGTTTGTTTTCTATCCCACCTTTATTATTTTTATAAATAACTCAAGGCGGCGAACATACCTAATGCTCCTTCCTCCTCCTATTTTCCCCACAACAGCAACCCTGTGAGGTGAGTTGGGCTGAGAGAGTGTGACTGGGCCAAGGTCACCCAGCTGGCTTTCATGCCTAAGGTGGGACTAGAACTCTCAGTCTCCTGGTTTCCTATTGGCTCCTTCCTAAGGCTGAGAGAGAGTGACTGGGCCAAGGTCACCCTGCCGACTTTCATGCCTAAGGCGGGACTAGAACTCTCAGTCTCCTGGTTTCCTATTGGCTCCTTCCTAAGGCTGAGAGAGTGTGACTGGGCCAAGGTCACCCAGCTGGCTTTCATGCCTAAGGTGGGACTAGAACTCTCAGTCTCCTGGTTTCCTATTGGCTCCTTCCTAAGGCTGAGAGAGAATGACTGGGCCAAGGTCACCCAGCCGGCTTTCATGCCTAAGGTGGGACTAGAACTCTCAGTCTCCTGGTTTCCTATTGGCTCCTTCCTAAGGCTGAGGGAGTGTGACTGGGCCAAGGTCACCCAGCCGGCTTTCATGCCTAAGGCGGGACTAGAACTCACGGTCCTCTGGTCTCTAGCCTGGAGCCTTAACCACTAGACCAAACTGTAAATACAGTTAATAAGGCTATTCAACTATTCAACATGTATTGCAGGGCTTTCCAAAGTGCTGCCGCTGGCGACACACCAGCAGCGGTGGCGGCGGCAGTATGGCGGCGGCACGCGCGCGCACGGCGGCGGCGCAGGGGGTGTGCGGCGGCGCACGCACAGCGGCGGTGCGGGGGGCGTGCGGTGGTGCGCGCACGGTGGTGGGGCGGTGGTGTGTGTGGTGGCGCGCGCACAGCGGCGGCGCGGGGGGGGCGTGCGGCGGCACGGGAGCGTGCGGCAGCACGCGCGTGCGCGGAGGCAGCCTTTGCTAAAACGCGGAAGCACTGATCCTGCGCCGCTGCTGCTGCCACCGTGCACGCGCGCACCGCCGCTTCCAGGTGGTGTGGCGACACACCACGCTGTGTGTGGCGACACACTTTTGTGTCGCGACACACCGTTTGGAAAGCTCTGATGTATTGAATCGTTTCATCTCAGGCACATTAAAAATATTAATGTGGTCTGGAGAAGCTCATCCAACCTAGTGTCCTCCAGCTATATTCTAGATGCCACATCCACAGCTCAAAACCAGGATGAACTTGGAGGAATGACTAAGCTTCCAACAGACCAGAGGAAACAGCAGAGTAACCTGTAGCAAACAAGATTTCCATATGTTAGAACATGGATCTGCATGTATTCTAATGTATTACATGGGCCATTTTTAACACAACGTAATTCACTCTCTTGGTCTCCTGTACTGTGGTCATCAAACCTAATTGCCATGGACCTCTGAGATCTGAATGTAATTAGTAGCTAATTTTTGCTTTACCCTTAGGCAGTATGAATGCCTTAGATGACTTCCCTCCTCCTGATACATTAGACAATAATGCATGATATTGATCTCATTGCAGTGTAGATTCATGCTGTAATATTGATAGCCAATTACCCTGTATCAGAGCACTAAACTTTTGGAAAGTGCAACTTGTTGTTGAAAGAGCTAATTAATTGTCCATCTTAGTATACGTTCTTATAGAGTCTTTCTCAAGGCAAAATGTGTCAAGCATGGTATGTGGGGGCAAAAGCTATTGTTCTAATTTTAAAAGATAAAACTGGAGGTTTTGAAATTACATATACAAAGTATAGTGTTTCAAAATTATTTTTGTACATTAGTACATTTCCCCAAATATGGGAGACAGCTCAGAAGAGACATCAGGAGGCTGTTATCAAGACAGCAGAATACCCATTTCCTGGTTTCTCTTGCCACTTTCCTTCATACTGAAGTATGAAGTACTGAAATATGAAGTATGAAGGAAAACTTCAATTCTCTTCTATTGAAGTTTTCTTTTACCAACTGCAGTGTTTGGCCTTGCCAACAATTTACAACACAGGCATTATCACCTGGCAGCTACCAACCTGAAGTCAGTACATTAGCCAAGTATGATCATCCCACAGAGGCTCAGTAAAGTCTTCTGTTGAGTAGCTAAGAACCTGGCAAAACAGGGTCCATGGAACTGGTGAGCTACATTCACTTCAGTGGGCTTGCAGACCTGAGCTAAAAAAACTCATTGGTCTGATCACAATACTATTTGTCATTGTCCTTATCCCCGAGAATGGTCTGCTTTCCAATGCCATGTAACATTTGACCTAGGCATTGATTGTTCTCAGCTATGGCACATTTTCAATTTCAAAAGTCTATTTTTGCAATGACAGATGTTGCCACAACTGCCATCTGTGAACACCTGACTCTTCTATTATACTGTTCATGTACAGTAGGCAGTCATGAGTCAGTAGCTGGGGAGAGAGCATATAACTCAAGAGTACAGTGTATGCTTTGTACGTAGACCACTGTCCTATCTAGGGAAAGCTAGTTTGCAAATGGAGACTATCTGAACTGGGAGAAGGCATTTTCCACGTAGGACTCTGTTCTAAGAAAAAAAGCCCCCAACAGTTGTGGAAACATGCCATTGAGTTATTAAGTCTAAAACAACAAACATTTTTTCAGTAACATACTGTAGGTAGACAGTGGGAATCATACAGACATACCTGGGGACTTAATTACTTCTTCCTGGCACCCTAAATACAAGCAACACTATCTTTCAAATGCAGAGAATTAGTCATTTTTTAAATCCCTCTGAGCTGAAGCTTTCCTCACAGACTTGTAATAACAACTGAAAACCGGAGGAAATTTTGACGAGTGTGGCTTTCTCATCATGGAATCTCTGGGCTGGAACAGGACCAGTTACTAAATGTCCATCTGCCACGTGGCTCCTAAGGACTGCTGCCCCGTGACAAGCAGTGATGTGCAGAGATGTATGGCTAAAGCCCATGGCAGGTTTCCTGCTTGTATAACTAGTTGGCTTCAGAGTTAAACCCAGATCCATCAGTCTCTGGCATTATGTAAATAAGCTCAGAGTTTCCAGTCCAAGTGGATTATTCCAACCTTAACGAAGGTTGATTGCCTCCCTTAAAAAAACTGGATTAAGATATTTAGCATTTATTTTAGCCAGGATCTGCTGAACTTGACCAGCTTCATGACCTCTCTAAGAAGGTCAAAATATAATGCATAGAGTACAATGAAGGGGAAGTTAGAAACTAAATATTTACTCAATAATATTTTTAGCAGACTTTCTTTCTCCTTCCTTCCTTCCTTCCTTCCTTCCTTCCTTCCTTCCTTCCTTCCTTCCTTCCTTCCTTCCTTCCTTCCTTCCTTCCTTCCTTCCTTCCTTCCTTCTTTCTTTCTTTCTTTCTTTCTTTCTTTCTTTCTTTCTTTCTTTCTTCTTTCTTTCGATTTATCTTTAAATAATAAAACAGTGGAGACACTATTATAAGCAGAATATAAGCAGTCCTGAACTCCAGCTCAGAGATTTGAAAAGACCTTTAAAATCCTTTTTGTTAAAAATAGCTCAATGCATTCTGCTTTTTATGCTTAATCCTTCATCAACAATGTACTGAGCACTAACTGTACAACTATTGCAATTTATACCTCTGTTTTCTTTTTTTCTTTTTTACCTGCCTGTTTATTTTTTTAAAAAATGATTAATTTAAAAAAAGCATAGAATGTTGCAGTTTTCTTTACCGTTTCGTTTCAATCTTTCATTTCTTTTGCGGTTCTGGTGCACTGCAGCATCACTTCTCTGACATTTTAAGGAAACAAATGTTTCACGAATGTCACGTTTTGACTCTTTAAATCGCTTTTTCTGCTGGTTGATCACCTTTTCAATGATCATTGTTGCTTTTTATTTGAGTGTGTGCGTGTGTGTATATATATGTGCATAGCTTAATTGTATATTTCACCCATAGAGATCCACAGAGGGGAATGGAGGGATGTGCGTCATGGTGTCAGAACATAAACTCCACCCCTTACTTATTTGCATGCAACATACATGGGGCAAAGCTTGCATTGTGACATCACCATGAACATTGCGTCCTTTGAGTGTCACTTAGCATTATCATTGCAACCCAGAAAGCAAACATATCTTTATATAACCAATAATGCAGCTGATGAAATAACCATGGCTTTAGTCCTCCTCCCTGCTTGCTGCAACGGGAAAAAGCAGTCAGTCAGTCTTGTCTACTAACCTGCTTTTGCAAATTAAGAAGAGGGAAGCAAAAGAGAAAAAAAGATGAGAGCAGCCACAGATAGCCTAGGCCAGTGTTTCTCAAGCTTGGCAAGTTTAAGATGGGTGGACATCAACTCCCAGAATTCTGGGAGTTGAAGTTCACCCATCTTAAATTTGCCAAGGTTGAGAAACACTGGCCTAGGGATTAGTCCGTAGGCTAGGACTGCACCCCTTTCTTCAAATCCCAATGAGCCATCAGTTCAGTAGGGGCTCATATGCCAAATACTGAATTGGATTCCTGCTTTGCACTAAACCATCTTTTGCATAGCCACCATTTAAATATGGTCTGTTGCACTATTGGCTGGGTTCACATATGGCACTAGGGTAGGCTGACCATATTTCCTTCAGACAAAAACGGGACTTTTGGGATGGCTCCCGCCTGCAAACCACGCCCCCATCAGCGTGATTGGCTCAGATTTTAATTTTTTCGATTTTTAAAGGTTTTTTTTCTTCTAGCAGTAAATGGTGCGGCAGAGCTGGTGTGTTTGGGGGAGGCCGGAGTACACACACTGTGCACACAGCACCGTCATCGGCCGGGGAACAAGGGGCGGGGATGGAGGGAATGGAGGCCCACGACTGCCCCATCCCCCTCGGGCCGCGCGGCCGGGTCCTGCTGAGGGCAGTCTGTCCTGTGAGTGTGTGTGTGTGTGTGTGTGTGTGTGCATCTGATCGGGCTTGGCCAAGGGAGGAGAGTTGTCAGCCACTCCGCCCCTTGCTGCCCGCAGAAGCTCCCCAGGGTGGCCGGCTCCTGCTTCTCCTGCTCGGCGGCCCGACAACTCTCCTCCCTTGGCCAAGCCCGATCAGATGCACACACACACACACACACACACACCACACCCTCTTTCTCCAGCCTCCCCATGAACAAATGCACCCGCACCTGTTGCAGGGAGGCTGGAGAAAGAGGGTGTGGGGTGCGTGCATGTGTGTGTGTGTGCGCGCGCGATTACGCTGAGCAAGTAATCCGCGCACGCGCACACACACGCACACACATGCATGCACCCCACACCCTCTTTCTCCAGCCTCCTTGCAACAGGTGCAGGTGCATTTGGTCATGGGGAGGCTGGAGAAAGAGGGTGTGGGGTGCGTGTGTGTGTGTGTGTGAGCGCGTGATTACGCTGAGCAAGTAATCTGCATGCGCGCACACACACACGCACGCACACACACGCACGCACCCTCTTTCCACAACCTTCCCGTGCCTGCTTTCCCTGGCCTCACCACTGCTGGGCAATCAATCTCAGGATCAGGTAAGGAGGCAGGAACCTGGACTGTGGTGCTGCTTCTGCTGCTGGGCTCGCATGTGGCAACTGGGCTTCCAGTTGCCGCGCTGATAGGGCCTCTTCTGGGCTGCCTCCAATGGCAAGTCTGGCTCCAGTCCTCCTTCCTGTCTTCCTGTCCTCCTTCCCGCCGGGTTTAAAAAAGGGACAAAATTGGGATTTTGATCAAAATGACGGGACGGTTGAAAAATGCTAAAATAACAGGACTGTCCTGTTCAAAACGGGACGTATGGTCACCCTACACTACGGGCAATAGAGGGGAAGAGCCACATTTTGCTTTTTGAGCTGCATGCTACGGACCAAACGTAGCCCCCATGCATCAGATTATGCATCTTTGTGTGAAGTCACAAACCATGATTTATCAATCACACTGACTGTTCACTTATCCAGACCAAAATCTATGTATCCATCTCTTAGCCAAAACTACCATATGGGCATGTTGCAAGGATAAAATTGAAGGGCAGAATGGAAATTATAGAGATAACTGGCAGCTCTCGGGAGAAGGCAGTATAAAAATTGAATAAATAGCCTGCCTTTGTAATGCACAGAGATAATGTCTGCTCCCATGGTGCTTCAGTGCTTGGGCCTAAACATACCTAGAAGCCACATCATCCAACTTTCAGGAGCCTTGCTTATATATCCATATGCAGTGTCATCCACAAGGGGAGTCAAAAAAGTAAAAATGGCAACTTCAACCACATGATTAAAGGCCCATCTCCTTTTATGTTTGTCATTCTTGTGATGTACAAGGGGGGTGGTTGCAGCTGTTTTCCTGATTCCCCCCCCCCCCCCTTTGCAGATGTCCCTGCCCCTATGACAGATGCTGATGGTCAGGGGTATCTGCATTTTTTATTGGTTTAGAATCACTTGTAAAAAGGCCACTTTTAACCTAAAGCTTAATGTCTCTTGTCCATCTCATCTGAGTTTATTTATTTATTTATTTATTTATATTTCAAATTTCATCACCGCCCATCTCGCACAAAGCGAGTTATAAGAGCTTCATTCATATCAAACAATATTGGTGCTCCTGGTAAAAATATCAGTATGAGGAAGGCTCCTTTCTAAACACTAATCTGACATCTTGTGGCTGCCCCCCAGCCCCTCCCCACAATTTTCCTAGTTTACAGCCATGTTTTTATTAAGCATATTCAGATATCACTTATGCAAGCTTTCAAGATCTTCAGGTGTCTTCATAAGCCAACAGTGCAGGAGGCTTGGGGTGTGGAGGAGAAAGAGAACAAGGCTGCTGACGACAAAGTCCTGAAGTCTTCGACATCAATCTAAAATTAGCCTGAGATCTTCAACATGAGAGTAATAGTAGACATTCCTATCTCACCTTCTCCCCACCATTAGTGGCGGGTGGTAATTGTGATGGGGATAACAGGAAGCAAATTGCTCGGGAATGTCAATGCAAGGTGCTGATTCTCAAAAAAGACAAGTTCCATGCAGAGGAATGTTAAGAAAGGGAAAGTAAAGTAAAAACCATACTCCCTTGGTATAAACCCAGGGTGTTAATTATATGTGGCAAAACTGTGTGTACAATTCTGCATTTTGCAGAAGTGGAAAAACTGCAGGAAAAGATAAGCCAAATTATCAAGGGACTGGAGAAACTCCCATATGAGGAAAAGTTACAATCCTCAGGGCTTTTCAACTAAGAATAAAGAGAAGGAGGACATGAGAGAAATCTGTCAAATTATGCATGGTGTGGAGCAATTAAAATAATATTGGGTGAACTCAGAGTCATCCAACGAACTGAGTAATCAGAAGTACAGCTTCATCCAGCACATAAATGAACTGTGGAATTCACTTACATAAAACAAAATGATATCCACTGATTTAGGTCATTTTAGAAATCAATCACACACATTCATGGAATATATCACTAGCTGCTAATGAGTTCCAATATCAGAGAGCCTGAGGCTTCTCACATCGGTTCCTGAAGGACAAAAGCCTTAGGGGTAGGGTTGTACTTCCATCTTGTTGACAGGGTTTTCATTGGCCAGTGGATCTGTGGAGGGGTAGTGGAGTCCTGTACACTGGATTAGATGGAATTTTGTTTTAATCTAATGCGATCCTTCTTATGATCTTATCTAGGAGGCTGTTTTGCAATTTAATCATCCTGAGTTCATTTGTTGCACTTAGTTCTATCTGAAATTATTGGTTTCATTGTGAACTAAGTGCTGTTTGCTTAACTGGATCCAATCTTTCTTCCTTCCTTGGCCAATAAGGAAATCTTGCCACACCAATCCATGTTTCTGTAAACCCCCAGATGTGAAGGATATCTCTCTCTCTCTCTCTCTCTCTCTCTCTCTCTCTCTCTCTCTCTCACACACACATCATCTAGCCACTCTTTTTTTAGTGTGACTTGCTACAGCCTCAGATATTACTACATCCTATGATACGCAATCTCTTGAAAAATGACTGCCTCCTTTCTCACTTACACTGAATCTTTTTCTTTTTCTTCCAACCATTTATAAGTCCTTACATTTACTTACAGAAAATAAATCCTATTGAGTTTAATGGAACATTGCAAAGGAAGGGTCTACAAATTTTCAGCCACTGGTTTGAGCTGCAACCCTCTGTAATTTACTTAGGAGAAAGCCTCAGTGAATTCAGTGGGACTTATTTATGAATGAATAGGTACAAGATTACACTGTTAGACCAGGACATCTTTTAAAAGATGAGACAAGTGGTTTCATTTTAAAGAAAACAGCAAACATAATTCCAAAATGACTTACTCCAGCTTATTTGGAGCTCCACAAATTCTTTGCCAGAAAATCCTCAAAAATCCTTTTGGTATGGACAGCTCTGCAGACTCCCTTCCGGAGGGCAAAGTGTGAGATAGAGAAATGTAAGAAGAGCTAGTGGGGCTGGATTTGGGGATATAGATTATCCTCCAGCCTCCAGCATGCAGGCAGCTGTGCTGGAAATAATTTCTGTTTGACAGTCCTTTGCATTTGCCTCATCAGATTTCAAGGTTATATTCCTGCAGGAAAATCAACCTTCATTGGGGATTATTATTGTAAAATGCATACACAGTGAAATGGCCTTCCTTCCTTCCTTCCATCCATCCATCCATCCATCCATCCATCCATCCATCCATCCATCCATCCATCCAACTGGCTCAGACAAGCTAAGGATTGTCTTAAGGAATGTTAATGTTGGTACAAAAATGCACTGCTGTTCCTCTGGGGAGAATTATAAGCATAAACTGGCTTCCTGGTAATAAATTATCAGTAATTTCTATTTTGGTTATTCTCCTACTTATATGTATATTTATAATGACACTTACCTGTATTGTGGAATGCAAACAGCTCCTTTAGAATACAGTGTCCCTGCCATCATTCATTTCTTTGTGTAACGCCCAGATAATTTTCTGCTGTTGTTGATGGGTGCTATGTGGCAAATACAGGAATTTACTATAAAACATACATTTGGATTAGCTTTAAAAGCTTGTCTTAGACTTGTGGTGAAGAAGGATTATGTGAATCCATATTGTTCTTTTGAGAAACAAAATCCAGTGGTCCTCACCTTTCTGAAATGTAATATTTGACTCACTTAATTTTTCTCTTTTCTGGTGGACTTAAGAACCAATGTTGGTCCAACCACCCAAGAAATCAAGTCAATTGTCCCAGGCAACACAATGCAAGTGTTGCCCATCATGCCAGCTTCATCTCATTCAGCCATGTTTCTGCTTCTTTTGGACATGGTGGTTCATCTTACAAACTGAGAGGTTGTCACAAAATCCTACATGATATAACCAACTTCCCTGGAATATTTCTTATTCACAAGGGGATGCTCTTGTCCTACTTACGTTGTTATCAGCCACTTGAATATGTCCTATCCTGACTAAAGAAACCAAAGCCTAGCCTTCTCCACTCGCCATGTCAGTCAGGAATTCTGGGAAGTGTAATCCCAACGTTATCTGAAGAGCACTATGTTGTGGAAGGCTACCATAACAAAAAATGTGATTGAAACTGAGTTGAGGTGGACTGAAAACATGTCTAGAGAATGCTGGATATGAAAGGGACTTTTTCAAAGAGGACAAAATGGATCCATTGACTTTTATCAAGAGTACAAGCTGAAAAGCCCATAAGCAGATACAGCACTTTAGATCCTATCCTGTGATATGTAGCATCTTATAGTATCTACTAGGGGGCGTGGTGGCTCAGCGGGTAAGATGCCGGGCTTGTCGATCGGAAGATCACAAGTTCGGAGGTTCGAATCCCTAGCCCCGCGTGACGGAGTGAGCTCCCGCACTAGCCCCAGCTCTTGCCAACCTAGCAATTCGAAAGCATGCAAATGCAAGTAGATTAATAGGTACCACTTCGGTGGGAAGGTAACAGCATCCCGCGTGCGTCATGCCGGCCACATGACCGTGGAAGCGTCTTCGGACAACGCTGGTTCTTCGGCTAACAAACGGAGATGAGCACCGGCCCCTAGAGTCGGACACGACTGCACAAATGTGCGGGGGGAAACTTTACCTTTATACTATCTACTAGTTTGTCATATTTTCAGAAAAATCCAGCACTGTCCTGTTCTAGGCTGAGCAAACACACTGGAGCCAGTTGCAACTAGTTTAATGTTGCGTTTGCACTTTGAGCAAATACAAAAGCAGGTAGAATACCTGGCTGAGCAGTCACACGCGCTTTTGTTGTTTATTCGTTCAGTCGTTTCCGACTCTTCGTGACTTCATGGACCAGTCCACGCCAGAGCTTTCTGTCGGCCGTCACCATCCCCAGCTCCCCAATGGTTGAGTCCGTCACCTCCAGAATACCATCCATCCATCTTGCCCTTGGTCGGCCCCTCTTCCTTTTGCCTTCCACTTTCCCTAGCATCAGCTTCTTCTCCAGGGTATCCTGTCTTCTCATTATGTGGCCAAAGTACTTCAGTTTTGCCTTTAATATCATTCCCTCAAGTGAGCAGTCTGGCTTGATTTCCTGGAGTATGGACTGGTTTGATCTTCTTGCAGTCCAAGGCACTCTCAGAATTTTCCTCCAACAAGTCACACGCGCAGTCCAGGAGAAATACAAGGAAAGTTTTTGTCTGGTAGCCAGGGCACAGCATCAGCAGCACAGAGGCCCATCCAGAGTCACAGCCATAAGAGACACAAGGTTGGACTAAAAGGCAAGCAGCTGATGGAGTGCAGGCTCAGCGAAACTGGGTAAGGCACTGGCAGAGACAGACACAGGAGTATTTTGAGACAGTCCAGGAATCGTACACCAGAGTCCCACAAGCTGGGTCTTTGTTGTAAAGCTGAGAGTCCTAGAGCAAGGCAGGAAGCAAGAATACAGGAATACAGGCCTGGTGGAGGAGAGTGGTTTCCAGTGGAGATCCAGGCCCTGAGCCTGCTCCTAAATAGGGGCTCGGTTAGCAACATTGTCCCACATGCTTCTTGAGTGGCTGAGTAGATTGCATTTGGTCTGCTCTCCAAAGCTGTCATCACATCTTGGGGTTAGGTGCCCTGCCAGGATCTGGCTCCACCTCATCTGAGTCCGGTTCATCATCTCACCTGTTCTTGCTGATTGTCTGCCTAGTCAGTTTCAGGGGCTGAATTGTCTGCTGGCTGCCAAGGCTGACAACCTGGGGGACCAGGCTCCTTAGGAGTCAGAGAAGACCATAACCAGCCCTGTTCCTCACCAGAATTGATGGGGACATGTCCAAATGACTCAGCATTTTCTTTGTTCATTGATTTCCCAATATGCCCCCTCAGCCACAACACTGAAAATGCTGTATTCAAATCAGTCCCTCAAGTGCAGATATTTATTGAAGCAGGTGGACTATTGAGCTGTATTTTTTAAGTGAAGTATTGCCACTACTATCTATAGCTGCTGCATATATGTACTGCATATGAATTCTTAGAGACCTTCCTTCCTTCCTTCCTTCCTTCCTTCCTTCCTTCCTTCCTTCCTTCCTTCCTTCCTTCCTTCCTTCCTTCCTTCCTTCTTTCTTTCTTTCTTTCTTTCTTTCTTTCTTTCTTTCTTTCTTTCTTTCTTTCTTTCTTTCTTTCTTTTCTTCTTTCCAATGCTTGCTCTGAATTACCAGTTCATCCTCCTGAATAAGGAAATTCAAGCATTATCTACATGTCCAAATATTATTTCTGAAGCAAAATATTGTATATAATTGATAGAAGGCAATTAACCTGTAAACAGAAAATAATGTGTTTAATTCAGGAAGCATCCGTGTAAAAAAAAAAAAGGTAAAGGTTCCTCCCGCACATTTGTGCAGTTGTGTCCGACTCTAGGGGCCAGTGCTCATCTCCGCTTGTTAGCCGAAGAGCCAGCGTTGTCCAAAGATGCTTCCACGGTCATGTGGCCACATGATGCGCACGGAATGCTGTTACCTACCCACCGAAGTGGTACCTATTAATCTACTTGCATTTGCATGCTTTCAAACTGCTAGATTGGCAAGAGCTGGGGCGAGTGCAGGAGCTCACTCCGTCACATGGGACTAGGGATTCGAACCTCCAAACTTGCGATCTTCCGATCAACAAGCCTGGCATCTTACCCGCTGAGCCACCACGCCATAAATTACTGTAAAGGCATTGTTCCAGCAATGGAGCGAGGGACCTGCAAGTGATTCTTAACAAAGAGGCTAGCTGGCTAGCTGGCAACCCTAAGTAATGGGATTTGGGGGAGGTTTTTGTCCCTAGATATTGTTGGCTGGAGATCTGAGGAGCAGCAAGGGCCTTAGGAGCAGACGAGTGCCCCAAAGACCAGAGAGACCTGGAATCTGTAAGGTAAAGTTGGTAGCGATAGGCAGAAACATCGGGCTCTGTTTCTGCTTTCCAGTGCTGCCTTTTTCAGCTGGGTAGTTCTACATCTGCTCCCATTCTCTGTAACTCTATCTTTTGGTTGTTGTGTTGTGTTTTGCTTTTCATTCAGTTTACAGATTCATGCAGGAATTCTCCAACTTTGTGGTGCCATGACCATGCTGTTTATGTGAGGGGGGGGGGGTTGAACTGGGAAAACCTGTATGCATTTGATAAGAAGCAAGAAGGGGTTGTATATTGACTATGTTCGCTTTTTTATCTCATTCTCACCTTCATATGGAAAAAAAATCTCAAGGTTTGTTGGCTAAATCTGCAATATTTGTTTCCACACATCTTTCTCGGGGTTTCATACTCTCAGCAGACAGCTTTTTCTAACAAATAATAAAAAAGGTAAAGGTTCCCCCAGCACATTTGTGCAGTTGTGTCCGACTCTAGGGGCCGGTGCTCATCTCCATTTGTTAGCCGAAGAGCCAGCGTTGTCCAAAGGCGCTTCCACGGTCATGTGGCTGTATGACGCGCGCAGAATGCTGTTACCTACCCACCGAAGTGGTACCTGTTCATCTACTTGCATTTGCATGCTTTCGAATTGCTAGGTTGGCAAGAGCTGGGGCGGGTGCGGGAGCTCACTCCGTCATGTGGGGCTAGGGATTCGAACCTCCGAACTTGCGATCTTCCGATCAACAAGCCTGACATCTTACCCGCTGAGCCACCACGCCCCTTAACAAATAATACCCTGAAGATATTTTTCTTTTTTTTATTAAATTTTATTAAGTTTTACAATACATAATAAAATTTAAAGTAGAAAAAGAAATAGAAACAGAAATACAAAATAAGAAAAAGATAAAGAAAAAGTGAAGTCAAGAAATAATAAGCAAAGAAAATATAGAAAATAGATGTCCTCCAATCTATCTTTGAACTTAAAGTACAACAATTGATTTTAAATGTTAGTCCTTCATACAGTATACAGGAACTTTTCTTTGTCATATGCCTTTTGATTTCTTTAATCCAATCTTCTAACCTTCATCTTACTGTCTCCCAATAATCCATCTTTGGCTTCCACTCCTTGAAGTAGTAGTTAAATGTTGAATGTTCATTGCTACATATTTATATCTTCAATAAAGACCAATTAGTATAACAAATAAAAGCCTTATTTACTTCTAATAAACTACAATATATTCTATTCATATTATGACTCATAACCTAACATGTTATGTAACTTAATACATAGTTTAGCAATTCTTATAGTGTTCATACATATATATTTCTATAATTTAATTCTAATATATATATATATCTCCATAAAAAAGGAATTCTTGAATCTCAATTATCCATCTGTAATTTCCATTCCTTGTAGTAATGTCCATTTAAACTAAATGCATAATCTATCATATCACTTAAACTAATAGCTAATATATCAATTCTTATAATATTCATACAATACATATTGATATATATCATCCTGTAGTAACCATCATTCTAATTCCATCATATCATTATCTTCTCATAAATATATCTCTAAGGAAAACAATATTCTATAATATCAACTTGTGTTTGTATTTAGCATCTTACATTTAGAATATCACTTTTTATATATCCATACAATTTCTCATAACAATTCAAGTCCATATTTTTTCATTAACCTTTATATCCATACAGTTTCTCATATCTTCTGTTTAGGTTATGCCAAAATCACAATACACTGTGGGAGATTCGCAATATACAGCCTGCTCTTTTCTATATCTCATATAGAATATCAGAGCAACCTTCTCTCCCTTTCCACATATTTCACAACATCCATCCAACTGTGCACCCATATTTTCACTCTGTCTCCACTGCCACAACATATCTATACCAAGATTGTAGTGTAAAGCCTTCAGAATGTTCTTCTGAACTAATATACTCAAAATTTCCTCCTTCTGTTTCTCCTCCACTTGAAAAACATTTTTCCTTTCTGTCTCCGTTTCTGTTCTCTGTTCTTTCTCTCTGTTTTGCAGAGTTACGAACAGTAATTCCAACGACCTTTGAATATTTGAAAAAGTCTCAGTAATCTCTCTTCTGAGCTCCTCAGGTACAAGTTGGAAAGCCATCTTTCCTGTGTCCTTCAAATTAAAACAACAACCCTTCTAGTCAAAACAATAATAATGTAATCTGTCCATGGAATACTACCAGCAGAATCTATTAAGCAGAGCGTCGTTGTTGTTGTTTTTTTTTTTTTTTAAAGTCAAAAGAAAAAAGAAAGTTCCAATAATCCAAAATACAGGAGAGAATAATATTTTAAACAGTTTATAGAAGGAGAAATAAAAAATATATTCCAAATGAAGCAAAATCCAACCAGGGAGGATGTAGAAAAAGACGACAAGGAAAAAAACACGTTACCCTGTGTTTTTATTCTTCAAACTGCGAGCTTTCGTTCTTCAAGCTGCAAACTGCTTAATCCAAACAAAGAGTTTCTCAAAAAATGAATAGTCATTTAGTTTATCAAGCGAAGAATTACAAACAGAGTCTCTTAAATCCCTCTAATACAAAAGAGAAGTAAAAAAAAAAATGCAGACGTTTCATTATGTTGCAAATATAGAGTCCATCAAACTTCCACCAGAATCAGTTATAGCAAAGAAAGCACAAAGTTAGCCAACATTTTCAACAAAGTCCAAAAAATCGATCTTAGATTTCAAAAATATTTTAATCTAAAAAAAAACATTCCTAAAGTGATCTAAAAGCGGCTGGGCGCTCTTGTGTCTCTTCAAAGAGACTTGTTTCCCCTGCGAGAGCCTGATATATCTCGGCCATTGCCTTGCACTTACCCTGTTCCTTCCGCGGTGGAAAACTACAGAAAAAACAAGGGTAGGCAATCCCAATGGCCCCACGAGTAATCTTCTGGTCTCCCCTTCTCCAGGGGAAAAAAAAACTTCAGTGGACCACAACTTCTGCAATCCACGCAAGCAAGGGAAATTCAGTCAGCTTCTCTGAGAAATCTGACTGGTCGAGCTGGCAGCCAAGCCTGGAGTCCCCTGAAGATATTTTTCAGTGACAAAAACACTTCTGAAACCAAAAGGTATGTAACTTCCATCATACTCTGTTGACTTTGACTTACTTTTATCAGCACTGCCATAAGCACTACTATTAAAGACCATTGGGCATCTTTAGCTTTTCTTTTATATCACCCCTGAAACTTTTTTTGTTTTTAGAAGTTAGATGTCTAAAATAGTGTACCTCAATGTCTGTAGTTGGGCATCTGAAGGGACATTAAAACAGGTGTAAAACAAACAAACCAGAAAAGAAGAAAAGACTTCAGAGTTCCCAGAAAAACAGCTGCAGAGCAGGAATGTGGTCTAAAAGGCCTCCCCTGTTGCCTGGACAAACTGTCTGTGACCCTCCTCTAATTTGCTTGCAAATCTCCAGGAGATCAAACTCACAGATTAAGAACCCCTAGATTAATGTTTACCAGCTTTGGCCTAAGCCTTGTGTAACTTGATGTAGCTAATCTATTTTCTCAAACCCTTACTTTGTTGCTTTTATTAAAATAATGTTTTACTTCACCTTTACTCTTTACTCTTTTTACTCTACCGGTTGGGGTCCAAACTACTTGGAGCCAATAACCTCAGTTAAAAGGGAAACCAGAAGCCATCCATGTTGAAGGTTAGTCTTGGGAAAAGGGATCTCCTGTTCTGTTCCATCAAGATTTCAAATGAAGGAGGGACATCTCCCCAATCAAGCAGCATTATTATTAGTCCTGGGTAGAGCTCTTTCACCTAGAAGAAACAGCTGCATCTAGATACTCCAGACTGGAAGTAGGAGTGGAAGAGTGCCTATCCCAAAATGGGTTCTGATACACTTGTTTTTGTATCTGTGTCAGACATACCACTTCCTACAGACCCCAGTGCAGCCATGCACGAAGACAGCTGAGTATGCGTCAATATGCATTCCTGCTGATCACAGCATTCAACATGATTAGCTCTGTTACTCTTTTCTGCATTACTCATTCTCAACTCATACTACTACCCAAAATGTAGGATGATGAAGAAAGAAGAACTAGTATCCTGCTTGAGAGAACAGAGGGGGCTGGGCCCTTTCCTTATAGTTACCAAATAAATGATTCATTGGTATTAATATTGATGGCACCAATGTTACTAATGAGGGTGTTATTCATCATTCTTCACATGGTAAGATAGTGAGCACATACGCAAGATGTGACCCAGAACCAAGGAAGTGGTATCAGTTTGCCCATTCCATCATTCCTAAAACCATAGCAATGTGGATGTGAAAGTATGCATCAATATATTTATTACCATTGGGAAAAGCCACACAGTCTTCTTGTTTTTCCAAATGAAACTGGATCTATCAGTTTTCCATTCAACTGCTCAGAATGTACTAAGGGTTTTCATTATGCTATGGGCCTCATCAGAAAAACTTAGGGAAGATATAGAGGAAACTATTTTATATCCATTCACATCAGTGGTTCATCTAGTTGATGACTGTCTACACTCCAGAGTTTAAGGCAAGAGTTTTTGCCAGCCTTATCTGAAGACGATCGAGAGTGAATTGGGATTTTCTACAGCCAATTATTTTGTTCTAGGATTGGCAAGTGTTCCCCATATTCAAGGAACTGTTTTTACTATATCTGACCCCATCCCCATGCTTCACTGCTACCACTACCAATATAAGTTCTTCACTTATATTGGAAGATTGGGGAGGAGACAGTGGATATTAGAAGAAGTATGGCTATGACAGAGGTGGACATTCTGGGCCTGTGGGACACATACAATTCCTATTACCATTTTTGCAGCCTGCAGAGCATCTCAGAAACATGCATTTCTTTTGCATTTGATGGGGATGAGGGTCTTTAAAATCCATTAAAACCATTCACACAAATCAGCTATTATGCCAACTTTAACTGATTTCTGTATCTGGATAGATGATGACTGACTACAGTTCTGCATGGTCTCTGTTACATTAAATGGCAAATCCTTGTTACGAGAAACAATTAGACATATTTTCCCCTTAATTTCATTCTACCTGATCTGATTAAAACAGTGTATTTTTATCACAACACTGGATTCATTAAATGGACAGATGATAGATATATTGAAGATAATTATAAACAAACAATGCCAAACCATGTTTCTAATTACATCAGTCTTCCCGCCAGAATAATTAGGATTGTTCCCAAGTTGAATCAGCTACAGTCTTGTAGAGTTTGTTAAACCCTGAGTGGTTATACTGGATCTACATCAGTTTTTGCTCTAATATTAGCTACTGAAAAAAAAATGAGAGTTAATGAAAGTGCAGCATTAATGCTTGGCATTAACCTTAATGACTGGATGTCAGGGTTCATGTCTATGAATCCTGTCATTGGGATTCAGGCTAGAGATGGTTTGGGAACTGTTGGGAGGGGGACTGGCCATTGAGTGTTATGTCTGTTAGTGGAGGCTGGAAACAGCTTCGTCAAGGTCACCCACCTGCGGGAGTGTGGAGCTGAGAACGTTTGCACGATGAGATCATCGGTTGGTAATTTGGCGCGCAAGGGGGGAAGTTAAGATGGTACAGTTTGGCGGGAATCCGCATTCAGATCTTTAGGAGTGCTTCAATTAACATGTATCCTGAATAAAGCTTAATCTGCATTCTAACGAACTGCATTGAGAAGTGTTTATTAGGTCATTGTTGTTGGGGTCATCACAGAAAGATCTGAATGCACAATTTAGTCGGTTTATCCTGAGGTGACAATTGCTAAATACAATTAGTGCCTACCTGGTGAGAATCGACTCTCCCAAGTAACTCACAGAATGGAGGAATCTATGGAATGTTTCCAGGCAGAGGAAGAAGCGCAACCAGGCACTTCTACAGGCCTAGGAGCAGTTTCCAAAGAGGAAAAGGTTGTGGCTTTTGAACCAGTAACTGGCAAGAAGAAAGGATCTAAAAGGGGATCCAGACATAGTGGAATAGAGGCAGCCGAGCTTCCTGTGGTACGTACTCCCAAAGCTAGTGCAGAGTGGTCCGTGGGAATTGGAGGCGGCCTCAAGGCAGGGATGGGTAAACGGACTGCTAAACCCAGAGTTACCCAATCCCAAAGGATGGCTTCTTTAGAGGCAAAGACTGCACGCATCGACTTTGAGATAGAAACTATCAGCAAGCAAATAGAGTCCATCAGCCAATCTCTGCAGCAGCTTGTCCTGGCTCCGAAGCAAGAAGGGGGTAGAGTGACAGAGAGAGGAGCTACTTCGATGACCACTTCAGCAGAGAGTGGAACTTCCAGTGGCAGTGAAGAAGAGGATGATTTTTCAGGACCGGAGCCTGAGATGAGACCCCCTTCCACGAGTGGATTACCAAGGGGGAGGGCCAGAGCTTTAGCAGTTAACAAGCTAAAGATGCGATTTGATGGCGATCCCGGAAAGTTGGCTTGTTTTATGACCCATGTCAGAGGTTTTATGGATGAGTTTGAGGACTCTTTTCTGAATGAGGAAGCCAAAGTAAGGTATGTCTCAAGTTTCCTAGAAGGGGAAGCAGCACAGTGGCTTGTAGCCATGCATGATACTAATGCCAAAGAACTGTTAACTTTTAAGGCATTTATGTTGGCTCTAAGGAAGAGATTTGAAGAAACATTGTCAAAAATGTCAGCTAGAGTGCAATTACAACAATTGAGCCAGGGAAATCGAACTGTGGCGGAATATGCCATGGAGTTTAAAAAATGTATTAGTCGATTTCCTGACTGGCCTGAGACTTTTCAAATTGAATATTTCCAGATGGGGTTGAAACCTGAGATTCTGGAAATGGCTGCTGGAAGGGGGGACCCTGAGACACTAGAAGAATGGATACAATTGGCAGGCAAAGCGGAAAGTACCCGTTTACGACTGAGATCATATAAGCAACTTCAAAGCCCTGGAAGAAGAGCGATGGGGGCCCCTCCGCCCAAGAAACCACTCAGCCAAAAAGCCTGGGAAGAAGAGAAGGAACATAGAGCCAAAAGCGGCCTGTGTTTCAAATGTGGGAGAGAGGGTCATCGCATTAGCAACTGCCCGCAAACAACTACTGCTGTGAGGAAAAAGCCTGAGAGTAAATCTTCAAAGCCTCTACCGCCTAAAAGAAAGGGAGCAGCCCATGCAATGGAAGAAGCCAACAAAGCTGAGGTAGCTGGGGGTGAGAACGACTCCACAAATGAAGAATTCTTGCCGGCGGGAAACGACCAATGCCTGTCCTAAGATGCGCCGGTGGCCAGGCATTTGCAGATAGGCGCTCGGATCCTTTGTTGAGTGGAGATTGCCCTACAATGCAAGTTAAAGTAAAAGTTGAAACGTTGGATGGGAGAGATCAAAACAATTTAATGGCTATGCTGGACTCAGGGTGTTCAAGGTGTTCGATTCACCCTGCTGTTGTGACTGGATTAAGACTGAAATTGCATAAGCTAAAGGTTCCCATTATATTTTGTCAATTGGATGGGTCAGACATGAAGGGGGGACCAGTGGAATATTATACTGAGGCCCTAAAAATGACTATTGGGACACACGAAGAGACTATACGGTTTATTGTGGCACCTATTGCCAGTCAGCCCATAGTGTTGGGGCTCAAATGGCTGAGGGAACGTAACCCTCAGATTGATTGGGTATCTGGGGAGATGGAATTTGCAGATGGTTCATATCTGGGGATGGAACGGGACCATGTGGGACTGTGTGTGGAATTAGCAGGCTCAATGAGGGAAGTGGCACAAGCAGCCATTGCTCCGGCTTCGTATGAGGAGGAGGGGGAAATTTTTGTAGAGACTGAGTCAGATCAAATGCCCCCTCATCATAAAACGGATTGTTCCCTGCAATTGGACCCTGGAGCAGTTTTGCCTAAACCAAAGTTGTACTCAATGACTCATAAGGAATTGCAAGAATTGAGGAATTTTATAGATAAGAATTTAAAGCGAGGATTTATTGAGCCATCTACTTCTCCCATGGCTGCTCCATTGTTGTTTAGGAAAAAGAAAGATGTATCGTTGAGACTTTGTACAGACTATTGGGGGTTGAATACTATTTGTATTTCTAATCAGTATCCTTTGCCTTTGATGAAGGATATGTTAGCGCAACTGACAAAGGGAAAAATCTTCACTAAACTGGACTTGAGAGAAGCGTATTTTAGAGTGCGCATAAAAGAGGGAGATGAATGGAAAACTGCTTTTAATTGCCAATTGGGTTGTTTTCAATATAAAGTCATGCCGTTCGGATTAAGGGGGGGCCTGGAGTCTTTATGAGCTTAATTAATGAGGTTTTGCATGAATTTTTATATCAAGGGGTATTGGTATATTTAGATGATATTTTGATCTATACAGAAACTATGGAAGAACATGTAAAATTGGTCAAGGCAGTGTTGAAAAAATTGTTGGAAGCCAAGTTGTATGTGAAATTGTCCAAATGTGAATTTCATAAAGAAAAACTGGATTTTTTGGGATACAGAATATCACATCAGGGCATTGAAATGGACCCTGCCAAAGTTAAAGATGTTTTGGCGTGGGAAACACCCAGAACAAAAAAGCAATTACAAGCTTTTTTAGGATTTGCCAATTTCTATAGGCAATTTATTCCCGTATTTTCTAAAATAGCATTACCGTTGACAGATTTGTTGAAAACTAAAAAATCAACTGATGGTGTATTAGCAAATAAGCCCCAGTCAAAACTGAAATGGACACTAGCTTGCCAAAGTGCTTTTGAACAATTGAAACAGTTGTTCACAGCACAGCCTATTTTAAAACACCCTGATTCTGAACAACCATTTGTTATCCAAACAGACGCATCAAATTCTGCCATTGGCTATGTATTATTGCAAAAAGATAATAATAATCAATTAAGACCATGTGCTTACATCTCCCGTAAGTTTACTGAGGCTGAGCAACGCTGGCATGTTTGGGAGAAAGAAGCTTTTGCTGTACGGCATGCATTAGCTACGTGGCGACATCTGCTGGAGCGCTCTCCCCACCAGTTTGAAGTGTTTACTTATCATAAGAACTTTGAAGCTCTCAAAACTCCCAGGAAGTTAAATCCTAAACAAATTAGATGGGCCGAATTTTTCAGTAGGTTTAACTTCACGTTGAAGTATTTGCCGGCAGGAAAAAACTTGGCCGATGCATTATCTCGCTTGCCTCAGCATGATACTCAAATGGAGCATGTTGTGTCTACAGTAATGTCCCCACAACAGTTAGGTATACAAAACCATATTGAGGAAGGTTCTGATGCTCTGCCTTCGCCCTTACCAGTACAACTGGAGGGGAAAGTTGCTCTTACTGGACGCCAAGCCAAACATCAACATACTCCATGTGAACCCTCTTTAGAAAAAGAAATCCGACAAGCTATGATAGAGGATGAATGGTGGAAAGCACATAAACAATCTCTAATGGAAACTAATGGAGTATGGTGGAATGGTGATAGATTGTATATTCCTGAAACTGTGAGGAAAGCTATTTTGCAACGTTGTCATGATACTAAAATTGCTGGACATTTTGGCTTTGTTAAAATGCTGCATTTAGTGAGAAGGCAATTTTGGTGGCCAACTTTAAGAAGAGATGTGAAACAGTATGTATTGTCTTGTCCTACCTGTGCTTCTATGAAAAAGGCGCCTGGTAAGCCTGTGGGACTTTTACAAGGAGTGGCTGAACCAACAAGTCCTTGGAAACAAATTTCAATGGATTTTATTGTGGATTTACCCGAGAGTAAAGGCAAAACTGTAATATGGGTTGTAACTGATTTGTTTTCTAAGCAAGCTCATTTCATCCCTTGTAAAGGGCTGCCATCTGCTAGTCAACTTGCAAAGTTGTTCATTTTGCATATCTACCGAGCTCACGGCGCCCCCTTGTGGATTATCAGCGATCGCAGAAGTCAATTTACCGCCAAATTTTGGAAATCATTTTTGAAATTGATTGGGACTGAACAGGGACTTACCTCTGGGTTCCACCCACAATGCAACGGGGCGTGTGAATGCCTTAATGGGGTACTGGAGCAGTATTTGCGATGTTATATCAGTTACCAACAGAATGATTGGGTGGACTTGTTGCCATTTGCTGAGGTTGCGTATAATAATGCTGTTCATCAAAGCACTGGATTTTCGCCATTTAAAGTGGCCACCGGTCAAGACTTTGTCCCTATCCCTGAACTACCTGATCCTTCCGTGACTCAATCTCCAGATCCTGTACTGGCAGATGAATGGATTACAAAAATACGTGCCAATTGGCCAGTCATGCTTAAAGTCTTGCAGGATGCTAAAGACTCTTACAAAACTTTTGCTGATCGCAAACGTGCTCCAGAATGGCCATTGGTGGTGGGTGAAAAGGTTTGTTTGTCCACAAAACATTTGAAATCTACTCAACCTTCTAAAAAGCTGGGACCTAAGTTTATTGGACCTTTTCCTACTGTGAAAGTGATTAATCCTGTGGCTGCTCAGTTGGATTTGCCTAAAAACCTACGTAAGGTGCATCCTGTGTTCCACATTAGTTTGTTAAAGCCAGTTAAACTTGCTCCTCAGTGGCATCCGGAACCGGTCGCTCCCCCACCCATCATGGTGGGAGATAACGAACATTTTGAAGTTCAGGACATTTTGGACTCTAGATTGCATAGGGGTAAGGTTCAATATCTAGTTCAATGGAAGCATCTACCTATTGGATTTAAGGAATGGGTTGATAAAGTTCACGTTTCTGCTCCTCGCTTGTTTAAGAAGTTCCATGCTCAGTTTCCTGCTAAACCTGGTTAATTGTGTGATTTTCTACTTGATTTTGTTTTTCAGATTGCAACACCTCACATATCTCTGCTGCCTGAACAATTCTGGAATTGCTCGCTTTGTCTTTATGTTTATTTGAATGCATTATCCTTTCTTGTAGTCTGTATATTGTTCTTAATTTTGGACGGTCGGCATGTCAGGGTTCATGTCTATGAATCCTGTCATTGGGATTCAGGCTAGAGATGGTTTAGGAACTGTTGGGAGCGGGACTGGCCGTTGAGTGTTATGTCTGTTAGTGGAGGCTGGAAACGGCTTCGTCAAGATCACCCACCTGCGGGAGTGTGGAGCTGAGAACGTTTGCACGATGAGAT
Source organism: Charina bottae (assembly GCA_023362775.1). Taxonomy (NCBI): domain Eukaryota; kingdom Metazoa; phylum Chordata; class Lepidosauria; order Squamata; family Charinaidae; genus Charina; species Charina bottae. The sequence continues at coordinate 16,487,795 of JALMGJ010000001.1, forward strand.
CATCAGTTGGTAATTTGGCGCGCAAGGGGGGAAGTTAAGATGGTACAGTTTGGCGGGAATCCACATTCAGATCTTTAGGAGTGCTTCAATTAACATGTATCCTGAATAAAGCTTAATCTGCATTCTAACGAACTGCATTGAGAAGTGTTTATTAGGGCATTGTTGTTGGGGTCATCACACTGGAGAAATAATTAGTTGGGAAAACTGTAGACAGTTAATGTCATCTAATGAAAGTACAATGACATAGCTTTTAATGATGAAATCTGGGGGAGATCTAAGTCTTTTGGGGCCAGCTGATTCATGGGGAGGAAAAGAAGTGGAACTGGAGGTATTAGTTATCTCTAAATGCAGTTGTAGGATGAAGTGAGCAGATGTGTGGGTGACAATAAAGGGGCATTTCGCACAATTTAATTTGAGCTTGTTCTTGAACAATGCAAAAAAGTACAGCCATTTTCTTGCCACTTATCTGTATATAGTGGTATGGGTGGTAATGGACCTTAGGAAAGTGAAAGCTGGAAGAAACACACCCACTGAATCTCCATCTACCCCAAGACTGTCTAGATAAAATCAATACATGTTATTTTACCTGTATTTCAAATGTGACCATCATATCCTCAAAACTTTGGACAATGCAGAGTGACTATATCCAGGGATAGGGAAGATATTTATTTGCCTTGCACTTTAAAATGAATTTGCCCACTTCCTCATTTTATATGCAAACCAAACATGGTTATATACTGCAGTCTATACTTTCAGAAAATCTGTGAAGTAATTGGCAACTCAAAATGTCCAAAACAAATCAAGAAATAGTACACACAAACATGCATTATATTAGAGGGAAAGTTTGTGCACAATTATGTAACTTAGAAAAATGCAAATATTAGGAGAAACGTGCACAATATTATATATGAATCTTCATTGGAACTACTTTAAAAATTGCAAATTGATACAGAACTGAAACAGAACAAACTTGGATAATGAGAAACTGAATAAAATTATACCTGACAGATTCATCCTTCTTATGGGCTTGTTCTCGTCTTAGCATTCCTAACTAATTTTGTCCTATTTCAGTGGGGATTCCAAAATCATACTTATCTATAACTGACAAATCTATTTGCCAAGATTTTTAATTATGCAAGAACATGATTCAGTCAATGGTTTAGTAGTTTTACCCAAAGATTTAGGACATTTGCAGCCCATTTAGTATGTCAGAACCTGTATTACAACGATTATTAAGAATGTCAACATACAGTACATTTCTTTAACATAAATCATACTTCGACACAGCATGACTTCTCTGTAAGTGGTTCCTTCTTCTTGTAGCTTCTCGAGAGACTTAAACCAATCAAAGTAACTTTTTCTTCTAGCCACCCTATGGAAAATACATCTTCTAGAATAGGTAGAGTCCAAATCAGATTTGAATTTGTTCCATGGTTAAATCTTTGTTTAGAAAAACTCCAACCTGAAATATATGAAATAAAAATAGATAAAAGAATTACTCGGAGCAGACACAGAGTAAAATTCCTTCACCACAAAGTGACTGAAGAGAGCCCTCATTAAATACCATCGTAAGGCAGTGGGCAAAGTTTTCAGATAAACAAGATATGGCATCATTCACCATTCTTCTTTCTCTTTCTTTCCCTTTTTCTCTCAATTTAATTTTTGGCAAGAAGCCTTTAGACATCCACCAGATACATCTATTGTGTCTTTCCTTTCCGAGAATGTTGCCGAGTCCTCATAGATTATCTTCTGTACTACTAATAATGTTCTGAAGGACTTTTCAGAGGTCACAGAAAAGAACTGCCATTAATTTTATTTATTTATTTATTTATTATTTCAATTTATTCCCCGCCCATCTCCCTTGCAAGGGACTCTGGGCGGGTTACAACAATTGAAAGCTTAAAAACTATACAAAAACAATATCTAAAAACAATATCTAAAATACATCCAATAATAATAATGCATGGTGCCTCAAGGTTGCGGCTATTCAAAAATGTAATAGACATCTACATATCCGCCTGGCTCAAGTTCCACTCTTCTATTTTAGAATTCTGATACCCCAACTCAGAAAATCAAGATTAAGTATAAATTGTTACAAGATGCCAAAGAACGAGGAGGTCTGGGTTTGCCTAATCTAAAATTGTATTTTGATGCCTGTTGTTTGCTTTGGATGAAGGAATGGATTACTTTGGAGAACAAGAAATTATTGCAGCTTGAGGACATGAAATAAGATTCGGGTGGCATGCCTACTTGTGGTACGATAAAGTTAAAGTTAATAAGGATTTTAAAAATCATTTTGTTAGGAGTGCCATATTGAGGATTTGGAACAAATATAAGGTAAGACTGTCTCCTAATATACCATTATGGTTGTCACCTCAAGAAGCATTTGTTAGAAGAGAAAATGTGGGAGGAATAAGTTGGTTAAAGTACAAAGATTTGTTAAATTTTGAAGAGGGTGAACCAAAACTTAAAACAAGGGAAATGTTAGAGTTGGAAGGTTTCACATGTCATTGGTTTACTTATGTGCAATTGTCAGAACATTTTAAAGTGGACAAAAAGAATTATAAATTTGTTAATGAAACAACTCAGTTTGAATGGAACTTTGTACAAATGATGAACATGTTATTACTAAAATGTATAAAATGTTGTTACATAAGAATTTGGAAGATGAACAGGTTAAAGAATGTATGATTTAACGGGCTAAGAACTTTGGATATATTATGTTGGAGCAATGGGAGAATATGTGGAATAAAGGTTTGAAATTCGCTTTGAATTACAACTTAAAAGAGAATTTTTACAAAATGATGTATTGTTGGTATTTAACAGCTGATAAGTTGTCAAAAATGTATAATAGTGTAATGAATATTTGTTGGAAATGTTTATAGGGTGAAGGAACCTTTTATCATCTTTGGTGGACCTGTGAGAAGGCTAAAAGTTTTGGGATCAAATATGTACTGCTATTCAAAGGATTCTTAAAGTGAACATACAAAAAAAAACCAGAACTGTTTCTCTTGGGTTTGATGGAGAAGGAGAAGGAGAAACAATATGGAATTTTGCTTTTATTGTATATATTACTACAGCTGCAAGACTTTTATATGCACAGCGATGGAAAGATCCACAAATACCTACAGTTGAAGATTGGATAATTAAATTAATGGATTTGGCTCAAATGGCTAAGTTAACAGCGTTAATAAGAGAACATTCTGTTTCTGGATTTATATCTACTTGGCAACCACTTTTGGAGTACTTGCTTGTGTTAGGAAAAAATGAAGTTTTGATTTTGGGTTTTAGTGATTAAATGGTTTGATTTAATAGAAATAATGTCACTATGGTTTAACTAATGGTAAGAGATTATATTTGTAAATTTATCTATATCTGTATTGGAGAAAGTCGGAAGTCATTTTCCATTTTTGTTTTCTGCCTATTTGCACTTTTATAGTTTTTTCTTTTTTCTTTAATTCTTTTTTCTATCTTTTCTATCTTTTCTATACTTTCTATTTTGTATTTTAACTATACTGTGAAAAATAATAAAGTTCTTTTAAGAAAAAGAAAGAAAATCAAGATTTGCTCCTAGGTAAATACATGTGATGGAATGTCTCCATGAGGAGGGAGGTGGTGTGATGCAGCTCAAAGAGGGGAGAGAGAAGAGCGCATTCCAGGCTGATAAGCAAAGTCACAGCTTGCTTAGCGTGGAAAGTGCAGGGGTGCCGAGGAAGAGGAGTAGGCTAGCACCGCCCTAGATTCCCAAGGGTATTTTTCCCTTAGGCTCAGAAAAGGGACCTTTAGTTTGGCAAGATTCTATGTATGGTAGGAACAATAAAGATACTAGAGTTGGAACTTGGACTCAGCATTGTTTCTTCGCCGATTGCCATGACAATATGTTTATGATTGCAGCAGCCTGGGACAGTTATTTGTGGCAGACATAAGTGAGGGAGCATTTATTCAGATTCAGTTGAGTTACTTCTGGTTCTGTGCAGTGCAACTTTTAAGTGATCAGAATACAAAAGTGTTACCCTTTTGAGTGGCTTTACCTTATCTTTTCTTCCAAATGTCATAGACATAAACTGTTCCAATAATTACTGTAGAAGCTGAAAGGAAACAAAGTTTCCCAAGGAAGTGAAATGCACTGGCTTCATATGCCTCTCAGATCCAGCCTTTCTCAACCTTTTGAACCTGGAGGAACCCTTGAAATATTTTTCAGGCCTCGGGGAACCCCTGCACATTCAGGCTCAGATACAGGCCAGAAGTTACAAAATTATTATATTAGTTTCATGTGTAGGCCTGTATATATGCATTAACAGTGTTCTTAAACTGAAAATAAAGAATGAAACTTACCTATTTAATGTGAAGTTGCCCAAATTTGAAATATTTTTTGAAATAAATTGTGATCTCCCAGGGAATCCCTAGTGATCTCTTGTGGAACCCTGGGGTTCCACAGAACCCTGGTTGAGAAACCCTGCTCAGATCTGTTGTTTGCACTATACTCTAATTAAGTGGACAGAGGGCCTATGCATTTTGAAACCCACCACAATAAAATGCAGCTTAATTTTATGGCACTCTTACAAAAATCTGCAGATTCACTTGTCTCACCTTCCCAGATTGGACCAGCTGAGAACACATCCTTTCAACTGGCTCAGCAATTATCTGCATCAGTAGCAACCAATAGACAGAATCTGCCTTCTGAATGTACATTAGCCAAAGGGACCTATCAGATATTGTGACAAGTGGGAGGAAGATTTAATCAGGGGATGTTCAGTGAAATCTAACAAAGTCGTGCCACTGAAAGAATGGGGAGAGAGCAATTCCCCTTCCTTTTATAGCCTCCCATTTCAGATCTGCCCTGAGGAGTTAAGAGGCTGAAGGGAGTGACATGAGATTGGTTGTCGCTAATATTCTCAGCAAGGTTCAAAGGCTTTGCTTTGGAACCATTTTTAAAAATAATATTTGTCACAATGATTTTTTTGTTCCTTGGGATAACAGTAGCAATGAGAGACAAAATGATTAAATAGTGCATTCAGATTAAAAGCTACCCTTCTTTTTTCCTAAGTGAAAAATGTTATAATACTATAAATCATTGTAGACTGATATATAATGTTTTATAACAATAGTGAAGAATAGTCAATTTATGCAAGCAGTAAATTGCCCAGAAACCTACCTATATAATTCTAAAAAAAACCCTTGCATATGTTCTCAGAGTGGAACATCTTAAAGAAGAAAAGGATGGTTGTCCCCAATCTCCAAAAATACTGGCTTTATTTCATACTAAAATATAATGTGATTTGTTTGATTTGGGCTTAACACAATGGCAAACCATCATTAAAACAAATCTTGGCTTGGCATGATGTGTGAATCCAGCCTCCATCTCTTTTATGGGATATCTGCAACAGAAAAGTGTCTTCAAGAGATTTTAAGATAGTGAAATTAAGTTAAAATCCATTTATATCGTCTTCATTTTAATCAGGATGTATACTGAGTTGAAAAAGAAATATTTTATGCCCATAAAAAAGGGACAAGGCTTCACTTGCAGAGTCACAGCACCATCTTGACCTTTTGATATCCCCTGTGGATGCCCTGGATGCTTGTAAGTGATTTGAAGATAACTCAAGGAAATTTTGTTCCACAGTTCCAGCCAGTAGAAAGCTGAAACATGAAATAACATTGAGGAGAAGAGGAAAAGCCGTATTGGAATCAAGAAACAGAAGTGAAAAGAACTTACTATATCTGGAACTTTGACAGATCCCCAATAGATCAAGTCAAAGTTGAACAGGAAGTCTATTTGCTTTAATACTACGTTTAATATCTCTAAATACCTCACAATAACTGGAGAATTGGGTATTTCTCAGGAACAATCACATAATGTCCTTCTGTCTAAAATGATGCATCTCCTGCTCAGAATTATCATCTCTCCAGGAGAGATTGCTGTTGGGGAGGCTTTTTTAAGTGATGGCAACTGGTTTCTGAATTCTAGTTATGCAAACCCTGTGATGAAACAGTCTGAGAGTTGTTGATCTGCCTACTTTGTTATAAGTGTACTGTATTTACTCAGGAGCAGGGGTTGAGTTTCTAAATAAAGTGAATCTGAAACCTAAGGAGACGTTCTTTTAAGTAGATCTCCCCCAAACATTCAGCCCTTAAAAATAAGGCATAGTGTAGACAGAAAAAGGGAAGACCAGAGACAAGGAAATTACTCAATATGTACTTCGGAAGCAATTGCCTGAAGTGACAGCTCCAGGGCTGGTAGGCCAGCCTGATTTTGCAGCAGACCACAAAAAACACAGTGAAAGGAAAGAGCATCAAAACATTGTTCGGCTAGGCTGTAGCAATCACACGCAAAAGGGAAATGAGGAAAGGGCAACGGACAATATAATCTTACATGTATTTTCTCAGAATGCCAAGAGGACTTCCCTTCAAATAAGTGCATGTAGAATGGTAGCCTAAGATACAGGGACATGCATTTTATTGGAAAAGTGAATGCAGAACGCATGTCAACAAATCTAAGCACTGTTCTTCTGCTTCTGAGTTCTTTGCTTCATGGTATCCAGCAACCCAGACACTACTCAGGGGAGAGCAAGATTCAGTCCTACATTTCTCTTGGCTGCTTTGCCTTACATCTTGAATTCAAAGCTAGTACAAGCATTGCCTCTCAAGCTTAAAAAGTTAAACGCTCCAAGTTCGTGCATTCTGCAAAGCCATCATATGGTTGGTTTGGTTTTTGCTTAGTGGTGTGTGAAACCAGCTCCTGTGGTTTGTAAACCAGAGTTTATAGTTTAGCTTTTATTTGTGAACATCAATGGCTTGTTCAGCGAGAACCATCTCTGCCCTAGCCAGCGGGGTCTGTGGTGGTAGTCAAACAGGTCAGTCTGACAAAAGCAGCACCCCACTGTCGCAATGCAAGACCCACCCCTTTTGCACTTGCATCGCAGCATTGCCCACACATCCAAAGAGTGGATTTTGAGGAGTGATGGCACAACACGGCTTTCATCATTTCGACAGAACGGTGGGCACCCACGGTTCTAGCCCAGCGTTTCTCAAGCTTGGCAGCTTGAAGATGTGTGGACTTCAACTCTTGAGAAACACTATTCTAGCCTAAGGCCCACAGGCAAGCAAAGCTGACCACAATCGATTTGGCAGTGTTGCCAGCTAACAAGAGTTGAAGCCACTCAGAATGAGCCAATGACCTTCTGCACAGGATCTTCATGGATAGGGGAGCTTTGCCTTCTCTCCCTTTCAATCACTTGATTTGATTTGATTTGATTTGATTTGATTTGATTTGATTTGATTTGATTTGATTTGATTTGATTTGATTTGATTTGATTTGATTTGATTTGATTTGATTTGATTTGATTTGATTTGATTTGTACAGTCGCCCATCTTAAACAACTCTGGGCAGCTCACAACAGCAGTTTTAATCTGCTGCCTGCCAATAATAATTCTTAACGTTCTTTCAGCATTTCTGTGTGTTCAAAGCAGTTCAGACCTACCAGCTGGTTGTAGTCCTTACAACAGCCTTGTAAAGTACATCATGCTACATGGGAAGGGGGCAGAGCTGAGGCAGAAATCAAAACAACGTGGTTTCCATGGCCTGTAGTGATCTCAGAGCAGACTGAGGGAGAGTCAAATGAGTGACTTCTGGATTTGTAGCTGAGTCTCCAAGACATTAAACCACACCAACTCCTGTCTTTACAGCCCTGAGCCAGGTTGGAAAAGGCAAAGGAATCTTTCTTGAACCAGGAACACCCATTTTTGTTCTTGTGAGGAAGGTTAGGAGTGGCTCATGGAAAGGCAAGGACTGCCTTTGTCATATAAAGATCTGTCAGGGCAGGGATGGGCAACTTGGGGGAGACCAAGGGCCAGAATTAACAATAGGGTGGGGCTAAGGGCTGAAAATAGGTGGGACCTAATTACCCAAGGGGTGGATCCTAGCTTTGGACTGGTGCATATTTGAGGGCTTACAGTGCAGTTTTCATGTGTTTTCCCCCTCAAAATGGCAAGAACCTGTGCTGTCACTTTTCAGAATCATTGTTTTGAGGAGATATCGAAGATTGCAAAAGGAACCTCTGGGCGATATGCAGCCCAGGGACTGCAGTTTGCCCACCTCTGAGTTATTTTAGGTATGTCTCAAGCCTCTAATTGTACAATACAACCCAGAGAGAGATACACAGTGATTTCGTTGATTAGGTTTACTGCATTGTCCAAAAGGTAATGTGTAAATATATAGAATCTTGGAAACCAAATAAACTAAAACTCTAACACTCATTTATTGGTGAATTTATTAAGGATGTTTGAAACTCTCTCCTGTATTTTGGATTATTGGAACTCTCTTTTTTCTTTTAACTTTAAAAAAAAAAAAAGAAAAACAACGTTTTGCTTAATAGATCCTGCTGGTAGTATTCCATGGATAGATTACATGACTATTGTTTTGACTAGAAGGGTTGTTATTTTAATTTGAAGGACACAGGAAAAATGGCTTTCCAATTAGTACCTCAGGAGTTCAGAAGAGAGATTACTGAGGCTCTTTCAAATATTCAAAGATCGTTGGAATTGCTGTTCGTAACTCTGCAAAACAGAGAGAAAGAGCAGAGAACGGAAACGGAAACACAAAAGAAAAATGTTTTTGAAGTGCAGGAGAAACAGAAGGAGGGAATTTTGAGTATATTAGTTCAGAAGAACATTCTGAAGGCTATACACTATAATCTTGGTATAGATATGTTGTGGCAGTGGAGACAGAGTGAAAATATGGGTGTACAGTTGGATGGATGTTGTGAAATACGTGGAAAGGGAGAGAAGGTTGCTCTGATATTCTATATGAGATATAGAAAAGAGCAGGCTGTATATTGCGAATTTGCCATAGTGTATTGTGATTTTGGTATAACCTAAACAGAAGATATGAGAAACTGTATGGATATAAAGGCTAATGAAAATATGGACTTGAATTGTTATGAGAAATTGTATGGATATATAAAAAGTGATATTCTAAATGTAAGATGCTAAATACAAATATAAGTTGATATTATAGAATATTGTTTTCCTTAGAGATATATTTATGAGAAGATAATGATATGATGAGATGAGATGGAATTAGAATGATGGTTACTACAGGATGATATATATCAATATGTATTGTATGAATATTATAAGAATTGATATATTAGGTATTAGGTTAAGTGATATGATAGATTATGCATTTAGTTTAAATGGACACTACTACAAGGAATGGAAATTATAGATGGATAATTGAGATATAAGAATTCCTTTTTTATGGAGATATATATATATTAGAATTAAATTATAGAAACATATATGTATGAACATTATAAGAATTGCTAAATTATGTATTAAGTTACATAATATGTTAGGTTATGAGTCATAATATGAATAGAATATATTGTAGTTTATTAGAAGTAAATAAGGCTTTTATTTGTTATACTAATTGGACTTTATTGAAGATATAAATATGTAGTAATGAACATTCAACATTTAACTACTACTTCAAGGAGTGGAAGCCAAAGATGGATTATTGGGAGACAGTAAGAAAGGTGAAACCTATATGAAGATTAGAAGATTGGATTAAAGAAATCAAAAGACATATGACAAAGAAAAATTCCTGTATACTGTATGAAGGACTAACATTTAAAATCAATTATTGTACTTTAAGTTCAAAGATAGATTGGAGGACATCTATTTTCTATATTTTCTTTGCTTATTATTTCTTGACTTCACTTTTTCTTTATCTTTTTCTTATTTTGTATTTCTGCTTCTATTTCTTTTTTCTATTCTAACTTTTATTATGTATTGTAAAACTTAATAAAATTCAATAAAAAAAAAAAAGGATGTTTGAAACTCTTTTCCTAGAATGTAAGATAGAAGGCTAACCATCATTTTCCAGGTAAGATTGACCCTGACCTATCCATCTGCTCATTGCTAATAATGTTTTGAGATATCCATTTTTTAAAAAAAAAATAAGTGTCTGTGGTACTGTGGCACTGATACTATATTTGTGACCTGAGCCTTGGTTCTTTTTCTTTTTTTAGCTAAGTAATGCCATGTTTAAGTGGGGTGGGAAGCAGAGATGATGAGGAAGAGAATAAAAATGGTACTGCCATATTGATTCAGTACAATGACAAATGATTATATGGAACAGTACATATCTGTTGGCATTACTAGACTTGATGGGTTACAGTGGATGGCCTGAAGCTACCTGCAACTGGAGTTTCATCAACATTGCCAAGCCTGTGGGTTAGATTTATTTTAAGTTTCTGCTGAAGAAGTAAAATGAAATATTAATTTTAAAAGGCAGTATGGGTCTTATTTGCTTTTTTTTTTAACAGAAATAGAGAACTTTGACAGACGTTTAATATGGGGAATCGAATAAATTGCATCAATTGCTATGACAAGTAATACTCTTCAGTATCTATTATTCTTGTTTTTCAGTAGAAGGGACTGTTTAATTTTCCTCTCTTTTTCATTATCATTTGTAATAGCAGGATTCAGCTTTCTAGCCTGTTGGATTTACAACATATGCTGCTCTCAGATTCATTCATTCATTCATTCATTCATTCATTCATTCATTCATTCATTCATTCATTCAGAGCACAGTGTACTCTATACCATCCATGTTGTCCCTTTTGCTTTCACACTTTAGTTATGGAAGCTATATGTACCTTCTTTTCGGAATACACAAGCAGGACAAGCCATGGTATATAAACAGAGAGCAAGTCCCACTCCCTTTTTGCACTGCCTAGCCTGGCAATGAAACGTCTGCAAGAAAACAACAAGGCTCAGAGAGCACCAAGGTCTCCACAGGAATATATAAGGTCTGGATTGTTCTGGAAGCTTCATGCTGACAAGTTTTCAGGTTGCTTGGGATTCAGGGTGACTGCTGCTGCAAAATTAAACTTTCACTCCAAATTTGTGGTTAAAAGCAAGTAGCAAGGTAGCAATCTGGGGACACATTAATGTTTTTTAGGGAACAACCATATTCATTATTAGGAACAGGGATGGGTAAACATAATACTTTCCTCTAAAATTCTTTTGGGACAACATTTAAAGTTCAGACAACATTATTTCCAATCCTTCATTATATCTGAAAGTTTTTATTGTGTATTGGGCTGAACTTATAATTAATTTTAAAATAGGGGAGAGATATCTCAAGGAAATAATTTATTGTATAGAAGGCCGACATATCTATTTCCTTGTAGATTCAAACATATCATGTTGAACTGTGGTCTTCTCTCATTTTAGAAATGGATATTTTTCCATGGATAAAATTGTCTAAGCTGTTTATACAGTTTGTTGTGCAGTACTCTGTTTTTGCAGAAGAATCTTAGAACTACAATTTATTGGCTGTTGATGAAATGCCATCGTAATGGTCTTATTTTCCATCCATATAAGAGAAATCCCCACCATACAGTTTATGATTTAACTCTGTTCAGATTTTATAAATAGACACCCTAGGATTAAATACAACAGGGGGCGCGGTGGCTCAGTGGTTAAGATGCCAGGCTTGTCGATCGGAAGGTCGGCGCTTCGAGACCCGAGCGTCGCATGACGGAGTGAGCTCCCGCACTCGCCCCAGCTCTTGCCAACCTAGCAATTCGAAAGCATGCAAATGCAAGTAGATAAATAGGTACAGGGCCGCAACTGGGGGGGGGGCAAGCGGGAACTGTGCTTGGGGGGGACAAAACGACAACACCTCCCTCACCAACCCATGGGGGAGGGGCACAGAATCCATGTTTGCCTCAGGTGACACAGACCCTAGTTGCGGTCCTGAATAGGTACCACTTTGGTGGGTAGGTAACAGCATTCCGCGTGCGTCATGCTGGCCACATGACCACGGAAGCATCTTTGGACAGCGCTGGCTCTTCGGCTAAGAAATGGAGATGAGCACCGCCCCCTAAAGTCGGACACGACTGTGCAGGGGAAACCTTTACCTTTACCTAGGATTAAATACACAGGCCCTCACAGGAATTAAAGCCACCGTATGTCAGCCTGCTTAATCCTTCAACACTGCATAATCAGTAGATGTAGGGTTTGCCAGAAAGCATTGCTGGAGTCCTTTAAAAAACACTGCACTCTGATAGCACCCAGGCAGATGCTATTTGTCTTCCTCTTTGCTTCCTTACCATGTGCTGAAACGAACTTAGCTGGTTCAAGTCCAGAACAGATTGATAGTGTCAAAACTGTATATGAGGCATTTTCGCAAAATGGGGCATGAACAGCTAAAGGAATTTGCAGCAAGACTGAAAGATATGAACATTGACAGGAAATCTCAAGATCTAACTTTCAAGAGATTTTTTTTTAATGCTTTCCAACGTTTCAGGTGATTCAAAGCAGAGGCAGAGAAAGCAAAACGGCAGGTGGGACAAGAGTTAATTAGCATTTCTTCCTGTTAGGCTGGTCCAGTGCGAGGATCTTTGTTATGTGTTAATTATGTATATAAAGTAAAGGCTCCACGGAGACAGGTTTAAACCTCGGTGCTTTCATAATTGCTTTGAGTGACTTCTCCTATGCATTCCTCTTGTCTCCTGTCAAGTACTAATCAAGCCTGACCTTGTTTATAGGCCAAATTTATTTTTTATTTTATTTATTTATTTTCTATCCCGCCTTTATTTTTTTTATAAATAACTCAAGGTGGTGAACATACCTAATACTCCTTCCTCCTCCTATTTTCCCCACCACAACAATCCTGTGAGGTGAGTTGGGCTGAGAGAGAGTGACTGGCCCAAGGTCACCCAGCCAGCTTTCATGCCTAAGGCGGGACTAGAACTCTCAGTCTCCTGGTTTCTAGCCTGGCACCTTAACCACTAGACCAAACTGGCTCAAACTGGTCCAGATAATCCGTTTCATCCAGGATCCTCTGGAGCTGCAACACCATCACTTTCTCAACCACCTTCCCTAAAAAGGGGAGGTGGGAGACTAGATGAAAATTGTCCAGCACGGTGGGATCCAATGATGGTTTCTTGAGGAGGGGGTGCACCAGCACCTCTTTAAAGGCAGCCAGAAATGCTCCCTCCTCCAAGAATGAATTCACCATCACCTGGGCCCACACACATGTCACCTCCCAAGCTGCCTTCACCAGCCAGAAGGAACAATGATCTAATTGACAAATGGTGGGTAGGTAACAGCATTCCGCGTGCGTCATGCCGGCCACATGACCACGGAAGCGTCTTCGGACAGCGCTGGCTCTTCGGCTAAGAAATGGAGATGAGCACCACCCCCTAAAGTCGGACACGACTGTGCAGGGGAAACCTTTACCTTTACCTTTACCTAGGATTAAATACACAGGACCTCACAGGAATTAAAGGTCCATGATTCTGGGTATTTCTATCTTAGTGTATTTGACTAGGTTGAGTGTGTTTCGTAGAACTGCTGCCATGGATTCTTTCGCTAGTGCTGGGTCTATGGATGTAAAGAGTGTGATGACATTGAATGACACCATAATTTCATCTTCTTCTATTTTTCAGTCTTTGATTTTATGGAGGCACTGTAGTGGGGAGTTGATAGAATATTCGTTCTCCTCTATAAGATGCCTAAGTTTTTTGTGAGCTCTTTAGCTACTGTATGTTGTAAGTGGAAGTCCCTGGTAACGATACAATTGGCCGAAGCAGTATGCCAGGTTTGTGTATTTTGGGGCATCTGTAGAAGCGTGGGAGGATGGGTCCACTGCTTTTCATCCGCCTCTGTTCTTCTTTTGTGATTTGACCTTTCTTGGTGAGATCATTAAGAGTTCTTTTTACCTTGTTGTCCAGTTTCTGTATGCGATTGGTGTTTATTAGGTTGTATGTTTCTTTGTCCTCAAGTAATTTTTTAGAAAGATATTATACACTGAAGATGTTGCCTAGTCTGGCAATGAAACATCTGCAAGAAAACAACAAGGCTCAGAGAGCACCAAGGACTCCACAGATATTATAATGTAATGCTTAAATATGAGTATGAAGGTCACTTGTATATTTGTCACTTGCTGAATATTCTGGTTTGATATTTGAAATATAAAATAGAACAGGAGTACAATAACCAGAGGGGGGCGCAATGGCTCAGTGGGTAAGACACCAAGCTTGTCGATCGGAAGATCGCAAGTTCGGAGGTTTGAATCCTTAGCCCCGCATGATGGAGTGAGCTCTCGCACTCGCCCCAGCTCTTGCCAACCTAGCAATTCGAAAGCATGGAAATGCAAGTAGATGAATAGGTACCACTTTGGTAGGTAGGTAACAGCATTCCGTGCGCGTCATGCCGGCCACATGACCACGGAAGCGTCTTCAGACAACGCTGGCTCTTCGGCTAACAAACGGAGATGAGCACAGGCCCCTAGAGTCGGACATGACTGTGCAGGGGAAACCTTTACCTTTACTTTACAATAACCAGAGTTATATTGGCACTAAATTCAAGGTAACTGCTACCATGAAGTGTCTATATCTATAGTAGGACCTAAAATGAGTATCTCTGTTATGAATAGAAACAAACCCCAATTTCTAGTATAAGCTGACCCACTTACCATTATGAGATTTCAAAGCCATTCAGAAGCTGATGAGATTTGGAAACATGATTGGAGGGGTCAAAATTGAGCTTTGCCTGATGAAATCTCCCAAAATCTCTCAATTGAACAATAGGCATTCAATTGTAAAAACTTAGCACAAATAAAAGTATCATGGGCCTGGTTCAGGGATGAACAACACATGGATCTCCAGTTGGTGTTGACTCACACTGTTCTCAGATATAAGGCATCATAGGATCATAAGAATCATAGTTCAACAACATTTGGAGGGCCTCCTCTTGTCCACACTTGGCCTAGTTGGTCAACCATCTTTAGACTCCAGAAGGGATGCTCCATAACAACTGAAATAGTTGCTGACTTAGGGGGAAAAAATCTTACTTATATTTGGGGTTGTTGTTAACTTTGATGCCTCATTCATTTTGGGATAACCACTTTGTCTCAGTTACTGATTGAAATTGCAACATTATTTTGATAGAAAAACACAACAGATAAGAGAAAGGAAAGAAGGAGACTGAATGGGAATACAGGATGCTTCCTTGTATTACTTATACTATTGGTCCGTATACTTCTATAATGTCTATATTAGGGGATAAAACTGGATTTTTATGAGGGAAGCTGCCTCGAGTGTCCTGTTGTGCTGGTGAATTTCTCCACTGTGATATTGTCTGTAGCTTGAATCATGTCAACTGGATTTCTATTTTCTCAGTGGAAACGTTTCGCTCCTTATCCAAGGAGCTTCTTCAGTCTGAGCAAAGTTAGTAAGGGAATCCTTAAATATGTTTCTAGGGTGGCTGTGTGACCTTACACCTGGGGCTAGGTCATGGTTATTTTGAGATGTTTATTTCTAAGTCCCTTTATCATCTAAAGGAGGATCATTAAGATTACCCTGCTGCTGTTGAGCTTAACATGCTCAACAGCTCATTAACCATGCTCAACAGCAGCATGGTGATCTTAACGATCCTCCTTTAGATGATAAAGGGACTTAAAATAACATCTCAATATAACCATGACCTAGCCCCAGGTGTAAGGTCACACAGCTACCTAGAAACATATTTAGGATTCCTTTACTAACTTTGCTCAGACTGAAGAAGCTCCTTGGATAAGGAGCGAAACGTTTCCACTGAGAAAATAGAAATCCAGTTGACATGATTCAAGCTACAGACTGTTCCACCTGGATGACTGAGAACCTTCATAGACATATCCACTGTGATTTTGCTCTTGGCTGCCCAAGGGGCAGCAGATCTGCCAGGCTTAGAGATAGCCTCTTAGGACTGCATGTAATCTCGAGTTATGGTTGCTCACTATGGCTAATACAGAAGTCCTCTTTCCTCCTTAGAAGTGCAAGCTAGAATATTTTGCATCCAGATTCTGATAGGATAACCAATAAACTGAACTTGGTAAGAACTGTCCTGGTTGGTAAGCGCAGGATAAATCATAAATTAAAGATGTCTTTATGAGAACCTAACATCATATATATCTTTTCTTTGGGGCGTGGGAGATCACTGTGAGAAGACTGGGCTGAAATCATGAGGACAAAGTGCTGAATTAAAAAATGCAAAGTCTACTTAGTAACTTATTGGATAAGAGTTCATCTTTTTTTGCTCAGTATGTGTTCCCCAAGATGTGTTCCCCAAGAGAGTACTGGCCTCTGAATTATTTGAACCAAGGGAAACCCTTCAATAAATTATGTCTCCCGATTAAGAGCTCAGCTTGACTTGCTGACCAAAGAGTATGGCTGTGCAGTCAAGTGCTTCTTCCCCTGAAATTGAGTTAGTAATTGTTAGGATATATAAATTAATTTACATTTGCCACCACAGAATGTGGCATTCTCTATAAAATACAGTATGTATTTTTGGTAAAGAACCTCACTATGGAAGTGAGGTTCTTTACCAAAATTATTTCTATAGATTTGATGGATTAGGAAAAAAACATTCTCATCCTTGATCTCTGCCCCCTCTGGAAAAAATATTTATTTATTTATTTATTTATTTATTTATTTATTTATTTATTTATTTATTTATTATTTGGATTTATCCCCGCCCATCTCTACCTTGGCAGACTCTGGGCGTATATACAAATAATATATTAATATTTATTTATTCATTCCTTTTTGATGTGGCCTAATTCCAGCTGACTCTGAATATTCATTCATTCATTCATTCATTCATTCATTCATTCATTCAATTTCTATGGCCGCCGATCTCAAGCAAGTGACTCTAGGCAGCAAAAAAATAATAAAATTGGTTAAAACCAAGTACAAACACAATACAAAAATAAACATACTGTATGTAGCAGCCAAGAAAAATTATAACCATAGATGTCAATATAACCAGGAAACGGGGCCCTTAGGGAAGAATTAAGCTTCCCTTCCCTACATCCACTAGCTGCTTTAAGTATGCTCTCCCCACATGCTTACATTGGAGAAAATACAAATAGAAGTAAAAAATGTTTTCCGTAACATGTAGTTTGACTCCAAAATGTGGCTTTCATTAAAGTTGGATGAGATACTAATTCACTTTAAGGAATACTTACATTATCCAAAATATAAAGGTAACTAGTTTGCCACTTCATTGGACTTGCGATATAGTGTTGTTCAGTAGCAGACATGTATATGTATTTCCTCACTAGAAGAACCTTTGTTTCAAATTAATCCTCCAAACAGAGAAATTTATTAGAGTAATTGATCCAGTAAGTTGCTTTTATCGATGTTAGAAGGTAGGTAAAGCTTTAAAGGGAGAAATAATGGTCACAAGATCTTCCTATATACCTTATGGTGTCAGTAGTTGAGTATACCATAATTTCTCATTGGGATAGAATTCTTGGGACATAGAAAATGAAATTTCAATCTAAGCCACAGTGATACATTTTGATTAAATTTAGTGGAAGGCAACTTAGACAGATATGTTTTGATTAATGATTTCTACCAACTACTGAAGAACATTTATTTA
The DNA here is from genome assembly GCA_023362775.1 of Charina bottae. Lineage (NCBI taxonomy): Eukaryota > Metazoa > Chordata > Lepidosauria > Squamata > Charinaidae > Charina > Charina bottae. Next base: position 16,505,234 of record JALMGJ010000001.1, read on the forward strand.
TCAAATTAGATTAACTATTTTTCTGTTATTTTCCTTTTTAACCTCTTTATTTTCTGAAATGTCAAGATACACTGAAGCATATTTCATAGACTCTGGAGTTTGTGAAGATCCTTTTTAACTTCTTTATTTTCTGAAATGTCAAGATACACTGAAGCATAATTCATAGAATCTGGAATTTGTGAAGATCTTAGCTATTGGTTAGCTTGTTGCCAAGTAGACAAATAGAAAGAATACTATAAATAACCTCTTTTTTTATCTTACTGTATTATTGAATCAGTCACAAATATATTGTACAGCTCCTCTGTTTTAAACTCCACTCTCCACTGATATTACAAAGAAATAGGTCTAATATGATGGTCCAGTTGCTTAATCTCTCCCCTGGGGTCTACATTTTCTGGGTGTGTGTCTATGTTTAAAACAGTTGGACCACAGTGGAAATAACTCAGTCAAAAATACTCATAGAATAACGCACAACTTAACATGTTTCTGAACTCTCTGTTTAGAATACAGTATAGCCACTGCCTCTTCTGGTTACTTCATAACAAATGCTAAGGAGAAAGGAAGCATCTTCTGAAAGGCAATGTCATCTTCCATTAATATCATCTAGCTAATAATAAAGATAATAATGTCACTGATTTTAAGGGCAAAGATTTAAAGGATCAGAAAGGCAAGTATGACACTGATTGCCTCAGAAAGGTAGAAGAAGCACTGTGAAATCACCTGCATATTAATTATATAATATTAATTACATATATTAATATATTAATTACAATATATATCACCTGCATATTAATTATATAATATTAATTACATATATTAATATATTAATTACAATCTTCACAGCCAAAAAATGTAATTGTGTTTCTATCATGTCGGTTGTACCAATGCTTCCATCTTTAGGAATGCTGGAAGCTCTCTTACAGCTAGTCAGTAACTAGTGCCTGTAGCTCAGTATTATTAATGGTGATAGTTCTTCAGGATATCATTCAGCTTTTCCAACCCTAACTGGATATGACAGATCAAACCTGGAACATTCTACCTGCAGAAATGATAGAGCTGCAGTCTTGCTCCTCTTAGTTGTAAAGAAATCCTAACAAGTAAAATGTGGCTACTACCAACCCTCCAGTTGGTATCTGTACACAAGAATTAAAAATGTTGGTAAAATATATGTGCTACCTCTCACAACATATTTGTAAATAACCAAATTTTAGCTCCTATACCAGCTTCATATTTATATCACAAATTCAGGAGAGCTTTATCTTTAGCTGGATTTAATGCTCTCCACACAGCTGTTTTGGAAGGGAAATATAGCAAAAACCGTTATGAAATTCAGCACTGCCCTTGTGATTTGGGTGCTATGGAAAGCACAACCCCACAGCTCTTTTGTACCGCCAGTTCTACAGGGACATTTGCCACCAGCTGATTACCCCTTTTTTATCTAAATTTCCAGGGCACTCTGAAATTTTTTATTTGCATTATTTGTTAGATAACCAGGATAAATCTCTCTCTCTAAAAATAGCAAAATTTTGCTACATTATGTGTAAGCTTCGCCCACAAATGGTTGCCAATAGTCATTGATGTTAGGGGTTAACTTTGCTTTGTTTGTTTTACTGGATGTATTTTTATTGGCCAATGACAGAAATAAAGTTTCTGTCTGTCTATGTGCTTGTTCAAAAGCTTCCTTTCTTCTCCTGGGTCCTTTTGTACTTTAGGAAGCAAAGGAAAATAAGAGGCATTAAACCTTCCAAAGCACAGTTCAACTATATATACCTGTATTCCTGTAATGCCGTTTCAAACAGGAGGAAAAAAAGATTGAAAATTCCACTCTTAATTCTCAATAGCCAATTTTTTTTAAAGTGTGGCATTTAACCATGAAAAGGTTTCCTGCCATTGTCCTATGACTTCAGTTTTATTAAAACCCTGGCTTAAATCACACTAACCTTGGAGTTAAATTCAACCGATCTCATTGTAGCTTACTTTCCAACAGACATATTTAGAATTGTACAGAAAGCCATTAGGGTTTTCTGAATATAACTTCAAAGTTGCATTCAGATCTGTTTTCTTTTCTTCTTTCTCCTGGGGTGAAATTTCACATTTTATTGTACAATGGGATTTAACCTTTATAGCAATTTTCAAAGGCTTTTGAACTAAAGGGCTTTTAAGTGCAGGTACACTACACAACTTTCCCTCTCAGAGCCCTGCATCTGGTTTCACATGTGGGCATGGCTCAAAGGATAATGTCTTGCCACAGGACTTTCTTGGGGCTGGTACGCCAACTACAGTTGATCCTCATGTTGACAAATTTTAGGCAACAAGAAAAACATTCCTGTTCACTCACATGATTATGAGTTTTTAAAATGGTCCCAGGACTTCACTTGTCTTTTGAGGAACTGCTTGTTGAATTGCATCTGATGTTGTAATATGTGGTCTAGGGTTTTTTTGTTTTTGTTTTAGAGTTTAAAGAAAAACAGTTAATGCTGTATTTCATTGGGCTTTCAACTTCAAGAGGAAGAGTAATAAAAAATAAAATGAAACAAATGAAACAAATTACAGTGCCCCGTGAACATTTTCAACTTCTTGTTTGATATGGTTACTTAAGGTAGGTATTGTTTCTGAATGATCACTGGTATCCAAGGTTGATAGACAATATGAAGTTTTAGGCATAGTGCAAACAACACTGTTGGTTCCCATTTTTGATGTGAATTTGCCCAGTTCTCCCTTCCTGAATCTATTTTGGTCCAAAAATGCAACTATGTAGTGAAAAGCTACAGTCTCTCCACTTCGTTGATATCTGCCATTCAGAAATGTATACAAAAAGCATATGCATTTATTAAAGGTCTGCCTAAAATGTGCAAGTTTAGAGAAATGCATATGAAATTGCACATCTATTTCCATATGGACTTTAAAAGTTGCAAATTATGATGAAAGAGGCTAAACTGGGTGTAATACTGGAAATGAGAAATTAAGTACAAACAAAGTAGTGGGATTTGCTCAACCTTGTCTGGACACAGATCAGAAAATATTCAACTGATTGCAAAAATAGAGTTTTGTTTGTGAACTCATGTCTTAATCACATCACATGACGGCATGTAGGATTGCCAGATGCCCTTTATTTTAGGAACAGGGAATCTGCCATAAGCTGAGATAATCTTTTTCAGTATCGTCTGTTCTTATTAGCAGTGGTTTTCAGAGAGAAGTCTTTCCAATTTCTACTTGAAAGGCCAGCAATTGAACATGGAGCTCCTGTGCTTCTAAGCCCTTTCTCTAAAGGAATTTTGAAGGCATATAGACAATTTGCCTTTAATTATACTGAGCTATAAAATGTAATGGAGATTCTGTTCTATCCACACAGAGGGCAAAAGGCTGACATCTGGACAGTTTGGATTAACCTAGCTTGGGTATAATGCTTCAGCAGTATACTTTTTTATGCTGTCCCATTTCTTTGACTGCTTAAAAATAACACTAATAAGTGTAGTTTGATATTAGATTTGATAATTTCAAATGACTGTGTAGGTAGAATTTTTTGATGCAATTCACTTATTCTGATATTTGTCCAGTTTTAAGCTAAAAGAAGGAGTGTCTTGAAGGAGAAACCTTACTTTTCATACATGTTAATACTCATGTAAACTTTGCACTAAAAACAATCTGCAAAAATACTATTTGACTTGGATTAATCATATCACAGAACCATCAAATGTACAGTACAATCAGAATATAGTCTTGTATCCATTGTTCTGGTAATTCCACACATAAACTTTCTTCCCAATAGATAAAATATATTTAATCATTTTTTTAAAAAAAACTTTATTAAAGTTTCAGAATAAAGGGAAAATACAAAAGTATAGAAAAGGATGGAAGAAAGACTAAAAGAAGAAAGATAAATCATAAAGTGCAGAAATAGAAAAAAATACAAAAGAAGTGACTTCCGACCTTCTCCAGCACAGATATAAATACATAATACATTAACCCAGAGCTTTCCAAACTGTGTGTCGCGACACAAAAGTGTGTTGCCACACACAGCGTGGTGTGTCGCCACACCACCCGGAAGCGGCGGCACGCACGTGCACGCGCGCGCCGCCGCACACACCCCCGCGCCGCCACCGTGCACACACACGCCGCCGCATGCCCCCCGTGCCGCCGCCGTGCACGTGCACCACCCCGCACCACCGCCGTGCGCACGCGCGCCACCGCCGTGCTGCCACCGCTGCCGCTCATGTGTTGCCAGCAGCAGCACTTTGGAAAGCCCTGCATTAACCTCTTACTCTAATTCTAACCATAATAAACATTATTTCTATCAACTATGACAATCTAGTCATCAAAACCCAAAATCAGAACTTCATTTTTTTCAGTTACAAGCAGAAAGTCCAAAAGTGGTTTCCAAGTAGAAACAAAAGCAGACAATTTTTTCCCCCTAATCAATGCCGTCAGTTTCGCCATCTCTGCCAGGTCCATTAATTTCACCATCCATTCTTCCACTGTGGGAATTTGTGAATCCTTCCACCTTGGCGCATATAAAAGTCCTGCCACCATTGTCATATATGAAAACAAAGACCCAAATTTTGTTTCAAGTTGTTTATCCATCAAAACCAAAAGAAAAACTTCTGGTTTCAGTTACACATTCATCTTAAGAATCTTTTGGATTATAGTACATATCTGCTCCCAATATTTCTTAGCTCTCTTGCCGGTCCACCAAAGGTGGTAAAAAGTGCCTTCACCTTGGGAACATTCCCAGTATACATTTGATACCCCTTTATACGTCTTTGACAACTTATCAGGTGTTAAATACCAAAGGTACATCATCTTATAAAAGTTCTCTTTCAAACTGTAATTCAGTGTAAATTTCAAACCTTTGCTCCACATATTCTCCCATTGATCAAGCATGATATTATATCCAAAACGTTTTGCCCATTTGATCATACATTCTTTAACATATTCATCCTCCAAATTAATTTGCAATAATATTTTATACATCTTAGTAATAACATGCTCATCATTAGTACATAAATCCACTTCAAATTGGGTTTTTTCATTAACAAAATTATAGGTCTTCTTATCCAAATTAAATCACTCTGTAAATTGTGCAAAAGTAAACCAATGACAAGCATGACCCAATTTATTTAATCATTTACATCCCCATCTTCGCTGCATCCTGTTCCAGGTAAGGCATCAACTGATACACCAACCAAAGCTATGCAAAAGCTATGTATTGATGCTTTTATTCTGTTAGTCACCCAGAGTTGCTTTATGTGAGATGGGCAGCCACATAAAACTAAATAGTGATGATAAGGATCAGGATAACTGCAACTGCAGCTCCTTTACTTTCTCAATAAACTTCCCCAAAAGGAAGTTTAGGGATAGGATGGTAGTTGTCCAATTGTGTTGGATCCAGACCTGATCTCTTGAGGGCTTCTGGCATCTCTCCTTCCCTCAAAGAGGCATTGACTACAGCCTGGATCCAATTCCAAGTCCCCTCTCTGGCCACTTGGATTAGTCAGGTGGGACAGGGGTCCAATTCACAAGTGGTAGAACTAAGGTTGCAGAGGACTCTGTCCACTTCCTCAGGAACTACAGGCTTAAAACCTCCCAGGCCATACCACAAGGCATCACTCTCATCATCTCAATAGATTCTGTCCATCCTACTTCCAACTCAGAGCAAATGTGAGTGATTTTGTGCATGAAATGCTTAGCCCAAGGGTCGGAAATGGCGGCTCGCGAGCCAAATGCGGCTCTTTGGCCCCTTGAGTGTGGCTCTTCCGCAGGCAGGTGTGGCGGGCGTGGCGGGGGCAGGTGCGGCAGTGAGTGTGGCGGGGCAGGCGCGGCAGCGGGCATGGTGTGCGTGGCTGTGGGCATACCCCTGGCAACCGCCTAGGCCCAGCCTCTCTTTTTCCTCCGGGGACGGGCTTCACACAGTCTCACGAGAGTTTGGAAGCCTCCGTCTCCGGCAGCCATCTTGACGACGGGCAATTGCCCATTGCCTTAACCCAGGGCTTTCCAAACTGTGTGTTGACACAATACTGTGTCGCCGGGGTCCCCCAAGTGTGTCGCGTGACAAGCCGGAAGCGCTGATGAAAATGCCCTCGGTTCTGGCAGGGAGGTGAAAATCGCGTGCGCGCGCGCTGCCAGGCCACCCGGAGTGGAAATTCTCCGCGCCAATCAGCTGTGCGCCGGATAGCCCGGCAGCCTGCACGCGTGATTTTTGCCTCCCTGCGGGAACCAAGGGCATTTTCGGGGTCCCGGAGTCTGCCCTTTCGAAGGGGCAGCGGCGGTGGTGGGCCATCAGTGCTTCCAGGTTTTTGTGGGCTGGCCGTTGGTGTGTCGCCAACGGCAAAAGTTTGGAAAGCCCTGCCTTAACCTCTTCGTTGCTGCTCTTACTCTTTTTCTCCGTGCAAAAGCAGCACATTTCCACCCCACAGCCCTAAGTGTGCGCAATTGGCTCCCGCCCGCAAACCCCGCTCCTGCGCTGGATTCCCCACCACCTTTACTTTGCCTGGACTGGGGGCGTGAGCGGCTCCGGAAGAGAAGCGACTGGAGCAGTCGAGCCTCTCTTTCCCTTCTTCTTCCAAACCTCCCCCGCCCCCTTCCAGAGCAATTTGTCGAAGACGCCCGCTTGCTGCTGCTGTGTGGCTGCTGCTCAACTGATCATGAAGGAACCAGGATGTTTACGCGAGCGTGCTTTACCTACCCACTTTTTAACATATTTGGTTCTGCTGGGAGCGGGGAAGGGATCTTGACCGGCCAGGGAAGGCGCGCGGGCGGAGCTGCCTGCCTGGCACTCGGCCGCTCCGGCTGGGGTGCAGCGGGACGGGAGCATCGCCGGCGGCCCGCGAGGACCGGCCAGGGAAGGCACGCGGGCGGAGCTGCCTGCCTGGCACTCGGGCGCTCCGGCTGGGGTGCAGCGGGACGGGAGCTCCGCCCGCGTGCCTTCCCTGGCCGGTCCTCGCGGGCCGCCGGCGATGCTCCCGTCCCGCTGCACCCCAGCCGGAGCGCCCGAGTGCCAGGCAGGCAGCTCCACCTGCGCAGTCGTGGCAGCGGGCATGGCGGCGGCGGGCACTGCAGCGGGCATGGCGGCAGCAGGCCCTAAGTGTGCGCGATTGGCCCCCGCCCGCAAACCCCGCCCCCTTCCACGCGATTGGCTCCCGCCCGCAAAACCCGCCCCCTTCCATGCGATTGGCTCCCGCCCACAAACCCCTCCCCCTTCCACACGATTGGCCCCCGCCCGCAAACCCTGCCCCCTGGCTCTCGAGCACTTCTAAATGTGCACGAGGATGTCAAAATGGCTCCCAGCAAAAAAAGTTTGCCGACTCCTGGCTTAGCCAGACAATCAGCATTTACAATGGCTGGCTCTTCTGGCCCATCCTTTCCCAGAAGGGTCCAGGACACCTTGAACAGTGCAGCAAACCAACATTTTATAGATGCAATAAGGGTGGAGGATTAATTCTGGTGTTTTTCTTTTTTTGTTTTTCTTGGCGATCACTTGTAGCCTAGTAAGATTGTCTTCCAGGGGTAAAATCTTAACAGTGGATCCATAAGTGGCTGTAAAGGCTGATTCTGGATCCGCACAACCTCCCACAATGAGGGCATAGGTTTCCGGGTGGAAGACGGTCACGATGAGGGTTTGCTTGACGTGCCTTCCTCTTAGCTCATTTCTCCCTTTCGCCCTGTACTCGTGCTTCTTCAAAGTCCATAGCACCTTTAATAAAGGCTGACCTCCAATTGAAACGCTCATGAGTTAGGGCTTCCCAGTTCTCAATGCTGACATTAATTTTTTTTAATTAGCTTTGAGAGTATCTTTGAATCTCTTTTGCTGTCCACCAATATTCCATTTTCCATTCTTAAGTTGGGAGTAAAGTAGCTGCTTTGGAAGACGATGGTCAGGCATTCGAACAACATGGCCGGTCCAGCAAAGTTGATGTTGGATGATCATTGTTTCAACACTGGTGGTCTTCGCTTCTTCCAATACGCTAACATTAGTCTGCCTATCTTCCCAAGTAATTTGCAGAAATTTTTGGAGGCAGTGTTGATGGAATCTTTCAAGAAGTTGGAGGTGGCGTTTGTAGAGGGTCCATGTTTCACAGGCGTACAATAGGGTCGGTAGTACAATGGCTTTGTAAACAAGCATATTGGTCTCCCTGTGAATGTCCCGATCCTCAAACACTCTACGCTTCATTCGGGAGAAAGCTACACTCACAGAGCTCAGACAATGTTGAATTTCAGCATCGATGTCCGTTTTTGTAGATAGTTGGCTGCCAAGATAAGAAAAGTGATCAACATTTTCTAGTGACACACCTTTAAGCTGGATTGATGGCGCTGCAGAGGGATTGGTTCAAACTTGCTGGTAAAGCACTTTGGTTTTTTTAATGTTAAGCGAGAGGCCGAGCTTTTCATATGCTTCTGCAAAGATGTTTAGGATAGTTTGAAGATCTTCCTGAGTGTGCACAGTCTACATTATCATTAGCATATTGAAGTTCTATAACAGAAGTTGTAATTACCTTGTTTTTTGCTTTCAGCCTACTAAGATTAAAAAGCTTTCCATCTGTTCGATATATAATTTCTACACCAGTAGGAAATTTCCCTTCAACAAGGTGTAGAATCATAGCAATGAAGATAGCGAATAAGGTTGGAGCAATAACACATCCCTGTTTAACGCCAGATCCCACTTTAAATGGATCGCTTTGAGAGCCATTATTATTCAGGATTGTTGCCATCATGTCGTCATGGAGTAGCCGCAATGTGTTCACAAATTTATCAGGGCATCGGATTTTCAGAAGGATGGTCCAGAGAGCAGTACGATTTACAGTATCAAAAGCCTTAGTCAGATCAATAAACGCCATGTACAGAGGGCGGTTTTGCTCCTTGCATTTTTCTTGGAGCTGTTGTGCAGTGAAGATCATATCCACTGTCCCCCTGGAAGGGCGGAAGCCATTTTGGGTTTCAGGGAGGATGTCTTCTGATATACATAGGAGATGGTTTGCGAGGATCCTTGCGAGGATTTTGCCTGCCGTAGCTAGAAGGGAGATGCCTTGATAGTTTCCACAGTCTGTTATATCACCCTTTTAAAAGAGAGTGATAATTATGGCATCCCTAAAGTCTGCTGGAATCTCTTCCCTCATCCAGATTTTTTCAATGAGCTTATGAAGTTGTTGTGTAAGTTCAGGCCCGCCTTCTTTAAAAACTTCAGCAGGAATCCCATCAGGTTCACTAGCTTTGTTATTTTTCATTTGATTAGTGGCTTTACTGACTTCCTCCAAACTAGGGGGTACTGCAAGCTCATCTCTTATTTGTTTTTGCGGGATTTGCAAGAAGACTTCATCAGCCACAGAAGAGTGACGATTAAGGAGATTGTAGTAATGCTCTTTCCAGCGCAGTGCAATAGACTCTTTGTCCTTTAGAAGTTTGACACCATCTATTGAGCATAAGGGATTTGTACCATAGTTTGTTGGTCCGTAGATGGCCTTTATGGCATTAAAAAAGCCCCGTGCATCTTGAGCATCTGCAAAATGTTGGATTTCTTGGGCTTTTTTTATCCACCATATGTTCTTAAGTTCTCTAGTTCTTCTTTGGACTTCTGCCTTTGCAGTGGCGTAGATTTTTTTCTTAACGGCACAGTTAATATCTTTTTGCTATATCTGGAAGGCTTTCCTTTTCTTGTCAATAAAATGTTCAATCTCACTATCGTTCTCGTCAAACCGGTCCTGATGTCTCTTAGTTTGGTATCCGATAGTTTGTTCATAGGCTGAGATAATAGAAGTCTTCAATTTAATCCAGTGTTCCTCAACATTTTCAGGAAGTTCCATAGGCAGATGTTCCTTGAGAGTTGATTGAAAGCAAGCTCGTTTAATAGAATCTTGAAGGGCCAGTGTATTCATTTTATGCCTTGGATTTCTTCCTTGGAGCCTATGATGAGGGACAATCTTTATGGCCATCGTGGATTGAATTAATTGATGGTCTGTCCAGCATTCATCGGCGCTCATCATGGATCTGATGAGAAGTACATCACGGCGATCTCTAGCACGGACAATTACATAATCTAAAAGATGCCAGTGCTTCGACCGTGGGTGCTTCCATGATGTTTTAAATTTATTTTTCTGGCGAAAGAGTGTGTTAGTAATGACAAGGTTATGCTCTGCACATTTAGTCAGAAGTAAGATTCCATCCGTGTTGCTATTGTCAACTCCTTCTTTCCCAATGATCCCTGGCCACAAATCAGCTAGGGTCTCCCAGTGCACAATAGCCACACCACCTCTCCTGCTCTGGGTCGGGACTGATGCAAAATACAAAATCTGGCTGGGCAGATTTCCACGAGAGGGACTCCCACCATTCATTCAGCCAGGCCTCAGTGACGCATGCCAAGTCTGTTCTCTTGTCCACTATTAAATCAAGGATGAGACCGGTTTTATTACAGAAACCTGGCGTTCAATAGCATAATCCTGTTGTATGTCTAGAAGCTGAGCTGTTGGAGTGGATCTAGCAAACAGTTTTTAATTCAGCTGAACTTTTCTAATGGCTGAAGACAAGGTAATTGTCTATCTCTGGCCCATTCAAATGTTCATGATCTAAGCACTTTTGTTGCATTCCGCAATATGTGCAGCTAGACATTTCTAAAGGCTATTTCAAAAATACTGTAGGTCTCGGTTATTACATTTTCATGCACAACATGCCCTAATTTGCATTATATATGTCCTTGAGACATTTTATATTTTTAGATGTTTGCTTTCCTCAATATTGTAAATGTCATAACTATGAAAAAGCTTTAACCATGGAAGCATCATTCTCCTCTACCTACAGTATTTACTTACCAATCATTAGAATGCAGAACTGGCTGAGCGATTTATTTTCTCAAAGTAGAACCAAGCACAAATGAAGAGTTAGGTAACAGTCATGCTGCAATTAATGCTGGACAGACTTGAAGAGCTGTAGATTAGCTATCTGGGCTTCCCCATAAGTGCAAATATGATCTTCTTACACACAGAGCATTCAAGGACTCGGATAATCGGTACAAAGAATACAAGAGCTGTGTATCATTGTCTGCAGGATTTTGAGGCTGAAGGAGTAAATAATACATTTCTTTGTGTCACCGACTAACATATTATGTTGATTCACACATGGCTCAGCAGCTTTATCTATAAATCTTGCACATGCCCACTGTTGCTTTCTGTGCTATTTATTTTTGTTGCACTCATCTGATATGCTTGCAAAAGCTCATAACTTGAACTAAATGAGGGCTTCTGAATGATATAATGCTTCTTGTAGATGAAATCTTGTATGACTTTTCACATAGTGGTTGTTATGGATACAGAGAGCAGCTTCACTATATTTATTTATTTATTGAATGTCACTCTCCCTCATCTGCAGAGCAATGATATTTTTTTTCAGATCTTTAAAATAATTATTTATTATAATAAGCCTTTTAACTTCAGGTTCAGGTTTATATTCTACATTTCAAAGATGGCTTTAAGAACATTATGTGATTTAATCCTAATCTGCAGGAATAAAACAGAATAAAAAGTATTCTTCAGTTTTCTTCACGGGTCAGACATTGGTTCCAGTTCTGGCACTTTAAGATTATGGTTGTAAGAATGCTTACACGGTGCTCCTTGTTAAGACTTTCTATTGGATTTGTGAGTTCTGATCCTCTGCTCCCTGGTTTTGATATCTAGAGCTTTATTTGTTTATTTATTTAGGTGGGCGGCTATACAAATTGAATAAATAAATAAATAAATAAACAAATAAAGCTCTAGATATCAAAGCCAGGGAGCAGAGGATCAGAACTCACAAATCCAATTGAAAGTCTTAACAAGGAGCACCGTGTAAGCGTTCTTACAACCATAATCTTACTAGGCTTTTGGTCCCTTCAGCTTTTTATTTCCATCCAGGGTATGGATACCCACTTATGAAAACAGTATAAAGAAAAAATTCTTGAAGCAACATGGCACAATGTCTTCTTAAGATTATGTACTGGACAACTGATAGTCATGACCCGCACCAGTGCGAATCATGCCATGAGTTATACACTGTAGATTAGCTGGGGGGATGGCAGCAAGATCCGTGGCAGCCATAGCGGCTCTGGGAAACAGCGGGAGGAGGACTGCATTCCAGCAACAATGGTTGAAGATTGTTTATGGCAGCAAGCTGCACCAAGGTCATTCTGCCGGTGCCAGTTAGAAATGTCTGGGAGATGAGAGCAAGCTGGGAGGGGGGTGCAAGTGTGAGTGGAAATGTACAAGCAAGAACGTTATCAGCAGGGAGGCTGGCACGGAGGGGGAGGAA